>OZ010791.1:552632924-553246674 GCA_963932465.1 Maratus speciosus
AAATGAAATAACAATAAATAATAAAAAAAGTTTAATAACTATAGAACAAAAAAAATTATAACTTTTTTTGTAAATAAAAAGAAAATAAATTCAAACATTTATGAATAAATAAGCAACAATCGCCGAGTTACCATGTCAGGCAAAATAACGCCATTTTGGCACCAATTAGATTCCCCGTTTCGAATATGACATCTGTGCCTAATATTATTCTTATCGTTTTGTTTAAAAAAAAGAAAGAAGTGAAAGCCATTTATTTTAAATGTGTCAGTTTTAAATGAAAGTTGTGTGTTAAATAAAATGATAATGAAATACAAATTGAATTATGAATAAAAGTAACGTGATACATTTCTTAGCACACATTTAAGGGAGACCAAACTGGTCGCCAAATTAGTTTAAAATAATAACATTTTCTAAAATATGAAAAAAATATATTCGTTATGATTAAAATTTTAGTTGCCATCATTAGAGAAAAGTACATAAAATTAGAAAAAAAATAATATTTCGGAAACTAATTCGAATTTAAAAATTCTAATACCAGTTTTGAGATCTGCGGATCAATATGGATATTTGGTTTTAATTACATCGCAAAATATTCCATATTTTAGGAGAAATCGCCGTGAAACATAATCAATTGTTTATTCAGTCGTTTCATAAATTCGTTTCATTTCAGTCGTTTCATGAATTTCATAAATTCGTTTCATTTCAGTCGTTTCACGAATTTCATAAATTCGTTTCATTTCAGTCGTTTCATGAAATCGTTTCACAAATTCGTTTCATTTCAGTCGTTTCATGAAATCGTTTCACAAATTCGTTTCATTTCAGTCGTTTCATGAAATCGTTTCACAAATTCGTTTCATTAGGATTTTATGTATATAGGGTAGATACAAAAGAAATTCCTTTAAAGATATGAATTTCTGCTTGATTAATACTTGAAGAAACATCATGCACTGTGCATATATGCAATGAAAAATAAAGTATATGTAAAATATGGCTTTTAAAGCGGGTAGAAAAAACGCGGCCCATCTCTCCTTTAACTACCCTATCATATCATAAACATTAACGAATGCTATACGTTTTCTAATGCTTCTAATCTATTAACTATTTCATACTCATGGAAAAATATTCCTTAACATTATTCCCACAACGCGATTTTCTAAATATTTTATATACTTTTCAATTTTTTTATTACAGAATAAAGAGGTTCACGGGTATTATAATGCCAATTATAGATATATTTCAATTTGTAAAGTGTTTGAAAAGAAGCTGACACGAATTCTTATTCAAATTTTTCTTTATAATGATTTATTTTTTATGAAACTCGAATTTGCAATGCACTGATAGAGTCATATATAATGAAATTAATCCTTCCAAGAGCTATACAAAGGATTTCATTGTATATTGAATCAAGAAGTGTACATTTGAGAATAACGTATTGTATAGATATTCCTTATATAAAATTTTAAATTTGTATAAAGAAATCGATAAATTCACTGTTTGCGCGTGCATAGAGATATTTTAGAACGTAGAGAGAAAAAATTTATTTATTTTTTCTATGAAAAATGTTTATTTTTAATTGTGATTAATCGGTTAGATTACTGTTTATTTTATAATGCCTTTTTTGATTTCTTGAAATACTTACGCTGATTTGAAAAAAAAATCTGTTTTAAATGGAATACCAATGGATACGATTAAACAAGATTTTTCAATGATTAACTTTTAACGAAAATGAAAAAGATTAAACACATTGTTAATTTTTTTCAAACAAAATTGTCTAAAGGACTACAGAATGGATCATAGGATCATATAGGATGGTTGTGTAAGCTAGCCTAAACGTCCAGAAGAATGTTTGGGAACACTTTAGCATTGAAAATGCTTTGCCCCTGAAAGGGTTAAATGAATCTTAAATGTGCTAAATTTATGTTAAATTGTTTGCAAATCAACAATGTTTACTTCATTTTCCCTTGCAGCTAGATCTCTAGGGGTTTTTATTTTCATTATTTATTTTCTAAAAAGTGTGCTAATAGGCTTGTTTAAATAATAGCAATAGTTTAAATATTTTTGTAAAAAAACATTTCTGAAACAAAAATACGCCAATGTCATTTCTTTTCAAATTTTACTTAAATATTTCAAGATTTATCATAAAAAAATTGTATGACGCATAAATTGAATTGTCTGCATTTTTTTTTTCAATTTACATAGCAATGTATCAAACTTCCCTTGGCAGTATATAAATCCTCCCCAGTAATGGAGAGATTTGATACAGTAGTAGCCATTCAAAATAATTGGGATATATTTTTTGAATGACTATTTTTTATAATTCACAATATTTGTAATATATGAATAAAAGGTCACTTTATAAGATAACACCAAAAATTTGAAAAAAAAAATGTTTAATAACAATGATTAGGATTTATTTCAGCAATAATACAGACTAAATTTACTATAACTATTAATATATCTTAAATTCTAAACAGTTTAATGTCTAAAATAATGTTAAAATATTACTCTGATTTTTTTATTAAAGAAAATTAATCATACCTGTAAATTCTTGATTAATATCAGTTGTTAGCACTTTATAAAGAAATTAAAATTAATTTGTTTATGCTTCCTTTAATAAAAATAAAATATTAAATGGCTAAAGGTATTTAGAAATTTAAAGAATATTTTATTGTAATGGTATGATTTGAATATCAGCTTTTAAGTTGTGATAAATATGTAAAATCTTTTCTTTTAAAAATGTGTATAATTTTTAACCTAAAACTCTGTAAACATTGATACTGTTATCCTTTTATTAGTTTTTGGACCATATAAATTTAAACTGTTTCCATGTTCTGTTTTTTTTTTCCTCTTTGTTACTGATATCCTTATTCAAGATACCGTTGTTCGCGATACGGTATTTCAAGAGATCGTTACACTATAAGAAAAATACGTTCAAATGTATTACAGTGATTTATGTCTAATTTCATCATGATTGAGTCTATCTCTCATGATAAGCATATAACTGTTTCAATTTAAATATAGAAGTATCCAGCTTCTTTTTGAGGAGAGGATCTTGTGACAATAATTTTTCAAATTGAGTAATTTTCTATACATTGTTCGTATAAAATGTTAGAAATTGAAACTTTTTCAAATTTAATGGCGAAACTAAATCATTAATACGATCTTGTTTTCTGCATTATTTTAAACACCATTTTAATTTACATTCTTTACTTATTTACTGCAGTAGCTATAATGCCTACTTACTTATTATTAGAATTCATATGGTCACTGCTGTTCAAATTACACTGCTTTTAAACTGTTTACTCTTCAGCAACGATTTCTTTGGATTTTACAGAAATTATATTAATGAGCTTAAATTAAATCTTAAAACCAATTCAAATAATAAAAATAGTAAAATTCAAAATATTTATTAGAAAATAAAGTAAACTTAAGTTAGTTTTTTAACATAAAACTCCATCTTAATTAAAATTTGGAGGAAGAAGAGAAAATAACTGTTACGGATATTTTATAAGCTTTCATCCCTCTATGCCGGAACAAGTACAAGGAAGTTAAACATTATTTTAAAGGATGTATTCTAATACGATGCGAAAAAAAAAACGCTATTTATATTCCCTTGCAAATTTATTTAAGAGCGACATGGATATAATAAAATCTTGGCTACTTCATGGTTATTTGAAGGACGCTACTTCACGATATTTCAACTCGCAATGTCTGGGCTAAGCTTAATGAATACACACTACGGAGTTCATCATAGCACTGCTGACTGACTGCTTTGCTACTTAGAGCCAATTCTAAAATAATGGTAGATACAAGTCAGTTAAATAATTCATGATTAATTTTCATGCTCTAATATTCATATTCAGTTGTAAAAAGTATTGTTTTTCTTCTACCCCTCCCCCTTTTTCTTTCCACATAGACATCCAACTGTTTTTTATTTAATTTATTGAATATTTTACCCTCAAATGAAACCAAAATTTTATTGGAACAACAACTGAAAGATTAGTTAATGTACTAAAATTTTAGATCAATGGTGCAAAAAGAAATTTTGGTTATAACAGTAAATAAGCATTTGCAATATTAACCTTCTGTGTAAATGATTTATTTTCAAATAGATTACTTTTCCTCATAAATTTCCAAATTTCTAAATCAAATTCTCGTACATTAAAAGATGTCCTGATGTATAGTCATTGGGGAAAAAGTAAACACCGCCTACTAACTCTACAACTAATCATAATAGAAGAAAGTTACTAGTACCAAACGATTGGAAATAAAGTTGACTTTTAAATGATGCAAATAAAATTAATATAAAATAATATAAAATAAAATAATATAAAATTTGCTTAGTGGGTCATCTACAAATCAAAACCAGGCCAAACTTTGTTTTTTTCAATAGCAATACCCAATTTTGACATTATAATTGAAATATTGGGTTAAAACTATCATTAGAAACGAAATTTCAAGAAATTTGATTATTTTTTAATTATGAACATTCAAATGTAGTGCTTCTAATGTTAAATTACACATATTTATCGTATACGATATCTTCAGGCATTATTATCATAGTAGCTATCACAGTATAGACTTTTTTTCATTATCTGTTACTACAGTTACATAATAAAACATAGCATTATTTTTTCATTTAAAAATTCTTTTTTTTGTTTGTATGCTTTTACATTAAAATCAATTTCTATAAGACATATTTCGCTACTTTTCATAAAATAAGACATATTTCGTTAACAGATAATGGAAAAATGTCTATACTGTGATGGCTACTACGTTAATAATGCCTGAAGATATGGTATAGAATAAATATAAGTATAATAAGGGCATTACAAAAGACAGTAATTTGTGCCGACAAAAAATAGTTAAATTACATTTTCATATTTTTATTAATGTCTCCATAAATTATAATAATAATGTCTCCATAAATAATTTTTTGTGTGGTTATAATACTAAAAACCTCAAACATAAATACAATGAATTTGTAATTTAATAAATTTTATAATATTAATATTTAATAATGAAATTAATATTTAGAAAAATACGAATTGCAACCTACAATTTTTTGATAGATTTATTTTTAAATCTCCTGTATTATGCGAATTCGCAATTTCAAATTTGTTTACAAGTAATTTTCAAATTATGAAAAACGTCAAAATAATGGTTTAAAGGAAAGTCTATAATGTGCAGAAAAGCACAATTTGAAATATATATATATATATATATATATATATATATATATATATATGAAATAATCCATTAATAGAAGTGGCAGAGCCGTTGTGTAGCATTTCAACAACTGAGTACAGAACATTAATTTGGATACAGATCTTAAAATAAGCTCATTTTAAAATGATTAGTTTCTGTGAAACTAATCTTACGAATTTCATGAAAATTTGTATTTAGGCTAATTGAAGGACGTAGAAATTATTTGTGGTATCAAACGTGGGTATTTCTGTTGAATTTATATTTCTAGTATTGGTTCGTTTTGATTTCTTTATGGACCCTACGCAAATTTTATACACATATTTTAAATTTATACTTTACACTCACGTCCAAAATTAAGGTCAGAAACATAAAATCTGTGAAAAATGGTGAACTTTTCACTATGTTGCCACGAAATTTGGTACAGAGGTATATTACAATAGGAGAAAGAATACAGCAACATAATAAAATGGAAATATTTTAATTTTGAATTAAGATACAGGGTATATCAAAAAGTTTTAAATCATGAATCAGATATAAATCATTTATCTCAAGAAAATACTGTCTAATATAGAATGTGACCATCGTACACTGCTATACAGGCCTCCCGACGAGTTCCCATACTGTTTATGAGGGTATCAATAGATGTTTGTGGCAACAAAGTCCATTCTTGTAACATCGCGGACTTTAACCACTGGGAGGGTCCTGGGAGGGGTGTTACGCTGTGCAATGGCTGTTCCTAGACCATCCCAAAGCTGTTCAATAGGATTAAGGTACGAAGACCTCGAGGGCCAGTTCATATGGCGAATATCCTGTTCTTCCAGAAAATCCTCAACAATGTGAGCTCTGTATGGCTTCGTATTATTGGCCATAAACTTGAAATCCTGGCCTACAGCACCCCGGAACAACTACACATAGGCTTCAAGGTCTCCATCCCTATAGTGATGTGTGTTGATTGTGCTCGCATTGAAGACGTGCAGTAGTGTACGACTGTCAAACATTATGTCACACCAGACAAGGAAACCTTTGCCACCAAATCTGTCGATTACTTTTAAGGTAGGAGGGATGATAGCAAGCTCCACGCTCTCTCCAGATGAAAATTCAGCGAGAATCACTCTGCGTGATGAATATCGAATCATCACTGAAAATAACACGCTCCCATTCTTGTTGTGTCCAAGACTGACGTCTTCGACTACACAACAACCGGACTCTCATGTTGGATGCAGTGAAAGTGACACATATGACTAGATACCGGGAGTTTGGGATGAGCTCCTTGAAGCCTATGTGAGGTAGGTCTGGACTTCGTGTTTATGGACGATAATGCGAAGCCATATAGAGCTTATTCATTGTTGATGATATTCTTGAAGAAACGATTATTCTTAGTATGAATGTGCACTCGTGGTCTTTGAACTTTAGTCCTATTTAACATGTTTGGGCTGGTCTAGGAAGAGTCATTGCACAGCGTAACCCCCTACCAGGATCCGTATTGAGTTAAAAGCCGTGCTTTTGGAAGAACAAGGTTTGTTGCCGCAAACATTTATTTGACACCCTAATAAACACTATGAGAGCTCTTTGTATGGCTTGTATAGCAGTGCACGGTGGTCACACTCTGTACAAGACAGACTTTTCTTGAGATAAATGCTTTATCTCTGATTCAAGATTCAACACTTTTTGATATAACCTGTATCTTAATTCACAATTAAAATCTTTTTCGTATTGCTATGTTGCTGTATTATTTCTCTTCTTATATTATACCTCTGTACCATATTTCGAGGCAACACAGTGAGTAGTTCATCAGATCACACATATTTTATGCTTATGACATTAATTTTGGACATGAGTGTATATCCAATAGTTTGTTATTAGTAACTTTTTTCTACAATAATTTGTTGCAGAGTTAGTGGGATGTGTATACATTTTTTTCAATGACTGTACAATTGCCCGAAGAGTATACAGGGTGATTCATAAAAGATGGGCAGAACTTTAAGGGGTTATAGTACACTTAAAGATAAATAATATTAAATAGGAGACTAAGGGTCCCAGACGTATTCCCAAGGAGATAGGGGGCATTAAAGTTTAGGGTCCGAAATTTCAAATGATTATAAAACATGGAAAAATTGGTCGATTCGTTTGCGGTTTTTGCAAAAAATTTTCTTTATGCCAGTATTTTCTTGAAATAAAATTTTAAAGTTAAATTTCAAAAAATGCCGATAGGGGGCGCTTTAGACTTTGGAGTAACAAACAACTATTTTTTAACGTTATTTTTTTGTATTTCTTTAAATGATTTCGAAAGCTTAGACTTAAACTTAAATTTTGATCTAAAAATCTGAGTCCTAACGAGTAGTTAAGTAGCGTAAACTGAAATTTGAAATTTGAAACCCTTCTCCCCCCAGAACAAAAATCAGTTATTCCCGATCTTTGTGTCGTAGATTAGGCCCTAACTACTGCCGCGTTTTGCTAAAATTATTCTTTATGTCAGTATTTTCTTGAAAATAAATTTTAAAGAAAATTTTCAAAAAATTCCGATAGAGGGCGCTTTAGACTTTGGAGTAACGAACAACTATTTTATACCGTTATTTTTTTGTCTCATTAAATGCTTTCTAAAGCTTAGACTTAAATTTTCAGCCCAAAATCTGAATCGTTAGACGTGGTTAAGTTTCTGGGGAGAGGGGTTTGAAATTTCTACTCCTGAGCACAGTTCAGTTTACCATGTCCACACATTGTGTGCTGTGATACGAGGTAAAAAGACACAAATTAGGATTATGTTACCAAAGCATATTTATTAACATGTAATTACAATAAATGTTCAAAATTGTGACCACCAGAGGTTATGCACGCAGAACAACGGCGAAGAATGGAACGGCGAACATTCGCGAAAACATCAGGCTTTTCGAGCACTTCCCCTACAGCGGCGGAAAGTCTGGCGACCATTTCCTCGGGGGATTCAATGGGTGTCTCATACATAAGAGCCTTCAATCGTCCCCAAAAAAAGAAATCGAGGGGTGAAAGATCTGGCGAGCGAGCAGGCCAAGCAACAGGACCACCTCGACCAATCCATCTGTTCGGAAATGTGATGTCCAGATAGTTGCGGACGTCTCGTACGTAATGGGCTGGCGCTCCATCGTGCTGGAACCACATGACCCGCCGGATGCGTGGAGGAACAACGTTTAACAGGTCTGGCAGCACATGTTGCAGAAATGTGAGGTATGTTTTACCATTGAGGCGTTCAGGAAGAAGGTACGGTCCGATTAGGTGGTCTCCGAGGATTCATGCCCAAACATTGATGGAAAAGCGTCTCTGATGAGCATGTGGATACGTAGCATGTGGATTGACATCCGCCCATACATGTGCATTGTGTGTGTTAAATGTACCTTCACGTGTGAAGGTACATTCATCGGTGAAAAGCACAGTTCGTCCAAAATGTGAATTTAGCGCGTTCTGCTGCAGAAACCAGCGGGCGAATTCAATACGATTTGGATAATCCCCTGGAGACAGTTTCTGGACTCGTTGCACATGAAACGGGAGCAAATGTTCATCCTTCAGTACCCTCCAAGTCATGGACTGTGAGGTATCCACCTGCCTAGCCACTGTTCGTGTACTTGTACTTGGCTGCGCCGCTACTACATCCAGAATGGCTTCTGCAACAACTACTGATTCGTCCTTTTTTGCACGACCTGCATTCGACCGGGAAGCGAGAAATGATCCCGTCTCACACAACTGTCTGTGCAAGCGCTCGAAAGTTTTACGGTTAGGCAACCGCCTGTTGGGAAATCGCTCTCCGTACATTCGTTGTGCCTCTGCACCATTTCCATCTGCCGCTCCGTAAATTAAATGCATCTCAGCCTTTTCCTTATTCGTGAAGGGCACCATCTTCCGATTCATTACTACAGCGACTTACACTTGACTCACCGTTCAGTGGTTTTTATGCCTGAATCGTGTCCAAATTTTGCATACGTGTTCTTCTTCTTCCCCATTTGACATTTGCATACTTTCTGTTTCCTTCTTCACCCGGTGACTAGCGTCAGGAATGGAGCTTTAACGTTTGCATGAGCGACGTTTCCAACTGTGCCAGTGCCTTTATGAGTGAATTCCGACTATGCAGTCCTTGACGAAAGTTGTATTTTTGCCTCGTATCACAGCACAGAATCGTTGGGCATGGTTAAGTAGTGCAAACTGAACTATGTTCAGAAGTTGAAATTTGAACCCCCTCCCCTCGCTACTGAACCACGCTCAGCGATTCAGATTTTGAGTTGAAAATTTAAGTTTAAGTCTAAGCTTTAGAAAGCATTTAATGAGACACAAAAAATAACGGTATAAAATAGTTGTTCGTTAATCCAAAGTCTAAAGCGCCCTCTATCGGAATTTTTTGAAAATTTTCTTTAAAATTTATTTTCAAGAAAATACTGACATAAAGAATAATTTTAGCAAAACGCGGCAGTAGTTAGAGCCTAATCTACGACACAAAGATCGGGAATAACTGATTTTTGTTCTGGGGGGAGAAGGGTTTCAAATTTCAAATTTCAGTTTATGCTACTTAACTTCTCGTTAGGACTCAGATTTTTAGATCAAAATTTAAGTTTAAGTCTAAGCTTTCGAAATCATTTAAAGAAATACAAAAAATAACGTTAAAAAATAGTTGTTTGTTACTCCAAAGTCTAAAGCGCCCTCTATCGGCATTTTTTGAAATTGAACTTTAAAATTTTACTTCAAGAAAATACTGGCATAAAGAAAATTTTTTGCAAAAACCGCAAACGAATCGACCAATTTTTCCATGTTTTATAATCATTTGAAATTTCGGACCCTAAACTTTAATGCCCCCTATCTCCTTGGGAATACGTCTGGGACCCTTAGTCTCCTATTTAATATTATTTGTCTTTAAGTGTACTATAACCCCTTAAAGTTCTGCCCATCTTTTATGAATCACCCTGTATAAATGTATGAACGAGTTTCGAAAGATGTTTTAACATTCTTCTCGAAAATAGTTTCTAAAGAATTAAATAAGTTTATAGAGGATTTGGTATCTTATTGATGGGATATATAAATAAATATTCCACCTGCTTCTGAAGCCTTTGCATGGTTAGCATAAGTGACGTAAGAAGCATTGGGTCTCTATCCTCTCTCCTCCTATTTCAAGCGCTTTCCTAAAAATTCTAGAAAACAAAACTAATTTTTTTTCTTAGATTTTTTCAAAATGAAATTTTGAATGATTACAAATTATGATATTTGGAGATTTCTGCTAGTGGCTGATTATAAATAACAGTCTTTCTGTTTTATGCAGACATGGGGAGATATTTCGGGGGCATGGAAATCATTAAACATCGTTATAAGGAAGTATTTATGATTAATATACACTTCTATATAAGAAGAGATTTCTAAATGATTAAATGGATCTTACAATTATTAAAAAATATATTAACAATTTTCTACTGTGAAATTTTGGTATAGGCAGCGCCCGATGGCTTCAAGGATTACATCCCTTTTGTATTCCCATTTGTTTGGTGTCAGATTTTCATTTTTTTTCTTTCTTTTCTTCGTGACTTCCGCTAGAGTTTCGGCACAAGGGACGAGTGTAGGACGTGAGCATTGCATACTAATACTATCTCATAAAAAACAACTCGTTGTAAATGATCCTACCAAGCCAAAAATCTAAAAAGTGATAAAAATAAGATATATCACATAAAAAGAAGCGATATAGACGTGCATACTCCGAATTCCGTGTAAAAATCTATCACTAGTGGCGCAATCTTGCCGAATTAATCGATTTTTAAATAATTATAATCCAGTTACGGGTTGTCTCCGAGCAGACGCAGGAATGAGGCAATGTCTGTGTTATCACAGAAAATGGGTCTATTATTGCACTTACCGAAGTAGTATAAGTCAGCTTACGCGTATAATCATAAAAGCATAAACCAATCAACCAATCATTAACTTAAATTCTGGACAGAAGGTATAACTGAATACGATTTTTAAATGCGTAACAACTTTATTTTGTTTCTTATATTTTATTTATTCATTCCTGTGATTTAATCTGACAGATAAATTAGCAGTTGCATTAAATTTATTAGCGAAAGTAAAATAGTTGATATTAAAATGACTTTTTCTGTTAAATATAAAGAATTAAATTTGGGGAAGGAAAAAAATTGAAAATTTAAATGTTAATATACATATAACCAAGATATACATAATTACTAATTTTCAAAAATTCATGTCGGAGTAAAATAAACAATATTTCCCATACAATGAATATGCGCATTCTTTTTATTAAAA
This sequence comes from Maratus speciosus, assembly GCA_963932465.1. Taxonomy (NCBI): domain Eukaryota; kingdom Metazoa; phylum Arthropoda; class Arachnida; order Araneae; family Salticidae; genus Maratus; species Maratus speciosus. Next base: position 552,644,397 of record OZ010791.1, read on the forward strand.
TGTAGCTGTGTTAAGTACAGCGAAAGAATTTTTTAACTTTTAGATAAAAAGTTATTGTGAATACGCATTTATGGTAATATAAAAAAAATCTCTTAAACTTGGATTTCTATTAATACTTAGCACAAGTACGAAGTTTCAAGAATTCATGTCTGAGTAAAATAAACAAAATTTCCTGTGAAATGAATATGCACATTTATTTGATTAAAATATCGTCTGTATTTTATGGGTCGGAAAAGTTACTAAGCAAGAAATGCATTAACAATAGAACAAGAAGTCATAAAATTTATTGATTACAAATCTTTTCAGCTCAATTCTAGAAAACAATTAGAACATCCGCAGTCAAACGTATTAATGTATATTTTATTTATGGAACCAAACAAAATTATTTTCTTCATATTCGTCTTTCTGATAAAAGAACTGTTTTTCCACAATACAATAAAAATAGCGGAAGCTTTCGTGTATTTAATTTTTAAATTTAGGACTTATATTTAAAGCTATAATAAGGAGCTAATGAAGGTAATATAGATTGCAATAATATTATTTAATTCTAAAAAATGATGAGGATATTTGCTTTACGGTGAATGAATAGTGCGACTTGCAAATGAATATTTACGATGCTGTAGTATTTTTTTTTTCGTTTGTTTGAATCTTCTTTTAAGATACATTTACCGAAAGAAAAATTTAATTATAAGTTCAGCAGCATGAAATAACTAAATATATAAATAAATATTGTTGAGCATCGCTGAATATATATATCGTTGTAGAAGAATAAAAGCATTGTTGATAATGATTTTCGAAAAAAATCATCGGTAATTAGCCGAGATATTAACCCTTAAGGGGACGGTGGAGTTTAAATTCCTTAAAAATAATTTTTTTTATTTTTGTAAATTTCAACTTAAATATTATTCAAGGGTATATTATATACATTATAACATGCATTTATCCCAAAAAAATTTAAAAAAAAAAATGATTTTTGAGAAAAAAATGGAATTTTACGCGTCGTGTTAGAAATCTTCGAAATGCCCCATGCGTCTTCCATATCAATGAAAATCCCCAATATTTTTTATAAAAGTTTGGTTTATATATAGAAATAAAATAGAGCATCGAATTTTACATATTTGAATTTAAAGGTTAAAAAAAAAAAGTTGAAATTTTTTCGAAAAATTTTCAAAATTTCAAATTTTTTCATTTTTTTTTTTTTTTTTTTTTTGTAAATTTTATCTTAAATATTATTCAAGGGTACATAATATGCATTATGGCATGCATTTATCACAAAAAAAGATAAAAAAAAAATTTTTTTTGAGAAAAAAATGGAATTTTATGCGTTGTCTTAGAAATCTTCGAAGTGCCCCCTGCGCGTTCCATATCAATGAAAATCCCCAATATTTTTTATAAAAGTTTGATTTATATATAGAAATAAAATAGAGCATCAAATTTTATATATTTGAATTTAAAGGTTAATTTTTTTTTTTTTAACCTTTAAATTCAAATATATAAAATTCGATGCTTGATTTTATTTATATAGATAAACCAGACTTTTATAAAAAATATTGGGGATTTTCATTGATATTGAAGACGCATGGGGCATTTCGAAGATTTCTAAGACGATGCGTAAAATTTCAATTTTTTCTCAAAAATAATTTTTTTTTAAAATTTTTTTGTGATAAATGCATGCCATAATGTATATAATGTACCCTTGAATAATATTTAAGTTGAAATTTACAAAAATAAAAAAAAATATTTTTAAGGAATTTAAGCTCCACCGTCCCCTTAAATGTACGGTCAGTTTGGACATACACAAGCACAGGGGCGGCGTACTCTATGCCTAGTTAACAACTTTTAATGATACATATGTGTAATGTAATGTCCAGTATCAGTATATAGCCAATAAACGTCAAATTGTTAAAAACATACTAATTTAAAAGATCTCGGGACTCTAAAAAGCGGAAAAAATGAAAAAAAAGACTATTTTTAGTATTTAATGTCTTAAAATGTATATGATTATAAAACACAATTTTAATTTTGATGAAAGATATAAGTATGTTTATTTCGTTTCATGTATTTAAAAAATTGCAAGATACAGAATTAGTATTTATAGGGGGCTCAGAACTGTTCGACATTTATCGAACAAAAAATTGGCATAACAGTTTACGCGTAGGATTACAAAATAAATATTGCAACTAGAATGAAAATTTTGGTGATTACTTATACTTCAGATTGTAATAATTTCCCTGAGCTTAAAAAAATTTGTATTTAAAGCATTTTTATATTTTTAATGCAATGTTGCATTTAGCTAATACAAAATTTTGAAAATTTCAAAAGTAAAATCACCTAAAAAATATTTTTTTGAACAATAAAAAGGAAATTTTAGATTCAGTTTATACAGACTAACATGAAATACATGTTTTGAAAGTTTCATGAAAAAATATTCAGAAGTTTTTGAGGTATCCTGCGCGTTATGCCTAAAAAACGCCATTTGGAATATAAAGACTTTAAAGTTTCGGAAACGCCGCTTCAGCTATTGAGCGGGTATAATTCTAAAAGCCAAATCTTCTGTTCTAATGGAAATTTCAAGGAAACAATTATATCAAAATATTCAGAAAAGATATGAGTTTAACATCTAAAAAAATAAAATTTCCTAAATTTTGAAACTTTAATATTCCTGCGACAACTTGATCCTTTAAGGCAGGGAGTAATTCTATGTGTAAGCTTGTAAAATAATGAACTGACACCAGAATTTATAAACGAATTTATTAGAAAATGCGAACTTGCTTATTTTGTACATGATAAAAGGAAAATTTTAATTAAATATTCTTGGTGCCGTTTGTGTGGTTTGGAATTAAAATTAGGTGTCCTTTTTTTAAGGGTATCGCCCTCGAAAGATTTAATCAGAATGAATCGCATAAATACTGTGTGATTCGCGATAGTTTGCATTGATTGTATCTTTCAATACGCCTCGAGTGACTTTAAAAGTTAATTAAACACCTATCTGGAAAAAAGCGGCACTGATCAAGGCGGCATTACAACTTTGAGATCTCAATTCGAAGAGCGCTTACCACATGTCAAATTTAAACTTTGAACAAAGGTTTTGTTTTAGCTACACTGTAGAAATAAAGGTTATTACTACGCTGAATTTAGTTTCATGAAATGCCAAATGAAGTTTAACTATGCACTGCTTTTATTGTCAGTATCGAATTAAGTTCATCATAAACAGATTAGGATAACATTAAAAAAAGAGTTATACGAATAGCTATATTTATATTATTTAGGTTCCATATCTCTTTGAACTTTCATGGTATACCCGATTACACTTCTCTAATATATACAGTTATACCCCACCCTACGTTGTATAGTTTTTTACAAAATCTTAGTATTATTTTAGCAACTTTTTTTTTAATACAATTACAAATTCATTTATTTATTCTACGGAACCCTCTGTGCGCGAGTAATGCTCGTACTTGACCGTTTATTTGTTTGTTTGTTCGAGACACACACACACACACACACACACACAAAAAAAAAAAGTATTTTTTCTTATAAGTTAAAATAAACAACATCCATGAAATGTTAATTCAAAATATCCAGGTTGAGAATGTTTATGGCTATATATTTTAAGAAACAATTGGAGTTATAAATTATGTTATTCTATAACATAAATACAATGTTTAAGAAAATTCATGCGTGATTATTTTTTTAACAAATTTATTTTATTTATTTGATTAATCTAATTTTCCATTTATATGAGTCTTATAAAAAGTTAAGTAAAAAACACACACAAATTGCAGCAAACAGATTGTAATAAAATTTTGCATAAGTAGTACCAGTATATACCTTTCACAAATTTTGTTATTAATCGTTTCTATGGAGCAAAAAGATTAGACTTCTAAAATGCTATACAAGAACATGTAAAAAAGGAGAAATGGCCCTCATTTTTATCTTTCTTGCAAGTTATTTTGTTTAATTATTTTTCGCACCGTTTACAAAATGAAACCAGAGTTTAATAATTGTTTTCAAGATACAAAGTGCAAAGTATTTTATTTCAAAACCGCCCTATTCGACGTTTCATTTGAGATTATTAAAATCGCAACTTCCAATATCATTAGTGATCTCTGTAATGTGTCAGGTAACTCGGAAACTGAGAAATTACATGTAAATGTCAGCCTCACGTGGTTCCCATTAACTCCACATTTGATAAATTTTCTAATACGAAATTTCAAACACAGATTTAAAAAGATGTGGCTAAAAGTTAATGATCAGAAAAAGAGTCTATATGCATATAAAGATTTTTTTAATCTAATTTGCAATTTAATGCTTTTTTCATAAATGAAATCAACTTACATGCCTTGTGCGCAAGATTTCTCTTAACTGATTTCTCACTGTCAACCAAAATTTTTTTATTGAGAAGAGATATAATATCTGTTTAAAATGACCTACACTGGAAAAGATATAAGAATTAGTTCTTGAGGAAAAAAATGTAAAAAGAAAATTCTGAAATTTATCTTTTTCAAATTAAACAAGTAATAATTAAATGTCTAACTTGATGTGTATAACAGTAGGTCATTTTGTGCATCTACGAGCTTTAAACCATCAGTGAAAATTTCATTAATTTTTATCCAGTCATTTCTTAGAAATTGTTCGAGGACATCACTGTTTTCAGAAAATTGACTTTAAAGGGGTACAGGATCTTTAAATTTAAAAAAAAGTCAGTTTTTGGTTTTTGTTTTATTCTAAACGTTTCCAAATTTTTCAACAATAAAAAAAAAAAAAAAAAAAAAAAAAAAAAAAAAAAAAAAAAAAAAAAAAACATTCAATAATCTTCATTATTTCTGTAGCTATAATCATTAACAGATGGTGAGTATAATTGACTGTCCGTAGATATTGAAACTTTAAAAAACGTTTTCTTAGATTAGTAAGTTTGGAGTTTGCGCGCACTGTTACTTTTAAACTCTGCAAGAGACAGCTTAAAACTAGTATGTTCTGGCCAACACAAAATCTCCTTCTATATAAATCACATAAAAATCACTAATTGATATCAAGGCATACCTGAATCTGAAGTTTGATAAAAATTCGTGCATTAGTTCTTCAGATAGAGCTATAAGTTAAATTCTGAAAAATGTAGCATAGCAACGGCGTCTTTTGAGCGATTTGGACAAAAACATAAACGACACTAATCCATATCAAGGTATAGCTGAATCTGAAGTTTGTTGAAAATCCAAGCATTAGCTTTTGAGTAGAGTTATTGCGAGAATTGCAAAAAAATGCAGCGTAGCAGCACCACCTGTTGAGCGATTTACTCCAAAATGTATAAAATCTGCATTCATGTCAAGGACTTACTGAATCACAAGTTTGATGAAAATCCGTGCATTAGTTCTGAAGATTGAGTTATTGAGAAAATCTTGAAAAATGCTGCATAGCAGTGCCTCCTGTTGAGCGATTTGCACCTAAATCAAATCATCACCAATTTGTATCAGGGACTACCAGAATATGAATTTTCGTTAAATTCCGTGCATTAGTTCTTGAGATAGAGCGCCCACAATATTTGTGTCATATACAGACAGACTCACAGACTCACAGATAGACATTTTCTAAAAACATGTTTTCGGAATCTTTCGCCCCTAAAACGTGTAATTCCATCGAAAACTGAAAGTCAAAAATTTTCATGAACCAATACTATCTTCTTGTAAAGACAGAAGAAAGTAAAAATAGTCAAATATCCGTTTCTTTATAGTCTACATGCTAAAACAAAAATTTAATCTCATATTATGGTTATTTATTTTTTACACAATAAACACTTTAGAAGTTTGAACTAAATTTTTGTACTAAAATTAAATTTTAAACAAATACTTTTGCTAATATTTTGGCTTTAAGTTAGAAGTTGGTGTGTTATGATTTTATTTTGTTCAGAAATTCTTTTCTATATGCATAATTTAAAGTTTTATCATTCGCACAGCACTTAATCAGCATTAGTGAGATAATTTTTAAATTTAAAATTTAAATATAAATTTGTACATGCAAAATTAATTTTCAAATTAAAAATTTAAATATAAATTTTGTACATACAAAATTTTTTTTCTGGATAATGTAGTTAAAGATATATTCTTCAGGCAGAAAGAGAAAAAAAAATATTAATTGGATATTGTTTGTATTTTGGTACTTTGAAAAAGGCGATGATTTTTATTGTTTGGACAAACTCAAAGATCCTGTGTCCAATTAAAGATTAAATTATCCGTTGACTCATAGTAAAAAATAACTCAATCATTTAAATCATAACTTCCTATCTAAAGCAAATTTTTGCATGAGTTTTCTTTATAAATGTTCCTAAGAAATTGAGTTTTTTTTATAAACTATTAAAAATTGTTTTGATATTTTTGACAATTCCAAATGTACCTTACATTCTTTTAGTTTACAATGTAATTTTTGAGAAACATAATTTGCTAGATGTTGTCTGGTTATCACAATGAAAAACTATTAAAAACTCTCATTATTATATTTTCTAGAACAGCGGTGCCCAATCTATGAGTCACGACCCACAGAAGGGCCGCAACGGGTGTTTTGGTGGGTCGCGGAACAATCGAAATTTGATACAGAAATATATTTTTTATTTCATCTGTTTTAAAATATATAACATATACTGTATTTTACAACTGCAATAATCATCAAAGCTAATAGCTTAAACTGAAACTACGTAATTCTCTTAATCAGTCATTTCCTATTACGTAATGACCTCGTTGTGAGATACGTCAGTAGTCGCGCAGTCGTTATGGCAAGCAGGGGAAAATGCTTAATTTCCTTCTGGATGAACATAGGAGCATAATATCCAGAAATATCTAAAAAAGCTTTGAGGTCCTGTCCTTGATGGACTTCAACAGGACATACTTGTGTGAAAGTACTTTTTCTACTTTCCTGTTTTTTAACCATTTGGGAAAATGGTTATTCTCCTCGTCAGGGTAGGAAATCAAAAGCATATCTGAAGGTTTTTATTGGTTTAATAATCATTTTATTCGTTTTCTGATTGGTCTATACAGTAATATGTATTTCCCTTTACTTTCAACAGAGATGGATAACTTCTGTTGCCACTATGATAAAAAAGTAATAAAAACTACAAAAAAAATTAATAACTCAGAAACAAATTGAGATACAGCTTTCAAACGAATTGCATTTAAAAGTACATTTTTTTCTCTATACGACGGTGTAAAAAGTAATATTGTGGGATGTTTAGAATTTTAAGAGTGAAATTTCATTTAAAATGGGCCGTCAGATTTCTGAGAAATCTGACGATGGAAAAGCCTTTTCCCGAACAGCCAATGAAATGCTTGGATAATACATAAGTTTCAAGTTAATAATTCGTACGAATCGCAGGCGATTTTTGTCGCTTGCAATTTTTACGTGTAATTACGCTATTAATGTTTAATTCATGGCGTGCGTAATATATGATCAATTCCGTGCGATTTTTTATGTCTTAAATTTTAGTCTTTGAAAAAATCCTTTTCCAAGAAAAACAAGCACCGAAACAAACTACGTATAAAAAGTGACTTAAGGTTAAAATTAACAAGTTTTAACTTTGATATACATTTCCTCATCGGTTAACACCAGTTTTAGAAATCTCACTGATACGAAAAGTATGTTTTGATAATAATTAAACTCATTTTACATCATATTTGTTGATAATTAAAATAATAAAACTTTGTAAAAAATAACAATAAAATAAAAACAATACATAGGACGCGTTCCGAGCTAAAATGTTAACCGCTCGTCATCAGCTAAAGTAAACACGTGTTCGTAAGAGGAAAAGGTCAAAAATGGACTGAAAGGTAGAGAGTAGATCTTGCAAGGAATACGACAGATAGCGCTAGCTGAAAGGAGCACATGCAGAAGACGAAGGTGTTGCCAAAATGATAAAAGAGGAATTGATGGGGAAAAAATGGAAGTAAAAGAAATAAACCAATTAAAATAAAATAAAAAAGTAAATTTATATATATATATATATATATATATATATATATATATATAAATATATAATAATAATAATAATAGACAAAGAAATATAAAAGAATAAAACAAGAAAAAAACCAAAAGAACCTTTTTATATATTTTTTCGATTTACATCTTTTATATTACTTAATTTTATTTATTTCTTTTATTTCCATTTTTTCTCTATCAATTTCTCTTCTATCATTTTGGCAACACTTTCGTCTTCTGCATGTCCTCCTTTCATCTAGAGCCATCTGTCGTATTCTTTGCAAGCTCTATTCTCTACCTTTCAGTTCATTTTTCACCTTGTCTCCTTATGGACACGTGTTTACTTTAGCTGATGACGAGCTGTTAATATTTTTTGCTCGAAACGCGTCCTATGTATTATTTTTATTTTATAGTTTCTAATTGATGCATATCGCCAGTTTTCGGTACTGTTTCGCTGCATGATATTTGTTGTTTTAATAATTATTCCACTTACTGACATTGGGATTACCAATTTTTGCTTATGTTGATAGTGCATCCTTCTTACGAAAATTTGCCTTTTTCGTAGGATAACCGAAAGCTTATATAGGTCATACAAAATTTCCATACTAATATTTGATACACTCTCAGTAGTAAATATTGGGAACCACTGTCCTAGATGGTACATCCCACCCTATCATTGCTTCACAACTAAATTCAGTGCATAATCAAAGGCAATAATGAAATAACACTCTAATTACTTAAGGAACAATCAATTAGAGTCATATTTGTTTTTTCTTTAAAATTACTTGTTGTGTTGAAACATCATTTATCATGTGGAAATGTAATCACCCGTTTTGTAAGTGGTGAAAAAGAAAAGAAAAATAATTTATATTTAAACATTTTTCGGTTCGCTTCTTTGAAAGCAAAAATGCACGTAAACTAACTTATACTCTCGAATTTGATTTCATGCACTGTTATGCTACATGAAGTAAGTTCCAATGGCACTACATTAAACAGTTACAGAAGAAATAACAATTTAATAATTCGAAAAGTATATACATTATCGGTTGCTGTCTTCACGGAAATATATAAAAACACATTGCGGTTGTTTTTAGTAGCGAAATATTTTACTGATAGACTGATTTAATTTCAGTTGTATTTAAATTGCAAAAAAACTCAGCGAAATTTGCCATTTACCATAGAATACAAATACTCACTATGGCGGCCGAGACTGATGAGAATGACCATCGTGAGAATGAACGATGCACCTCGCTTGTCAGGTTGACATTCTGACATCGTATATGACATTGGCAATGTATCAACTTTAATACCTTTGAAATTACAGATAATTCCACTTTATTTAAAGTCATTTAAAAGGAAATTCGGCTTAAGATAATATTTTCTTAGTTTTGAAAATATGGATGTTTACTTATTTATTATTGTTATATTAGAAACTGTGGCTCTTGTAACAATAGAGAAATTTTAATATCCCCTTGTTGTTATAGGTTATTTTCTTTAAAAGAAAAATACTACGCCTAAACCAATATACCTTTTTAATGCAAATAACGGATTTATTTTATTATGGATATAAATCTTAGAAAACTAATGAACTGAAGCTTTGAAATTTTCTTTACTGCTCTTCTATAATCAAAAAAGAGAACATAAAACATTTCTTTATACGTTATCTAAAATAGCTACTTCTACAAATGAGGATAATCGATATTCTGTCAAATCTTTCCGAACATAAAACTTGCAATTAAAGGAATAACTTGGTTCTATCATACTCAAATTTTGATTGTGCTTTAGAAAATAAATTTTCTTTAGTCTGATTGTTTTTATGTTATTTCGGTTATGTATATAATGATAAAATATAATAGAATGAATCTTTCGCAGAAAATTAATGATATGATTGTAATTTTGTTTCAATACAAAAATAAATCTAGGATTCAAATGATTATAAAAGACGGAAAAATTGGTCGATTCGTTTGCGGTTTTCACTAAAACTATTCTTTATGTCAGTATTTTCTGGAAAATAAATTTTAAAGATACAGTTCAAAAAATGTCGATAGAGGACGCTTTAGACTTCGGAGTAACCAACAACTATTTTTACCGCTATTTTTTGTATCTCATTACATGCTTTCAAATGCTTAGACTAAAACTTAAATTTTGAGCTCAAAATCTGAATCGTTGGGAGTGGTTAAGTAGCGCAAACTGAACTGTATTTAGGAGGGGGGTTCAAATTTCAACACATGAACAATGTTCAGTTTGCGCTACTTAACCACACCCAACGATTCAGATTTTGAGCTGAAAATTGAAGTCTAAGCTTTTGAAAGCATGTAATGAGATACAAAAAATAACAGTAAAAAATAGTTGTTCGTTACTCCAAAGTCTAAAGCGCTCTCTATCGGTATTTTTTTTTTTTTACTTTATCTTTAAAATTTATTTTGAAGACAATAGGAACATAAGGAATAGTTTTAGTGAAAACCGCAAAACAAATCGACCAATTTTTTCGTTTTTTATAATCATTTGAAATTTTAACTCCTGAACACAGTTCAGTTTGCGCTACTTAACCAATCCCAACGATTCCGATTTTCACGTATGTTCACCATATGTTCTAAGAGTTATAAAAGAAGTTTATAGAAATATATTTCCGCTTACAAAAAGCATTGAAAAAAGTTTTAGCTTTTAGATATGATATTTGTGTTACACGAAATATAATGTTACAAGAAGGACAGTTAAAAATTTCTATTCATATCTCCTGAAAACTTGCCATAATATGATGCTTTGAATTTTATAAAATTTCCGTGATTTCCCACTCTACAACAGGAGAATAAATGTTATGCATAAAAATGAAAAAACCCCTGAGGTAATTAAAATAAATAGTAATAATTTACATTGCTTCTGGAGACAAGTTTTGGGAAGAAAATGCATTTCATTCAACGAACCAAAAAAATAAAATATGACAATAATAACAAAAGATTCCTTTGTTTCATTACAAACCTTTACGGTTTGTAATGAAACAAACAGAATCTTTACTCATATCAGATACTTTCGAAACTTTGTATTCACTTAGTGAAAAAAAAAGCCTTTTTAATTTTTAAGTTTAATTTTTAATTTAATTTTTAAATGTAAACGTATAGGTATTTTTGTATTTGAAAAACATATAAATGGCAATTACTGTTTTGCGCTTAAGTTGCAGTCGTCACCAGAAACTTTTAATAGTATACATCTCATCATTTAATGGCAAAATATCTATCATTATATACGGCGAATTAAACTTTTACGAAATTGTTGTGATAGTTACTCAATTAGCGTAAATTCCTTACAACATTGCGTACAAAGAATAAGCAGAATGGAGATTTTATAGACATTCTATTAGATAAATCAAATTTGTTAAAAAATGCTTTTACTCCTTAAACTTCGTAATTTATTGCAAAAGTACGATATATATCAGTAATATTTCTTAAAATAAATTAAAATGAATTCATCAAATTTATTTTCTGAAAACTGTTTTTTTCGCATATGTAAAAGTAAATTAACCTTCTCGCTGAGTCATATTTTTTATAAAAGTAGGTCAAAAAAATTTCAAAACTACATAGATATAAGAGTTTAAATATGTAAAAAGTTTTTGAAACAGATTTTTTTTTTTTATATAAAATTAGATTATAAATATAACATTTGTCAGGAAACTGAAGAAAAATCATATAAAAGCGAAAGTCTAAAAATTAATCTTGGTTAAATTATGATTTATTTTATGAAATATAAAGGTAAAACATTTATACCTATGAAAATATGCTCAATACTTACAAAAAAAATGTGCTAGAAATTGAATTTTACTATGATAAATTTCGAAACAAGTTTCGAAGCAAAGTCCTTTTTTTCGCAATCATTTGACCAAATTCGCGTTTCTTAGTTAATTATTTTGGTAGTTTCAGTTTTTTTTTAACCCCTTAACCTACAATGACGGGCATAGCCCGCGTACGATGATCGAGCCAAATGTAAATTATTTTTTACCACTAAAATTTCACAGTAAATATAGTTTAATTTAATCGTCGAAATTTCATCATTAAACAAGTCGAAAACTTCTATTAAATTTTAGTGGTAGCTATGGATTTGTCCAACCGTGGAGCTGTTAAAAGTAAATCGTAGGTTAAGGGGTTAAACAAACAGCACACTGTCTACAAGGCTGTTTCTTGATCCTAAAATGAATTTTACTATGATAAATTTCGAAACATGTTTCCAAGCAAATTACTATTTCACAATCATTGCACTAAATTCGCGTTACTTATTGAATATTTTTGGTAATTTCAATTTTATTAAACAAACAGCACACTGTCTACGAGGCTGTTTCTTGATGGCGTAAGGTATATACGGCTAGCAAAATGTCGAGCGGTTAGTCTCATGGGGTGGAGACATCTTGCAGTTTTCAAAAGAGTGCACGGAATGCTTGCAAAACAAGTTTCACAGAAATGTGGACAATTAACTCTATATGTCTATATGTTAACCCAGACTTGAATCAACAATTAAACATCGCAGAAAAGCCGAAATGAATCTTTGAACGGAAAAAGAGCAGATTGGTGCTATTGGTAATTTGTCCACAAGGGCCAGTTAGGTGGGGAAGCCTACCAAATGACACTCACAAGTCCCACCCAGCGGTTAGCACTTACTACCGCCGTCACCACGACAAACAAAAAAAAAAAGAAAAATTGGGGGGGGGGGGGGGACCTACAGAAAAGCCAATTCAGAATTTAAAGATTAAATACAATATGAATACAATATATACACAATAGAAAATCCAATTTTCTTGGGGCGTTCCCTAGAAAAATTTAGATGTTTATAATTAATAAAATCATGAAATAATAGATAATAGGATTTTTCAACTTGTTGGAGTGGCTAAAACTCAATAAAGCAGCAAAGCTGGGCGTTCTGCAAAAATATAATAAATGCTAGGTATATGTATACTAAATAAGAAAGACATTCATAATTTAAAAAATAACGTAGAATATATAAAATAGGTAAAATAGTGAATAATTATGATGCATATGTATAATTATATACAAATGTTCAAATGTCTATTATTCATGTAACAGTTCATTTATAGTACAATTGCGTTGTTTGTGGATAAGAATTTATTTTGAATTGATTGTATCTGTCAAAATAAATTCTTAGCTGTCTATTTGATAAGATATGTTCTCCTCATCATCTATACATGGCAAAACATTTTGTAACAAATGATGATTTATCTATTAAAGTTCCATACATTCAATTATCTTTTGATAAAATGATGGATTCGATAAAACCGCACAGAGCCAATGAGACAAAGAAATTTTTGAAGATTTTTTTATATGGTAATATGAAGTAAAGGTACAGTTAAACGTATAAAGCAATGATGTTGCTCGCTGACAACATACACATAATGGAGAAGGAACCCTATTAAATTTATAAAGATAGGATGAAAATGGGCCGTGGTTAGTGACAAACGAAAAAGATTTCTATGTGGAAGGATTCTCTTTTCCGAAACTTTTGGGGTTAAAGTGTATGTGTACCGTCCTGTAGTACCATAATCCGAGCGATTCTGCCATTGCTCGTGCAGAGATGATTTTAGATGAGTCTTCAAGTAAGAAGGAGGGTTGGGGAAAACATATATTTGGAATGTGATGTGGCTTTGTATGCTTCTTTTGCCAAAGAATCTGCATTTTTATTACCCACATTACCCATATGTCCACGGACCCATTTAAGGAAGATCTTTGTGCTTCTTTCTTGAAGTAATTTGATAATTTGCATTGCGATGAATTTTTTTGAAAAAACATCTTCTGTTACTAAGAGGCTTAAGAGACTGTCCGAGTGTATTAATACTTCTTTATGAGAGGAGTTCATAATCTACAGCAGAGCCTCATTTATGGTCAGGATATCTGCCTGAAAAACAGCATTTTCTTTATTTAACTTAGTTTGATCCTCGTAGATTAGCTCTGCCCTCTGATACACACACAGAAGGCATATGCCGTTTCATCTTCATTTTGATACCATCCGTTTAAATTTTTATTTCTACATACGAAGTACACTACTCAAAACAATTAGGGGAGCACATAGTTTTAACGAAATTACGCAAACACTTACACCGATAAGTAACGTAAAATGAAACATCGATAATTTAAAGTGTGTAGAAAACAGATAAAGAAAACTTCACATGTAAATTAAAGTTTATGACGTCAAAAACTAGAAAATAGAGATAAGTGCAGAAATCTGGATTTTCCAGAACGTCTGAATCACTGCCTTAGTTGTAAAATTCAATTGCTCAACTTGTGTTTTGAGAAAAGGTGCCTCGAAAATGCCACAACAACATGATTTACCGCAATCCATGGCTTGGCGTGTTATCGGGGCAGTTAAATTTGGGGAAACACAACGAAGTATAATGGACGCTGTTGGAGTCGCAAGAAGTGTCCATGAAAGGCTGTGGAATCGATTCCAAGACACATGGAATGATAGTCATCCACAAGTGCAAGGTCGAAAATGTGTTAACACAGGAACTGATGACGGATATATCCTGTTAACAGCTCGTCGAGACGGAACAGGCAATGCTACTCAGCTGTAAACACAGTTGTTCTTGTCCACAGGACGAAGGGTGTCCAGCCAAACAGTCCGAAATATGCTTCATCAGGGTGGTCTCTATGCACGTAAGCCAATAGTCTGTATTCCGTTGACCTCAAACCACTGTGCGGCCCAAAGAAGGTCGTCAACTGAACATCGAGTTTGGAGGCAACGTTGTTGGAGTCAAATTCTGTTTACACACGAGTCCCGATTCAGTCTGGATGCGACATCTGATGTGTTTTTGCATGGAGAGAAAGGGACACTCAAAATAATCTCACATTCGTTCGTGAAAGATCACATTACATAAGAGGTGGGTTGATGCTATTGACTGGAATCAGCGTAGGTGAACATACGGGCCTGCATATTATTCGGAATGGCATTTTGACGGTCCGAAGTTATACAGACCAGATACTGAGACTTCATGTAGTATTTTATGCTGCAGCAATTAGTGATTTCATTTTTTCATGCATGATAATGCCGGATTTCATACAGTTCGTCTTGTGGTTAACATGCTTGAAGCTAAAACAATACAGCGTATGGAATGACCAGTACGCTCTCCTGACTTAAATCCGATTGAGCATGTTTGGTCATACTCAGGCGACGCATTGCAGTGAAACAGGGGCCTCCATTTACTGTCGGGACTTGGAGATTGCAATTCTTGAGCAATGGAACAGTAGTCCCCAAAGTCTTACCGATAACCTTATCGCATCCATGGAAAACAGGTGTGCAGCAGTCCTAGCTGTTCGAGGAGACCATACGCCATATTAAATATCTTGCATCATTTCTAAACAATACTTTTTTTTATCATTTACATGAAATGAAATTGTTGCCCTAACCCATTTTTAACACTTTCCAACAAAGTTGAAAAGTGTTTATGACTTCGGTTTGTTTGGCCGTCTGTCCGTCTGTCCGTGCTCTAACTCACGTAAATATGCTCGGATCGTTCTGACATTTTTGGATGTTAGTGATCTCTACCATAGCACGTTCCCTATTGCAAATGAAGTTTGTAGCATGTTTAGTTCATTTACAGGGACAGTAAAATTTTTCCGTTACATATTCCGCCAATGGGAAAAAATCGTTTCAAATGATTTTTAATGGTGTTACACTCTTTCAAACATAGTAAAATTGATATTGATTTATGAAGCCCACTAAAATATGCATTCTGTTGAATATGCTGTGCAAATAATAGTTATTGTTCATTTACAGGGCTATACAAAAGAATTCCGTTCATAATGGTATAGGGGAAATTGTTTCCGGTGTATTTGAAAAGATTTCAGATACTATATTGTATCCGAATTACTGTATATTAGTAACGATTGCTCAAAATACATTTTTAATTATGATATGGGCTGATTTAGGGTTCCGTTCATCTGACGAAACCCTATTCGTCTCGCTTCTCTGTCTGTCTATCTATTTGTCCGTCTGTCACAGAGCCCGTTCTCAGAAACTACACATGTTGGACAATTGAAATTTTGCATACGTATAGCTGAACAGCACACATCATACGACAAATAATAAAATTTTGAAAAAGTCGTACATTTAACCCTTTGGGCACCCACATGTGTATTTTAAACAATTCTTTCTAAGTGAACCCTAATATTAGGTTGGTGGCGTGAAATTTTACATACTTATAGCTGAACACCTCAGATCAAACGACAAATCATAAAATTTTGAAAAAAATTGTACATCTATTCCTTTGGGCTCCAACATGTGTAATTTAAACAATTCTTTCTAAGTGTGCCTAATTAGGTTGGAGGCGTGAAATTTGGCATACTTATAGCTGAACACCTCACATCACATGACAAATCATAAAATTTCGAAAAAATCGTACATTTAATCCTTTGGGCTCCAACATGTGCATTTTAAAAAATTCTTTCTAAGTGAGACCCTATTTACGTTGGAGGTGTGAATCTTGGCATATTTATAGCTGAACACCTCGCATCAAATGACAAACCATAAAATTTAAAATTCCGTACATTTAACCGTTTGAGCTCCACATGTGTATTTTAAACAATTATTTCTATGTGAGCACCTATTTAGGTTGGAGGCGTGAAATTTTGCATATTTATAGCTGAACACCACATATCGTACGACAAATCGTAAAATTTTGAAAAAATCGTACATTTAACATTTTGGGTTCCATCATGCGTATTTTAAGCAATTCTTTCTAACTGAGCCCCTTATTAAATTGAAGATTTGAAATTTTGCATACTTATGGTAGAACGCCTAAGGCCAGGCGACAAATCAAAAAATCTTGAAAAAGTCATTTTGAAATTGTCATTTTTTGGATGTTATCAGGTTGTGGCGCAATTTTTCATCTCTGTTTTCAAGGAAGTCCAGTACTGAATCAAATAGATCGAAAAAACGATTCAGATAAATACCTTTCGAGAGCCAAAGAACTTCTGTGTGCAAGAGCAAGCGATTGTAATCTTCGTCATTTTTACTACAAAGTTGGCCAAATAATCTGTCATGCAATGAATTGCTTCTAATCTTATTGACTGCTGTGATAACGTAATAAAGCGACGTATGCAGACGTTCATTCGGATTTTTTGCAACCAAATTCTGACAAGGAATAATACAATGTACAGCGAGTACATTTGGTACTGCTCGTTTCAAATGCGCTATGAAACCCTTATGACGCCCCGTCATTGATGGGGCACCATCAGTAGCTGCTGACAAAATATTATGAATAGGAATTTCTTTCTCTTGAAGAAACATGTTCATGGTATTAAATATCGATTCTCCCTTTGTATCAGTTTCCAAATTTTTAGTAAATAAACTCTTGACAAATTGTTTCTTCTTTTATGAAAAGGACATATGATAAGAGTAGTGCTTCGTTATTTGGTAGGGTTGATTCATCAAGTTGAATGGAAAATTTGCAAGTCTTTAAGTAATTGCATAATGATATTTCAACATCTTTGGCCATTTCATCTATTCTGCTTTGTGCCGAATTATTACTCAGAGGAATTTTCTTAATGATATCTGACGGTGTATTGTGATGAAAAACAGTTGTTATTACCTCTTTCACTGCCGGCAAGATTAATTCCTCACCAATTGTGTGTGGTTTTCCCGCTTTTGTGATTAACAATGCAATATTATATGAAGCTCGTAGTCCGTCATTTTCTTGTTTAGAAGACAACTCAAAGAGGTTTGATACACTTGGCTGTTTTAAATATTTCTTTTCCAGTTCTTGAAAATAGGATAAATCTTTGTCCTTTTTATCAGCATGCATTTTATTCAAATGCTCTTGTAATCCAGAAGGCTTCATGGCTTCAATTGAAAAAACTTTTTGGCAAATTAAACACATAGGTAATAATTGGTCTGTGGGAGAATGCGTAAATCCATATTTCAAATATTCAATACTATACTGCCGGCATTTCTTCTTAGATTCAGACATTTTGAAATACAAAATTTGACACAGTTTAAGTTTAAATAGATTAACTTTGCAACATATTTATAGATAGGTATAAAAATAATGGCTATAATGCCTTCTATAGCTTTCACTCAGAATAAACGAATTTTTTGAGCAGGTTCAAACCCCAGTTCCGTTTAAAAATCTCTATTCAGGCATGAGTCGTTATATTTCCGACATTTTCCAAAATACTTGTTATAAAAAAAGGAATTCTGTTTTAAACTTTTAGTCATCATAATGTAGCAAATTTTGCACTAGTGATCGTGATAATATTTTGATGAATGCGTTTGTTACTCAATCAGAAAGTTAAATTTCCTTTTTATTTCATCAAACACAAAAAAACCAAATTATCGTCGCTTCGAGAATAAAGAAACCGTGTTCATAAAATAAGCTTCTGAGATCCAAATGGCGTACCACGTGACCACAAGCGGGGGGGGAGAAAAGTACCCCTTCCGAATAAATGTTCTCCTTCGCTGCAAGTTGCGACAGGTGAAAATCCCAGTTCTAGGTTCGTTTTTATAGGTTTTCATTTAATGGCATATTTAAGATTTTTATCATGCAGCCGGGCAACGCCGGGAGGCGGGTCAGCTAGTTTTATTATATTAATTTCTTAAATAGGTAGATACGCCACGGCCGCCCCTGGACTGTCTTAACGCCCCCCCATTTGCATCTGGACCCATCACCGCCCCCCTGGAATACTTCAACGCCCCTTGGGGGCGGTACCGTCCCCGTTGGGAACCTATGGTTTAGAATAAAGTGCGCCCTGGTTGCGAATTGTGGAACTAACAGATTTTTTCAAAAGGATAAAGTGTTTTGAAAGGAATATTAAACGGAACCCTCTCTGCGATCTGTGATCACACTTACATACTTGTTCACTATATTTATGCATACAATAAAGTGAGTATAAATGCTATAGTTCATATACAGAGCTACAGAAATAAATTCGTAAAGGTTACTGAGTATGAGCATAAATTGCTTAAAGGTAGGTTTTAAAGGAGTTATGCATTTTTACACTGAACTGAATTTAGAGTTATAAGAAATATTTGTGGAATATAGATAAAATGATATACAGGGCCACGCAAAGAGTTGGATACATGGCCGACTATGGTTGATAATTTCTGGAAATGTAATTTCAGTAGTTTTAAGCGTGTTTTAGTTTGAATTAAATTTTAGCTAAATAGTGGCATGTAATAAAGGTACTAGGTAAACTACAGGGCTGTACAAAAGTATTCAAGTATATTTCCATCTATTAGTATAAATTGCTGACAGATGAATTTCAACCTGTTATGAATTTTCTTGCTAAACTAAATTTTTCCATTATATAGTATATATATCAACATACAGATCGAATACAGGGCTGTTCAAAAGAATTGGAATACATATTTGGCTATGGTCGGTAATTCCTGAAATCAAATTTTTAAATGTTTACTTAGTTATCGTATTTACCTTATTTCCCTAAGTAACGAAGTTTCGTTAAAGCTTTCATGGAGTGTTGGAAAGTGTTTCATAATCTATGCTGTACGCATGATTTTTCTTACTTGTTTCAATTAAAAAATGTGAATTCTAAATGCATTTTGATAGTTCCAACAACGAGTCTTTTCTGACGTTTAGAAAATATAAAATGCAGTTTACTTGAGTAATGGAAAGGCATTGGACAATTAATTGCAGTGAGCCTTTTTTTCATTACAATATATGTTGTTGCTTATTTTTAACACTTTCCAACAAAGTTGAAAAGTGTTTATGACTTCGGTTTGTCTAGCCGTATGTCCGCCTATCCGTCTGTCCGCGCTCTAACTCACGTAAATATACCCGGATCGTTCTGAAATTTTAAGATGTTAGTGAACACTATCATAGCATGAACCCTATTTAAAATGAAGTTTGTTGCATGTTTAGTTCATTTACAGGGACAGTCAAAAGTTTTCCGTTATATTACGGCCTATGGGAAAAATCGTTTAAAATGATTTTTAATGATGTTACATGCTTTCAAACATAATAAAATTGATATGCATTTACCAAGTGCTCTAAAATATGCATTCTGTAGAATATGCGGCTCAAAAATAGTTATTATTCATTTACAGGGCCACACAAAAGAATTCCGTTACATAATGATATAGGGGTTGAGGGAATTTTTTCCGGAGTATTTCAATTATGTTAAATTATTTCATGTATAATGAAATTGATATATGTCGCTGAGGTTTAGTATAAGTTATTTCACGATTGCATACCATTATTTACAGGGGCACACAAAAGGTTTCAGATACTATATTGTATCCGAAGTACTGTACATTAGCGATGATTTCTGAAAATTCATTTTTATTTACGGTATGTGCTTTTATGTTTCACTATATTTATGCATTGTATATGGTGTGTATAAATGCTGTAATTGATATACAGGGCTGCACAAAAGAATTCGTAATGATTACGGGGTATGATTGCAAATTGCTTAAAGGTGGTTTTAAATGAGCTATGCCTTTTTACGCTGAACTGCATTTAGTTTACTAAGAAATGTTTGTAGAACATACATAAAATTATATACAGGGTCACGCAAAGAATTGGATACATGGCCGTCTATAAATGATAATTTCTGAAAATGTGATTTCAGTAGTTTTAAGAGTGTTTTACTTTGAATTAAACTTTAGCTAAATAGTGGCGTGTAATAAAGGTACTAGGTTAACTACAGGGTAGTACAAAAGTATACAAGTACGTTTCCATCTATTAGTATACATTTCTGAAAGATAAATTTCAACCTGTTATATATTTTCTTGCTAAACTAAATTTCTCCATTATATAGTGTCTATATCAACCTACAGATCAAATACAGGGCTGCTCAAAAGAATTGGAATACATATTTGCTATGGAAGGTATCTGCTGAAATCAGTTTTTCAAATGTTTTATGCGTTTTCCAAAATGTTTATTTAGTTCTCTAAAATACCTTATTTCCCTAAATAACGAAGTGTTGGAATGTGTTTCATAATCTATGCTTAATTTTTCTTACTTGTTTCTTGTTTTTTTTTTTTTTTTTTTTTTTAATATTTTCAAAGAATAAAAGCTCCCTTACAATTTGATTGCGGTTTTTTTTTGTATTGCGCATTGATACACGTGTACTATCAATTTTATGCCCATACGTGGCTGTCTTGCACCAATTGGCCGCCTGGCATACAAAAAGCGAAGCGGTCAACTTGGAACTGTTGGTGACTGTCATATGACCTTGAACTTTTATTATACAGATGGCATATGGTGTTCTTGGACTTCTCTCAAAGTTTTTGTGTGCTGGTATGTGATTCATCTCCATGTTATGTCTCTTAAATCTTCCAGATTAAAAAGTAATAGATTCCCACTTTTGGATTTCATTTTAAAAGACAAGTGACCTCCCTTAAAACGTTTGAACCTGTTTTGGACTGTACGATCGCTGATCGTATCATCCCTTTCAACTTCTCGAATTTTATGAGTTTCTTCAGTAGCTTTATGACTCATATTAAAAAAAAATATCTTAAGGTGGATAATATTTCAAAATTTATATCAGAATTCATGTAACCTAGAAAGAGGTAAAAGTATTGTTATTAGTATTATGCAAAACGAAGGAAAATTTAATCTTTAATATAACATTTTGCATTGCTCATTAAATGCAAGATAGTACCACTATGGACTTTGATATATAAGTATTCAAAAAAAAAAATCGATACACCCTAGTAGTAAAAATTAAGAAAAATTTAATTTTTTATAATATCTCAAACAATCAGATAATGGGGAAAATAAGTTCAAGTATCGAAGTGATTTTAAAGATAATTTTATCTGTGTTAGGGTAAAGGGTGCGGAACATCACCCAAAAACGTTTTAGGATGACAGATTTGTTAGTTTCCTGTTTCAAAATGTATTCCTTGTGTACTTTAACTATGAAATTTAAACCGCTTTTATTTTGTCCAACAAAAGGAAGCCCACACCATCCAACATAAATTTGATCTCTCTTTTTATAACAGAGTAAATTGAGTTGAAAATAAACTGTTTAATTTCATTCGATAAATATGGAATTGAATTTATTTCAAATCTAAAATTATTTTAGTATTAGCTTTGACGTTCAATAAATATAAGTAATATCTGAATAGACACAATTTAACGAACTTTAATCGAATTTCATATTTTCAGATACATTGAAAACCTTTCAGAGAGATCATTTTTCATTTCCAAATTCAAAAACGCTCTTCGAATAAATTTTATAATTCGTCAAATTCTGAATAGTTTTGTGTCCGTTATATTTCAATGATATAATTTTTCGATACTTTTTCCTTCAGCCTCGTTTTAAACATAATTTCTTCATAGATTTTCCGAAACACATATTTCAAAACTGTCATTTTTGATACTAAATTATATTAAAACTGCGTTAGCAATGATCAATTTAAAAAGATGAACATATTTACAAATAAAACTGAAATATCTAAGTGTGATGTATTTTCATATATTTTTATTATCAACTTTTGTATTAAAAATGTCGGATACAAAAAAGCGAGATCTAAATAAACGTGCACTAATGTCATTAAACGATATTGGTCTTTAACATTTCGAGGATTGCTTATACTTTCAGAATAAATATTATTCTTCAGCCAGTCATTAAATGTAATGTGAGAATATTTCATAAATGATATTTTAATAACCAAATATATTGTTAAAAATATCGATACTATTTTCTTTACATTTTGATAAGATTCCTTCTTCCAAAATAATAATAATAATAATAATTATCATTATTTGTGATCTTAAACTACAAATGGACGAAGTTGGTTTTTAATCACTTATATTTTTAATACTCTATAATTACTTAATATACCTTATTGGTTAGTTGATGTGGTTAATGTTTCTTCAATGTCTAATCGGAAAAAAAAATTACACATATGTAAAAGATTACGAATGCTGTTTTTATTTAATATACAATATTTTAAGGAGACAATTATTTAGCTTCTAAGCTGTAGTACTTAAATATGCTTTTAATATATGTACATATATGTTACAGTCAAAGACCGATGTTCGGCTATTTCGAGAATTGGATTTCCATTTCTCATTTTAACCAAGAGTTCTCACCACTGTCTGATGACCACATGAAATAAGCAATGTATATGCTACATTGGTCGGCCATTTCCTGGAATTCTTGGAAAAAATTCATAATGTTGATGAAGACTCACCGGTATGTAGTACTGCCATGAAAGGAAAAATGAATGTACCAATTGGTTAGCATAATATTGTGTTCTGGTAGATACGCTGCTGCATCTGTGACTCACGTTTATAAATAAGTCTATTTCGGGTAATGGAATTTTTGCAAATCGTAAATTTTAAAGTTAAAAAAAAAAAAAAAAAAGAAAAAAAATTGTGAAAATTTGATACTATAAAATAGATGTCATTGTTGTGTTCTTAACTTTTGATAATTGAATTTTATGTATTTTTTACCGCTGTATCCATAAATGGCCATATTTTTTAATCATTATGGACCCCATCATCATCGGACCCCTCAACTGTTTAGCTGTAAGAATCCTAGTATAAGCCAAAAATTTGAATAAATTATTGAATTAAAAAAAAACAATTTTACATCTGTTTTATTGTATCAGATTTTCGTTATATTTTAACTTTGGCATTTACGATTTGCAAAAATGTATCTCCCCTATTTTATTGTATTCTATTTTTTTTATATTTTAATTTTGTTATTTTGTTATTTTTTTAACTTTGGCAATTTAGGATTTGCGAAAAATCCTGACAGGATAGTAAAAAATTAAGGTAATTTTCTGATTCAGTGCTAAAAAATTCATAAAAGTTAAAAAAATAAACACAAACGTCAAAGTCTTTTGTTATCTAATCTAAAACTTGTTCTTAAACTTCCTGGCGGTAATCTATCCGAAATTTTTTGTATTATCCTGTAAAATAAGTATAAATGGTAACCACCGACAACAGTAATATTAAATTATCATCGGATTTAAGTCAGTATGTAAAATTTAATCTTGATCGGATATTTGAAAGTGAGTTAAAGTTCGAGTAGAAAATTTGAACTGGGAAAACATACATATGATTGGAGAAGTTAAATAAAAAGTTACAAAAATAATATGATTTTTGTTAAAAGAAATCATAAAAAGAAAAAGTCTCAAATCCTTACAAAATAAAACTTATGTTAAAATACAATTATTTTAGTCAATTTGCAACTCAATAAAATTTAACCCGATCGTAATGCTTGTACGATTTTTTTCAAAGCACAGATATACATGAAATAAGTTCTTCGACTACTTTAAGCACTTCGTATATGGACCTCCATTGCATGGCGGAACTCATCTGCGGTCAGCTGTAGAAAAGTGGTTATAAGTCATGCATTTTTAAAGTTTCATATCTCGGTAAATTTTAGTGTTATATGAACGGGACTTTTTATTGTCTTACTTGTGAGTGTAATAAGAAAATTTTACTAAATATAAATTATAGGAACGGGGAACCGTATAACAATATAAATTTCGTATTTTTTTAAGAAATGATTTTATTGACACAAATCGCTTTTAAAATATTGCTTTACCCCATTTAAAACATTTTTGTAATTGGAACTATATGTCCATGATTAACGGTTTAGGAATTAGCCATTGGACACCGTTGAGAGTGGACACACTGTATAATGAATTAGATAGTTTTTTCTAAATAATGATTTTTAAATAGAGGTAAAAATACGCTATTTTCATTCAATTAGTAACCTATCTTATAATCTTAATTTTTATTAGACTGTTTAATACCATAATTGTTTTTTTCTTCCGTATACATGATGTTTCTAATAATATATGCAGAAAATACTACGAGATTAAATATCGGTAATTGTAACTCCTCTTGTTTAAACGTCCCTACCAAATTGCTTATTTTCATTAAATGTATTCGGCATTTACTATAAAAAGAAAAATAGTGTAGTTATGGATAAAATATTAAATAAGGAAATTACAAAAGAAATAATTTAAAGGAAATATATTAAAATTCCGTATAACATTTTGTGACCTTCTTAAAGATACTAATTAGCATTCGTACCTAAGATGGCAAAAAACATTTCATCTTGTTTTTCAATTTCATAATATATGCAACTGACAAATGCTTATAATTATTTTTATTCTAGCTTTTCGTTACAGCTTTAGACTACAACAAGCAATGAGAAAAATATCAAGACATTCAAATATCAATTTATGCATTAGAAGTAGTATTTTTACAATTCATATACCCAATTTTAAATAAATTTCATTTAATTTATTTAATAGAGCAAATTTAATTAATAATTTAATTAACAAATTTTATTTTATTTAATTAATAGAGCAAATTAAAAAATATAGAGAATGGATACAGAAATGCCAGATTTGAAATACTCATTTTGAAAACTCGAAACAATTTTGCCGGAAATTAAAGACGAAAATAAAATTTATGAATTAAATCTATCAGAATCATATTTTAATTTTTGAAATCAGAGATAAGTCGGCAGAGGTTATAATATATTTTCGTTTGTAGTTGTATTTTTTTTTCTAGATTAAGAAATATCTGCGTTTTTCTTACAATGTATGGTTTTTTTCAGTAAAATAATTTACGAACAGAATGTATACATAACGCATATGAAATGCATTAATGATCAGTCAGGTATATGAAAAGAAATCATTGTCTCATAGAAAGACATCATTAAAATGCAACTGATGATAGGTAGATAGGTTCTTAGACAGTGAACGTTCAAAAATATGGGATATTAAATATAAAATGTACTACACAATTTTAATTCAATTCAGATATTGAAAAACGAAGCACAACAAGTACGGACTGACAGCATAGTACGTAGACAGGTAGTGCGTAGTATTATAAAAGCACATTTTACAATGTCTCTGGGTGACTTGTTGGAACATACTCCCAAATATATATATATATATATTTTTTTTTTACTTTTCTCTTGCTGTAATATGTGACTTTGCGAGCAAATGTGTGTAAAACAAATTCTTGTCAAATAGAATAAGTAAATTAATTTTCTATATTTAAAACAGGCATTTCTAAAAATTTTAAATACGCATTCAATATTATCTATAAAAAAATATAGTTCCCATTTTGTGTAATTTTCAAGACTGAGCAGTAAAAATGTATAGTAGGGTGACCCAGCCAATTGTTCATACCCTTCTAGTAGTTAATAAAATTTTTGGAATATTGAGCCATTTCAGTCGGAGATCAATTTTATACGCGACACAAGAAATAACATTTTTGTTTGAATTTGCTATATGAAAAAGGTCGTAGCAAATTATTTCCCAGATTTCTTTGAACATTTTGGTTTATGTTTGATCGTGAAACCGCCTCTGAAATTAAAGATGCTTTTAAATACTAAAATTGATCCTATTAATAGAGATGACCGCTCAGGAGTTTATATGTATGATTCAATTAATTAGAGATGGAGAAATAAAAAATCATTATATAGGTATAAACCAACGAAAATTCTATATCAGATATAAAGAATATATAGCGGACATAAAATATAATAGAGGTAATACTGCTTTATCCCGGCTAAATCAAACAGAGAAAATTAACATTCTTTTTACCGAGAGTAAAATAATCTGCAGGTCTAATTTTTATTTACAATTATTTATAAAAGAGTCCTATGAAATTTATTTAAGAGGTTCAGGAGTTTGTAATGATACATTACGTTTTCGCATCCCGAATTTATGGGTTGAATGGTTGGACAACTTACGGCGTCGCAACATAGAGGGAACACGCTCAATCGCGAAAATGTAGAGCGCGTTACATAATTACTTGTTTATACTTGATGATTTATTCCATTTTTCATACGCATTTGTAATTATTTTATGTTATACATTCTGATTACGATGTAGTAAAAGAGTTGAAACAAGTAAACATAGATTTTTATTTACTTTTAATATGTTTTCATAACGTCTTTTAAGCAAATAAATATTTTAATATTGTGATATTATTATAACTATATTCTGTTGTACACCAGCTGCTTGCGAATCAACGAGTAAGCTAGAGTCGAATTCCCCGTAGCTGCATGAGCAGCCGATGTACAAAGAACTATGCAAAAATTGAGAAAAATGGCGATTACAGTGCCCCCTTACGGTAGAGTATTTACACATTAAAGGAGGACCTGCTTGCCAGAGCCAAAAATATTTGACAGAATTTGGTTCAAATCCATGCATAAAATTTTTCGAAGGTACAATAATAAAAATGGCATAAAAAATTCTATTACGTTACCCCCTTTTTGATGGAATATTTCCAAGTTCAATGATGCCTGCTGACCATAGCCAAAAAGATATTCAACAAATTTTGTTCAATTCTATACACAACTTCATACACTTTTCAATTGTACAATAATGAAAACTGCACAAAAATTGCTATTACAACTCCAACTTCCGACGAAATATTTCCAAATTCAAGGAGGATCTGCTGGCCATAGCCAAAAACATACACAACAAATTTTGTTTAATTCTATGCATAATTTCAAACATTTTTCGTTCATACAAAGCAGACACATACACATACAGACTCACTGGCACACGGACTCACAGACAGACACTTTGTATATACATGTTCTTCGGTATTTCTGACCCCTAAAACAAATAAATCGGTCGAAAATCAAGACACGAAAAAAACTCGATTACAATACTAAGTAAAAATTGAAAGCTAAATTGAGTGACCTGGGACCAGCAGATTTGGGAGGGCACAGGTCTAAGATGCGTCGTACGATTGCGGCGGCTTCAGCTGATTATATGAACTTGTACGAGGATGTATCAATAGGTTTTTGCCCTCACATAGAAATAATTGAGTGAAATGTATTAAATTGCTACATTGTATAAGTCCTTTTCTATTTAGTCACCATGCCCAGTAACACATTTCTGCAAACGGTATTTCAAAGAGAGGGGGTACGATGTATTCCAGGAGGCGCGATAGTAGACACATAGGTGGGCATTTTTCTAACTTTATCCGAATCCCACATGTGACATATTGTTGGAAAGACCTGTGACCACTTATTCATGCTATACACCTCCCGAGCCTCTATCCTCAAATTTGCCCTCCGGGGAGCCTTTTCGAAATTTTGGGGGCATCATTCACACACCCCAGTGGTAAAACTTAGGGCTAGAGGCTCGGGAGTGCAAAACAAGAATAAGTGGTCACAGGCCTTTCCAACAATATGTCCCATGTGGGGGTCGGCAAAAGGTAAAAAAATGCTCCTCTTTGGGTCTATTATCGCGCCTCCTGGAATACATCCTCCCTCTCTCTTTGAAATACGTTTGCAGAAATGTGTTACTCTGCACGGTGACTCTATAGAAAAGGTCTAATATAGTGTAGCAATTTCATAAATTTCCCTCAATTATTTGTACGTCAGGGCAAAAACTTATTGATACACCCTCGTATAATCACTGTACAGTTTAACGTAAAATAGCTTTCAGCCAAAGTTTCCTACATTGTTTTTTATATTTTTAGAAAACGCAACTTTTTTTTTTATCTGATGCCTGTAAATTTACACTGTTTTTTAGATGTAATATTGTCTTGTAAAAAAGTATTTATCATTTAAATATCATTATTTAAAATTGTCACAAAGTGAAATTTAATTACTTTTCGGTACAACACTTTCATATATTTAGCATTTCTCATTGACGTATAATTAAAAAATATATAATCACTACAAAAATACAGTTTAACGTAGAAAATCTTTATAAATCTAAAAAAATGTATTTGTTAGAAATCTAATATACAAGAAAAAAGCAGATTGAAAAAATTTGCCCCCGTTAAAATTAAAAGATATTCATCACAACAGCGTGTTACAGAATGGAAAATTGAGTAGTGCCTAAGGGCGAAATTGTTTAAGTTCGCAGATCACACGATGAGAAAAAAAATATACCGCCTTCATCTAGAACAAACAGGTAGTCATTTTCTGAATCCATAAACTAGAAATATACATTTCCGAGCTATGCGAATAGGGTAAGCATCTAAGCTGAATAGACGAAATGATCTAGAATTTCTAGTCATTTGTTTTCTAGGTAAAGAAAGGATAAAGAATCGTTTCAGTAGCGAGAATTTTTCGATTGATTTTCGAAATAGTTTCATAAATTAGAATTATAGTTACTAAAATTAACCTCTTGTGTTCACATCTATTTGCAGAGATTTTTAAATAAGTTTGACCACAAGAATATATGAAAACGATCTTGAATGCTAGTGGGAGACTCTAGAACTCTCTAGAAAAGGGAACTACAATTTATAAGGATGATATGGAACTGTGTTTTCTAGTGTCACAATTTAGATTTTAGATGCTAGAACCATATTTTTTGTCAGTGCATGAAGTATCCCAACATACATGTAAACAGAGTCACAGGTCGAAAAACGTCATTACAAAACTCTTGCTTGTCAGTTCTATAACCACGAGGGCTGTATGATAAGTACCTGGCCTTGGAAAGAAAAATGCATTTTTATGTCTAAAATGGGATTTATTTTTCAACATAATCTCCTTTTAGTTCGATACACTTAGCCCAACGCTTTTCAATTTTTTGTATCCCCTCTAAAAAATACGATTTCTCTAACCCTTCAAAATAGGCGTTTGTTTCAGCAATAACCTCATCGCTAGAGTCAATTTTTTTTTCCACTAAGCCATTTTTTCATATTTGGAAATAGAAAATAATCGCTAGGGGCTAAATCTGGCGAATATGGTGGATGCGGCAGCAGTTTGTATCCTAATTCATGGAATTTTGCTATGGCGACAACACAGGTGTGCACCCGTGCATTGTCTTGATGAAAGATTTTTCTTTCATAACATGGTCGAAACGATCCAATAGCCTGGCATAATATTCTCCATTGATCGTTTTGCCCTTTTCAAGGTAATCGACAAGAATTATGCCGCGCGCATTCCAAAACACTGTAGCCATGACTTTGCTTGCAGATAAAGTAGCTTTAGCCTTTTTGGCGCAGGTTGTCCACGAAAAATCCACTGTTTGGACTGTTCATTAGTCTCTGGCGTACTGTGATGAACCCATGTTTCGTCAATTGTTATGAACCGATGCCAAAAATCATTTGAATTGTGCTTTAATTTCGCCAAACATTCTTTTGAAATTGACACACGAGTGTGTTTAATGTCAATAATGAACAATCGCAACACCCATCTTTCCGAAAGCTTTTTCATATCCAAATGAGTTGTTAAAATATTTTGCACCCGTTCAATTGAGATACCCACAATCTCAGCAATCTCGCGTACTTTCACTCTCCGATCATTTATCAAATATCACGGATTTTTTAGATCATTTCTGATGTCGTAACCTCAGTTGGACGACCTGGATATTCTTCATCAAAAATGCTTGTACGGCCACGTTTGAATTCAGCTGTACAATATTTTATGGTTGATAACGAAGGTGCAGAGTCCCCATAAACTTCAATAAGTTCCGCTTTAATCTCATCATTAGTTTTCTTTTTCAAAAACAGGTATTTTTTCACTGCTCGATATTATTTTTTTTCCATTGCTGAAATATCACCAAAGTTCTTCTATTGAAATGGCTACCACTCACAAACTAAATCACGTAGAGACTTGGCGATTAGCCAAGTTTGTTGTAAAAGGTCACCATTGCGAAATAAATCATTTTTTAAACGCTAGTAGCGCCATCTCTGGCCGAGACCAGGTACTTATCATACAGCCCTCGTATATCCACTCTCTTCACTGTCTGTGCAGTCCAAGGATGTGAGTTATGCAATTGCCATAAGTACTCATTCAACCCATTTCACCTTATACCAAAATATCTTCAGTGTTCTTATACATCATAAATTAATTGTTCTTGTCGTTGCGTCGAAGCCTAAAATTACTATATTAAATGATGGCAAAATCACATTTTAATAAGATGCACGTACAAGACATTTTTTTCATCTGCAACAACTTTAATAACTATATAATTTTAGATCAGTAAACAATGACACTGGTTTCTCAAAATTTAACGCACCTTAAGTATTAAATTGGATTAAACTTTTAACAAAGTTTGATTTGTTACAACTGTAATGCTGGGAGATTTCATATTATACCCAATAATCTGAAGTTTGATGATTGATATCACATGCGTTAAATATTGGGGATTAAAGATCAATCCGCTGTAATTCCATGAGCGTAATTTCTAATTAAGCTAAGTTGTATTAATAAAACTAAGATACAGAAATTATATAACTCGGAAAATAGGTTTGTTTCATACATGCCTCAGAAGTATTAAAATGTTTTAGATATTTTATATAAAATATGTATGAATACATCTATTTTTATTTTTAGCGACTTGTATATGAGGGCTCGTACGGGTCCTTGAATTTCCAGACTAAGGAATTCTTCGGTACCAATATTTTCTTACAGAAAATCTCTTCTTAAATAAGGCCAAATTCCGTGCGTATAATTAGATTTATTTTTCTATAAAAAAATACTGATACTTCGCCTTGAAAATTATGGTACCCTCTATATATAAGCCTTAATGCCGACAAAATTATATGAAATAACGCATCTTCACTGTGAATTAACCAACAAGCGCCTCTGGTGATTCTGTGGATGATTCATAGCTATTTTTATTTTACATACTGGTTTCCTATGTTCATATTTTGTTCATCTATTAGAATTTTACCATTTGTTCATATATTTGTGATTTCATCTTTATTATATATACCAGGGGATCGTACCCGGGCTACCCGGGTTACAAAATATAGGTGAAAACATTTTTTTTAAATTGAAAACTAATACTTTTTTTATATGCAATAATATTTTTAGACTGCCCACTTACATTAAAAAAGCATTTTTCATATGAAAAATACGAATTATACAATCAAATAAATTTTCGAAATTTATCAAAAGCTATATTTTCTTATTAGCCGCATGCTAAGAGACCAAGATTTTGCTACTTACAGCATCCTTTTATATTCTGATAATTTCAGAGCTTACATGTCTGTTAAATTTGTGTTTTATGCATATTATTTTATTTATTTATTCACAGGGAAGTTTTTTTTAATGGGTATTAGCCGTAAGAAAATGACGAACTCTTTATTTTCTTTTAAGGGCAAACGGGTTAATCTTTCGTAATCGAGATCGGCGAGCTATAGATACATTTAAAAGTATTTCATACTTTAAAATTGTTTTTAAAACCATAGACAATCAGTAAACTGAGATGAACTTTGCAAAGAAATTCCATTTAAAAAAAAATCCTATTTGGTGATCTAAAAATTTAAATTTTACGATTAAAAATATGTTAGATTTGAGTTTTTTCAACATTATTCTTTTATTTGTTTATGGAAATATTAATTTCGTTAATTTGTCTTTCAAAAATATGTTAGATTGGTGTTTTTTCAATGTTATTCTTTTATTTGTTTATAAAAGATGTATTAATTTCGATATGCAAAAATAGTCAGAAACAAATGCTGAACAATATTTGTTGTTTTATGTGCAAAATGTTTATTACTATTATGTATAGAAACCGGCACGTGATAAGATAAACTTTTTAAAAAATCATGCTTAAAAATTATTTTAGAAAACATAATACCTCAGTCAATTAAGATACAGTTTTTAAACAAATTGCATTTTAAAGTAATTTTTTTCCCTATGCTACGAAAATTGAAAATGTACGATGGTCAGAAGATTAAAAAATTGAAAAATTGCAGTAGCGAAAATTTCAAAACCGAAATTTGATTGTGAAGTGTTGCCGTTCGCAAAGTGACGTCAGCGTTACGCACAGATACGTTTGTTTTTTTTATAATATAGATACATAATCAGTAAAATATAATAAAGATCAATTATTAGGATGTGGTTATCTCATTGATGATCTTATGCTTGGTATTCCGGCATGAAAAACAGCAATTTTCACCTTCTCAAAATTTGCATACGCACTTCTCATATCCATATTCATCATTTTTTTAATGAATTTTGTTGATGATATTAAAATCATTTTAACTCAAAACTTGAAGTCACGATTGTCAGCAACATATTTTATGTGAACAGACGCACTCTTTACTTGAGATTCTAATCTCAATTCCGGAGAGTAAAAATTTCCATAATTTATGTTTTTTAGACGCATTTGTGTTAAAATGTTTAGTTTTATCTAAGAAAATGATCGTTTTTTTTTTTACTTCATTTTCACTTAAATAAGCATTTCGCCTAGAGTCTGAAAAAAGTATCAGTACAGTGCAGAAGGTAAAACAATATAGATAATTTATGAGAAAAAATGCGTATTTTCAAAAACAGTAAGTCATTTTCCGTTATTATGCCCCTAATAAAATATTATGCTCCTAATGGGATTTTGCGGCACTAAACCCTATTAGTCCAAGAGCTGTTAAACATTTTAGGCAAGGTATTTGAGGCACCCTGAAAATTTGTGCAACACTTCTTTTGTAATGGCTGAATACAAAATCGAATGTCTGGTTGAAGGATCGTGGCCCAAAAACTGTGCCAGACACGTGACAAGTGCCATTTTTTGACTACCCCCCAAAAAAGGTATTTCAGGCACGCTGAGATTGAGACAGAATAATATTTATACTTAGAAAAAAATATTTTGAAAACGACAGACACTTTAGTCGGCCCAAAAACTGTGCCAGACACGTGTCAATGGCCATTTTTTGACTACCCAAAAAAGGTATTTGAGGCACGCTGAAATTGAGGCAGAATAATATTTATGCTTAGAAAAAATATTTTGAAAATGACAGACACTTTAGTCGGCACAAATACTGTGCCAGACACGTGACAAGTGCCAAATGGCACTTGACACGTGTCTGGCACAGTTTTTGGACCACGATCCTTCAGCCAGACATTCGATTTTGTGTTCAGGCATTACAAAAGAAGTGTTGCACAAATTTTCAGGGTGCCTCAAATACCTACTCAAAAATGTTCAACAGCTCTCCTACTATATACAACAATTTTTATCAACAATTTTGAATTTTTATCAGAAAATGGCATGAATGAAGATAAAAATACCTCATTATTTCTCTTTTGCCTGCAATAATGAAAGCTATCTAATTTTCACCATTTTGAAGAAATTTCATAAAATGCTTTTAAAATTAAAATATAAAAGTTGGGATAT
Source organism: Maratus speciosus (assembly GCA_963932465.1). Taxonomy (NCBI): domain Eukaryota; kingdom Metazoa; phylum Arthropoda; class Arachnida; order Araneae; family Salticidae; genus Maratus; species Maratus speciosus. Next base: position 552,678,384 of record OZ010791.1, read on the forward strand.
TTAAAAAAACAGATAGTGCGATCACATCTACAAATAAACAGTTAAAAAAAAATAGTAAAATTGGTTCAGCAGAATGATAAGGGCAGATGACTAAAAACACACTTGTGTTTTAAATATATAGATTATATAAAATTAAAAAATAATAATAAATTAAGCAAATTATGTTATTTTGATAAAATTATAGTAGAATGTCCTAAAGAATAGCATTTAAATTTTATTATTCGAGAGAATTTTGGACAAAAACTTCAGGATTTAAATTTTATTATTCGAGAGAATTTTGGACAAAAACTTCAGGAGCATGATATTATTTTAAACCTCGAATTATTTGTTTGCTTGTCTAACTCGGCGAAGCAAATCCATCTAGGCGAGAATCATCAATTTTGTAATATAATTTTAAATCGCTATTATTTGCATGTCTCCTCTCTTTTATAAAGACACTCGAATTTTTTGGAAAACATTGCGCTTTATCAGTGTGTGATTTCGAATACATCATTTTCAAAAGTGAAGCATTTTCACCTGTGAAGAATTTCAAAGTAGCTCGGCTGAGAAAATGACGTACTTCTACAACATAATTTAGGTTGAAGAATTAAATTACACGCTTTTTTATAAAATGATGTCCTTTACATCCGCTAAAGCAATTCACTTTTACAATCCAGTCGTAAACTTCGTTTATAGAAAAGTATGCATATGACGTCATTATCACGGAATAACAGGCAATATTCTTGACATAACCTGTATATTAATTTCAACTTTTTTCTCAGGTTTTATGTGAAAATGGCAACAAAAAGATACAGTGTCTCCTATTTTTGACTATTTTCGTTTACTTTCAATAGAAATTGGGTACTTTTGTTGCCACGATTAGAAAAATTGCATTAAAAACTACTAAAAAATAAAAATCTCAAAATTAAATTGAGATACAGCTTTCAAACAAATTGCATTTAAAAGATCATTTTTTTCCTATTACAACGGTGCAAAAATTTAAAATGAGCGATGTTTAGAAGTTTTATAATTTGCAGTAGAGAAAATTCCAAAACCAAAATTTTATTTCAAATTTCAAAGTGTTGCCATTCGCAAAATGACGTATGCGTTACGCACATATATGTTTGTCCTTTATAATATAGATAGGTTTTAGCAAATAATACTTCTTTGTATTATAATAAAATAAAAATCTAACTTATGTTATCTAACTAATGTTTAACCCTTTAAGACCTTTTGAGTTTTGGTAGAAATGAAAAGTTTTAGTGGTTTCCCTAATTAATAGGATCACATTTGATTAAATATATATTTATATATATATTTTAAAAAATGCCGATGACAGGTTATGCCAAGGGAGGATCCACGCATTTCTGTGGGTGCAGGCTCTAATTCAAATCGCACAAAAAGAGGAAAATGTTTCTATTTTTCTTTAGGATCACCTACACAATTGTGTAGGTCAGATCTTAAAGGATTAGGGAGAAACAAGACTGCAATTGCGCACATTATAGAGAAAATAAACAATATGTTTCAATAAAAATAATTAATAATCAATTTTCATTGACTATCCATACAGGTGTTATGGAAACTTGTTCAATTTGAAATGCCTAATTAGAGAAATATAAAAGTATAGTTATTAAATTATTTATTATTATTATTATTTTTTTAACAAAACTATATTTCAAATCAAAATCTGTAATAGTATTTTTTGATATATATATATATATATATGTATTAATTTCTCATAAATAATGTTAATTTAAGTTGATAGTTTTTTAATGAAATGTATGTTCAAAGAAAAGAGAACTACTCGTAAATGTTTGTTGCACAATAGGAAAATATTTACTCTTTTTCTGTCGGTTCTCTCTTTTTAACAATTTTTAAACAAATGATTTGTTTATTTATCTTATATAAAAAAAATAATGACAATTGAACTGTATTTGCGAGAGAATTAACTGTACCAATATCTTGGAGTGTCTCCCTTCCTGGCTTTCCTATTGTTTCAAATTTAAACTGATACTGGTAAGCATACATACATATATTACATGTAACGAGTGTAATAAACGGCCATTAAAACAATAAACATAAAAGATCTCAGTAAAAAATCCTTACGTTGATTAGTGGTAAACAGAATCATTTATTTATTCGAAAATCATGGATTATTAGACCATGTGCATTGAAAAAAAAACTATATAAAATGTGATAAAATGCACATTGCTAAATCATGGACTACATAAAAATATTAAAATTTTACAAACTTATACATAAATCAACGGTTTCAACCGTCTTCTGGGGATTTTTTCAGGATTTAACGAAAAAACATTCTCAATGTTTTCCGGCATGAGTTGTTTTTCGGTTTTTGAGTATAATTTTAATATTTTTAACGTATTACATGAATTAGCAATGTATATTTTATCATTTTTTAACTAATTATTTAAATCATTTATTTAACTTTAAATTGCTTTTAAATTACCTTATCAGGGTTCTAGTGATTTTGCAGTATTCAATCTACGATGGCATTTTAATCATACGGGGACCTTCTTTTTTTTTTTTTTTTTTTTTTTTTTTTTTGTACTTTCTTCTGTCTTAACAAGAAGAAAGTATTGGATTCAAGAAAAATTTCGAATTCCGGTTTTCGATGGATTTATGCGTTTTAGAAGGTCCTGAACATGATTTGACGTTTTTTAGAAAATGTCTGTTTGTGAGTGTGTCTGTGAGTCTGTCTGTGAATCTGTCTGCCACTCTGAGAGTCCGTGTGTGAAACAAATTTAGGCGCTCTATCTCAAGGACTAATGCATGACATTTCACAAAACTCTAGATTCAGTTGGACCCTGATATAAACGGGAGTTCAATACTTTTGGGTGTTAATCGTCCAACAGGTGGAGCTGTTGTGCTGAATATTCAACGAACTAATGCACTGATTTTATAAAACAGATTCAGATAGTTCCTAATATATGTTATTGCTGTTTAGTTTTTGGTGTAAATTGCTCTACAGGTGACGCTGCTATGCTGCATTTTTCACTATCTCAAGAACTACTGTATCTCAAGAACTAATGCATGAATTTTTATCAAATATACATGAACTAATGCATGAATTTTCATCAGATTCAGTTAGCACCTCGTTCCAACTATTATTGATTCCAATTAGCTTTTAGTGTAAATCGCCTAACAGATGGCGCTGTTAGAATGTTTGTTTTACGATTTTCGTAAATGCTCTATCTCAAAAATTAATGCACGGAATTTCATCAAACTTCAGATTTAGTTAGAAGATGTCATAAGTTGTTTATGATTAGATCTTGGTATAAATCACTTAACCGGTGGCACTGATTTGCGGCATTTTTCAGGAATTATTAACATGTATGAGATAGGATAAAGTTTTGGGATTGCCGCATCCGAATAGTTTACTTTATGCCACAAAATTTTTGCCTGCATGAGACACTTTTATTTTATAAGATTTTTTTTTATTTTATTATTATTGAATCATAGCTCAATCATAATTTTACCATTTCCCCGCGAAAATTTTACTTCAATAAACTAAAAAGCTTCCTGCATGAATTTTTATTTCGCAAGAAAAAAAAAAAAAAAAAAAAAAAAACAGAACAATTAACAAGTAGTTTTATTCTATTGTAAGTATATACAGGGTGCAATATGTTATCTATCACCGACCTTTAATTTCTCAACCGCTGGTCGTAGACACATAGTTCCAATTACAAAAACGTTTGAAATGAGGTAAATATTCACGTTGTGCCATAATTTAAAATAAAAAAAATCAATTTTATAAAAATACGAAAACTAACTATTTATACGGTCCCCCAGTCCCTATAGTTATATATGGTAAAAGTTTACACATTTCATAACAGATATAACACAAACAGTTTGACATGTGTACTACAAAAATTGGCACAGTTATTAAATTTCAAAGTTTGAGATTTTTCCACATGATTTTGTCTTTCATTGAGGGGTCAGTTAAAAGATGAATTAATGTAATTCGAGATCAAAATCACTGTGCAATAGGGTGTATCGATTTTTAACTTTTTTTTTTGTTTCCAAATTCCAAGTTGATACAAAGTTGCTACTAGACACCACAACTTACCACAAAAAATTTTGGATTTTTAAAAAAATGTTTAGGTCTCCCGCACAAGGCCTAAAATTTAGAAATTTTACTTAAAAAGTAAATTTTTACAAAATTTTTAAAAAAAACCTAAAACATTCTTTTTTTTAATTGCAAGTTAAAATTCCACTAACAATAAGCACGAAAAACGATAGAAAATGCATTTCAAAAACTTAGCACAACATTTAGGTCTCCCGCACAAGACCTAAAGTTTGTTAATTTTGACGAAACTTTCGTAATTTTTAGTGTAAATGAACCTTTTTTTTTTCGTTAAAAACATCAGACTAAAGTGTATTTTTGTTACAGGAGGCATAAAATGATACAATATAAATAAATAAATAAATAAATAAATATACATATATATAAATATATATATATATATATATATATATATATATATATATATATATATATATATATATATATATATATATATATATATATATACATATATGTATCCAAAAACCAAACCAAAAATTCGAAACTACGGAACTGATCCAACAATACATATATATATATACATACTACATAAATAATATATAAATGTTGTATACCTTAAAAAAGATAGTTTAACGAAGTAAATTGTTTGATAAAGGTGTTTAAATAAACTCTATCGTTATTTGTGATTACTATTGTTTATTACAAATGTATAAAATATTATAACGTGGAATAAAATGTAGTATATAAGTACAAAATGTTGCCTGGTGTATTGTCATAGAACATGAGCGCAGTTTTCTTGTTCTATTTCAAATTAACTGACTTGTTTTAAATATTCGTCCTTTCATCTTGTCTTCAAAAGCTGAAACGAAAGTTATATACAGTATTTACGTAGGTCTACAGATTTTTACAAAATTATAGAAATGATCACCAATGAATTTCAAATATTTGGAAGACAGTAAGATAAAGATGTTATTTAAAAACATTAAAAATCAAAGTAGTACAAAAAACACTTACTTACATTTTAATCCTTCACTGAGGTTTTGTACTGGCTCTTGGTCTCGAACGTAGGTAGCTCTTTACGGTCTTTCAGTCTGGCACGAATGAAACCATCTCTTTCGATCATCCCACACACTCGCTTTGAAGCTTCTGTGACTTCTTTCACAATTCGTTCCACAGCTTGATTGTGAGAAGGAATTGTAAATTCAACCCTTCCACTTTTCCCGTTTCCGCAATTAACTGTAACTCTTCTAGGCTCATATCGGTAACAAGAGGGGGTTCGGTTACTGAAGTGGTTTGCCAGACAATCATATCTATATAGTCTTTAGCATTAAAATTGATCTGAGGGGTTTAAATACCCTTACCCCTTTCTTTTCTGTTTCACGAGCTTTCTGGATTCTCTTATAAGCCAAGACTCTAATATGTTTTCGTTCATCAAACCACATAGATATTAAAATATGCTCTGGGTGAGCCATGAATGCATTTCTCTGTAACGTTGCATGGACGACATGTTTTAGCTCGTCTTCCAAGTAATTGCTGAAATGAATCATTTAAAAAAAAATTAATGGAACCCTGCGGGATTTTGGGATTGCACTGAATTGAGAACCATGATGGTATGTAGACTTTCATTATGAACTCTGCAAGCTTTCTCATCTCAGGGGTCGGATCATCCATGGCTACATACAAACGAAGGATTCGATTTGCCAGGTTAAGCCACCTGGCGTGCGAGATGTTTCCGGAGTTTCGTCTGGCCAACTCTTCTGTACATGTACCTGTTGATGCGGCTTTGGATATTTCGTACAGATACTTTTGGTCTGTGCTCAACTGTTTAAGATCAACTTCGCTATATCGCTTTCAATTGCAACAAAATTGACAACATCCAGATTTTGGCAGCTTAGAAGTTGTTTACCAATAGGCCCGCTAAATGTGTTTGGTCCAGAAGTTGGCCCATCAAGAGCAACCATAATTTTTCTAAATGGTAATTCATTTAAATGTAGTAGACACACAACTGCCTGCAGTGGCTGTTGTATTTTATTTTCAAATAAGGTGATAACTCCATTTGAAGTGCCTGTGTTTGCTGCCGTACCATCACAACCAATAGCTTTTAGTTTTTTAAGATCGACAGTTTTTTTCTTCACAATACTTTACAAGTGATGTAACCATTTCATTTCCTGCTCCATTTATGGGAGTTACATGACCGAAATACTTGGATCCAGGTTCTTCAACAATAGATATGTGTTCTTCCATTAAAGATTTTCGGACACTTTTACCAGCTACAATTTCTTTTGTTATGGTTTCATCTTTACGACCATCAAAGTAAATGGCCAACAGATCGGAGGTTCGAGTTGAGCTTACTTCTTTACGAGACTTAAGTCTTTCGCGTGCTACTTTTGATTTGTCGATTACTGCTTCTTGGTTCTCCGCAGTAACGACATTTAAGTCTCGCAAAAGTGCAGTAGCTAAATGAGCTCCAGCTCTACTAGAAATGCCACTGCGGTCACAAGCTCGTGAAAACAAAGACAAGCGTTGTGGCAGTTCTTGTTTTACTTCTACACTTGAAACAATTTTTTGACTCGTATCAAGTACATTTATTTCAAAATCACTATCTTGAGATGATGTGTGAGACATTGAATCATCTGTACCAGAATCAATGTTATCAACAGATTTTAAGTTTTCATCCTCAGTCTTTTTTACAACTACCTGCATTAAAGCTTGTGACCTAGATTTTCTTTCTAATCGCTTTTTAAGCTTTTTAGTCTCGTTTTTGTCACACTCTGCAGTTGATATCAATCTAGGACCACGTTGGTCGAGCAAAAACGCGTGTTCTAGTGCCGGGACTTTTTTGTCAATAGAGCAAATACAGTTGCTGAGGTCACATTTGCAAGTACAAATATCAAACAATGCAGCTTCAGTTTTTGACTGAAAGCTAGTTACTGCATCTTTGTAGGAGTTAGGATACTTCCTTTTAGGTCCTTAACACTTTTTAATTTTCCCAAGTTGCTCATACAGTTTTAAAACCATAAATATTTTTTTTTGGTACCACAAACAGGAATTGAAGCTCTTTTCCATATTTCCTCAATTTTTAAAGCAACTCTTAACGTAATTACCTTCTTTGCAGGCTGATGTATTCCCTCTTGTTTCATTTCAATGCGTACCCACTCAAAATACTTCAAAACATCCATCTTGGTTGGCAGAACATTAAACTCACTCACATCAATTGGTTGCCCGATAACCGGACTGTCGTTAGTTTTTTTAGTTATATGCGGTTTTTTACTCATAATGAACAACAACAACACTCACTCAATTGATTCTTAAAACAAGACTATCGCTCTAAAACACAACCGTAATGCTCGCTTGCGGGCAGACGACTACTGACAAGTCTGCGCGGTGATTCATAGGTGTCGCGTCACCGCGGCGCGACATTCTGGCCTTCCCCCACCCCATCGCTTCAAGTTGACCTTTGACGTATTGAAATGTGATTTATTATTTCACTTATTTCAACAATTCCAATCACGCCTAATGAGGCTTTAGTTACATTTAATTTTTAAACCAGCAACAACACAAATATCAAAGCACTGAAAAATGTTCAAAAATTGGCTGAAATTTACGACATTTAGACCTTGTGCGGGAGACCTAAATGTCGTGCTAAGTTTTTGAAATACATTTTATATCGTTTTTTGTGCTTATTGTTAGTGGAATTTTAACTTGCAATTAAAAAAAAAAAAAGTTTTAGGGTTTTTTTTTAAATTTTGTAAAAATTTACTTTTTAAGTAAAATTTACTTTTTAAGTAAAATTTCTAATCTTTAGGCCTTATGCGGGAGACCTAAACATTTTTTTAAAAATCCAAAATTTTTTGTGGTAAGTTGTGGTGTCTAGTAGCAACTTTTTATCAACTTGGAATTTGGAAACAAAAAAAAAGTTAAAAATCGATACACCCTACTGTGCAATGTCCTTTTTACGGCATAACCACCTTTAGCCGGTATTGCCTAATTAGGGAATCGCCAAATAGGATTAATTCATCTAAAAATTTCAGCTAACGTTTATGGGTCGAGCAACATTCAAACGTACCAACGACACCGGCTAAAGGTGGTTTCGCCGTAAAAAGGACATTGCACCCTGATTTTGATCTCGAATTACTTTAATTCATCTTTTAACTGATCCCTCAATGAAAGACAAAATCATGTTCAAAAATCTCAAAAATTGAAATTTAATAACTGTGTCAATTTTTGTAGCACACATGTCAAACGTTTTTTGTCACATCTGTTATGATATGTGTAAACTTTTAATAAAAATAACTATAGGGACTGGGGGACCATATAAAAAGATAGTTTTCGCAATTTTTATCAAAATGATTTTTTACTTTAAATAATGCCACAGCATGAACATTTACCTCATTTAAAACGTTTTTGTAATGGGAACTATGTGTCTACGACCAACTGTTGAGAAATTAAAGGTCGGATATAGGTAACATATTGCACCCTGTATATATGTATGTGTTATACGAGAGCCATATGTCAAATACATTCTTTTAATTTGTTTGTCAAACATAAATTAGAAATGATACTGAAACAATATCTTTTTTCTTGCACTCATTTCCTTATGAAATAAGGAAAATTCATTTGAGACAGAGAGTAAATTGAATAACTAATAAATATTGTATTTATTGTATTTAATAAAATATTCGTTTCAATCTAATTTCAAAAGTTACATGGAGAATGTATATTCTTTTATTTTCTTTGCAGTCATTGCAGCAATAAACCTTTTAGGAAATTTGAAACATGATTATTTATTTTTACTTTAGATATATTGTGCGGTTTTATATTAATAATTCTTTATTTTTCTACTAATCGCTAAATATTTTTCAACTACCCATTTGTCGTTTGAAAATAATTTCAGTATTTAATTATTCTGTGAATGAAAATTTAAAGTATTTTAGTTTATTTGATAAGGAAATTTACTCGCGATATTAAACAAAATTTGTATATCATTTTAACACTTTCTTTCAACATAGATAAAAAGTTTTTATTATTTTTTGTGATTTAACGCTGATTTGCGACACAATAATGTTTTGAATAACACTATGATAAATTTTCTTTAATAAAAACTTTTTCAACTCTCCATACACAGTTAGTTTAAGTAAGTTTAACTTAAATAAATACATTTTTATAACTGCACTTTTGTCATATACATTTATATGTGTATATAATGAAATTCAACGATCGTAATTATGCTGTCTAGAACAAAATTTAAAAGAATTGAAATTGTTTCAAACTTAAAATTAAGGTCTGATTCTGTGCATTGGCAATTTGACTTCGATATTATTAGTATCAGAGACAATAAGAGAAAAGTATTGTTGCCATGGAAACAACAACTTAATATCGAAATGTTTAATGATAGCATTCTTAATCAAAATACACATAAAACATCTCGCCGGCGATACCTTAAAAAATGAAATAATTGCAGCAACACGCGATTTGTATATATTATATAAGCTTACAGAAAAAATAATAAACTAATCCACCGTTTAAGTTTAAATTGATAGAGTATTAGGCATTTAAATACTTATTTAACAAGAAATTTATAAATACATTTCAATGTCTTGCATTCGGCAAGGAAATGTATTGGTTCGCCAAATAGCGTGGAACGTTCGTCTTTTCGCGCCAAATACTCGAAAAAAAATTTTTTTTACAGATTTTCTACTGGGATTCTGCTGCTGCATTTGACTGATCTTTTTTACGTACATGAGTAATTTTATTAGCATTTCCTTTTTCAAAATATTTTGAGTATAAGCTCACTCTTTTTTTTTTTTTTTTTTTTTTTTTTTTTTTTTTTTTTAAACACATATCGCCAATTTCCCTCTTAGAAATGTCTGCTGTTTCACATTTTAAGTGCTAAAGATTTTTTTAAAGAAAATTCATGCAATTATCCGTTGTTACCACACAAGAAAACATTTTACAATAAAAACTGCATACTGAAATAAATTTTCGATGATTTTTTAATTCGACATTTTTTTCCTTTTTTTTAAAGGTTTTTGAATGATATTGATTTATCTTCCGCAATCAGGTTACCCGCTAATTAGCTAAATCTGACGCACTGCCCTAGCCACTAAACTTAGTGAAAAATTAACGATTTTAGGTTTATTTAGGCAATAGACTGAAGAATAATGTAATTTTGAAATTAAAAAGCCTATTTATTTCTCTGTGCTATTATGCTTATTAGAGAAATGAAAAAAACAATCTTCGTTACATCAAAAAGATTAATGCGTACTAGGTTATTAAGTTTTGTATATCTGACTTTATTTATTATCCTCAAAGAGTATTTTTTGGTGAAAGATCTAATGTAATTCAGTCAACAGCAAATTGAGTTTATTTAATGGAATGTAGTTTGGTTCATAATTATCTTTGTTTTATATCTAACTCTGGCACATTTGTAACCATGTAGTTACAAATACGTCTAATGTTTGACATCAAACTTACCAGTGCACCCGATTATGGACGATTAGGAAGATTTTGATTGGATGGAAACAAGAGGTTTATCTTTCTATCATAATCAGTTATCGAGTTTTTTTTTTTTTCAGTGTAACAGTTACATGATTGCAATTGATTTAAAAAAGAAAAAAGAAATGGCAGTGAAAATGATATTATTTCAATTTTATTCAAACACTTCAGTTTTAAAAATCGACTTTTATATGATTCACATTTCTTTTAAATATGAAAGTTAATCAGTTCTTTGTATGCAAATAATTTATTACATTTTTTGACTGTATTTACTCTACTGTAATCCGAAGATAGAAAACTGCAGTAGACCTGCTAGAAGAAGACGTATATTACGAAATATAATGCAGCTTAGAGAGAGATTGTATTTAAGCTACCAGAAGCATACATAGGAGCAAGCTGAGATTCCCGGAGTTCAGAAACTAACCAACGATAGTGAATAATCCGAACATGATTAATCTTCAGTGGTCCCTCTCTGCAATCGTTGTAATTATCTCTCATTTTAGTAGTGTGGTGACTAGAGAACATTTTAATTTCTGATGATCTTAACAGCCGTATTTCCTTCCCAACCTCTACTTTAAAGATCTGCTATAAAAGAGTTTCTTCTGAATAGCCCGAATTTTGCCTAAAGCATATATAATAAGATATAATAAGATAATATAATAAGATAATACATATAATAAGATAATATAATAGCTAAATGGCGTTTGCATCGTATTCAGCAAATGCGGAAAGACTTTCCAGGTGAAGCTCCATATTAATTTAAAATACAAGATCGAATTCATAATTTTGTTTGATCAATGTTCATTTGGAAAATGGACCAGCGAAGCGACCGTAGCCTGCTAATTTGAAAATAAAACATAATATTACAGGAAAAAACTTGTTCAAAAATTCTGGTACAATTCCGACAGTTGGGAATTAAAATTATCTGGGAAGTATACATCCACTGCTTGAGTAAGGGTTAAAATATTCTACATGACGAAAAATCGTTCGCGGTAAATTTTACTGAAGTCATCATACTTCATAAATGATACAATTTTAAAAGATCTCCTTTGTAGGTGCGTTCGTAATTATATAAATACGTAGCACCTATAGTCGTCGTTCAGTCCGTCCGTCTGTCCATCCGTCTGCACATAACAGAGCAGAAACTACACAATCGATTGCTCTGAAATTTTAAATATATAATTGTGGCAAAATTTTGCCGAGTCATTTCAAATTTTATGAAAATCGGATTGTACAGTTTAATTACAGGGATAATCAAAAGTTTTCCCGATACATTACGGCCAATGTGAAAAAATTATTTCACGTGCGTTTTAATGATGATACAACCTTTCGGACAAAATGAAATTGATACACACTTATGAAGTGCATTAAACTATACATTCAGTATGATACGCGGTGCAAAAAATATTTATAAAACTAGTTACAATATGAACGCACCTCATTTGCCACGTTTGACGAGAAATTTTCAACTTGTTTCTATAGATAGTGGAGTGTATAGTATTTATCGTTCATAGTATTTATAGTATTTATCGCTATCTACATGGCAGACCTGGGGATCGATTCTGGTGTGGTCGGATCGCTGAAGGCGGTCGGGAAGAACTGCCTTGGCGATTATTTGCTATTCTAGTGTAGTAGAGTCGAAATTTCGCCGGTCGGAGTGGGTTGCTTTTTTTTTTCGAGTGCTTCCAGGTGATCGAGATCGCAGTGGTTGGGGTTCGGAAAGAATTTTTGCTCTGTTTGGAGGGTTTGGGCGCTTGTTTAATATTAAAAAATAGAAAGAGGGCATAGTTTTTCAATTACCAGGGGTCGTAAATATCATGATTTCTTCAAAAATATAAAAAAATATCCAATGTTTTTTTTATATTTATCAGATATTTTCAAAATAGTCAACTTATTCATAATTATAAATATTTTCTGACTTAATATAAATAAGAAATTAAAATATATTGCAGTTAGCATGAAAACTTATTAAAATATTATTCTAAATGTGTGTTTTTTTTTCTTTTTTGCTTCTCTTAAGTAACAAAATAGTAGATCAACTAAATGAAAACAGACCCAATTTGCTTAAAAAAAAAAAAAAAAAAAGCTGTAAGATTTAGTATTAAGTAAATTTTGTAGTATAAAACACAATTTGAAATACAAAATAATTTGTTTTAATTCCTTCCGTCTACCAGACGGGTCCATTGGACCCGACAGCAATATTTAATGTAAATTTTTCTCATGAAAAATAGCATTCAAAGTTTCGCGATTACATGACTTTTCCTGCAATTGTCTCCTCTATGTATATGCAATTGCGATTAAAATTTTGTTCGAAATTTTTTACCTATTTTTAATTTGTTTCATTGTTTACCACGCGGGTCCATTGGACCCAACATTAAAACAAACGTAATATACTGTTGCTTTCTTTTTCTAGGGTTGCCATAAATCATGAGGAGGAACAGGGTTACCATAATTGGCTGTTTATCGCCCATTTGGCGATGGATTTTTAGCGCCAATCTCGCCAAATTTTGCGACTTTATAATGAAGTTTTGAGAACATTCTAGACTGATCTAGTAAACTTCGTGCTCTATATATAAAAGGTTACTTCTGGTTCAGAGAGTCATTTATCAACAGACACAGTTAGTGAGCGAATGGTGTCTATTGATGTTTTTGAGTCTTTTCATTGAAAATAGGACTTGATATTTGAAGATAAGTAATAAGTGTAGTTTGTACGTGCTTTGTTATTTTACAAATATTCATCATTTTCTTATTTCCTAACTTATTTTTTGTTAAAAACTGAATTGAAGATGAACAGAAAAAAAGTATTGACTCAAGAGGAAATTCAAAAAATTATGGAAAATCCGGACGATATAGAATTCGACACCGATGATGAAAATCTGTCGTCTGATGAAGGTGAAGTAGATTATGTTGAAATACATAATGAAATTTCTGATTCCTACTCAGAATCTGATAATGATTCCAATGAAGTAAATGTAGCAACCACAAGTACTTCAAATTCTACTTTTGTTTCCAAAAATAATTCACAGATCTGGTATAAGAATGAAGTTGCCAGACCACAAGGAAGACGTACTGAAATCAATATTTTACGTGAAAAATCTGGACCTTCAAGATTTGCAAATCGTGATGTGGATTCCATATCATCCTCATTTCTTATCTATTTCCGAAAAAAACTTTTGGAAATTATAGTAAAATGGACAAACGCGGAAGGCAATAGAGTATTCGATAAAGAGTGGAAACCTATAGATATTATAGAACTTAAAAAATTCATCGGACTTTTATTACTTATTGGAGTATATAAATCGAAAAATGAAACAGTAAGCGAACTTTGGAGCATAAAAAATGGAAGACAAATATTTCGGGACATTATGAGTCGCAATAGATTCACAAGTATATTACGTGTCATAAGATTTGATGATGCTGCTGAGAGGCGTAAAAGAAGATCAACTGATAAATTAGAGCCAATAAGAGAATGCTTTGAATTGTGGAATAGCTATTTACAAGACCCTTATATTCCTAATTGGTCTATGACTGTCGATGAGCAATTACTTTCTTTTCGTGGAAAATGTCCTTTCCGTCAGTATATGCCATCTAAACCTGGAAAGTATGGATTGAAGTTCTGGGTTATTTGTGACAGCGTAACATCGTATGCTTGGAAACTGGAACTATATACAGGCAAAAATGAAGTAAGAGAATCTCATCAGGGAGAAAATGTAGTTAAAAGATTGACGAAGGAAATTGAAAATTCTGGTCGTAATATTACATGTGATAACTTTTTTACGTCATATGCATTAGCAACACATCTTCAAAAAAATTATCTCTTATTGGAACAATTCGAAAAAATAAACCTGAATTACCCGCTGTGTTCACAAATCCAAAACATCGTTCTGTATATTCTACTTTATTTGGGTTTCAAGAGAAGGCGACCATCATCTCTTACTGTCCCAGAAAAGGTAGAATTGTTACTTTGCTAAGCACAATGCATAACACTTATTAAAATGACAACAGCTTAGAAAAAAAGCCACAAATAATCCTAGATTATAATAAAACCAAAGGCGGAGTAGATACGATGGACAAAATGGTAAGAGCATATAGTGTGAAACGCATGACACGTCGGTGGCCTTTGATTGTATTTTATAATATGATCGATATAAGTGCGATGAATGCATACATAATATGGTTGTCACTGAATGCTGAATGTGATCCGAAAATGAAAAAAAGGCGGAATTTCATTATTCAACTTGCAGAAGAATTAGTAGGTGAAGGAGGTATCGCCGTCTCAACATCTACTTCAGAACAACTTTACGCAAATAGTTTTGAACCGCCACGAAAAAAATCAAAATGTCATATTTGTCCCTCTAAAAAAGATCGAAAAACACGAACATTATGCAAGAAGTGTACGAAAAATGTTTGCGGAGAACATTGCGTCGTTATTTGTACTTCATGTACAGAATAATTTTATTATGATGAAAAACGTTTTGTAGTCATTATAATATACTATATATATTACTTTCTTACTGTATGTGTTACTTTCTTACTCTATTACTATATATATCACTTTTATATATTGTATAAGGTGCATTAATAACAAATATATTCATTGTAGATAAATGGGTGTTTTGTATATTTTGAAATCCTATATATTTTACATATGGGTCCAATGGACCCGAATGGTAGTTCTTGCATATACTTTTTTTTGGTAGTCTGAAGGTTAAAAAAATGAACATAATTGTAATTTTGTAGCTTTTTCAATCTCATAATGTGTTATGCATTTTAAATTGAGGTAAACCAAAATTAGAAAAGATAATTTTAAATGAAGATGTAAATAACTTATCTAAATTAGATAGTGTATCTTTCAATGGGTGTCGTAAGAAATATTGTCTGATGTAATTATTGTCATCTAAAAATTCAGCTTCAAACGTAATTTTTTTTTAGAGAGGGGGGGGCAAAAGTCACTATCAGAGCAAAAGCTCTATATCTACAGAACGACACCGTTAATAACAGTCGAAAAATTCATTTACACTTGTTTTCACTGAAAATATCAAATTTTGAAACAAAATATAAAATATAGAAAGTATCAAACGTCTTGACATTTTGAAAGAAATATCGGATATATATCATGGTATATCTCAAGGATAAGCTATTCGATTTCTAAATATACCCATATAAATATATATACTCACTGATATATATATATATATATATAACACCGAGCCCTGTTAGTTACAAAATACTATTTTCTTACTTAAAGCTCTTTTACAGATTCTTTAAAAGTTCTTTGACTCGGAAATCTGTATATTCTTTTTTTCTTGCAAAAAATGTCAACTAATTTACTTGCAAATTTAATTCAGACCGAAAAAAAAACCGCTTTTCGATTCCTAATCACTTCAATTGTCATATCTGCTAATTTCATGCTTTTATGTTTTAAAATGAGTCTGTGAATGTATAGGGCCTGGTGAAGCAAAAGAGGAGAGGACGAAGGCCTGGTATTCATTCAATGCCCCTTCCTATGCTGTCACAAAAAATTAAACGTGTTCTATGTCTTAAAATACAGATATGGATATATAAATACATATTTAGATAAATATATTATTTGTGTTTAATCTTTCCCGACTCCAATAGCACAAAATATGCAGTTATAGCACAAAATATACAAAATATGACGTTGTTTTTAATAAATATTATCTCTGTAAAATTTCTCCAACAAGTTCGGCACCCCCTAAAATCAAAGAGGTTCAGTGCCACGGCCCAGTTGGAAGTGTTTTTTTTAATCAGCCCCTGTGTTTGGGTTCGAACATTATGCGTTGTTGAGTGGAGAAAACAATATATTTTAGATCCGTTTCACAATAATAATAATAATAATAATTAAAAAAAAACCATTTTATTATTTGTTTTTACATTTAATGATTTAATTGATTCTAATTATATTTTTCACAAAGAACCAAGCTTTTCAGTGAATTGATAAAGATACAACAATAATTTTTCATTAGCATATTTAGTTTTTTTTTTTTTTTAATAAGTAATAAAACTTATTGATGATCTCTGTAAGTATTTAAAATATTAATAAGTAAAATTAAGGGAAAATAAAATTTGAGAGACTTTCCTTAGAATATTTTTACTGTCACGAAAATAATTAAATCGTGGTGAATTTATAAATTAATTTAAAAAGGAAGCTGGGAGACATTTAAGTACAAAGCTAAATTAATATACTTATTATATATGCATATATTCTTTAAGTTTATTGTAGATTTGAGATTAAGAACAATTATAAGCAAACCTAGATTTTTTTTTAAATAAAGGTAAAACTAAAGTATCTTATTTATATAAAATCCAAGTCTCTGGGTGTCCCTCACGATTCCGGTAGGACCACCTCATTGAAATGAGTAATTGTTGAAAAATACTAATGCAGGGTTACCACAGTAGCGCCAAATGTTGGCCAACTTGGCAATAGCTGGCTGATTTGGTGAAATTCCCATTTATAACTATTAATCTTTCATAAAGGAGGTCACCAAAATTTAATTTAAACTCCGCTCTTTTAAGATATTTTTTAAAAATCTATGGGTGAGAATTTAAAGTACATCTTTACATCTTCCTCCCGATGCTACTAATAAAATAACCGCCAATAGACGACGCTGTACTGTATGAGCTCCTAACTGCGCGATTTTAATGTGCTTTAGGTACTTTTCCAGTATAAGTGCCGTGGCGAAAAAAGAAATTTGGCAACATTTTCCCGGAACCTATCCACTGTTTCATTTTATATACACATGCATTTTTTTTTCGATATTTATACGATTTATTTATACGATTAAAAAAGCCGTTTCTCTAATTTTATACAGAAACAGATGTAATTTGTACATAAAAACATGAATAATATACATATAAAATAAACATATAAAAAAAAACACTCATCAAGTTTGTTTTCATAGCTGTTTATATGATTTGACAACAATTCTCAATATTTTTCCGTTATACGGACACCATGCCAAAATGTATGCGGTACTTTTCCATTATACGGACAGCATTGTCGCCAAGCGCAATAGTTGGCGCAAAATGAAAATAAGGTGAATTGAAACATTTGAAAAATAAAAGAAAAAACATTCTCGATAGTAAAGTGGGCATTTTAAGAATATAACATTTGAAAATTAAAAACTTTTACGAACTATTTTATTAAATCACAAATATATACTTAAAATAAATGAACAAATAACTGTTATACTATAAAGTAATAAAATAAAAAATCATATTAAACTGCTGCCATAATATTATAAATATCTTTCAGCATTGCAGCAAACATTTCATTTTTTGAATGAAGGCGTAGCCATATAATATCTATGAGATACGACTCTAAATGATGACGAACAGCTTCCCAATGTCTTTTGTTGCGCCATTTTGCGATGCCCCATAATCTTTCAACATTTGGAGTATGACATCCAGTATTAGGGTTGACAAAATTGTATTTGTGATTTACTGTGAAATGATCATAACCAGCACTTAGCAGTTCATCTGTTTTATATCCTTTCCAACAATCTGTATAAATAATACATGACTTTCATCTACTTCTATAATTTTATTAGGTCCACCGATTTTTCTATTTGGTCGAGAACATAAAGCATTTGCACAAACTTCTCTCGAATAACTATTAAATCCCACTGTTGTGTTGTGGTTCATATCAAGTTGCAGCTCACAAAACTCAATCGATGTCAACTCTTTGCACGATAAATATATAAACCTCAAAGCATTAAGAAAAGTCACCCGCGATCCTTTAAACCAAGTTTTTTGTCGTATTTCTACGCTTTCTTCGCATGATCGTAAGCTACAACTCAATCTCGGATTTCCAGAACTCATCCATAATTTCATTTCATGATTTTTTGAACACAATCTTTTATTATGCAGAATTCCAAATTCCTGAAACAGTTTTATCACAACTTTCTCATCATCTGGTAATTGCCAAATGATAAAATCCATCTCAGCATCAGCAGTAAAAGTAAACTACAACTTTATATAAAAAAAAACCATTTTTAATTCGATTAATAGCAGATTAAAAAGCTTTCCAAGGTTAAGGTTAAACAATAATCATTCACGTGATTCACGTTTCATAAATAACAAATCACAATGTTTCGCATGGTTTACAATAAAAATCTACGATCAAGGTTGAAATAATTGGCGCATTAGCATACATTTTAGCATGCTGTCCGTATAAAGGAAAAGTACCATGTATGCTAATGCGCCAATTATTTCAAAATGCTAAAAGATTTTGTAATTTTATGCCAGCAGTTTAATATGAGTTTTATTTTATTGCTTTATTTTATAACAGTTATTTGTTCAATTATTTTAAGTATATATTTGTGATTTAATGAAATAGTTCGTAAAAGTCTGGAATTTTCAAATGTTATATTTTTTAAATGCTCACTTTAGTACGACAATATTTTTTCTTTTATTTTTCAAATGCCTTAATTCACGTGACTTTTATTTTGCGCCAACTATTACGCTTGGCGACATTGGTATCCGCATAACGGAAAAGTACTCAAATCTCACAATCTGATGCCCAAATTACACCAAACTTTTTTTTAAAAATGCCAAAGGCCCTACAGTGGAAAAGTATTAAACTGTCTATTATTTTGCGCTATCTGTGTTATAGTTTATACTATATGCAAGGTGAGTGGAGCGAAGAGTTTAAACATTAAATATTAAAGTTTCGGCACAGATGTCATATACACAACGGTTACTTAACTGTCATCAAAGTGTCGTTCTTTTGCTTGATATGGTAACCCGGATGTTGTTGTTTATGCTGTTGATGTTTTCGCCAAATTGGCGTCGGAATAAATCGCTCCAATATGGGGTATATATGACAGCTGTGCCAAAGTTTCTATAAAGAATAATAATTAAAGACTAATAAAAATTAAGACTAAAAATTAAGAATAAAATAAATGCAAAATAAGACTAAAGAAGAAAGAAAAATCATGCGTTAAGCATAGAATATGAAACACTTTCCAACACATCCTGACTGCTTTAACAAAACTTCGTTATTTAGGGAAATAAGGTAAATAAGATAACTAAGTAAACATTTTAAGAAAACGCATAATTTAAAAAAAAATTGATTTCAGCAGTTACCGTCCATAGCAATAGTACCGTTATTACATGCCACTATTTAGCTAAAATTTAATTTAAGCTACTCTTAAAGCTACTGAAATCATATTTCCAGATATTATCATCCATAGACGGTTATGTATCCAATTCTTTGCGTGACCCTGTATATCATTTTATCTATATTCTACAAACATTTCTTAGTAATCTAAATGCAGTTCAGCGTAAAACTGCATAACTCCTTTAAAAACCACCTTTAAGCAATTTATTCTCATACTCAGGAACCCTTACGAATTCTTTTGTGTAGCCCTGCATATGAACTGTAGCATTTATACACGGTATAGTATGCATAAATGTAGTGAATCATAAAAGCGCATATCATAATTAAAAATGCATTTCTAGCAATCATTACTTATGTACGTACAATACTTCGGAGAAAAGTTTCTTGGCGCGAAAGAAGTTTGCAACGTATTTTCTGACAACCTATTTACTGCTTCATACTCACAAGCAATTTTTTGCATATGTATACAATTTATTCAATGCAAAAAAAACTTTTTATCCATTTTTAAAAAGAAAGAGAAGTATTTTTTGCACAGATGTCATATACGCATCCGGGTTGGCGTGATTTTTCTCTGACGCCAATTCGGCAGTAATCTCGCTTTCGAATACCAGTTACTTATATATTTTTAAATTATTTGCTATCATTTTGAAAAGGAAATAACTATAAATAAATAAAAGTTTGAATAATAACTATAGAACGAAAAAGTTTATATAATTTAAAAACAGAAAATAAAAGTAAATAAACAATGGCACAGATGTCATATTCGCCCCATATTGGCGCGATTTTTTTCTAACGCCAATGTCATATACGCAATGTATACTTAACCTGCACCAAAGTGTCGTTATTTTGCTTGATATGGCACAGATGTCATATTCGCCCCATATTGGCGCGATTTTTTTCTGTCGCCAATATCATATAGGCAACAGGTACTTAACTTGCGCCAAAGTGTCGTTATTTTGCTTGATGTGGTAACCCGGATTATGTTGTTTATGCTATTGATGTTTTCGCCAAATTGGCAACCGAAAAAAATCTCGCCAATATGGGGCGAATATGACATCTGTACCCTTGATATGGTAACCCGGATGTTGTTGCTTATGCTGTTGATGTTTTCGCCAAATCGGCGTCGGAAAAAAATCGCCCCAATATGGGGCGAATATGACATCTGTGCCTAAACAATTTATTAATAAATAAAAAACAATATTCTGCAAAATAACACCATTTTAGCGACATAGGTATCCCGGTCCATATCTGAAATATGTGCCGTAATTTGTATATAAAAAAAATATATATATTTAGAAACGATTTTTTTATGTATATAAGTGCATATATAAACAAAAATAAAAGTTCATTAGATTTGTTTTCATAGCTGTATATTTTGGCAACATATCTCACTTTCTGATGCCCGAATTACGCCAAGCTTTTTTAAAAAAATGCGCTATAATGGAAAAGTACCTAAATAAATAATTAACAGAAATAACCAATTATACAAACTAAAACATTTTATTTCGAGATTAAAGCATTGTTTTCAATTTCGATTAAAAATACATATATCTTTGGATAACTTTAATTGAAATTGGGTTCACGGCTTAATATCTCATTCCATAAACCTAAACAAACACAAGTGATTCATTCATCGTGAACCGTAAAAAATATTAAATCATTGAGGTAATCATTCACAAAGTAAGTTCTCCAACAATCAATGGACAATATTCTAATGACGTCATAGTATGTAAAATGGTGGCGGTATCATTTGTTTATGGTTTGAAATCACAAAGATTTAATTTTGCTATGTCTCTTAGTTACATTATTTTATTGTCGTATTTATGAGATCAGAACAAAAGCATATTTTTTCATTATTTAGTTATTAAAGACGAAAAAAAATTATAAATGTGCATGATTTGAAAAATTTAAATAATTTTCTTTCTTAATACTAAAAAATAACATCGGGAAGTAACAGCGAGTTTAAGTTAAATAAGTTTAGCTGTTTAATTCTGTTGTAATATTCAAAATAATTGTATTTATTAGATTTCAGTAAACAACATCAGGGCCCGATTAAACTTTGAAGTTAGAGGAATTACAATGTCATTTCAGGACCTTTCTTTTGGAGAAGCTTTTCTAAATTCCACATATACATGGAAACTCTTCAGTGTTAGAAATATCATTCCCAGGACTGGCATAACATGAGAACGGCCTGCAATTTTACACAAGTTTTTGAAAACTACTTTATATCAGAAATTTTACTAAAAACTGGTTACTTTTTTGTTATAGAGGCCCACACTATTAGAATTATGACAAGTTGCAGCCAGTTTCGCCAAAGTCGTAACCAAGATCGTGAAGCACACTATAATACCATATAATACCATTTTATGAAATCGTATACGATAATTTAATAGTTTTTACCTTACTTCAAGTGTGTAATTTATTTATTTTTAAGGCTTAATAATCTAAATTGTCCAATATATGAATTTAAAAAAAATGTGAACAAAGACTGAATAGACATGACCGCAAAAATCTGCAGAAAACTTGGAATTGTGCAGATTAGTGGTCTTCTACTGTACACAGTTTTTCATAAATGTGTTTCGTTCTTAAAATGTGTTATTTTCATCTATCACTGCGGAACAAATGAGAAAACTCATATTCTTGCACATGAGCTGTATATATCTTTATATCTAAATTTCCGTCATTTTTGACGGGCTACCTTTCTAGTATTTAAATATTTGGCGTATTTTATTTATTTATTTTTTTTCAGTACTGGTGTGATAATTATAATTCATTTAAAATAAAAGTGGTCTAAAGATACAAAGAAATAAAAAGTTATTTAATGTTTATTATTTTTTTAATCGATTATATATTCGGCTTCAAATATATATGAGGACCCCAGAAGCCAAGGGGTATAAGTGACAAAATTGAAAAAAATTGAACTAAGTGTACAGACGACCTGGAAATATGCTTTTTTCTTTTCAGGTAAAGAAATATAAGTGATTTTCTAATTATATGTTGTGTTTTAGAGATCAACCACTTTTGACGAATAATGTTCAATATTGATTAATTATAAATTTAAACAAAATGTCACTCTACTTTTTTCACATTTATTGAAATAAGAGTTCAAAGGCCACTGTGAAACAAGCAGCTGTTGCCTATTTCAATTCAGTCAATTATTATTGATGTTCAACTTTAACGTCAATTATCTTTGAACTCAATTTACTCCAAATCGAAATTTTGTCACTCGTACCCCTTGGCTTCTGATGTCCTCATATGTAAAGCTTAGTAGAAAACACCTCCCCCCTTTATTTCTCAAAAATATTTTGAAGTCTGAAAAAAAAAATCTGTCTATTTCACCATAACATTTACTAATCATTTTCTGATATTAAAATAGAACAAAATTTCTTTCAAAAAATTGGTTCAATAATAATAACAAATAGTATTTTATGCATAATTAAAAATACAAATGGACATTTTTTCTTAGGCCAGGAAATTTTAAACAGATTACAGGCACGGACACGTGTGACAAAACAATGGCATTCATACCTTCAACTCTTTTTTCTATCTATATACATAACCCAAACATTTTTTTTTCCTTTCACGTAAATAACAATAACACTAGACAAAGCAAGACAGCTGTTTCCCTCTCCCAAACAAACAAAAACACGTGAGCACTTTCATCTGATTGGCTACAACTGTGTTCTATCGCACGCAGGGGATATTCTGCGTTTCATCCTCCACTGTGGGATAACGAGGGGAGACCAGAATAGCTCATCGCCCGGCGGTCGCTATGAGATGGCGATCCCGATCCCGATTCGCGGTATTTTCTCGATCACACCAGAATACACGCCCTATTGTTAATACCAATAAGTTTATCTGAGCGAAATATGCTCACCGGTTGTCGGCCCTGTTAGCTTAAACGGTAAAGCATTGACCCTGTAAGTCAAGAATCTGGGTTCTATTCCCGGCCTGGGCATGTTTTCGCTCAGTTGTAAATATTCAATTCGTATGATGATAAATTTTCCAATCAGTTTTATTGTGTTAAAATAATAGTTCGCAATTATTCTAATTGGTAAATAATTCATACGAGTTGTAAAATTTTCTACTAGGCGAAAAATGTCCGGTACAGCTCCTGAATTTTTATTGCAAGCATCATACACATCTGTAAAAAATAAGAAAAAGCAAAACTATAAAATATGATAAATGACTTAATCATGATTCGTCAAATAGGATTTTTTTTTACTATTTCATTGAAAAAAATAAAATAAGTGATACATTACTTTATTACTTTTTTCATTAACTGGTTAACCCTTTCGTTTTTCTTCATTCTTTTTATCATTTTTTTTTCATTGAATTTTTAACTCTTGACTATTAAATATATTGGCGCAGCATGTCCCTAAAGGGTCTTTGCGCCATAATGCCCCATACAACCAACCAACCTTGAGTGTTAATTATAATAAAGATAGATTAAACATGTGCATCCCTTTTCTTAAATGCTTAAAAAAAAATAATAATAATCAATTGAAAGTATAGTATTTTACTAAATTGCTTCTCCAGTAAAATTTAAGATATTTACATTCAAAAAACCTGAAAAAAAATCCATTGAGACCTTCAAATAAAATTTTATAATAAAAGTGCTATTTTTACTTGACATCTCCCTCATGTATTCGGATATAAAAGCAGGTTTAAGCCACCGACCACAAAAATACACAAAGCTACAAAATTTTGGTTGTCTCATGCTTTTAGCTTTTGCTAACTGATTCTAAAGTATTTTTTTAGCACTAAATCCTGGAACGATCTTCATAATTTACCACCACATCAGGATGTTTTGCAAATCAGTGTTTTAAATCAGTGTCTCCCAACCCTTTATTGGCCACGCCCCACCGATGCATGTGTAAAATCACGATGTCTGCCCCCCCACCTTCAATCTGTAATATTTATTAACTAAAAAGTGAATTATATGATTTTAAAATTTAAAGTGTATACTGTATATGTGATGTATATTATGTGATGTAAGATGTTGATATTTATTTATTATGTAAGAGGCGTACACTAGAGCCATAGATATTTACTATTTATCTATTTGCTTTTCTATTGCTAAAATCTATAATTTTATAAAGTTTGTAGTACGTGGTTTACATAGTTCAAATATTTTTTAGATTAAATATGTTCAAAGGAGTCAAATTAGATTTAGATATACCCTTAACTAGTTTCGCTTGTAGCTAGTTCCTTCTGTGACGTACAGCAGAGCGAACAAATATAAGACTAATTTAATTTAATAAATAAATAAAAGTATTGCAAAAATTTTAAATACAACCGTAGTAACCGGAAAAAACTATAAATTCTCAAAATTTGATTAATAGTTTTTCAAAAAAGTATTCTGGTTTTGCGCCTTTTGGAAATTTTTATTAATTTAAAAGAAAAATTATATTTCTTATTTCATTTTTTTTTTATTTGCATGTATTTTTTTTTAGTCTACAATATAACTTTTCTAAAACAATCAGACAGCGAACGCGTGAGTGACATATTTGGAATTGTCCCCCTAAAATGTCAAATAGCCCCCCGGTGGGGAATACGCCCCACGTTGGGGACCACTGGTTTAAATTTTTAAAAAGTCGAAGTATGGCAAAAATTTAATACTATAAACAGACTAAAAAGATTTTGCTTATACTATGAAAATATGATTATACTAGAAAATCTTATACTATGAATGACGTATGTTCCACTTCACTTTGAGACATGTTTCATCTTCCCTTCTCAGATTCTTCAACCTTTTAGTGAATAAAATATTGTAAGTAAATTGTGTAAAGTAGTGTGAAGAAAAAATTGTGAAGAAAAAAGTTTTACATCTGTTTTTTAGTATAATATTTTCGCAATATTTAAACTTTTTTAAATTTTTGAAAGGTAAGATTTGAGAAAAATCCTGACCTGGTAATAAAATTTTAAGCTCAGTTTTGAATTCTGCACTAAAAATACACAGCAATCAATCGAACGTTAAAGAAACCCAACCATCGCAGGTTTCTGATATGAGGTGAATTATTGAACTCAAAAATAAAACTGTTAAAGATTCATTTATAAGTAATGAAGATCAAGACTTATTTTCTTTTACAGCTCTAATATAAAATTTTATCAGTTTTCTGGTAGTATAAAGTAAGTTTCATAATTTTGCATTTAATTTGTTTTAGCTTTTCGATTTAAACAAATATGTTTTTTCGTTGAAATAAAATAAAAAAGTAATAAATTAAATAAAAAAAACATAATATCTTATACCTATTTATTGAATTTGAAATTAAATTTCAAATCAGCTTAATTTAAAATTATTCTTTTCTTTATAACAATTCAATTAAACTCTTATAACAGTGTGATCTTATATGTTTAATCTTTAAAACTATTTTTTTTTTTTTTGAGAACTGAGTTTTACTTTCTATATTTTAGAATAATAAAACAGCAATAACGATTTTCTTACATTTTTATTTAGAATGCAATCAGCCGTAACTATTCGGCGCAAGTTAACATTTTTGTAAAAAAAATTAAAATATTCAGCGTTTATCATGCAAATTTTTCTGATAAATAGGAATAATTTATCAAATATCATATTTTCAATCATCATTTTATTAGACCTTTATACGATAAGGTGAGTTGGGACAACTGGGCCATGATTTTACAATGTGACTCTGGAGCTTCTGACAATTCAGCTTCAAAAAGCTAATATTCATTTGAATTGAAGTCTGAACTTCTGTAAATGTGTTCAGTTAGGTTCCTTCTATCAGACAGAAATGCTCAAAATTATATTTTAATATTTAAAAATATAAAACTATGCATATTTCATCTTTCTTTCCTCGTGGGTCCAGTTGCCTTATAAAAATGGGGTAAGTGGAGCATATGGGTCATGTTCCATACGTGTTTATTTTTTCTCATATGGGATATCAGGTCCTGTTTGAAAAAGTGTAAACAACTTAAAAAAATATAAACCAGGCAGATCATGTAAATTATATGTCAATAAAGAGCGTTGTAAGGGAAACCTTTGCTGTCAATGTGTCTAAAGTAAGCACTAAAAGTGAAATTATTAGATTTATTTATACCAAAAACATAAAAATTAAGTAAGTACTTACGTACTTTAGTATAGGTAATAAGTTAAAAGTCACATGGGTATTCTAAGGAAAAAAATAGCAAGGTAAATCTATGAACAAACGGCTACGTAAGCACTTAAGTACTTTATCTGTATCTAGGGATCGCATTATATAGGGGGATTTTTATTGTTCCTACCAGAACCCTTAATGAGTTACCTTCAGGATTATTTTATTTAACATATTCTAAAGAAAAGTTCGATGGAGATATTATTTTCAAAATAGTGGTAGGAACAATAAAAGTTTCCCTATAGAATGCGACCCCTGTATCATGCAATTTCAAGTTTTGGCTATCTCGCTTTCAGGGGCAAGGTACTTGCATTTGTAAAATTTTGAAATAATTTAATGACACCAGTATTTACAAGAGAATCTATTTGAAAACAAGTAAAATTATCTTTTCGCGTACTTAATAAATGTGAAATTTTCATTATAAAATTCTGGCTCAAATGTGGCAATTAGGAATTAAAATTATGTGATGCCTTAACGGCATCACCGCCTCTCAAAGTGTCAAGGAATTCGGTTTGATACCACTCAATATGCTTTTTCAAAATTTTATTTACGTAATTTTAATAAGGTATTCCATAATTTTCTTTATTGTGAGAAAAAAACAAAGGACAAATTTACTTTCCGATTTAAGAGAAACTCAAAAAAATTATTTATAACTATTGGAGTAACTGGAATCAGCATGGTCCAGTTACCCCGGATACATGTCCCAGTTACCCTATTCTTTAAACATTTATGGGGTAACTGGGACACCGGGCTTAGATTTGAAACATGAAGTAAATATGTCTAGAAACCTAATAATATTAACGTAGCTATATGCCTAAACTTAAAAAAAAGATTGTTTAATAAAAGTACTTACAGTATTTTAATAAAAAGCCGAGGAAGTTCGACCAAACTGACGTTGTTTTTAAAAAAAGTAACGTAAATTTTCGACAACCTATCACAGTAAAGAGAGAGTTATGATTGAGTTGACACACGTTGTTTTAGGAAGTAGAGGTTAAGGGGCATTGCTCAGAAAAGCTAAAACTTAAAATACATCAACGGTTTTTTATAAAATAGCCTATGGCCCAGTTACCTCGTGGGTCCAGTTACCCTTATAACTAACCTTATAACTAAAGCACATTGATTTCAGTGATATATTCTTCAAGTATTGCCCTTACACTTCATGCATAATATTGGTATACTTTTATTATTTAAAATGTTATTTTCTAGGTTCTGAAATATTTTACACTAAAGGGAAAAAAAGCTTGCAAATATTAATAAATTTAATTATTATCAATTACAAATACTTCAAATAGAATAATAATTATAATAAACATATTAATCACTAGTGATTATAACAAGAAAAAACTGGCCAGTAATGCTTTGGAAATAAGTTAATTTGAAAAAGATGTTTGGTGGAATATTTTAATTACTTTCCAACATAGTTAAAAAGTGTTTATGACTTCGGATTGTCTGTCTACCGTCTGCGCGTGCTCTAACTCGTGGAAATATAGTCAGATTGTCATGAAATTGATATGTGATTTGGGCTTACTATGGCATGTTCGGTATTGAAAATGAAGTGTGTAGAATTTACGTTTCATTTACAATGATACTCAGAAGAATTCCGCTGCATCACTGGTTATGGGGAAAAATCATCTTTGGTGTATTTTAAGTATATTACATTACTTTAAACATATTGAAATTTATATATATATATATAACACTGAGGTTTTCTACAAGACGTTTACTGTAGAATTTAGAGTGCATTAATTTAGCGTTCATTTACAGGAACACACAAAATAATTTAACTATCGAAGAAATTGATCAATATAATTGAACTATTGAAGCCTATGGACAATAATTGTTTGAAATGCATTTTCAGTTCGGTTACGCATTATTAAACTGAACTATTTTTTTCCTTCGTGTGTAAAAATTCTTTAGATCATATACAGGTTGCAGAAAAAGTTCTCAAGTACATTTCCGTTTGTTCACGGAAATTGCTGAATTGAAATTTTCAACTGTGCTATTCGTTTAACTGAACAAACTTTTAGCATGCTTAGTACTACACGTAAAAATCTGTAGATCATATACAGGGCTGTAGACAAAAACAAATCGGATATTAGGATTTGGACATCATCTTTCATCTTAATAAATTGTTAAGTTTTGTTACAGCAATCTGAATGTGTTGGAAACTGTTACATAATCTATTCTGAACGCATGATTTTTCAATATTCTTTAAACTGATGGCATTTATTTAAAACGTATAAGGCAAAAAAATGTAACAGCTTTGGTGACAGAAAGTTATTACAGAAGTTTCTATGCACTTTCCATCACATTTAATAATTTTACACTAATGGTATATAGGATGTTTTCATAAAATCGGTTTTAACAAAATTTCCACGCAAATTGTTTCATCAAACAATGTCATCGGAAGTGTCAACTGGTATCAGAATCTTGAAGGCTAAATCATTTGCGAAGTAATTTGAGCTTGAAAATAATTGTCGTATAAAATATCGACGGTTGATAAATAAATAATGTTATGAAATATTTTAAAATATTATGAACTCTTCCCTTTTAAGAAGATATCATGTTACCTCAAAGTATTTTTATTCAGTTAAAAAATTACTTTCATTTTTTGAATATGTAAACTGTTATTTTCGATTTAAAATAATTAAGAGATTATATACGTTTTCGGCGGCAAAAAATTGACATATTTTGGATTATTTTATTTTATTTTTTTTTTTTAGGAAAGGGAGTAAAATTAATTGAAAAACTAATAAATCCAATTTGTTTTGATTTGCCTCAGGTATTTAAAAATATTTTTTTTTTTTTTTTTTTTTTTAATTTGGCCACATATAACGTCGGAAACGTTACAGCCGCGTTGATCTGTACGAAATATCCAGGCTCGATTGGCAGCATCCTAACTTACTGTAGAAACAAAAGAGTATTAAAATATCAGTCTTTTATTGTAAAATAAGTCCTAGTAGAAAAGACTGATATTTTTGAATTTTGGAAAAATAAGAAAAT
Organism: Maratus speciosus; assembly: GCA_963932465.1. Taxonomy (NCBI): domain Eukaryota; kingdom Metazoa; phylum Arthropoda; class Arachnida; order Araneae; family Salticidae; genus Maratus; species Maratus speciosus. The sequence goes on from OZ010791.1 coordinate 552,708,166, forward strand.
TGCACTATTTTGAAAAAAATATATATTTATTTTTCTTTTAAAATTTTGACCTTAAAACTTATTGTGAAAAAATTAAAACTTAAAATTTTAAAAATTTTAGAAATTTTGAATAGCAATTGTGTTTTATTTTATTTAAGGAATAGCTATCATCTCGTAAACCAAAAATAATTATTAAAACTTACTGGTGAGAATTCGGAATGCCTAAAAATAAAATCAGCCAGATGCAGCAACACTATCCATAGGTAATTTAATTATGCGTAAATGAGCGAAAATATATACAAAAATATTAAAAATTGTTCAAATTATCATGCTGACAATGTTGAAAAACGTAGTTTTCATAAAATTTAGTTTAAAATTTTAGGATTCTATGCATTTTGATCTTGCGCGCGCTCACATTTTTGCTCATAATATTCTTAATAATAGAGATATCACTTTAAAAAATTTTGCCCATAATTATACAAACTATAACGATTTAATTTCTGTCAAAAGCTAAAATTCGATTTTTTGAACCCTTAAATGCCGGATGTTGCTTTTCGGGTAACATACCCAATTTAAACTCTAAAATACTATTAGAATAATATTGAAGCTATAATGCCTAATGATGCCAATAAAATACAGTCTGAAAATATTATTATATCAATTTTCAACATGTAGATGACAACACTTGTACTGTTTAAGGTTAAAGATTAATTTATTTTTTCCATTGTTGCTACTTGTTCTTTTTGTTTTGTTTGAAAGCTTGCGAAATACCCTATTTTGTCCTGCAGTGTGCAAGTAAAATGTATTTCTTATTATATTTCCTAACATTCTTGTGTGTTTAATATTATAGAATTTTATCAAAGAAATTTTTTTTTCAATTAAAGACCAGTATTGACGATTGGCAACAAACTGTTTTTTAGCCGTAAACCATACTTAAAACAAAATATGATTTTTTAAGTATTTTCCCTATGATTTATTTAAAAAATGAAAGCCGAAAAACATTATTACAATGATTTTTGAAAAAATCAGGCATTTAAGGGTTTAAGTTGAGAACTTATGTAACCCCTGTAAAATATTGCAATTTTCAACATTAGCTATTCTATGGATTTTAAAATATGTCGGGTTATTGTCTAGGTATTAGGTCAGGTTATAGTCAGGTTATTATCAGGTTATTGCTAATAATTGTTTGAAGTGTAATTTAATTTATTAAACCATTTAAAATGATATTTCAGTAATACATATTATCAAAATTCCCCACAGCATGTTGAAAATTTTTCCTTTAATAATCCTGTCTTTATAAATACGAGTTGGAACCCGTCGATTTTCGACGAAGGAAAACTGCTTAAGAAGGAACTGTTTCATTGATTTTATAATAAACCTACAAAATTATTTACAACAAAAAATGCATTTCAGATTGGTTAAAGTAACTCTCAAACAAATATTATTTTTACCAATAGTTACCAAAATACTATTTCTATAAAACTAAGTTGTCTAAATTATTGACAAATTAATCTTGTATCGTATACGTAATCAGTTAAATATAATAACGTTCAGTTATTGTAATGAAGTTTTCAATTGAGCTCTTACGCTTGGTATTCTGGAATTAAAAAAACGGCAAAATTTAGTCCACTTTGACAGGACCATAGAATTTTTCTACATGAAACCTAAACTTGATATTATTTTCACCATTTCAAATTTTAACTAGGCACCTCTCATATCCGTATTCACCACTGAATGAAATTGACATTTTAATTTCATCGTTTTAAAATCAGTTTAACTCCAAACTCTAAGACATGTTTTTTAGCTGCATCTTTCCATGTAAAAAGTCGAACTCGTGACTTGAGATTCTAATCTCAGTATCTGAAAGTAAAAATCGCCATAATGTATGTCATTTGTGGTAAAATATTTAGTGTTATCTAAGTAAATGATCGTTTTATTTTAAATATTACCCCATGCTCAATTTACTTTAGCATTTCACTTTGTATCTCATAGTCAGTATCAACAGAATAAAAAAAAATATGGAATTCTAACAACATTATGAGGAAAAATTTGTGTTTCGTTTACAAAAGCAGTACGTGACTTTCCGTTCAAAATATTTTAGGACAGCATGACCCTAATGATATTTTGCGCCACTAAACCCTATACAACAAACTGACCATTCAAAACACAATCGTTGAAACAATGAAAGCGATACAATTGTCATTCTTTTGAAGGAATTCAATAACATTTGTTTCAAATTAAAGTATAACAAGTAGGAAATTGCTCGTCAAACGTGGCAAATGAGGTGCGTTCGTTCTATAACTAGTTTTATAAATATTTTTTGCACCGCATATTGTACTGAATGTATATTTTTTTACACTTCATAAGTGCATAGTCTGTAACATCATTAAAATGCACTTGCAATAATTGTAACGGAAAAATTTTGAGTGCCCCTGTAATTAAACTATACATCCAATTTTCATAAAATCTGAAATGGCTCGACAAAATTTTGCAACAATCATAGATTTAAATTTTCAGACGATTCGGAAGACTGTAACATCATTAAAATGCACTTGCAATAATTTTTTCCCATTGGCCATAATGTAAAGAAAAACTTTTGAATGTCCCTGTAATTAAACTATACATCCGATTTTCATAAAAATAGAAAGGCTCGACAAAATTTTACAACAATCATATATTTAAAATTTCAGACCGTTCGGTCGGGTAGTTTTTGCTCTGTTATATGCGGACGGACGGACGGACAGGCGGACTGAACGACGACTATAGGTGCTACGTATTTATATAATTACGAACGCACCTAAAAATGGGGATATATTTAAGAACGGCTAACGCGGGCACATCTACAAATGAACAGCTTTCAGATAAAATAATTATTAAAATTGGTTCAGTAGAAAACGCTCAGTACGAATGACTAAAAAAAACCCTTCTGTTTTAAATATATACATTATATATATTTTTTTTCCATTGAAGTAAGGAGTCATATTTACAATTCGGGTTAACTCAAAATTATGAAAAATTACGCTAAGCAAATTATGTTATTTTGATAAAATTATAGTAAAATGTCTTAAAGAAAATTAATAAAATTTGATTAGGTGAGATACTTTTTGGCAAAAACTTGGGGAACCCGTAAAACTTTGAATTATTGCCCAGATCATCTTTTTTTTTTTTTTTTTTTTTTTGTCTAACTCTTCGAAGGGAATTTTCCAGGCGATAATCACCAAGTTCTGTAATATGAAGTACTATTTTTTGTACAAAGACTTCCGATTTGAGATCCCGATTGCACGCTGTATGTCATTGTTCTTGAATAAAGATGCGCTAAAGTTTTGTAAAACATTACGTTTTATCAGTGTGTGATCTCGATTACGTTTTTTTTTTTTTTTTTTTTTTCGAAAATGAAGCATTTCCACTTGTGAAGAATTTCAAAGTCGCTGGAGTGAAATTAACACACTTCTACAAAACATATTTCAGTTTTAATAATTTAAATACGCGTTTTCCTTTTATACAAAATGACGTCATTTACATCCGCTAAAGCATTCGAATTTTACGATCCAGCCTTAAAACACATGTAGAGAAAAGTATGCATATGGCGTGACTGTCGCGAAACAATTCTCAAATCCAACAAAAAACGATATCGTCATTCAAGAATCTCGGCAAAACAAATCGAGTATCTAATGATTCACGTGCCTCCATTTGTTTGCTTATAATAGTTCCATGTTTTATCAAAAATCATTCATTTGTATTTTTTCAAATTTCAGAAAATTTTATTTCACACGGATTAATAAAATTGCATTCTTTCAGCTTTTAATATGAATTAAGTAAATACTGAGAAAATAAGTCACACATATATTCTTTGAAATACTTTTTTAAAGAGAAATTGATGTATCTTTTGTAAAGTAATTTTGCAATAAATTTAAAAGAAAACATTTAGTTGATATAGAAACGAAATAAATCCAAAATTCACCGGGTTTTATAGCCGACGATATTCCTGACGTAGCATTTATTTCTACCCCATATATATATAATTTTAATGAAACGAATTTATGAAATGAATTTCATGAAACGGCTGAAATGAAACGAATTTATGAAACGATTCTATGAAACGACTGAGTAAACAACTTATTACGTTTAACGGCGATTTCTCCTAAAATACGGAACACTTTGCGATGAAATTAACACCAAAAATTCGTATTGATCCGCAGATATCAAAACTGGTATTAGAATTTTTAAATTCGAATTAATTTTCGAAATATTATTTTTTTTTTAATTTTATATACTTTTCTCTAATGATGGAAACTCAAATTTTAATCATAACACATATTTTTCCATATTTTAGAAAAGGTTATAATTTTAAATTAATTTGGCGACCAGTTTGGCCTCTCTTAAATGTATGCTAAGAAATGCATCATATTACTTTTATTCATAATTCAATTTGTATTTCATCATCATTTTATTTAATACAAAACTTTCATTTAAAAATGAAACATTATTTAAAATAAATGGCTTTCACTTCTTTCTTTCTTTTTTCAAACGAAACGAAAAGAAAAATAGTAGGCACAGATGTCATATACGCAACGCTGTATCTAATTGGCGCAAAATGGCGTTATTTTGCCTGACATGATGACCGGCTATTATTGCTTATTTATTAATAATTTTTTATTTGTTTATTAATTTATTTTCTTTTTATTTACAAAAGTGTTATAAATTGATTTGTTCTATAGTTATTAACTAAACTTTTTTTTTTTTAATTTATTATTATTGGATTAAAAAAAAAAAAAAACAGAAAATAATTTAAAAATACATATGTAACTGATATTCGAAAACGAGGCTTTCGCCAAACTGTCGTAAAAAATGCACTCCAAACCCGGTGCGTATATGACAATACAACAAACATGACATTTACATGACAACAACATGACATTTAATTTCAACTTGAAAGCAATGTTTGAATGGTACTACTTCTTTCGTCGACGAATTTCGCCAAATTATATAAATCGCCAAACCACTCGCCAAATTATACAAATTGACATTTTTTTTTTTTTTTTAAATAAATAAAGAACAAATAAATTAGTATAACTCTAATCAAAATACAAATAAAACGTGGAAATAAAAAACACTTGATGGCGTAAACACGTTTAACATCCTTAAAGTAAAAAGAATGTGACATTTACGATCAACCATTATTGGCATTTAATCTTATAGTTTGGCGACAGATTTTAGATATAACAGGCAACAGATTGTAAATCAAACTCAAAAACAACCATTGGATGTCTTAACAGCAAATGATTCTGCCTTAAATTTTTGCAGTCAAAGGGAATTGAATGGAAACCCGTTTACATGGAGATCGCTATAGGATTTTTCAGTATAATTCAATCTTCTCTAATCTTTTTAAAAGCGATCAGGTTAGTGTGCTTTTAGATTCTGCGGTGTCTGAACGGAGGTTGGCGAGCGTAGCTTGCAGGGGGCAGAACCCCCTAGTTAATTATATATTTTTTAGTTGCTATGAGAAAATGGCAACAAAAATATGCAGTATTTTGCTATTCTCCCTTTACTTTCCGCAAAAATGGAGTAGTCAAATTGCCACCATTAGAGAAATAGAATTAAAAACTACAAAAATATTAATATCCAAAAATAATTTGAGATACAGTTTTCAAACAAATTGCATTTAAAATAACACGATGGCCTGAAGATTGAAAATGTGCGATGTCTAGAAGTTTAAATATTTGTAATTGCGAAAATATCACAAACAAAATTTCATCGTATAGTGCTACCATTCGCAAAATGACGTCAGCGTTACGCACAGACTGTCCTTTTTAATATAGTTATAATATTAAACTAACTTTTTAGGATTTCTAAATTGATTGCTCAACGCATAATCGTAAATTAATTACTATTGCACTATTAAGTGATAAAAGCGTATTTTTTAGAAATATTACACTATTAATTTTTTTTATTATTTATAATTAATTTTCTACTTTTTATATTTTAAATATTTCATTATTGTCCTTTCCAAGTGATTTTGAATACAATGGCGAGTCATGAGCACATCATTAAATTCATTGTTTTTTTTTTCCAACTTACATATAACCATACTAGTTACAGGGAACATTGGGCCATTGCTCAACTGTGGCGAGATAGTTGAAAATTGCATTAAAATTAATGTATTAATTAATAATTAACTCGTAAAAATATTAAAATGTTGTATTGTCAGAGAAAACAAACCTTTGCACATATTTTTTTTGTAATTATAGCGTAACAGGAAGAGGGTTAGAAATCGATTGCAAATTCCATGTCTGTTACAGGAATTTTTACATAAAAATTTCTTGGAATCCCAGTTTCCTAGAAAAACTTTGCTAACATTACATTTTTTTTTTTTTTTTTTTTTTTTTTTTTTTTTACAGTGTACATGCAGAAACCAGGCTGAGTTAAACGAGTCTAAAAAGTGTTGATATCACATGCGAGAGTTGAGCGAAAATCTATCGCTATTCATAACTTTTGCAAAAGGCTCGAAGCGAGGTGCTGTATACGAAAATTGCTTGGTTATCTGCAGGTACGTGTAGTGGTGCATGTGTGCCCGTATGGCTACATATGTGGTCAGTTATTTTAATTTAACGGTTATAATTTAATGACCATATTGCAAAGGTCGGAATAAGACTTCTTAACTGACATTTTTTGTATATATATTTCTTTTTCTTTTCGGAGTGAATTTATTTCATTTCTTCACTTAACAAGTAATTCTGCATTGAAAAATAGTAATATGGTTTTCATCCTGTTACATCAAATGCGAAGTGAAATCGCATATTATTACGCTTTGTTTAATTCATAAAACAGTCGTACCAGATTTGACAAAGAAATAATGCTCTGTAAATCCTCATTACATAGTTTTTTTTATTCCGCCCCTTTGTTCCTTTACTTGTTAAAAGGATAACAACATGTATTATTGCAAAAATAAGTGGTAGATGAGTATTACATTACAATTTTTTATATTGGAATAGTTGAAAAGTTTATCAGGATACGTTTACCACAGAAAAACAGACACTGAAATACATTTTTTTCAACGGATAAACAGAAGGATACTTAAAACTTTATCAATACTTGTTCCCCTGTAGATGTCTGTTGAAACATATAATGCCAAGTAATTGATGAAGTTCGATCGACTTTTAATATTGTAAAATATATTTTTTTCAATGATTTGATGCAAATTGCACAAGGTACCGAATTAGTATGTTATGAATATACACCTTCTGTTTATTAAACTTAATCAATTTACGTTTCGTCATTTTCCGAATATTTTATATATATACACACACACATATATATATATATATATTCTTTAAAATAATATTCATGATATTAGTCAGTCTTCCTCAAATGTGTTAAGAAAATTTTTTAAAGTACAATAAATACCAAATATTTATTATAAACACAGAAGCTTTTCCATTTTTTTTTTAATTACTTGTTCTTTTTTTCTGCTTTGTTAAAAAACAATTGACATTTAGCTTTTATGCGCTGAGATAACGTTATCGTTATGGGGATGTTGTTGCGCATGAAACGCAATTATTGTTTTTGTTCTTTACTAATTTTTAAATACATTATGCTGATGTCTTTTACTTGCATATATATAATAAAAAAATATTTAAAATACGTCATAATACCTAAAAATACATTAAAAATCAAATTAAATTCCCAAAATATTTTCTGCCAAATTCACACGGCCATCATCAGCGGTTATTCAAATATTGTTATTTTTCTTTCTTTTATTAAATTCGTCAAGGAGAAACCATTGTAATTTAAGCGTGGTATGGAAGATAATTTGAGAAGAAAATATTAAATTTTTTAACAAAACAAGTTTTCATCTACTAGGTAGCAATTCTATCTATCAATTTACTAAAAGCAATTTTATTAGTTTTATTTGTGCTTTATACAAATATTAATTATCTACTGAAGGTGAATTTAGTACCAGAATTTTAACATTTCTTTATCATCATTGATATTTCAAAGCTACTTTAATTCAAAATATTCAGCCTTTGGTCTGCCGCATAGTTCGCGGAGATTTAAATTATTTCTAAATAATCGAAAATTTAAATTATTTAGAATAATTTAAAAAAAATCTTCCTCTGTTTTCGATAATTTGAAAAGTAATTTATGTTGAAACTATGTTTTGAAAAAGCACTAGAACGTTTAAATATTTTTTTTTAATTTAAATAATATATAATATTGAAAGTTCTTAATTTACCAAGTAAGAAGCATTAGAATTTTTTTTCTCTAAAATACAAAATATGTGCTTTTTGTCTTCTTTTAGCCTGTAAAGTCTGTAATTTAAAAAAAAGCATAGGTATTTAAAATTCACATGTTTTGTATACGTTCTACAAAGTAAGGAACAATGTCCGTACGTACAAGATTTTATTTGATATTATATAAATATTACACAATCTACTACGAGGATAAGATAAAATCCTAGTACAGGGCTTTGTTTTCTCGAGATATCCAGAATTAAAAATTGGGCTAATAAAAGAGTTATTTCAAAACTGCAAAACTCCACTTCAAGATTTGATACAAATTATATAAATAATTTTCAATAGAAAATATTATTACTGTTTGGAACAAAATACTTAAAAAAAGCATAGTAATTTTGTAATAGGTAATCTAGACATTGTTTTATTTATTAAAATATTTTTGAAGTAATTATTTTTATAATCACTACTAGCAGAACTACCCGGCTTCGCCCGTGTCAATTATAAGGGGCCTTCCAGGTAAAAGAAATTAAAACGAAATAATACGGCAATCACAATAAATGAAATTTGTGCATTCCCACGCACAAATCGTTATAAAGACAATCAAAAAACATGGCATTATTGCCTTGCAACCATAGTAAATACCATGAGCTTTAATAACAGAATACACGTTTCCTTTGGCGGGTGTAAGAGAAAAATATGTGATTTTCTGACAATACGGAAAAAAAAAATCCTCCAAATCGCGCAGCACTTAGTGAAATTCTCGTTTGTATGGTATTATCTACAATATAAAGTAAAAACACTATGTTACTGCCCATAAATTGTGCCCCATAAATTGTAACCCATAAAATGTGCCTTTAATGCAATTTTTCTAACTTTTAAGCATCACACAATTTCATTTCTTACAATGCCGAATAGAAAAAAAGTTCTTTCAAATGAAATTTGTTTGAAAATTGTACCTCAGTTTTCTGATTTTAAAGTAATTTTTAAGCATGGATATTTTTAAAGTTGAGTGCAACCCGATTACGAAAGATGAGCTTGTTTACACTTAATGCAAGAGTATAAAGAAAAGACATGTCTATGAGCAACGCTGGTATCATATTTTCGGTGGCAACAACCTAACACAACAGTAAACTTCCCTTTTACTGAAGTTTAACGTCTAAACATTCTACATTCGATTGTTCCAACGTATTATAGAAAACAAAAGTACTTTCAGTAATATTTGTTTGTAATGTTTATCTCAATTTACAAATTTTTTGGGGGTTTTAAAATAATTTTTAAGCATCCATATTTTTTAAATATGCTTGCAACCCAAATATCAATTGTTGAAAAACATTGTAAATAATTCAGAATTTGTTTGCTTTCGCGTAATATTCAATAACTAAATTGACAAACGAAATTAAAACACCAAGAATAAAATAAAATAAAACAAGAATTTAACAGATATCAAATGAAACTACTCAAAATAACCTGATAAGTACATAAAATTCAAATGGGAATTTCGTTCCGAGTGCATATAACTTGAATTCTGCAGAACGGATTTCCATGCGACTTGCACCATTAGTTTTTTAGGGAAGATTATAGTGCGTAACATATTGTTTTCCGTTGCTTAGTCATATAATTATAGGGGAAAGTTATATAATCATGTGAACCCAATTATGAAGGATTAGTCTTATTAGCTGAATGAAAAATGCAGAACTATTTTTATCTCTAAGTATATTGACGGGTTTATCTTCAGTAATGGGGCTGTGCGCTAGGGTATTCTTATTTAAATGAGTGTGCCTGACACCTGTTATGGCCTTTGTTTAAAACAATATAGAATGACTTATGTTTTAAGCTACTATCTGGCATGCAACTTGTTTACAAAATGATCACCAGTTAACTGCTCAACAGGGCGAAAATTTCTGTCACATTTTCTGACTCATTAAACGTAAAGTCTTAAAATTTGTAAGCCTGACTATTAAATCAATTTGGAATTGAAATGAGTTTTTCCTTTTTTCATAAATAAATTACTTATAGAGTTATGAGCAATTGTAGTTGCGTGACGGCCGGTTTGTATCCTTTATTGCACTCCCTCGGAGCATGATTGGTCACGGTGACGTCGTTGTGACGTCACTGCAAGTCACTGTGGTCACGTCACATCTGTGACCAAAATGCCACCACTCAGTGATGTCACATTGTGACTGAGATGTGAACTTTTTAGAAAACTTAAAAAAATTACGAAAATTCATCAAAACATATTATTTGCTGTAAAATTATATTTTTTTTAGGAATTAAAAAAAAAATGTGACTTCACTGTTATCACATTGCATGTAACGTACGTCACGTCACATATGTGATAAAATAAACCACCATGTTGTAAGTCGCAGTGTGACAAAAATATGAACTTTTAAAATCTTTGAAAATGAAGAGAAATATTTTAAACAGTCGCAAGTTACAGCGACATAAGGAATGAAAATATATTAGTGCATAGCAAATGGTAAATTCTGTCACGAAAGGGGAGGGGGGGACATAATACATAAAATCCACGATACAAGCATTAATAAACTAAATTTTCATGCTATATTTTATCAGTTTGATATCTAAGACAGTGAAAGTATACTTTTTTCATGATTTCAATTTTATCTAGCATTGCAATTTAACATAATAATCCTTCCCTGATTGTTATTATTATAAAAGTGTTTCTCGGAAAAATGGTACGTGCTGGAGCAATTTGAATAACATATTTAGAATTAGGAGTATTAAATCTGTACACTTTACATATTTAGTTTGCAGGGAGGATTTTTTTTTTTTTTTTTTTTTTTTTTTTTTTTCAACCAGTGGCATTCGAAACACTTCTGTGGTTTCAAACTAAAAGTTTTCTATTACAGTTAAGTCTGCAGCTTTTAATGAGTACGTAGAAAGAGTCTTCAGATTTTAGACATATATGCATTTCTTGCTTTATAATTTGCATTCAAGTCATATTTTTTCCGGTTAGTGTTTAACTATTTTAAGTAACTATTTTTTCAAAAATTCTACTTCTTTCAGACTTTTTAAATAAAATTAAAATATTTTCCGAAAGTAAAAGAAATACACAAAATTTATGCATAACTTATGATATAATTAATTATTCGTATTTCAAATTTGTATTTTAGAGATATGACTTAAAAAAAAAAAAAGTTATTTTACAGAAAATTAATATGAAAAGAAGGAAAAATTGACAGAATTAGGAATATTATTTATAAAAAAGAATCTTTACAATATATTTTAACTTTAATTTTTTGGAACTGATAAAATACATTGGAAAATTCTCCAAATAGAAAATATCAATTAAAGACACTACAATAAAATTATTGCGCATTTAAATTTATAATCTGTTGTATACAGGCATGAAAGAGTTCCTCCTAAAGGAGGAATTTCACCTTTTTTAAGACAATTTTAATCATTCTCTGTATCGATGCAAAAATGCAAAGAAAATATTGGAAGCATAGGTTGGGGGGGGGGGGGGGATAGTTTGTCTACTCAAATCCTTGGAGTTTGTTTCTGAATTACTGTTCAAAAGAGCTATCAAATCAAAGGAAAGATATAATATAAGCATATGAAAGTCGTGCAAATGAAGTTTTTTAATGTATCTTTCTATAGTGACAATTTTGTTAGACTTAACAAAGAAAATTTTCAATTTTTGAATAGAATATTTTGCCCTAACACTTTGATTTAAAAGATTCTTTTTTAATGCTTTCTAAGTTATGTAAAGAAAATAACAACCATATATATTTTATTCTATAAATAAAAGTTAAAATGTGTCTAAATTATAAAAGTTTGGCATCATTCTATAGATGAAAAACATTTCCAACTTTTTTCTTATTTTCTGCTTTCATGAATGATACAAAAACAAATAAGTGGTAAGGAACACCTGCCGAAATCGTCAGCGTAAAATATAACCACAGAAAAAGACGCGGGAAGTCGTTCTCTACTATTTAGAACATCGCACTTTTACAACAGTTTTTTTAAGATAAGCTAATGATTGCAGCCAATTTAGGATACACAAATATTATTAAAGGAACATAAACCTAAGTCTTATTTAATTTAAATCTTTTATACCTGATGTGTTATGAGTTAAATTCTTTTATGTTACATTAATAAGAGACTGATCTGGGATTGTTTTCAGAAGCTGATTCAGACTGATATATGGTTACATTCATACGGAAATTAATGAAAACACTAATTTTCAGTTACTTGAGACTGAAAATATGTTGAGACAATGATTTAGTTTTTTTTCCGCATTTCACTGTTTTCTGATTACTAACACTTATAGATTATATTGATATTCGATTATTATGATATTACGAAATTGTTTCAGATTAGAAATTAGCATTATACTGGGAAAATGTACTTTTACATATTACAGTAGTGAAACTTTTGAAAGAGTTTTCTTTTAGTGCTAATAATATGTATTTTAAATTATTTTTTAAAATCCTAAATCTTCATACCAATGTTTTCAGATTTAACCTTTGTCAAAATTATAAAATAATATGAATTCCTTATAACATATGGAAAGATTTTTGAGATATTGTTAAATCTAATCATGCATTTAATTCATCAATTGTAGTTTGTTGTTGTTTAATAGTACAACTGTAAATACTAATTATTATTTTTAGTGTTTTTCAAATTCGTATATTTATTTTTTTAAATTGTATGTAAGCATTTTTTTCTGTTTGTGATTTTAATCAAACATTTAATTATAGACATTTTGAATCGATTATTAAATTTTCTTTTATTATAATCTCATTTTCTACGTTTATGATGCACGTAATTATTAGCACTAAAAAGTAAAATATGATATTTAAGCATTGAAATAAAGTGTTTTTCATGCCTGATAGGAAATTATAGATCAAACTGCTTTAGTATATATTTTTTTAAAGTTCATATAATACAGGATACATAATATAGAACACAAAGTTGAAAAGTGATTATGACTTCAGTTTGTCTCTCCGTCTGCCCGCGCTCTAACTCTCGTAAATATACTCGGATTGCCCTGAAATTTTTGGATGTTATTGACGTTTACCATAGCACGGTCCCTATTTGTAATGAAGTTTGTAGCATATTTAGTTCATTTACAAGGACAGCCAAAAGTATTCCGCTACATTACGGCCTATGGGGAAAAAATTGTTCGTTTCAAATGATTTTTAATGATTTTACGCACGCTTTCAAACAGAATAAAACTGATATGCATTCATGAAGGGCACTAAAATATGCATTCTGTTGACAATGCGATGCAAAGAATAGTTATTGTTCATTTACAGCGCTAAAAAAGGAATTCCAATACATAATGATATAGGGGTGGAGGGAATTGTTTGCTACGTACTTTAATTATGTTAATCTATTTCATATATAATGAAATTGCTATACGTCACGGAGGTTTACATACTATAAATTATTTCATGTATAATACGAATCATACGTATATAGCATTTACAGGGACACATTGTATAAAATATTTCAGATACTATATGGTATTCGAAGTACTGTACATTAGCAATGACGGTTGGAAATGCATTTTTAATTATGATATGCACTTTTCTTATTCTCTGTATTTATGCATAGTATATGGTGTATATAAATGCTATAATTCCTATACTAAGGCTACACAAAAGTATTTGTAAGGGTTACTGGGTATGGGCGCAAATTGCTTAAAGGTGGTTTTTAAATGAGTTATGCTTTTTTTCGCTGAACTGCATTTAATTTACTAAGAAATGTTTGTAGAAATTGGATACATAGCCGTCTATAAAATATAATTTCTGGAAATGTGATTTCAGCAGTTTTAAGAGTGACTTAGTTTGAATTAAATTTTAACTAAATAGTGGCGTGTAATAAAGATTCTAGGTAAACTACAGGGTTGTACAAAATTATTCAAGTATGTTTCCATATATTAGTATAAATTGCTGAATGTGAATTTCAACCTGTTAGGCGTTTTCTTGCTAAACTAAATTTTCCTACTATATAGTATATATATCAACCTACATATCAAATACAGGGCTGTTCAAAAGAATTGGAAAACATATTTGGCTATGGACGGTAACTGCTGAAATCAATTTTTCATATGTTTTATGCGTTTTCTAAAATGATTATTTAGTTATCTTATTTACGTTATTTCCCTAAATTACGATGTCTTGTTAAAGCATTCAAGAAGTGTTGGAAAGTATTTTATAATCTGTGCTTAACGAATGATTTTCCTTACTTATTTTTTCTATTTCCCAGATCAGTCTTTTCTTATAAAACATACGAAATCTATTTAGCTCATATTCACAAAATACAATATACACGGGAATAAAAAATTTAAATAAATATTACTTATCATACCATTCTATAAATAATAGTATTTTTAATATCCGTTAGCCTCCACGTTCGTATTTAATAAAGCAATGAAAAAACACAACACATTAAAAAACTTACACATTCTAAATATCAAGCTTGAATTCAATATCAAGCTTAGAACTTAATAAAAAATGTCAGTTGATAAGCATTGTTTTTTAAGTGGAGAAATTAAAAATGTTTTAGAAGAATAGGGCTCCAAAATAGCGATATTTTGCTAAAAAGTACGGTAAAAAGATAAGATTTTATATTTACAACAAAAGTTTATTTTAAAATTCATCGCAGCATTAATACTTAGAAATTTTCCAGAGAGAAACATTCGCCTTATATACAATATTTCAAATGAAAATCAAATTTCAAATTAATTGCTTAATAGGCGCAAAGGCCAACATAGTGAAAAAGATTCCATGCAGGGACTCGAACCCGGGCCATCAGTATAGCGCACTGACATTCTACCGACTAAACCACATGGAACTACACCCAGCCTGTAAAATATTTCACTATTACATGTTGGCAAGGAAACAAACGCAGCACAAGATGGAATATTTATCGTGAGCTACCCACATGGGGTAGACGCGAAACTTAATTAAATCCAGCATCGATTGAAACTATATTAATACTTGGAAATTTTTCCAGGCAGAATTGTATTTGTATATTGTATGCAAGGCGAATGGTTCTCTCTGGAAAAATTTCCAAATATTAATATAGTTTTAATCGATGCTGGATTTAATTAAGTTTCGTGTTTGCCCCATGTCGGTGGCTCACGATAAATATTCCATCTTGTGCTGCGTTTGTAGCTTTGCCAACATGTAATAGTGAGAAATTTTACAGGCTGGGTATCATTCCATGTGGTTTAGTCGGTAGAATGTCAGTGCGCTATACTGTTGGCTCTGGTTCGAGTCCCAGCATGGAATCTTTTTCACTATGTTCGCCTTTACGCCTTTTAAGCAATTAATTTGGAATTGCATTTTCTTTTGAAATCATCACAGTGTTTATGACAAGTTCGTCACAAATAACACATATTTCACAAATTTTTCACAGTGTGACTTCAAAGCATTGTCACTTTCGTCACAGGTTCGTCACAAAGTTAATGCCAAAATAGTCACAAATGACACACATTTCACAAATTTGTCACACCGTGACTTCACAGAGTGGTCACAATATGACGTCACAAACGACCTCGAAAACGGCCATAACGACTTCACATTCTAGTCAGTATGACGTCACATCGACGGTCACAAAATCACAGTGTGACTTCACAATGACGTCGCCGTGACGTCACCATGCCTTACGCGCTGTTGCGTCCGAAATTCAGTTCAAAACACCAACTGAAAAATCTTATACCTTTACCAACATATGGAAACTATCTTTCGATTACAAAGTTTCTAAATAAGAACTCCTGTCAATTTCATGTGTTTCAGAACAAAAATTAATTTAACTAGTTGGATGTGCCAATCCCAAAACTTTCTTCTATCTTATACATCTTAATATTTCAAAACCTAGTTACACATGTTAATACTTCAATATTATTAGTTCAATACTATACCAACTTTGATTTTCATCTTAAATTTCTGTTCAAGTCAATTAAACGGACTAAAAACGAGTTAATCTATAGCATGATATTTGTTAAAATTATTAATTTTTCCTTATTCTGTCGTTATCAGCTGTTTGCGAATAGCCGGCATAGCAGGAAGCGAGTTCCCGCCGCTGCATGAGCCGCCGATGCACAATAGAACAACGAAAAATCAAGAAAAGTATACAAAAATCGCTAGCACGGAGCCCCTTTACCGCGCAATATTTCCAAATTCAAGGAGAACCTGTTGACCAAAGCCAAAAACAAGCACAAACATTTTGGTTCAATTGTATGCATAATTTTATACGCTGTTCGATGGTACAATAATGAAAATGGCACAGAGATCGGAATTATAGCGCCCCCTTCTTTCGGAATTTTTTTCAAGTTCAGGGAGGACTTGTTTGCCATAGCCAGAAACATGCACAAAAAATTTGATTCAATTATATGGATAACTTCATACACTTTTCGATGGTACAATAATGAAAATGGTACAGACATCGCAATTATAGTGCCCCCTTCCGGCAGAATTTTTCCAAATTCAGGGAGGACCTTCGTGACATGACCAAAAATAAACACATAAAATTTGGTTCAATTCTATGCATAACTTCATACACTTTTCGGCGGTACAATATTCAAAATGGCACAAAAATTGTACAAAAATCGCTATTACAGCGCCCTCTACGAGCGATTTTTTTTACAAATTAAGGGAGGACCTCCTTGCCATAGCCAAGAACTTAATTTTTTTTTTTTTTTTTGGTTCAATTCTATGCATAACTTCATACACTTTTCGATGGTGCAATATTCAAAGTCGCACAAAAATCGCTATTACAGCGCCCCCTAACGGCGAATTTTTTGCAAATTCATGGAGGACCTGCTTGCCATATCCAAAAACTTAAAATAAAAATTTGGTTTAATTCAATGCATAACTTCATACACTTTTGGACGGTACAATATTCAAAATCGCACAAAAATCGCTATTACAGCGCCCCCTACCGGCGAATATTTTCCAAATTCAGGGAGGACCTGCTTGCCATAGCCAAAAACTTAAAATAAAAATTTGGTTCAATTCTATGCATAACTTCATACACTTTTCGATGGTACAATATTCAAAATCGCACAAAAAACGCATTTACAGCGCCCCCTACCGGCGAATTTTTTCCAAATTCAGGGAGGACCTGCTTGTCATATCCAAAAACTTAAACTAAAAATTTGGTTCAATTCTATGCATAACTCCATACACCTTTGGATGGTACAATATTCAAAATCGCACAAAAATTGTTATATCAGCGCCCCCTACCGGCGAATCTTTTCCAAATTCCGGGAGGACCTGCTTGCCATAGCCAAAAACTTATAATAAAATTTTGGTTTAATTCTATACATAACTTCATACACTTTTTGATGGTACAATGGCGACAGACAGACGGACAGACGGACAGACGGACGGACGGACAGACGGACACACAGACAGACAGACATTTTCTATAAACATGTTTTTTGGAATCTCTGACCCCTAAAACATGCAAATCCGTCGAAAACCGGAAGTCGAAAAAAATTTCGATTACAATACTTTCTTCTATTGAAGATAGAAGAAAGTAAAAATATGTCAGAAAATAGCTCCTTAGGATTAGAGAACAGCCTTAACTTGATGTTTATGAAAAAACTCATATTTTTAGTTTTAATTTTGGAACTCGCGAAATTTAAATTAAAAAAAGGATGTTCTTTTGACACATTGTGGTAATTTTTTTAACTTTTAAAATTAAAATACTAGTTTTCTTTGGCGCGTGTAACAGAAGTATACAATATCTCCCACAATGCGGGGGGAAATGCAAAAAAATACATCCAAATGAGGTAGTAGTTACTGAAATTTTATTTGGAAAATTTCAAATTTTATTGAAATTAAATCTACAATGATTAGATGAAATGATGTCATTTTCAATAAATTTTAAATCAAGACATCTGTCAAGAATTTTTTTTGAAAATGTAAATAACCGCTCCCTTTTTGCTATAAATCACAGAAAATGTTAGCACTGAATCTAAACCAATACAACACTTAGCGATAACGTATAGCTATAAGATATGGCTGTAGTATACAATCGAAGTAATAAGCAAAATATAGGAGCCATATGTTTACAATGAGTTTGATTACGCGTTGAAAAGATTTGATAGAATGTGACGTCATATCTAGCCCCTTTTTTTTCTTAAATTGTTTTCATGAAATTTGACTGTTTGTATTAAAATAGATGTTTTTATTTAAAAAAACCATTCAAATTGAGGTGCTACGTTATTTTCCCACTCTTATTGTTAAAGATTTTATTTTATAAACAAAAAAAAAAATGTAAATTTTCTGTTTAGAATGACGTCAATATCAAACACGCAAAAATATAGCAAGAAAATCTGAATTTTTATTGGCAAATAGAAACATAATACATGCGTTATCCTTATTTTTTTTCACATTATTGTGTCATTTTTTAGGGTTTGGCAACAGGAAAGAAGCGTTTGAATTAAAAAAGATTTAAAAAGAGATATTTCTATAATGTTAAATTATGGAAGTGGTAGAAAAAAATGATAAATAGTGGTCTGATGATGTTTTAAAGTAGACAGTGATCTTTTCCACGTTCTAAAACGTATGTACATCGAGTTTCGTGCAAATCGGTCAAAAATTAAAGATTTCTATAAAGGACATACACACAGAGAACGGCTTTGATATATACGAGGTGGAACCCGTCGTACTTCGACGAAGGAAAATATTTAAGAAGGAACTGTTTCATTGATTTATATTAAACCTACAAAATTAGTTTGAATAGAAAATGAATCTTAAATTGGTTAGTCTAACTTTCAAACAAATATTACTTTAACCTAAAATTAACAAAATACTATCTATCTATATTATACAGGACAAACATATCTGTGCGTAACGCATACGTCATTTTGCGAATGGCAACACTTTGAAATTTGAATTAAAATTTCGGTTTTGCAATTAAATCTACGGCAAATTTTTAAACTAAACATCGCACATTTTAAATTTTAACACCACCGTATAAGGAAAAAAATGCTCTTTTAAATGCAATTTGTTTGAAAGCTGCATCTCAATTTATTTTTGAGGTATTAATTTTTTTTTGTAGTTTTTAATACAAATTTTGTAATTGTGGCAACTGAAGTACTCCATTTATATTGAAAGTAAAGGGAAAATAGTCATGGTTTATTATTTTTATTGATTATATCCTTATTGATGCCATTTTCACAATACAAATTAAAGTAACTTTTTTATAATTTTTGTACAGAAAATGATGTCAGACATTAAAAAAAAACACGCATTCTTCTTCATAAATCAGTTACATTTCAATATTTTTACATTACGCTGATACTGAGTTTGAGACGCTAGGCAAAATGATTCAGGGAGTAAAAATGATGTCATATTTCAAACAAAATCGATCATTTTTTTTTTTTTTTTTTTTTTTTTTTTTGATAAAACTAAATATTTGACCAATACTATGACAAATAAAGGCAAATTTCTGAATTTTTTTTTTCGCGGGTACTGACATTAGAACTTAAAGTTTGTGCGAATGTTCCCATGAAAAGTTGTATCGGACAAACGTAACTTTAAGTTTAGAAATACATTCATTAATAATCTATTGCGCGTTAAAATACTTTCAAATTGTGAATTTGAGTGGTGCGTATGTAAATTATGAGAATTGAAAATAACGTACAATTTAGATTTCATGGGGGAAAATTTAATGATGTGACAAAGCGAAATCCTTTTTACTGATTTTTTATCCCATAAAAACAAACATAAAAGTCTCAATCGATAAATTCATCATAATTACTCATCTTGATTACGTATTCTAATAGAGTTTAATTTTTCAATAATTTAAGCAGTTGAAGTTTGTGGAAATAATATTTTAGTAATTTTAGGTTAAAAATATTATTTGCTTTAAGAGTGAGACAACCAATGTTAGATGAATTTTTTATTGTAATTATTTTTGTAGGTTTATTATAAATTCGATCTGACAGTTCCTTTCTAACATTTTAGTTCGTCGAATTTCGACGTGTTCCAACTCGTTTCTATAAAACTCAGTTGTCCAGGGGTCCCATTCTACAGGGAAAATTTTATTGTTCCTGCTCTACTTTGAAAATAATATCTTCATAGTACCTTTCTATAGGACATTTTAAATAAAAAAAATATGAAGATTATTGATTAATAATAAAGTACAGTTAATCTCATGAAGTTATCAATTAAGTCTCTTATGCTTCGTTTTCCCGAATCAAAATGATAAAATTTATTCTAGTTTGATGCAGTCAGATTTTTTTCACTATAAAATCTAAACCCGACATCATTTTCACCTTCTCATAATTTACATATGTACTTCTCACATTCGTATTCACCATGTTTAAAAAAAGGGTATTTTAATTTGATCATTTTAAATTAATTTTAAGTCAAAACTTGAAGTCACGATTGTCAACAACATATTTGCATGTGAACAGTCGCACTCTTAACTTCAGATACTAATCTCAATACCGAAGAGTAAAAATTGCCGTTATTTATGTTTTTTAGTCGCATTTGTGTTAAAATGTTCAGTATTATCTAAGAGAGTGACCATTTTCTTTTAAATATGACATCATTTTCACATACTTAAGCCTTTTTCCTAGTGTCTCAAAATTAGTAATAGCACACATGCAGAAAAAAAGATATAGAAACTTTATAAGGAAAAATGCGTGTTTTCAAAAGCAGTACGTCATTTTCTATTCAAAAAATATTTGGGTGCAATATGTCCCTAATGGTATTTTGCGCCATTTAACCCTATACAACGAAATTTAAATCATAGAAAAAAAGAAAAATATATATTTTTTATTATTTTTTTTTAATGGCATGAATAAAGACAAACCTCATTATTCTCGCAATTCTGATATAAGGACAGCTATCTAATTACGATAATTTTGAAGAAATTTCATAAAATATTTTTTAAATTAAAATATTAAAGTGAGGATATTAAAAAAAACGGCTAGTGCGTGAACATATACAAATGAACAGCTTCCAATTAAAAAAATATTAGTAAAATTATTTCAGTAGAAATTTCACGGTAATGGTAAATTTACGGTAACGGTATTTTTGTTACGGTATTAGTTTTTCACAAAAACGGTATTTTAACATAGCATATATTTTAGTTTTAATTTTTATGAGGAAATGACAACAAAAAATACAGTAATCTACTATTTTCATGACATGACTATTTCCCTTTACTTTAATAGAAAATGAGTGCTTATGTTGCCACAATTACAAAATTGGTACTAAAAACTATAAAAAAAAATTAATATCTCAAAAATAAATTGAGATACAGCTTTCAAACAAAGTGTATTTAAAAGTAATTTTTTTTTCCTTATACGACGGTATAAAAACAGAAAATGTGCGATGTGTAGAAGTTTAAAAATTTTCAGTAGAGAAAATTGTAAAACGAAAATTCATTTCAAATTTGTTGCCATTCGCAGAATGACGTATGCGTTACGCACAGATATGTTTGTCCTTTATAATATAGATAGATATCTTCTCTAATTATGATTTTTAAGCATAACTAAAACAACTTATCGTAGCAACTTATGAAATTCTAATTTTAAACACACATACTACAAGCTTCTAGAAATCCATTGTATCTGTTAACACAATAATTGATAAAATGCATATATGTATTATATTAATTATATGTTAATCATATATACATTTCTAAAAAAATCTCTAAAACACATTAATCTTTAATTATATGTATTTATTTTAAATTTAATTTTCAGTTCACCTTTCTAAATAATCTGTTATTGACGAGAAAAATAGAAAAATCTTTTTTTTTTGACGAAACAGGAAAGCGGTAAGAATGTGGGACAAATTCGAAAATAATTATTTTTCTTTACATATCGATTTGCTGAGAAATGGCTTTGCGAATTTTTGTAATGACATCTACGTAGATGATAAAAATGCAAAGAAACTAAAAAAAAAAAAAAAAAACTTCTCTATGTTTGAGAATTTGAAAAGTATGTTGGAACTTCGCATTAGTAAAAAAACTAAAATAATCTGTAAGATTTAAGTTATGTTAGGTTTAGTTTAACGCTCTATATACCCTAACATAAAGCGAAAATATTACTAAACCATATTTTCCAAATTTTCCAAATATAGCGAAAAATTTTGTCATAATATATATATTAAACTAGAAATGTTATTCAATTGATAAAATTATGTAAATTTTAAATGATTAACACATGGAAAAGATATAGTTTAAATGAAATTAATTTTCTGGTTCAATCCCTTAAAAATGCATGCACAGTTTTTTTTCTTTCTTTTGTAAGCGATATAAAGAATTCGTCCTTATTAATTCCATGAACTTTATAAAATATTATGGCGCATGGAGCATTCTAAAAATCTAAAAACGTTGAAAAATCACTTTTGAGAAAGATAGATTTAAAGTATATTAAACGGCCGGAACGTGTACAGAATCCAAACGCTTGTAACTCTGCGAAACATAATTGCATCTGCTTGAGGTTTCTCGCAAATGGCTCAGATCAAACTGGAGAAAAATAATATGCACATAATTAATTAACGAATTTTGGGTCGATATCCGCTCAGAAAAAGGTCCATGATCCCCTTAAGAGATTAATTTTTTTGACACAATGAACTTAAAATTCGGCAATACACCGCTTTTATCGTGCTACAATTTTCGTGTTATAATTGATATATGTTTACCATTAAATAAAGTAAATATTGTAGTTTAAAATCAGTGGATTAGAAAATCCTTCAGTAACGAAACAAGCGAACTCTTCTTGCCCGTACACTGTACGGGCAAACCTCTTAAAGGGTTAAAGTGGATCTTTTTATTAACCAAATCTTAAATATAGGCAAATATGTTAATCTTTGATTAGAATTAATTAATGTAAATTAATGTGCTAAGCAACTGCTCCTCACTCTAGGGAGATTTAAAGCAGGTGCTATAAATTTACCAATTACATTAAATATATTTTTATATTTTTTATCATAACATTGTCCACTGTTTTTAAACACAGATTTAAAGCAGGGGCTATAAATTTCCCAATTACTTGCAATACATTTTTATATTTTTTACCATACCATTGTCCACTGTTTTAAACGTTATTGCGTCAAAATCAATTATCCATCTTTTTTTCCCAATTTTTTATGTTATGGACATTGGAATTTTCTCACTCAAATATAACGTTGAATAAATTATTCATATCTTTATATAATGTTTAGTAAGCATAGGAAAATGTGTTTTCAAAAAACCACTATAGCATTCTACGTAAGTTAAATAATATATAAAGCTGAAAGTTCTTAACGAAATTTACCATTTAAGAAACATTAGCATTTTTTAAACAATATCTTAAAACTACTTATTGCGTCATCTTATTCTATCGTAATCTTAGGCACATATATTTCATGTTCCTGGAAATCCATATCTGTTAAAACAAAAATAGATTAAAATGCTTATATATGTTTTTTTAAATTATTATATCTTCATCTTATAAACTTTTAAGATATATGAAAATTGCATAATTATAGTTAAGATAATTACGAGTAATACATGATAAAAAAAAGTAATAAAACAAAAGTAGAAAAGTTTTTTTTAACACCCTTTTATAAGCATTCGATGTATATATATATATTTCTATTAAATAGGTAGGTTTTTCTAATAGGAATTTATGGGGATATACTTGAATTTCTACAGAAGAATGATTAAAACTCTTTTCCAAATTATAAAAACAATGGATGTGTAAATTAAACATAAGTGCATAAGTGTTGTTTAAGTTTGTATGTTTATTACGTGAGATTTTATTGAATTTCTGCAACATATGATGATGTTTAATAGTTGGAAAATATGTATCCTTTTAGGATAGGACAAAATCTCCTATAGAAGGAGAGGGTTAATCTATTGAAATTGTAACAGTAAATGTATTCATACGTAAACTCGAATAATGAAACTTCAGAATTACAGGGATTTATGAAAATGAAAATAAAGTTACAACAGAGCATCAGGGTGGAAGAACCTTCTTGAAGAAATGTATTCTATTTTTTTAAATAAATACTTAGTTTATCATATCAAATCACAGAATCGTGTTTAATACGACACTTCTACAAATATCTTGAATCTCGATAAATCTTATATGTTTTTAATGTTGCATATATATATATATATATATATATATATATATATATATTATAAGGATTGTAAGAATTTAAATATTATACCCATTATATTAATTATTCGATTAATAAAGAATAACTTGTAGAACTGACATTGAGGCCTCTAGTTTGAATATTTACATTGTAAAAAAAAATCTGTAAAGTTACTGAAGTTTTTCTAGAAAACTGGGATTCCTAGAACTTTTTATGTAATGTGAACAAAAAATAATCCTGTAACAGACGCTGTTATAGGAATTCTTGTTGTTGCCGTTACATAAAAAGTACTAGGAATCCCAGTTTCCTAGAAAAACTTTAGTAAATTTACAGATTTTTTTTTTTTTTTTTTTTACAATGTACTAGTTTTAAATTAAATTATTTTTCGCATAAAAACAATTCTATGAAATTGATATTTTTAACGGTTAACTAGTACTTTCTGTTTTTAAAAATAAATTTAAAATTTGCTGATTAAAGGAGTTCGTTTATGCTAAGATAGGTAGTGTCTAAAGAGTATAATTATTTTCAAACCCTTGCATGTTTCGTTAAGGAATTTTAATTTTTGTAATTTTTAATTATTTTGAAAAAAGTTGAAAAATACTGTATTTTTAAAATGCAAATCCATATTCCTTTTATGAAAGAAAATTCCTTTGACGGATAACAATAATGAAATTTTCTCAAATATTTCTTTAAAAAACAGAACAAAGTGTTAGAAGTAAAATTCAAACTTAGATAAATAATAATTCTTTCAAATGGAGTTTTTAATTAGTCCATTTTAACAATATTATTTATAAAGAGCTACTAGTTTCCCCATTCAGGCATATGACATTATACTAGATTAATTTTCACACAATTATTCTAATTGGTAAACGAATCACATTAGATGTAAATTTCCAACTGGGCGAAAAATGTCCGGACCAGGATTCGAACCCGGGACCTCCTGGTTGAAGCCGCCAGTGTAATTTCGTATCCAGCGATTTCTGGAGTTGAATTACCTGAGATTTATTCTGTTGAGCTGAACCAGGTTTCAGACCAGATGCTGTAATCTTCAAGGTTAGCTGGGTGAAAAAGTTCGACCAGAATCGTCCGGGATAGCTCAGATGGCAGAGCACTGGCGGCTTCAACCAGGAGGTCCCGGGTTCGAATCCTGGTCCGGACATTTTTCGCCCAGTTGGAAATTTACATCTAATATGACATTATGTCTACTTTGGTGCAATTTTTTTTTCCACGTGAGAGATATTAGAATGTTGTTTTTGTTTTTGTTTTTACACGTACACTGTAAAAAAAAAAAAAAAAAAAAAAAAAAAAAAAAAAAAAAAAAAAAGCTGTAATTCTACATATATAAAGTTTGATTTGATTTGATAGCCTAAGAGGGACTGCTCAGACCAGGATCTAGTCTGTAGAGCATAGTATCCCTCCCGGTCACCTTTATTAAGGTTTGTTAAAAAAAAAATTACAATGAAAAAGTTACAATATTCAGCCGGAGCTGTATCCGCCGTTAAACGCGACAAGGGGCGGGTTGAAAATAAGTTTGCTCAAGACAGAAATAATAATTATAAGCTATGGTCTAAGACCAGATCGGCTCTGCCAGGGAAGAACCCTCAACGTGACAGGCGGCAGAGATTGAGAAGATGTTTTGCATTGGAAATTGCAGCTGACGGCTACTAGGTAAGATTTGAGAGATCTCTGAGAAAAAGATATATTTTAAGTAGTTTATTGTTAAGGGCATGTCTATTAAGGATATTGCGAAGCCATTCCTTGGGAGGGATGGCAGGCTTTTTAATATGCCACTGTGCTGTTAACGGGCAGGTGAAATAATAATGGGAGGGAGACGCCACTACGCCACACTCGCAAAGGAATGTGTCTGCCCATTTAAATTTGTGGAGGTAAGTTCGAAAGGGACCATGCCCCGTGTGAACGCTGTTGTGTGTGGGGAGAGGTTATAGTGGGTTACTGATACTTTCGGTATTAGATTATATGTATGTCGGCCTTTGTCGGTATTGTTCCAGATTAATTGCCAATCCTTAATTATTTTAGCTTTAAGTGAACGTTTTATGTATGTTGGTGGAAGTGGGAGATGGTTGTCTATAAGTGGTTTAGCAGTTGCTTCCTTTGCGAGTGCGTCTGCTGTTTCATTACCCTGAACGCCCGTGTGCACTGAGACGTGGCCAAGACCTACTCTATTTTGGAGGGACATTAACTTAACTTTTATCTCGAGGATTAGCGGGTGTCTGGTTCTATGAGCATAGATAGCTTGCAGACCAGATAGACTGTCACTATAGATTTGCACGAAGGGGTGTGTGGTGTTTATTTGAACCCAGTCTAGGGCTTTTAAAATTGCATAAAGTTCTGCTTGATAAACAGAGTTGTGATCATCTAGTCTGCAAGCCCACTGATGGGTAACGGCGCCCCTTTCCATTGCGCAGAATGCAGATCCTACGCCGTTGGCTGTTCCGGACCCATCAGTAAAAAGAGTAATCAGAGGTGATGGGGAGAAAGAATTCAGTTTGGTGTTTATTTGGAAGTGAGATGTCTCATCAGAGGGGTGTATCTGCCAGCTTGGAACTTTGTGTTGTATTGTGATGATTGGAAATAATTCACTTGCAGTCGGTTCATGTTTGAGGTGGAGAATACGTCCCTTGGTGTATTCATAATTGAGTATTGTGTGGATTGGTGGTATGCCTGTTATAGTATTTAGCGCGTCCGTGGAGATTGTTTTGTACCCTCGTGAGATTTGTAAGAGAAGCATTCGCTGAAGTGAAATTAATTTAGTTATTGCTTGTTTTGTTAGGTGTCCCCGCCCCCCATATAATTGCGCCGTAAGTTATTATTTTTTCTACTATAGTGCGATATCATATTTTAAGCATTAGATTGCTAATGCCCCATGTTTTTGATGTCATTTTAAGTGAGTTATCATAAAAAGCTATGAGTTTTAGTTTAAGATGATGTAGATGTGCTAGCCAATTTTGATGTTTGTCAATTGTTATGCCTAAAAGTTTGAGATACGGGACATAGTGCACACGGATCCCGTTGACTTGAACAACTGGATTCCTGTTATGCAGGGGACGTGGTTTTGCAAATGTCAGTGCTTGAGATTTTTGCTGGTGAGAGTTGAAGGTTTAGGGATTCCAGTAGCTGGCAGTACACAGGAAGAGCTGAAGCTGCCTCTTGCTCCAAGTCCAGACGGATACGGCCCGAGAAAATAAAGGTGAAGTCATCCGCAGACGCGTAGAGGAGGAAACCACGTTTTTCTAATTCTTTTAGGATTAAATTTGCTATTAGTAGCCATAAAATGGGTCCGAGGCAAGAGCCTTGTGGACAGCCCTTTTCCAAGTTGTGTATTGGAGTGACAGCAACCCAATTTATTAGAATGCTGCGCTGTGATAAGTAAAAGCGGATGACTCCAGCAATATTTTTTGGGCAGTTGAGTACTTTTAGCTGTTGTATGATGTCGCGCCATTCCACGTTGTCGAAGGCCAACTGTATATCTAGTGAGACTAGTGAGGTATAGTTTCCACGAGCGATGCTATCAGTGCAAGAAGTCAAGATTGCATGAAGAGCTTTTTCGCATGATCTGCCCTCTCTAAACCCGAATTGGTGCGGATGGAGGATATTATTCGTTTCTAGAAAAAAGGTCAGTCGCTGGACCAGGAGCTTTTCAAGTAATTTTCCTAGCGTTGGAAGAAGGCAGATCGGTCGGTATGAGCGCGGTTCAGAGGGTGACTTCCCGTGCTTCAGGAAATATACGACTTCCCCTTGTCTAAGGACAAGTGGGAAATAATTGTGTGAGAGGCAGAGGTTTGCCCATCGTGTAAGTAGTTGTGGAAAAATTTTGAATGCTCGTTTTAACAGTCTGAAATCTATGGCATCGGGGCCTGGTGCTTTTTTGTCATTCAGAGAATTAAGGGCCGTTCTTAATTCTACCTTTGTGAAGGGTTTGTCAGATGGCGCTGTGAATTCTATGTCCATGTTATCGTGTTGTGGGTATGCTGATTTACCAAAAACGTTTTCTGTTAAAAATTCTAAACTGCGTTGCCTGGACGGTTCGCTGGGAGGCAGTTCGAGCTTGATTTCATCAGGAGTGAAATATTTTCCAGTGAAAAATTTTTGGGTTGTGCCAAATGGATTAGATTCGCTGCTACAGAACTTCCTCCATGCTGCATTTTTGGTCGACAGGACGTTGCGCTTATACTGCGCCGCAAGCTTCGAATATCTGGCACCCAAGATTTTCACCTCATCCGCATTAGGATTTAGCCTTCTAGTTGCCTTTATTTTCCGCCTGAGTGATGTGAGTAGGTTACGCTGTGCCCTTAGTTCGGGAGTCCAGAAGGAGAACGAGCGTGTTTTTCTGACTGTTTTGAGTCGGAAGCAGGCACTTGCCGCTGAACGAATTTCTTCTATTAATTTTGTTGTGAAAGTATTTATTTGTTCTGTGTTGCTGATATCGTGAAGTTGTTGAATTAGTGCCTGCTTCCGCGATTTTAAAATTTTGTCAAATTTATGGACCTTGCCCCTCGTAGTATTAAAACGTCTTCTCAATGTGTAAAGTGGTGTTGTCTGGTATGTGAAATGTATGTATCGGTGATCAGAGGCACTATAGGTATATATTACTTGCCAGTTCGAGATTCTTTGAAGTGTCTGTGTGTTGGTGAGTGTGAGATCTGGCCAGCCTTTGGCAATGACTTCACCTTCAGAGTTTACTTTGACAAAGGTTGCCTCTGAATTGTGGACATTTGCTATTGCTATGTTATGCACCACTAAGTGTTCTGTGAGGAATTCTCCTCTGAGGTCTTCCCTAACACAATTCCACAGAGCAGAATTGGCATTGAAGTCACCTCCGCAGATAAATGTGTTCCTTTGTGTGATGAGATGGCTCCATTCTTCCAAGGACTCCTCGAAATCCACTGAAGGCGCCGCATAGGTTGATCCTAAGATAGTCTTGCCTTCTTTTGCATTAATTGTAACAAAAGCACAGTGATTACCCGAGAAAAGGTGCGAGTACACTAGCTCAACATTCCTAATGACCAAATGTGTGCTGTTTTTCTTGGAGGGAAAGATTGCCCATGATTTTGGAAAGCCCTCGAGAATGCCATCTTTGGTGCAGTAGGCGTCCTGTAGAAGCGCAATATCAATAGAATTTTGCGATATGTGGTTCTTTGCACTATCATTTGCTGCTTTGCAGTGATTTAAATTAATTTTCAGGAATTTTAATTAGCCTAAAGATGGTAGTGGTGGTTGGTGAGACATCTCTGTTACTGTTAAGTTTGAAATTTAAAAGGGTAAGAGTTTAAGGGTAAAAGTTACCTGAGGGATTGTAGCCGTCAGACTGAAAGAGGGTGGTGGTTGGTTATGGGCGAGGCTGTGGCAACTTCCAATGAGGCCAGTATGGTTTTAAGTGTCTACTCCAGTGCTGATCATGGAAATCATTCCCTTGTTCTGGTGGATGGGGCCTACCTGCAGTGTGTTCGTCACCCATGTAGTAGTCCTGATTGTAAAAATGAGGCCATTGGTGATGAGCAGTTGGAATGTTCATACGGTAGGGTTGGTTTGGGCCGTGGATACCTGGTAGAGATGTTGGAGGACCCCATGAAATGTCCAATGGGGGGAACATTGGCTGATCTTGTGTATGTTGTGTGCTTGGTGAAAGGTGCATTCGTGGCGGTTGACGTGTGGGTTTCGAACACTGTTTAGGTTGAGAAGGTGCTTGTTGGAAGATCTCACCTAGTTTTTCTCTTTCTTCGCTGTAAGTTTTTTGATATATGGGACAGCTACTGGATGAGGCCTTGTGGTTTGTATTGTATTGAGTTGTTTCTTGTTTATTATGTATTATGCAGTTTATGCAGCAAGACTCTGCATCACAGTTGTTACATATATAAAGTTAGAGAAATCTGCAAGCTTACTAAGTACACTGTAAGCTTATCAGTACACTGTACAAAAAAATGATGCAAATATACAATATTATTTTTTGCATAGCAACGAAAATCTGTAGCTATACAAAAGAATCTACTAAAATTACAGTAACCTTACTAAAAGTTTATCTGTAACCCGGGTTGCAGTTACATAAAAAGTTCTAGGAATCGCAGTATTCTAAAATTTCTAAGTAACCTTGCAGATTTTTTTTTATTTACGGTGCAAAAGTGTATATGTTACATGGATTTTTGTTGTTGTCGTTACATAAAATATTCTAGGAATCCCAGTTTCCTAGAAAATTCTTAGTAACCTTGTAGATTTTTTTTTTCAGTGTAGAATGCAAATTAAGCTAGAATTTATTTATTTATTTATTTATTTATTTATTTATTTATTTATTTTTTCAGTTTGAATGTGGTATAACTTTTAAAATAAACATTTGACGCTTACAATTACATACAATTATTATTTTCACTAATGACTTTTATGAAAATATTATTTCTGTACTATTCGTCTAGTTTTTTAAAACTCTTAAACCCTTAAATACCAGGGACTTACCTGCGTACGTCATGAACATTTCTGTTTGAAATACCAGGATGAGTTTAGTGCGTACGTCCTCATTTTAAGTCCAATGTTCTAAGCATCTAGTTTTATTGCATCGCTAGGCTGGTTTCTACAACTGTCGAACTGCCATGTGATCAAGGTAGTCTTAAATATGTCTAATTAGGAGGTCTACCACGGTTTATCTATCACGTTTGTTGTCTATTATTACATTAGCCCAAACATGCCACATTTCGAATTTTTTTGTAAGTCAATTTTATAAATATAAAGCCAATGTTTCAAAACCTATTAAGAAAAATTGAGTCACTTAATCTGTATCCCCATACATACAACACTTAAAGTTATTAAATGATACAAAATAAAACACATTAATAAAAGTACTGATGAAACACCGAGATTTATCCAGGGATATAAATGCAACGTTTTTATTTCGTAATATTTTATTTTGTAACATTTTTTTGTAATATCTTTATTTGTAATATTTTCCTTTTAGATGCACATCGTTTATTATGATATTATTTTTACCTGGAAACCTAAACAAATTTGTATTAATTAAATCAATGTTAATGCAAAACCCAGTGAAGAACTTAAATGAATATTTTCCGCATTATGATATTTAAAAAAAAAGTTTTTAACGAAAACTCCAAATAAAATACGCTCTGTTTTATACTTTTACTGAAAAGTTATGTAGTTTTTATTAAACTGTTTGAGAAAAAATAGTAAAAGTCTTCATGAAATGCATTATAATTTCTGAAACAATAAATAAATTTGAATTGCACTTAGAAATATAATTATTTGTAAGTTATCTAAATTTCTTATAAATATTCAGCTGAATGGTCTTGTTACAGAAATTTTGAACTGTTTAGAAAATGAAGAATGTTTTACAAAGAAAAACTGCTATATTTTATTCAACGAAAATGGAAATTTAATGCATTTTCTTTTTATCCTTCATGCTTTGAAAACTCCTGAAGAACAAATAAATAAATAAATAAATAAATAAATAAAAATAAATACGGAACTGAAATCCACTTATTTCCGTTAGAAATTAAGGGTAAACTCGTAAGCTATGGTATAAAATTTTCCACAGTTATAAATGTTAAAAACTCGAACTCAGTGCCTTATTTATTCTTGATCAAAATGCGTAGTATTATCAATAAAAACTCAACTGTAGTTTTACTAGCTAATTTTTATATACAAAAAGTCCTGGAAGTTAAATGATAAGTACATTTACTGCCACCGTAAATATCGACATTAAAAAAATGAAAAAAAAAAGTTACCTTTTTCTACAGTACACTGTAAAAAAATGTAATTCTACAGATGTAAAGTTACATAAATCTGTTTACTTACTAAAATTCTATTCGTACACTGTACAAAAAAAAGATGTGAATCTACAAAACTAATTTTAAAAGAATCTACTAAAATTACAGTAATCTTACTAAAATTTTATCTGCAACCCGTGGATGCAGTTGCATAAAATGTTCTAGGCATCCCAGTTTCCTAAACAATTCTTGGTAACCTTACAGATTTTTTGATTTAAAGTGCAAAATTATACATGTTACATGAATTTTTTTTGTTGCCGTTACATAAATAGTTCTAGGCATCTCAGTTTACCAGAAAATTTTTAGTTACTACTGCGATTTATTTATTTATTTATTTTTTTAATACAATGTATATGCAGGGAGAGTGTTTTTAGAGGCCTGGCATACTAAAACCAAGGATTTAGCGATTAACGAAGCTGCATCTGTGCCGGCCGAGTATTCTATTTTATTTTAACTGTAACTTGAAATTGATGACTTTCTGTTGTGTTTTTCTTGTAACTGTTGATAGTATGGGCGTGAGACTCCATACATAACTTACAACTCACTTTTAGGACGAACACTGACATCTATTGAGACGAATACACGAACAAAAAATACAGATATAACACTTTTCTCGTTCTTTAATTAGCTTAAAGTCTATAATTCAGGACGTCGTTGAATATTTCTCAGATTTTCTTACGTCGTGTAAATATTCAATCTTATTTCACCGTAATATGTTCTGTTCTTTTTTAACAAAAACTCCGCGTCGTAAAAAACTCATTTCGTTCTCTTTACTTCTTCCGCATTTCCACTTCACACAGCTTCGTTAAGGCTCGTTTCCTTTTTAATCTCGAAGCGGAAAATACGGGGACACTCAGTCTGATGCAAGTGTTGCTTGCGAAATCTCCACAATAGTATTGACTTAACGTTTATAATTGGCTGAGGAGGTATCGTGATGATCCGAAACGTCCCAATTTTAATATGTTTTTAGTGTTTTTAAGTAATAATTTTAATTGTTTAATGTATTGTCTGTGATTTAATGTAAATATTTTAAAGATGGAATTCAGACGTAATATTTTTGCTTATATAATTATTAAATTGTAGTTTATTATTATTATTATTATTATTACTAATATTTAACCAAGTAGGCTAAACAAAAACAAATTTAATTTTTTTCTATGTATTTATAGAATTATTGGCCTATATTTAGACAAAAATAAGTTTAAAGAATAAACACCGATTTTCGAATAACTTTTTTCTAAATTTTTCACATAGCCATTATAGACAGACTGAATAAACGAGAAAAAGGCCATCTGGTAAGCATTTATCTTAATTCACAAATCTGAAATGTTTTTTTTTTCTAGGTTCGCCAAATGACATAATTTTTATTACATTTCCTCAAAATCATTTCGTGTGGGGTTCAGCTGTTCGAAAATATAAGTCAAACCTTAAAAGAAAGCAATGCTTTTTACAAATGAATTTTTAAAAAGTGCATTTTAATTTAATAAACTTTTAACATACATTATCATATTATTTATTACTTGATATTCAGTATTCCGCCTAATTAATTTTATAGTTTTGTCTAAATATACAATAAAATTAGAAAACACATTTCCAGCTAAAAAAAACCCTGTAAGATCTTACGCAATTGAAATTCAACGCAGCGGATTGCTATGCCAACTAGTGACTTTAAAAATATTTTTAGTTTTATAGAAAATTGTGTCAATGTAAACATAAAAAACATAAAAAGTAGCATTAATGCTGCTCAATATGTCCCACTTAATTTTCAATATTGAAATACATTATTTAACATTTATACAACATATTAAATGTTTTTACGTGTATCACAGCGCCATTTATCAGCTGATTTTTGTACAATTTTTAGTTAATAAATCTCATGCGCATCATTTGAATTATCAGTGGCTCAAATTTTTGTCTCATTTGGACTAGTAGAACGCATTATAGAACCCTTTCTAACTAACACTGTACATAAACACATTTTCTTATATATTCTAAACATGGAATTCTGAAAAAAAAGAACTCTTCACATTGTTAAGGTTATTAACAAAATAATTTAATGTGGTTTACAAATGAAGTTGTGTGGTCACTTAGCGTGTTATTAATTTTTGTTTTTAACCCTTGTGATAAATGTCGAATGACGTTTTTTATGTTATACATTAAAGCGACATGATCATAATGGGAATGTTATAAATCCAAAAATTCTAATTCATACAATGTAACCTCTAAATAACGGTTAGCAGTGGGACCGATGGCTCCGCTATTAAAAAAGTAACCGCTATTCAGAGGTGGGTGTTATTCCGAGGTTTCATTTAAAAAAAAAATCATAATTACATAAATTTAAATAGAAATACACTGTCATTTTAATTAATCCTCATTGTATTAATACATTAAAAAAATATCAGTGATTTGCAGTTAGTTTTTTTTTTTTTTTCAAATATCTTTCTCCAAAAAAATAATAGTATGAGTTGTTTACTGTACAACACATCATCATTATGATTTAATGCAAAATTTTTGATTTCACGAAGGTTCGTAAAAACATTTGGCATATGTGTTGATATTGGAAATTTTAGGTGATTCTATAATACCTTCCATATTCTCTTCCGCATCACTTTTCTCTCCCTCTCTCTTATCTTCCACCATTTTCTGTATGAATCAAATGTAGCAGTAACTGCCAAATCTTTGTCCAGACACACAAACTTACTTCAGGAACATGATATTATTTTAAACCACGAATTATTTATAATAAAACACACATACTACAATATGTATTAAAAAACACATACACACATAAATAACGACTGCATTCAACAGTTAAAGGCATATATAAATGTATGTCAGTATAATATTTATATATACCTTTCACGAAATATTTGTTTGATTGTTTAGCTCGGCGAAGCAAATACGTCCAGGCGAGAATCATCAATTTCTGTACAATAAATCGGTATTATTTGCATGTCACCTCTCTTTTATAAAGACACTCTAATTTTTTGTAAAACATTGCGTTTTATCAGTATGTGATTTCCATTACATTATTTTCAAAAGTAAAGAATTTTAACCTGTGAAGAATTTCAAAGCAGCTGGGTTGTGAAAATGACGCACATCTACAAAACATAAATCAGGTTTAAGAATTAAAATACCCGCTTTTTTATAAAATGACATCATTTGCATCCGCTAAATCAACCAACTTTTACAATCCAGCCTTAAACTTTGTCTATAGAAAAGTATGCATATAACGTCATTATCACGGAATAACAGACAATATTCTTGACATAGCCCGTATTTTAATTTTAATTTTAATTTTTATGTTTTATGAGAAAATGGCAACAAAAATATACAGTAGCTCCTATTTTCGACTATTTTCAATATACTTTCAATGACTTTCAATAGAAATGGGGTACTTTGGTTCCCACGATTAGAAAAATGGTATTGAAAACTACAAAAACATTAATATCACAAAAATAAATTGAGATACAGCTTTCAGACTAATTACATTTAAAAGAGCATTTATTTCCTTATACGACAGTGTAAAAATTTAAAATGTGCGATGTTTAGAAGTTTAAAAATTTGCAGTAGAGAAAATTGCAAAACCAAAATTTTATTTCAAATTTCAAAGTCTTGCCATTCGAAAAATGACGTATGCGTTAAGCACAGATACGTTTGTCCTTTATAATATAGATAGATAGATAGGGTAGATTACTATACAAATATTGTTATTCTGGGCTATTTAAAATTTTGAAATAATAAGTAAAAAGTGGTATAAATTAAACCCATTTTTCAGATAATGACATTTTTAAATCATCATTTACATTGACACATTTGTTCTATCTCTTTATGTGTTTTCTAATTCCTGCTGCATAAAAGTCTTTGGACTGCATTCTCAACCATCCGTGTACCTCACATTCAACATCTGCATCAGTTGGCTGTAGGCTAAACTATGTGAACAAACACCCTGTTGCAGTTGCTAATGTTGTCTATTGCTGGTCGCCTGTCAGCCCTAAGGAATTCCTCAACCTTCCGCACTGATTCTTCTGTCGGAATCCCCACAGGACGACCACTTCGTTATTCGTCAACAACTGTTGATCGTCCGTGCTCATCTTGCACAACTATTGTCTCATAAGTTCGAAAATGACATCTTACAGTTGGACAGTGCTGCCACCGATGGCATATTTGGAAACAATTTACTACCAATTTCAACATCTTATATCGGTTTGTGACCCACTTACTGACTTTACCTTGTAAACAATAAGGCAAAACTAGAAAATTATTGCGCACTGTACGCCAAACCCTGTCAAGTTTGTGATTCCAAAAAGTAAAATAATTATGATTAAGAATGTTTTATTCCTTTTGCTGCAAAACTATATGTTTTCATGTTTTACATGCAATAAGTTTATTTTTATATATATCTAACAGCCAAGGGAGTTAAAGGATAACAATAATTTCAATTACGGTTACAGGGTTGATGAATTATTTATTTTATTTAGGATAGAGAGATGCTTTATAACATGTCATGTGTAATATCATAAAAAAAGTAAATTAACTATTTATGTATGGTATTTTCCCAATTTAATAAAACCAGCTTTCAAAAGATATTAAACGCATAGAGAAAAAAATGCAATAAAACCATATACAAATAATAAGCATATATGAATCAATGCATATATGCATATATTTTTCATACATTCTGAATTTACAATCGTAAATGGTTCTAATGAAAAAAAAAATATTCATTGAAATGTACAGCCGTGGAAAAAAAAAATAAACAGCCCCTACTAGCCTACTAACTCTACAAGTATTTATACTAGAAACAAGTAAGAAAAATAGAGCGTTAAGCATAGATTATCAAACACTTTCCAACCCTTCCTGAATGCCTTCATTATTTAGGGAAATAAGGTATATAAGAGAACTAATTAAACATTTTAGAAAACTAATAAAATATTTAAAAAACTGATTTCAGCAGTTACCGTCCATAGCAAATATGCATTCCAATTCTTTTGAACAGCCCTGTATTTGATCTGTATTTTGATATATGCACTATATAATGAGAAAATTTAGTTTAGCAAAAAAAAAAAAAAAAAAAAAAAAAAAAAAACGCATAATAGGTTGAAATTTCTCTTTCAGCAATTTATACCAATAGATGGAAAAATACTTGAATACATTTGTACAGTCCTGTAGTTTACCTAGTACCTTTATTATACGCCACTATTTAGCTAAAATTTAATTCAAAGTATAACACTCATAAAACTACTGGAATCACAATTGCAAAAATTATCATTTCTAGACAGTCATGTATCCAACTCTATGCGTGACCCTGTATATCAATTTATCCATGTTCTACAAACATTTCTTAGTAAACTAAATGCATTTCAGCGTAAAAAAGCATAACTTATTTCAAAACCACCTTTAAGCAATTTGCAATCATACTCAGTAAACATTACGATTTTTTTATTTTATTTATTTTGTTTTTTGTAGCCCTGTAAAGGAATTACAGCATTTATACACACCATATACAATGCATAAATATAGTGAAACATAGAAGCATATAACATAATTAAAAATGCATTTTCAGCAATCTTCGCTATAGTACAGTACTTCGAATACAACACAGTATCTGAAATATTTTGAGTGTCCCTGTAAATACTATGCACTTCATATTATGTATGAAATAAGTTATATAAACCTCAGACGCGTATATCAATTTCATTATACATGAAATAATTTAACATAATTAAAATACGCCAGAAAAAATTGTCTCCACCCATATATTATTATGTAACGGAATTATTTTGTGTAGCCCTGTAAATGAATAATAATTAATCTTTGCACCACATAGTCTACATAATGCATATTTTAGTGCACCTGATACATGAATATCAATTTTATTATGTTTGAAAGCATGTAGCATCTTTAAAAATCATTTTAAAAGATTTTTGCCCATAGGCCGTAATGTAATGGAAAACTTTTGACTGTCCCTATCAATGAACTAAATATGCTACTAACTTCATTTGAAATAGGGTTCGTGCTATGGTAGAGGTCACTAACATCCAAAAATTTCAGAACGATCCGAGTATATTTACGGGAGTTAGAGCGCGGCCAGATGGCCAGACAAAACGAAGTCTTAAACACTTTTCAACTTTGTTGGAAAGTGTAAAAAAAAATGAGGTACCAAACGATTTGAAATAAAGTTTACTTTTAAATGATGTACATAAAATTTGTTTATGGGGTCAAATACAAATCAAAACTAGATCAAACTTCACTTTTTTCAATAGCAACACCCTATTCTGACAATATATTTTTAATCTTCGGTTCAAACTATGCCTAGAAATGAAATTTCAAGTCATTTTGATGATAAATTTTTGAATTATAAATATTCAAAATTGAGAGCTCCTAATGTTAAATAACATTTTCATATTTTTATTAATATCTCCTGATATTATAATCCTAATATGATATATTTTTTGTTTAATTATAGTACTAAAAAAACATATACAAATCAAAACCAGATCAAACTTTTCTTTTTTCAATGGCAACACCCAATTCTGACAATTTGTTTTGAATCTTCAGTTCAAACTATGCCTAGAAATGAAATTTCAAGTCATCTGGATGATGAGTTTTTGAATTATAAACATTCAAAATTGGGAGCTTCATTTTAACAATCGAGTACCGAACATGAATTTGGATAAAATCCCTAAAATAAGCTCATTTTAAAATAATTAATTCATTGGAAACTAATTTTACGAATTTCATGAAAATTTAGGTTGGGTTGGGTTGATTTTTGACGGCCAATTATCTACACGAGGGATATAGGCCCTAGAGGGAGTGCCTTCCGTGGAGGTCTTTCTAAGGGATCCTAATCCGTATTAACGCATGGAAATCCACGGTTCGAAGAAAACCACGAAAACTCCGAACGATTAGGCCGACGGGCGCGATTGGGTTCGTCCCCAGCACCTCCCGTCTACCAGCTTCGAGAGCAGAACCTCTCAGCCACTGGTGGGGCCCATGAAAATTTGGATTTAGGCTAATTGAAGGGTGTAGAATCTATTTATGGTGTCAGACTTGGGTATTGCTATTGAGAAAAACAAAGTTTGGGTACGTTTTAATATTTAGAATGTCCCCTATTTTATATGCATAATTTAAAATTAGATTTTATTTCCAATCCTTTGGTACCAGTAAGCTTCTTCTACAGTAATTTGTTTCAGAGCTAGAAGGGGGTGTTAACTTTTTTTCCACTTCTGTACAATAGTATTTAATTTTCATTTCTGTATCCACTTAGCTCCTTATGCTACTTTTCTTTCAAGGGATAGATGCCAAATGGCCTTTTCTATGTTACGCATTAAGATAACGCTATAATAATAGAAAAGTCATTCAGCGTGAAGGTAATTTGTAACTTTGTTTCATACATGTTTTGTTTTCTAAATGTGTAATGCATTTTCTTGAATTTCTTCTGTAACTTATAAAATAAATATTATGATATCACCAAAGAGAAGTCAAGTTTTATTTCAATGAAAACGAAGATTTTTTGTTCAGGATAAATATCTATAGATACATAAATACTATTATGATTGTAAATACGTGTTTTAACAATGCTTTCCTTGTTATTTAATCAAAGCAATTAATTTAAAAACATATTATAAAAAGTCTTATCTTTAAACTAGATCGGTGTTCCAATCCCAGAACTTTCTTCGATCTCAAACATTTTAATGTTTCAAAAAGTAGTTACAAATCTTAATTCTTCAATATTATAAGTTTAATGCCATACCAACTTTAATTTATATCTTAAATTTCTGATTCAGTCAATTAATCGGAATAAAAATGAGTTAATCGAAATGAGGATATTTTAAAAAATCAATGTTTCCCTTTATTATATTGTACGTCAGTTTTTTTGAAAATTGTCAGCTTAGCAGGATGCGAAGCTATCGTCGTTGCAGGAGGCACCGATGTACAACTGAATTACGAAAATCGAGAAAATGACCCAACTATCGTTGTTATAGCGCCCCATTCCGAATGCATAGCAGACACCTGCGCATAGTTCCTAACGCTTCTCTTTACACGTAATTCAACTGTCTGTAACTGCCATCTTGCGTAAGCGAATCAGCGATTTGGCTAAAAAAATTCTATAGCAAAATTTTTGGTCTTCTAAATGAAATAGTAGCGGATCTTCCGGATTATGATGCTTTCGAGCCCCACCACCGTAAACGCCCCAGGTTCACCATAATTATGGACACCTAGTAATCTCTGTGTACACCACTCTAAGATTGCTATTGTCTATATTTTTTTTCTATTCTTAAAATTATTTTTTATATTCATAAATATATATATATATACTCTCACTACATTGTATATAGGCGAAAAAAAAATGTATGGCCCAAAAAACTCCCTTTTTTAGTTAATTTGGCTTTTTCTACCTGCTTTCAGCTTTTCCTGCAAAAGCTTGGCGAGTGTAACTCTGAACAGTGCTAATGCTTTCTCTTTGTTTAATACTTTTATAGTAGTTTAATAACAGCAGATAGACCATCTATTTATATAAAATCCAAGTCTCTGTGTGTCCCTCACTATTCCGGTAGGACCGCCTCATTGAAATGAGTAATTGTTGAAAAATATTAATGCTGAGTTACCACAGTAGCGCCAAATGTTAGCCAACTTGGCGATAGCTGGCTAATTTGGCGAAATTCCCATTTAAAACCTTTAATCTTTCATAATGGAGGTCACCGAAATTTAATTTAAACTCCACTCTTTTAAGATATGTTTTCGAAATCTATAGGTGAGAATTTAAAGTACATCTTTACATCTTCCTCGCGATGCTACTAATAAAATAACCGCCAATAGACAACGGTGTACTGTGTGAGCTCCTAATTGCGCGATTTTAATGTGCTTTAGGTACTTTTCCAGTATAGGTGCCTTGGCGAAAAAGGAAAATTTGGTAACATATTTCCCAGGAACCTATTTCTTTTTATATTCATTTTATATACACACGCATATTTTTCGATATTTATACGATTTATTTAACATAAAAAACCCGTTTCTCTAATTTTATACAGAAACAGATGTAATTTGTACATAAAAACATCAATAATATACATATAAAACAAACAAAAACGCTCATTAAATTTGTTTTCATAGCTGTATATATGATTTAACATATGATTTGATTTGACAACAAATCTCGATATTTTCCCGTTATACGGACACCATGCCAAATTGTATGCTAATGCGCCAATTATTTCAAAATGCTAAAAGATATTTGTAATTTTATGCCAGCAGTTTAATATGAGTTTTATTTTATTGCTTTATTTTATAGCAGTTATTTGTTCACTTATTTTAAGTATACTAGGGGGCTCGGCCCCCTACGAGCTACGCTCGCCAACCCCCGTCCAGACACCGCAGGCTCTAACTGCACGCTAATTTGATCGGCTTTAAAAATATTTCGAAAGATTGAATTATAATTTAAAAAACAGTGGCAATCTCCCTATAAACGAATTTCTATTCATTTCTCTTTGATTGGGGAATTTTAACGCCAAATCCGCTGCGGTACTACTTGATTATCCCGTCGACCAATTTCGCCAAATTATATAAATTGCCAAACCACTCGCAAAATTATACAAATTGACATAATTTTTATTTTAAATATCGAAAGAACAAATAAATTCGTACAACATTAATAAAAATACAAATAAAACGTCGAAATAAAAATAACTTGATGACGTAGACACGTGTAACAACATTTCAAAATCAGCTAATATAAAAGGAATTAAGTAAACAGAGTCTTTGTCTCCTGGTATTTTTTAACAAAGCGAAAAGAAAGTTCTTTTAAATGAGACATTTTAAATTAATCGTTTTTAATCTGACGTAATTTTTACCAAGCTATTCTTTCTCTTTTAAATAATCGCGTGAAAGTACTTTTGTTAGCAATGAAATATTATTTGCGCTTTCCTAACAAAAATAGTTGAAAATATTTTCTCAAAATATTAAATAAATGTCTAGCGCAATTTCTAAATTTAAACATTTTTGCAATATTATTTTGTGTTCATTTTATGTAATAACTATAATGTGACGTAAATATGACGTAATTTCTCCTAAGACTTCTAACGCATTTAATGAATTTATTATTTTACAATATTCTTTCTCTTTTAAAATTCACGTGTATACTTTTTATGACGTAATTTTTAATAAGTTCCTGCTTTTTATACATAATTGTTTAATTCTAATTTGAAAGTTTTTTTCCTGTTCATAATAGTCACGTGTAAATAAATTTTTAATTTGAAGCAAACATTATTGCTTGCGCTTTTTATACAGTTGGCAACAGTTTAAATTAGTACAATTTTCTGAAATCTGTAAAAAATATCTCTAGAAATGCTGAAAATTGGAATTTAAAATAGAAATAAAACCTGAAAAAATGAGTCAAAATAAAAAAATTATTGCAATCTGCACTCTACAAATTATTGCAATCTGCAAATTCTAACGCATAAAATGATCTAAAAATGATTACACTGCCATGTATAGTTTTTGCTGCTATAAAACTTTTTTAGTGGAACGATTTTGTCCAACTTTAGCATTAAATATCTCTTAAAATAATTCTTCGATTTGAAAACTGTCTGCATCAGCGTGTTTATCAAACATTTCTGTATAAAACCACTGATTTTCATATTTTTGTATGCATTATTTTTCTCAATATTAACGAAGAAAGACCTCTGGTCACAAAAAATTCAAAACCGGCGGCGGCGGCGGCGACAGCGGTAGTTACTTTTTCTTAGAATAGAGAGATAATTGTGATTTGATGAAATAGTTCGTAAAAGTTTTCAAATGTTATATTTTTTAAATGCTCAGTTTAGTATCGACAATGGTTTTTCTTTTATTTTTCAAATGCTTCAATTCACGATTTTGGGCCAACTATTACGCTTGGCGACAATGGTGTCCGCATAATGGAAATGTACCCAAATCTCAATTTCTGATGCCCAAATTACACCAAGCTTTTTTTAAAAAATGCCAAAGCCCCTACAGTGGAAAAGTACCAAACTGTCTATTATTTTGCGCTATCCGTGTTATAGTTTGTACCATATGTAAGGGGAGTGGAGCGAAGAGTTTAAACCTTAAATGGTACTTTTCGGTTAGCCGGGCACTAGTGTTATATATACATATGTATGTATATCTATATATACATATATATGTATATACACACACATATATATCTATGTATACATATAGCTTCTATATATGTATAAATATACATATATATGTATATATAGGTATACATACATATGTATATATAACACTGGCGCCCGGCTAACCGAAAAGTACCCATTAAATATTAAAGTTTCGGCACAGATGCCCCATATTGGCGCGATTTTTTTCTGACGCCAATGTCATATACACAACGGGTACTTAACTGGCGCCAAAGTGTCGTAATTTTGCTTGATATGGTAATCCGGATGTTGTTTATGCAATGTTGATGTTTTCGTCAAATTGGCGTCGGAAAAAAATCGCGCCAATATATGATAACGTATATGACAACTGTGCCAACGTTTCTATAAAGCAGTATAAGACTAAAAAATTAAGAATAAAATAAATGCAAAATAAGACTAAAGAAGAAAGAAAAATCATGGGTTAAGCATAGAATATGAAACACTTTCCAACATATCCTGAATGCTTTAACAAAACTTCGTTATTTAGGAAAATAAGGTAAATAAGATAACGTTACTTCTTAGATATACCGTCGACCAATTTCGCCAAATTATATAAATCGCCAAATCAATAGTAAAACATTAATAAAAATACAAATAAAACGTCGAATTAATGATTTTATTGGCCATTATTGGCATTTAATCTTACAAGTAATTAATTAATGGCAACCATTATTGGCAATTAATCTTACAATTTGGCGACAGTAATTTGGTCGACGGGATAACTAAGAAGTACCACGATAACTAAGTAAACATTTTAGAAAACGCATAAAAAAATTTAAAAATTGATTTCAGCAATTACCGTCCATAGCCAATTGTACCGTTATTATGTGCCACTATTTAGCTAAAATTTAATTCAAACTACTCTTAAAACTACTGAAATCACATTTCGAGATATT
Source organism: Maratus speciosus (assembly GCA_963932465.1). Lineage (NCBI taxonomy): Eukaryota > Metazoa > Arthropoda > Arachnida > Araneae > Salticidae > Maratus > Maratus speciosus. The sequence goes on from OZ010791.1 coordinate 552,752,327, forward strand.
ATCATCCATAGACGGTTATAAATCCAATTCTTTGCGTGACCATTTATATCATTTTATCTATATTCTACAAACATTTCTTAGGAAACTAAATGCAGTTCAGCGTAAAAATGCATAACTCCTTTAAAAACCACCTTTAAGCAATTTACTCTCATACTCAGTAACCGTTACGAATTCTTTTGTGTAGCCCTGCATATGAACTGTAGCATTTATACACACAGTATAGTATGCATAAATGTAGTGAAACATAAAAGCGCATATCATAATTAAAAATGCATTTCTAGCAATCATTGCTTATGTACAATACTTCGGAGAAAAGTTTCTTGGCAAGAAAGAAGTTTGCCAACGTATTTTCTGGCAACCTATTTACTGCTTCATACTCACAAGCAATTTTTTCCATGTGTATACAATTTGGCACAGATGTCATATATTGTCGCGATTTTTTTCCGACGCCAATTTGGCGAAAACATCAACAGCATAAACAACATTCGGGGGTACAGATGTCATATTCGCCCCATATTGGCGCGATTTTTTTCGGTTGCCAATTTGGCGAAAACATAAACAGCATAAACAACATAATCCGGGTTACCACATCAAACAAAATAACGACACTTTGAAGCAAGTTAAGTACCTGTTGCCAATATGATATTGGCGACAGAAAAAAATCGCGCCAATATGGGGTGAATATGACATCCGTTCCCATTCGGGTTACGATTACAAGCAAAATAACGACACTTTGGCGCCAGTTATGTACCCGGTGCGTATATGACATCGGCGTCAATAAAAAAAAATCGCGCCAATATGGGCGTATATTACATCTGTGCCGACAATTTAATGTAAGAAAAATCTATTTACCCATTTTTATAAAAAAAACAGAAGTAATTTTTGCACAGATGTCATATAGGGGAAGACGGGGTACAATGAAACAAAATTTACTAATTTTTTTTTCGTATCCACAATTTTGCATGCACAAAAATATAATTAATGCATATTTTTAATCTTGTATTTTCCCCATCTAAATAAATTTTTATTAGGTTCTAAACAATATCTTTATGCTTGAAAAATAACAAAAAATAAATGTCTTACAGTGTTTCATTGTACCCCGTATGCCGGGGTACAATGAAACACATACCGGGGAACAATGAAACACTCCAAATGATGGAAACAATTTTCACCCAGTATAGTTTATTTTATGAAAAATGAGATAAATACAAAAACAAAACTTGATTAATAAGAAACTTGATAAAAATATTATAGTCTAAGGTGAAAATTAAGAAAATTCTATTAATTTAAGAAATACCTTTCATTTTATATTAAATTGGCTCAAGTCAGATTCAAAAATTAGCATTTCTGCTTATATTTCAGTTGCTCCTGAAGGAATATGAGGTGGTAGTTTCAACACAATGAGCTTTTTTTTTTAAATGTAAGTTTCTAAAAAAAAAAAAAAAAAGATTAAAACTAGGTTGAGCCTTCTTATATCAAGTACTTCACATTTGACTTCATTTAAATGTATGATTTCTCCAACAGTATATATTTCCTTACGTTTCCATTTATACGGGTACTGCTGCCATACATGTTTGGTGTGGCTATCTCATTCTTAGTACCTTGATGACCAGCTGGGCCTGGAAAAAAAATCTGGATCATCATCAGAGTCTGTAGCAGGCAGAGTTTGTTTTCAAAACAATCCCTTCTTAGCTTTTTCTCTTTTTCTCTCTTTCTATTTTTTAATTGCTTAACAAGAGCATTTTTTACTGACCTGGTTAGAACAAAACTTTTTTTTTCAGTTTTCCTACTCTTACTTCTAATATATTCCATTTACTACTTTTATTACTATAATAAAACATGTTTCATTGTACCCCATCTGCAAGTGTTTCATTGTACCCCGCACTGAGGTTACTAAATAAAAATTTATTTTCAAACTTCTAATATTTATTTTTTTTTAGTTTGGTTTTGGAGAAATGAAGACAACAACCAAAAGATACCAATGTATAGAAAAAATAATTATTACATATAACAACAAGGAAAAAAAAAACAAAATTACTTTTAGTAAAGAAAGTTACTTTCAATGGTGCAAAAGCAATAATCTTCTATTGCTACTGTTGTAGAAGTGTGAATGTATCCAAATCACATCAGTAATTGGAACATATAGTTGTATAACATATATATAAACTGCAACTCTCTATGACAAATTTGATTGATTTTACAAGTAATGTTTCATTGTACCCCGTGTTTCATTGTACCCCGTTTTCCCCTACGCATGGGAGTTGGCGTGATTTTTCTATGAAGCCAATTTGGCAGAAATCTCGCTTTCGAATACCAATTACTTATATATTTTTCAATTATTTGCTATCATTTTGAAAAGGAAATAACTATAAATAAATAAAAGTTTGAATAATAACTATAGAACAAAGCAGTTTATATAATTAAAAAACAGAAAATAAAATTAAATAAACAATTTATTAATAAATAAAAAACAATAGCCGGGTTACCATAGCAGGCAAAATAACACCATTTTGGCGCCAGTTACATATACCGGTTCATATCTGAAATCTGTGCCGTAATTTGTATATATAAAAAAATTATATATATTTAGAAACGATTTTGGTACAGATGTCATATTCGCCCCATATTGGCGCGATTTTTTTCGGTTGCCAATTTGGCGAAAACATCAACAGCATAAACAACATAATCCGGGTTACCACATCAAACAAAATAATGACACTTTGACGCAAGTTAAGTACCTGTTGCCTATATGATATTGGCGACAGAAAAAAATCGCGCCAATATGGGGCGAATATGACATCTGTTCCACGATTTTTTTATGTATATAAGTGCATATATAAACAAAGATAAAAGTTCATTAGATTTGTTTTCATAGCTGTTTATATATTTTCGCAACATATCTCCTTTTTTGATGCCCGAATTTGCGCCAAGCTTTTTTTAAAAATGCGCTATAATGGAAAAGTACTTAAATAAATAATTAACAGAAATAACAAATTATACAAACTAAAACTTTTTAGTTCAAGATCAAAGCATTGTTTTTAATTTCTTTTAAAAATACATATATCCTTGGATAACTTCAATTGAAATTAGGTTCATAGCTTAATATCTCATTCCACAAACCTAAACAAACACAAGTGATTCATTCATCGTGAAACGTCAAAAATATTAAATCATTGAGGTAATCATTCACAAAGTAAGTTCTCCAACAATCAATGGGCAATATTCTAATGACGTCATAGTAGGTAAAACGGTGGCGGTATCGTTTGTTTATGGTTTGTAATCACAAAGATTTCATTTTGCAATGTCTCTTAGTTACATTATTTTATTGTCATATTTATGAGCTCAGAACAAAAGCCTAATTTTTCATTATTTAGTTATTAAAGACGGAAAAAAATCATAAATGCATGATTTGAAAATTTTAAATAATTTTCTTTCTTAATACTAAAAAATAACATCGGCAAGTAACAGCGGATTTAAGTTAAATAAGTTTAACTGTTTAATTCTGTTGTAATATTCAAAATAACAGTATTTATTAGATTTCAGTACTCAACATCAGGGCCCGATTAATCTTTGAAGTTAGAGGAATTACAATGTCATTTCAGGACCTTTCTTTTGGAGAAGCTTTTCTAAATTCCATATATACATGGAAAATCTTCAGTGTTAGAAATATTATTCTTAGGACTGACATAACACGAGAACGGCCTGCAATTTTACACAAGTTTTTGAAAGCTACTTTATATCAGCAATTTTACTAAAAACTGGTTACTTTTTATTTATAGCGGCCCCCTTTATTAGGATAATGACAAGTTGCAGCAAATTTCGCCAACGTCGTAACCAAGATCGTGAAGCACACACATATAACACCATATAATACCATTTCATGAAATCCTATACGATAATTTAATAGTTTTTAACCTTACTTCAAGTGTGTTATTTATTTATTTTTAAGGCTCAACAATCTAAATAGTCCAATATATGAATTTAAAAAAATGTAAACAATGACATGACCGCAAAAAGCCTCAAATCTGCATAATACTTGGAACCAAACTGTGCAGATTAGTGGTCTTCTACTGTACAAAGTTTTTCATAAATGTGTTTCGTTCTTAAAATGTGTTATTTTCATCTATCACTGCGGAACAAGCGAGAAAACTCATATTCTTGCACATGAGTTGTATATATCTTTATATCTAAATTTCCGTCATTTTTGACGGGCTACCTTTCTAGTTTAAAATATTCTTTAAGATACTTATCATTTTTATTCATCCTAAGTCTTAATATTAAACTTTTTTTTTTTGCTTTTAAATTCTTATCTATTTTTATTTCCTTTTTTAATTTCTCATTTTTATCTCTTAAGTAGTTCTATACTACAGTTAATTTTTCCCCAATGGCTCACAAAACATAAGATACTTCAACTCCTAGACTGGGTGTTAAGCCATCATCAGCTATGAAACCACTCAATGCTGCTCGTTCGAAAAAGACCAAAACTGGACACTATGCTAAACTCCCTTCTTTAAAGCCTTTATTTAAATATAAATAATTATTTTTATTTTACTTAAATTCAAGAATCTGCTAGCACCTGCCACTTTACTGCTAGTAAATGAGTCATGCAATTAACTCCTTCCATGACTCCGTATCTACTGGCCGCAACCTATTTAAGAAGGACTTCTGGTAGTAGGAGAGCTGTTGAACATTTTTGAGTAGGTATTTCAGGCACCCTGAAAATTTGTGCAACACTTCTTTTGTAATGGCTGAATACAAAATCGAATGTCTGGCTGAAGCATCGTGGCCCAAAAACTGTGCCAGACACGTGTCAAGTGCCATTTTTTGATTACCCAAAAAAGGTATTTGAGGCACGCTGAGATTGAGACAGAATAATATTTATAGTTATAAAAAAATATTTTGAAAACGACAGACACTTTAGCATGCCCAAACACTGTGCCAGACACGTGTCAAGTGCCATTTTTGACTACTCAAAAATGGCACTTGACACGTCTTGACTCGTGTCTGGCACAGTTTTTGGGCCGACTAAAGTGTCTGTCGTTTTCAAAATATTTTTTTCTAACTATAAATATTATTCTGTCTCAATCTCAGCGTGCCTCAAATACCTTTTTTTGGGTAGTCAAAAAATGGCACTTGACACGGGTCTGGCACAGTTTTTGGGCTCCGATCCTTCAGCCAGACATTCGATTTTGTATTCAGCCATTACAAAAGAAGTGTTGCACAAATTTTCAGGGTGCCTAAAATACCTTCCCTAAAATATTTAACAGCTCTTGGACTATGGACATGCTGTGGCAATTTCTCCACACTGTTAAAAATTTGCAGCATTCTGGCAGTTCATTTGACCATTTATTTTCCGAAAACGGTTACACAACCATAATTTTAACTCTATTCTGACCATATTATTGGCCATTTTATGGTCAGACTATAGTTAAATTATGGCTATGAAACCGTTTTTTCAAAAAACGGTCGAATGACCTCCCAGAATGCTGCAAAATTTTTAACAGTGCACCTGCTTCCGAAGCGTGCAATAGTATCTGCGTTGGACGTCAATACCCACAGGCACTTATTCGAGGTAAAGGCCTGGAGCTGTGAAGCGAGTACCACTGATACTTTTTCGGCACTTTCGGTCAGTATTTATTTTCATATTATTTAATTAGAATATTTTATACCACCTTCGAAATACTTCCCCTCAGTTGCTGTGACAACGTTATGGTGCTATGTTTTATATTTTACTTTATAGAGAAAATAATTTTTTTTAAGTTATATTTTTAAAATTTTGACAGTTATAAGCATTTTCTTTATTTTAGTTCTATTTCCAGTACCTCATTTTTTCGACGCTCCCCAGCAAAGAGGAAATTGCTGGCCAGCAGCATGATAGGTGCTGGCAATGATGGAGAAGGGCTGGCTGATGGTCTACCACTGTATGACCACAGGACAGCTTCAGTTAACTTTGCTGTTGGAAATCATCAGATAAAATTCTGGTGGGCATCCATTTTATCTCATGCGCTGGCCCACCACTACATGGAAGTGCACGAACTTTTGCAGTATTGTTGCTGGGAACCCTTACGCTAGGTGGCGATGAGAATATCGAAGACAGAGCATTTGAACACAAATCTGAAATGAATATCTTAACACAATTTAGGCTGTGAAGCTAATTTTTTCTGAAACTGTAAAAAATATAGCACCACTGCCACCAACAAAATAAATAAGTAAATGAATAATTAAATAAATTCTTAATTTCAACGCACTTTTTTTTCTCCTTAAATCTGGTTTTACTAGGTTATAAAAGCAGTTCAGAATCAATAATAAAAAAAGCGTATAAAATACATAGGATTTCTATACAATAGAATAATTTCTATACCAGTTTAATGATTGAGAACGTAAATCACAAAAGAAACAAACTTGAAATAGTGTAATGAGAGCTCGGAAACTACGAGCAATCGTAGCGTACGCTGAAAGCGCTTGTTCATGTCCGATCACAAAAACCAAGCAGCATCGAGCACGGTCAGTACCTGGGAGGGTGACCACATGCAGTTCAAATATATCTATAGACATTGCTATTGTAGACACTTCTACAGATGTCTCTATAGCTCTTGGTGAAACTAGCTTATAGAAAAAAGAGCCATAATTATATAATACATTGTTTTTTATAGAATTCTATAAGAAATTTTTGTAAGGGAAAGTGCTGGGCCAACAAAGGAATATTAGTGGGATAAGTGCTAGCACTGCAGGAAAAGTGCTGGATTGAAGTAATGTGATAGCATACCAATGTTGGCCTGCTGTTGGCCATCACTGATGGGCCAGCTGCATTCGGCTCGGACACATTTCGACAGGTTTAAGTAATGGCACCCATGCACTTTACCGCTGATAGCACTGCTGGCTGCCATCTTTTTTCCAGCTGATGGCCCACTGTTTGTTTCTTTGCTGGGTCAACTCTTATTTTATTTTATTTTGACCTCCCACTCATCAGCCTTTTGCTCATCAGCCAGCCGTCTCTTACCGTAGATGTCTGGCATTCTCCACATGCGCCTCGCCCAAAGCATCCGCAAAAGAAACATGCTATTAAAATAGTGGTATAAATGGAATATTAAAATAGTTTTCAATGGCACGAATCGGCAAGAATTTTTAGAACAACACAATAATTATTTTCTACCAAGGAATACTGCACATTATGCACGTACAACACTTGAAATAATGACAATAATTTACACATTTTACGCTATCTAAAATGATCAAAATACTGGATAAAGAAAAGGGAATTTTTATGGAAAACATAGCAGCTATTAAAAATTGAAAACTTATTTCCAAAAATTCAAAATATCTAAAACTACTAATGATAGAAATATGACAAATATAAATAAAAGTAAAATAGTCTTAATTACGTCCACTATAAACTATAGCATAAAAATGTGTATTTCAAAAAACTGTCAAAACATAATTTAAAAATTGACATGTTTCGACTCTTTCATTGAGTCATCATCAGAATATGCAAAAACGACAAGTACAATGCACATAAAAATCGGAAATAGTCATCATGACTAAATGAAAGGATCAAAACATGTCAATTTTTAATATTTTTACTGTCTTTTTATTGATATGGACGCCTTTTAAGCAAATAATTGTATTTTAATATATGTTTTGACAATTGTTTGGAATAAATAGTTTTATGGGATAGAAATATGTTTCTAAAAATATACAAACAAAGAATAGTATTTCAATATGGTATTTAATTTAAATCGGAGATCTTTACATAATAAAATACGAAATGTAAATTTTTAATTGCATAATTTTTCTAATAAACTGTACTTACGAAAATTTGGCAGAGTGATAACAGTAGAAATCGCTTACTTTTACAGGCGAAATCATGTCGAGTTATGATAATTGAAATTTCATCATATTTCAATATTTTGTCTCTAAAAATGAATGTTTTCGTCTGCGGTATTTTAGGTAGCTTTCTTTACAAAAAAGCTACCTATTGCAGCCGTTCGGGGGAAAGCGATTTCAAAAAATTTTGGTATATTTTCATCGATCATGACCCCCAGACCCCGAAACCACCCTCCGTTCAAAATTGATATATATATATATATATATATATATATATATATGACATATGTCACACTGTAACTCCCGTAATTATGAACCGATTTCGATGTAATTCGGTGTGTACATAGTACATACCAATGTCTCGACCGAGTTCGTTGGCCAGCTTCATCCGCCGTTTTGTTTCAAAATGGCGGCCATTTAAATTTTTAAAAAAAATTTAAAACTTGAAATGTGGTACCAAAAAATTAAAAATGGAAAAATATTTTTTTCTTATGTATTTGACCTTTATACAAAGATTCCGGAGCAGTTTTTGTTTCGTCTATATCTGAAAAAATGGCTGAGTTATAGGATTTTGAATTTCTAGCGTGGCTGACATTTTGAAACGTCCTGAATTTTGTCACACGATAAAAGGCGTATTTATGAACCGATTTGGATGTAATTCGGTGTGTACATAGTACATACCAATCTCTCGACCGAGTTCGTTGGTCAGCTTCATCCGCCATTTTGTTTCAAAATGGCGGCCATTTAAAAAATTTTTAAAAATTTAAAATTTGAAATGTGGTACCAAAAAATTGAAAATGGAAAAATATTTTTTTCTTATATATTTTACCTTTATACAAAGATTTCGGAGCAGTTTTTGTTTCGTCTATATCTTAAAAAATGGCTGAGTTATAGCATTTTGAATTTCTAGCGTGGCTGACATTTTGAAACGTCCTGAATTTTGTCACGCGATAAAAGGCGTATTTATGAACCGATTTAGATGTAACTTCGTTTATACATAGTACATACCAATGTCTCGACCGGGTTCGTTGGCCAGCTTCACCCGCCATCTTGTTTAAAAATGGCGGCCATTTAAATTTTTAAGAAAAATTTAAATTTGAAATGTGGTACCAAAAATTGAAATTTGGAAAAATATTTTCTTTTTATGTGTTTGACCTGGATAAAAAGATTCGGGAGCAGTTTTTGTTTCGTCTATATCTTAAGAAATGGCTGAGTTATAGCATTTTGAATTTCTAGCGTGGCTGACATTTTGAAACGTCCTGATTTTTTTCACGTAATAACAGGCGTATTTATGAACCGACTTGGATGTACCTTGGTGTGTATATAGTACATACAAACATCTCAACCGAGTTCGTTGGCCAGCTTCATCCGCCATCTTGTTTCAAAATGGCGGTCATTTAAAAAAATAAAAAAATAAAAAAATTTAAATGAGATACCAAAAAATTGGAAAATGAAAAAGATTTTTTTTGTATGTGTTTGACCTTAATACAAAGATTCCGGAACAGTTTTTCTTTCGTCTATATCTAAAAAAAAATGGCTGAGTAATAGCATTTTGAATTTCTCTTGTGGCTGACATTTTAAAACGACCTGATTTTTGTAACGCGATAACAGGCGTATTTATGAACCTATTTGGATGTAACTTGGTCTGTACATAGTACATACCAATGTCTCGACCGAGTTCGTTGGCCAGCTTCATTCGCCATCTTGTTTCAAAAGGGTTGCCATTTTAAAAAAATTAAATTTAAAATTCAAAATGAGGTATTAAAAAATTGGAAAATGAAAAAGATTTTTTTTTATGTGTTTGGCCTTGATACAAAGATTCCGGAGCAGTTTTTGTTTCTGAAAATTTGTTCTTTTGTTGATATATTAAAAAATGGTTGATTTTTAGCACTTTGAATTTCTAGCATGGCTAACATTTTGAAACGATCTTGTATTTGTCACGCGATAACACACGTATTCGCCTATTTCGATGTAAGAAGGCATGTGGATAGTATACATCAACACCTCGACCAAGTTCGCTGGCCAGATTCATCAGCCATCTTGTTTCAAAATGGCGGCCATTAAATTAAAAATATATATATATATATTTAAAGTGAGGTGCAAAAAAATTAGAAATTGAAAAAGGTTTCTTTCTTAAGTATTTGATCTTGATATAAGGATTCAGGAGAATTTTTGTTTGTCTTTACCTTAAAAGATGGCTCAGATATAGCAGTTTCAATTTCTATTGTGGGTGACATTTTGAAAAATCTGATTTTTTGCATGCGACAGCACTCCTATATATTAGCCGATTCCGATGTTAGTGAGCATGTGCACAGCAATTACTAAGGTCTCGACCAAGTTCACTGCTTAGCCTCATCCACCATGTTGTCTTAAAATGACAGGCACTTAAAGAAATTGCCGAATTTGGCAGCCAAATATAAGTTAATTTAAAGAAAAGCAGCTTGGATAAAGCTGACTAATTTCGCGAAATTCTCATTCATTATATTGATAAAAATTAGTATTGAATCTCCTATATTCGGTTTCCACTAAATTGAGCTTCGTGTGTTTGCATGATATAAGTTGGCTTTTTTTAAATAAGGATTATGAAAGCTACCTCTTCCTCCCGGCACTGGCCGGAAGGACTTTTTAGTTTTCTTTTAAAATCTATTTTTTCCTATGAAAAATCACTGAAACATTTATTGCATATCTTATAGCAATAACATGGAACATAATATTAACCAATGTTCATGTCATGTATTCAAACTTTTGAGCTTACACCTAAATTAAAAGACTTTAATTAAACTTAAAATAAAGGTGCATTTTCTAATTAAGAGATAATTATCGATACATATATTAACCCTCTCGCTGAGTAATTGTTTTATCAAAATAGCTTCAAAAATTCGGTATTTAAGAATTTTTATTTTTTTTGTCACCGTTTTTTCAAAACGAAAATTTTTATCTAACTTAATCGGGAAAATGCTCCGATTAAATAAGGCAAAATTTACAATAAAATATAACTGGTAGGAACGATCAAGGAGGTTTAATTAGACAGTAAAATGCATCCCCGATAAAATCTCGGGTTCCGTAGTGAGAGGGTTAATATTATAAAATAAATAATTTATACACAAAATTTAATTCCTATTTAGGTAATAATTATACATTTGCATAATGTTTATTGTATAGCGTTGTAATATTCTCTGTTTTTAAGACGTTATAAATAAATTAGTAAATTCCAAACTTCCGAAATTAATTCAAAAGGTAATGAGTACATATATTAAATCAAAGTTAAATTCCGAATATTGATCTTTTAATTAAAGAGAATGTTAGATTGACTTTATGCTGCAACAGTATTTTATTATTGAAAATCAATGCAATTTAGATCAAAATGCAGAATATATAATTGATCATACATTTTCATAAGTATGGTATTAAGGCACTTCATTTTGTAAATTTATAGCTTTACCTAATTAAACTTTGTAGAAGTTGTTCCATGATTACTTTATTATTGATCACACGTTTTAGCTAAATTACACCATGTATTTCTAATTGAACAAATGTTAATGTAAATCTTTGAAGTCAAATATCATGAATCGCAATCGACGTTTAAGATACTGTTTCATTTATATTATTTTGCAGCATTATAATAACTATAGCTAGCGTAAAGTTTTACAATTTATAGTAAGGCATTTGAAAAATTATTTTTATTAAAAAGAAAACTTCACTAAAATGCAAATACTTTTAAGTAATTACTAAAGTTAAACAGGATTCGTGCGCTTCAAGAACTTTCAAGCACCTTATTCCCGAATTTTTGTAAAATAATATTTGCCTTACTTAATGAAAAAATATATATATCTTCATTTATAGCGATCAGTACTTTAGGGAATTTCTGGTATAGTCCAAGAGCTGTTAAACATTTTAGGGAAGGTATTTGAGGCACCCTGAAAATTTGTGCAACACTTCTTTTGTAATGGCTCAATACAAAATCGAATGTCTGGCTGAAGGATCGTGGCCCAAAAACTGTGCCAGACACGTGTCAAGTGCCATTTTTTGACTACCCCCCAAAAAAGGTATTTGAGGCACGCTGAGATTGAGTCAGAATAATATTTATACTTAGAAAAAAATATTTTGAAAACGACAGACACTTTAGTCGGCACAAAAACTATGCCAGACACGTGTCAAGTGCCAAATGGCACTTGACACGTTTTTGGGCCACGATCCTTCAGCCAGACATTCGATTTTGTATTCAGGCATTACAAAAGAAGTGTTGCACAAATTTTCAGGGTGTCTCAAATACCTACTCAAAAATGTTCAACAGCTCTCCTACTAGCACTAAAACACCTAAAAGCCCCTGAATGCCTTGATGAGTATGAACCTGTTAAAGGATTAGCTTCCAAAGGCGAAGGCCTAATAAGTAGGCGTATAATATTATACACATATTTAAGAACTTTACCATTAAAGTTATAAAAAAATGACGTCTTTTTTATTTAGAAAAAATCCAAATTGTTTGTCTTGATAACATACGTAAAATCAAATGATAGGGATTTATTTTCATTAATACCAACGGTAAACAATATGTAGAAATTTTTAGTAGTGGTTTCATAAAAACTTAAATGTTATTAAATCTTAAATTCATGTTTATTTATATTGTAGTTTGGGATTTTTAACAATTTCCGACATAGTTAAAAAGTGTTTATGAATTGGGTCTCTGTCCGTGTCTAAATCGTTTAAATATACTCACATTGCCATATAATTGATATATGTTATTGATGATGACCTTTGCAGGTTCGGTGTTGAAAAGGAAGTGTACTATTCATAGCTCATTTAGATGGGCACGCAAAATTTTTACGGTGTATTTTAATCTTGTTACATTATTTTATGAATAATGAAATTTATATACAATTTTGAGGTGCACTGGAAGATTATTATTAAAGAATATATTATGCGTACCACTTATAGTACGCGTAGAGGAACTCAAAAGTATTCCTTATATTAGGGTCTATCGAGAAAAATCGTTTTCTCCAAATTTTAAACAGGTCACCCATTTACAAACTTAATAATCCTGATATGAATTTCTGATATGCACTAATACATTCTTTCTGCAGAATATGTGGTTCAAAGTATTTCAAAATCAATCCCAGGGTGACTAAAGAGAGTTCCGTGATATAATGTTCTACGGGGAAAAATAGTTCGCAACCTATTTCAGTTATGTTGCACTCTTTCAAAAATTATGAAATAGATATACAGTTAATGATATTTACTTCAAGATTTTATTGCAATAGAATATGATGTGTATTGCTTTTATCGTTCATTTACAGGGACAAATAGAAGATTTCGGATACAATGCTGTATCCGAAGTGTCTATTGTGGATTATTGCCGAAAGTGTGCTTTGAGCTGTCGAATGCATATTATAAGTTTTACTAAATTTTTGCATATTATGTGGTGTGCATAAACTTTATAAACCTTATACAGGTATCCACAAAATGATTTGTAACCATTACTGAGAATGAAGTTGAATTGCTTAAAGTTTTTTTTTCTGCATATTCAAGCCCAACTACATTTCGTATACTAAGACATGTCTGTATCATATAAATAAAATGGTGTAGAGGGTTATACGAAAAATGGACAGATGGCCGCTTTAGGAAAGGAATTCCTGGAAGTGTGACTTCACTCGATTTTTTAAAGAATGTGTTTGCCTGAATTAAATTTCAGAAAATGTTTTTGAAATGTTTGTCGTAGGAAAATCCGTATGCAATGTATAAGGTTGTACAAAATAATTAGTCTTACTGAAATAAATTTTTGCATGGTATTTAGGATCTGTAAAATCTATTAATCATATAAACAGCCGCATAATAGAATTTGTGTACCTTCCCGTCTGTGGATGCATTCTTTTAAATATTACTTTCAAGTGTGTTATACATTTTATAAAGTATTTACATAGGTATTTTCTTTACGTTATTAAACGGCAAAGTTTTGTTAAAGTAGTCTGTAATTGTTGATAAAAGTTTCATAATCTATGCCTCGCCCATGATTTATATTTATTGTTAATGTTTGGTAAAGATTTAACTCTGAGAGACAAACATAGGACAAACAGAGACAAACTGTAAATTTTGAAATCTGCCTGTGACTATTTGCATATTAGCTTTAACTGATATACGCCTTGTCCTTTTCCGTGCTAGATTCTATCAGCATGGAAATCTACAAATAAATTAATCCATCATTTTTTATACTGAGTGCATCCAAACATTCATCACACATTCATAATGTTTAATTAGGATAATTAAGAATATTAGCTTAAGAAAAAGTATTATATAAAGCCGTGGAAGAAACAAAATATACCAGCCTACTATTTCTGCAGCAAATAGTACAGTAGTATGTGAGTGATATCAATCAATTAATAATAAAAACTTCACATTAATCTCATACTTTAATTTTGTTTTATTTCAACTTGGTTGTTGTTGACTTCAAATATTTCGAAAGTTAAGTTACAAATACGTATTTTATCAAAATAATTTCGAGAAAAAATTAATGGTAAAAATTTCTCTTTTTTTTTTTTTTTCGTTACTGAAATTGATTTGTGGAAGCTCCATTTTTAGAAATCCAAACTTGCAGCTTTTTTCCCAAGTAGATTTTGAACTATGTTTTAAAAACTACTCGCATTGCAAATTATTTTGCAACGAACAAGATTGAATTTAACGTTAAGAGTTCTTAAGTCCTACATAATTTTTAAGCTACTAGAACTTAAGACTCCCTGTTTCATATCCAAAGGTTTATTTCTCCGAAAAATGCAAATATGATGTCTAAATAAGATGTCAGCATTGAAAAGTTTAAGATTAGAAGAATTTGTAGTGGGCGTATCAGACATTATCGTTCAGATTTGGTGTGGAGGTAGAACAGAGCTAAATAAGTACAGTAACACAAGAAGACAGTTTCGAAGAGGAAGTATGGGTGCAAACAAACGCATGCCGTTGTAAAGATTATACACAATTTCTACTGACGCGCAAAAATATTTGACATGTATAGCAGGTCGTCATTCGACAAGGTGACTATTCAAAAGCAACAACAGTCATTATATGTCAAATGAATATGCAGATATGACCCTAATTTGCAGTGCGATAGGAGAAAGTGGTCGGAGAGCTGCGCAAATGTTTGCAGAAAGCTGTAAGATAGCTTCATCGATTGGAACTCTCCGTGTCGATCGGTTGTCTCCTCTACAGGTAGTGGTAACCGATCCAGTTTCGCACAGTCGTTGATGAACAGTTACAAATATTTGTTCTTGAAGTTTGCGCCAGTTTGAGTAGCATTGCATACATTTGCGCATCTCTTCGGCTGCTGTCCCCTGCCGCAGCATTAGTTAGTTGCGTGTCTACATATTCATTTAAATTATAATTATTCATGTTACTTCTGCAATTCACCTTGTCGAACGGAGACCGTCTGAGCTTATCAGAGAGTTTTCGTTGTGATCAGAAGTTTAAACAGTACAGTGCCCTCTACAACATCATGCTTCCGATTGCGCCTATACTTTTCTATGTTGATATTGTCTTCTTTTGCTATTTTCTACCTTCTCACTGAATTTGAACAATCATTCCTGATATTGATAGTATATATAAACGAACACCGAAACTAAATTTAAATATAGCATTAATTAGTAGACATTATTTGTCTTCCATTACCAAAGAAGTGAAAACATATCTTTTCAGCAGTAAGATATAGTTTTTGCTAAATTTGTTCATGCTTATTAAAATCAATTACCGGAAAAACACCAAGCGAAGCATATTTTAATAATTGAATATGAATCCATAGTAGAAAGTAAACATAACAATAACGCTACACATTAAAAAAAATATATTGTATTGTTTAAATGAACAAAAATTATGCCCTAAACAATTGTTAATACACTATTGATGCCAGTCGCACTATTTTACGATGTTTTACCACAGTTTAGTTAGAGATTATACTTTTTTCCGCACGGTTATACTTTTTATCATTGGCAAAAAAAGCCATATATATCTCCATTTGTTATGCATTATGATTGTTTAACATAATAGATATGTTGTTGGGCATGAAACAACGTATGTAATTTTTGTTTTCTCCTTTACGCGTATGTTTTGCTATATATTCCTTTCCTTAAAAAAATGATAATAAAAAACATGTTTCCTGTTAAACAATTGAATATTTTTTTTTAAATATGCAACATAATCGCTATGTATCTTATCCATGATGAATTCAAATTCGCTTTTTAAAATATGTTTACCTTAGTGGTTTACGGTAGTTGATATTAATACAGATGCACAAAATTTTAAAGAGAATATAATTTTGCTGAATAGCTACGTTTTCACTCTTTTAAATCGGAACAAAGGAATGCAGCTCTTTAAAATTATTTAATTTTATATTCACATTGCTTATTACGTGCTTTTTGCTACTGGGAACGGAAGACAAATAACATATGTGTTATGAACAAAGTAGACATTGGTAAAGTGGGAATAGACTTGACTATATAAGTAAAGCTGTATTCTTTTTCATACTTTTTCAAGTATGTAATGTTCTCTATATTTTCTATTCTTTGCCAACAAAGCATTAATATAAAAAAAACTTTTATCGCTTTTTTTTTTTTGAGAAAGATTATGTTATTATTATACTATGTATTTAGAGAAAATTCTTTAAATCTGCTTCGCTAAGTTTTTCTTTTCAGAAATTAAATCATATTTGTAAATTTAGACGCAAAGTTTTTTGTTTCCACTGAAACGGAATGTTTTGCGCTTCGTCAACTTTGAATAAATACAAAAAGAAAAAATTACTTTCCACTATATTTATTAGAATACTTATATCTGATAATAACACGTAATTAATTCAGTTTTGACTAAAAGAAAATATCGTTTTTATACGGAGATAAAAATGAAGTACTTTATCCTCAATTTTCTTACTAAGTCCCAGTTATTCTTGAAACGCACTGCAATCTTCTACAGAATCCATATACTTTAATTCACAAAGAATTAAATTGAATTTATAAATGTTGAATATTTGCTATGTAAGGAGAGAAAGCAACAGAGTGAAAAAGTGTCCATGCCTGGATTAGAACCAAAGCCACAGTCATTGTGCGCCAACGCTAAAACACTGAACAACCCGAACAGTATTCAGCCTGGCACTCCGAACTCTAATAAGTTCGGAAAGCCATATCTGGAGCAAAAGATGGGATATCTTCAGAAACAATAACTATTGTGGGAAGTATGGGACGCTAATTCCCATTTATTCCAGCATCGATGAATACATGTACACACACATATATATATATATGTGTGTGTGTATATATATATATAATTATATATTGCAAGATAACATATTATATTTACAGAACGTCGGTATACCACAAGGTGGTTGTACATCCAGTTTATTATCAGACTTATACTTATATCACTATGAACGTACTTTTACTAATAATAATCTACATTTATATCGTTATATTGATGACATGATTTTAATTGCCACTGATGAATCTAAAATTTCTCAATTTCCAGTCGATTATCCCACTAATTTGGAATTAACGGAAAACCTCTTACCTAACAATACAATTAACTTCTTAGATCTTAAAATTACAATAAAAGACAACAAAACAATAACAGATTTATGTGATAAACGTAAAGAATTTAAATTCAAAGTTATTACATTTACAAATTTTAAATCTTGTTTTCATCATTCTGTATGTCGAAATATACTACTTAATCATTTATATAGAATAAAATGATTATGTTCTTCTCATCTAATTAACAATAATATTAAAAAACTAATTTATGATGCATTAAATCATGGTTTTCCAAAAAAATTCATATATCCATTAATATACAATTAGTACTTACATGATCTTTAAAAAAAAACTAACACATGCGTAAACAAAATTACAAAAAAAAAAAAAATTATAAAA
This sequence comes from Maratus speciosus, assembly GCA_963932465.1. Taxonomy (NCBI): domain Eukaryota; kingdom Metazoa; phylum Arthropoda; class Arachnida; order Araneae; family Salticidae; genus Maratus; species Maratus speciosus. The sequence goes on from OZ010791.1 coordinate 552,770,047, forward strand.
AAAATATTTATAAAAAAATAAAAATTGTAAAATAATAATAAAAATGTCTATAGGATGGTTGTGTGGGGAGATGTTAGAGTACGGAGGAGGGTGGTGTTGTCTGAATAATACGCAATGGTTAATTTTAAAAAAATGATGGGGCTTTAGTATTATAACTACATTTCTAATACGTATTTTATATGGATGTTGATTTGATATTTTATATGTAATTGGTGCCTATTCTTTTTATTTCAATTCATATTAAATTTAACTTATTTAATCAAATTCAATATTAACCTTTTTTAAAATTTAGTCTACTCAGGACAATATCATATTAATTATTAATAGTATACCATCTTTTTAGTGATTATTATTTATATAAGTTTATTTGATATAACTAATGTTATACTGTATGTATTAAAATTGGGTAATTTTTTTATTATTATTCCTCTATACTTTTTAATATTGTTTTATTTTCAACTTTGTATTCCATGATTAATTATCAGATTAATTTGTTTGATTGTCACAATCATATTTTTTTAGCTTTTTTATGGCTAATAGGAAGATAATTCACACACTATATTTGTGATCTTTAGGATATTGGGAATTTTAGAATCTGACAATCCGACAATAAACATCCATTTTTTATTTATTTATTTATTTATTTATTTTCTTTACTGTTTATTTTTTATATGTAATGGTAATTATTAAGGTTTTTTATATTATTATTATATATAATTTATTTTATTTTATAGCATATAGCTATATTCTATATATTATCAACGTATTTTTTTTTATTTTTTATTTTTTTTTTACTTTCTCAGTGTAGATAAAATGGGTTTGGTAATAGAATATATTGAAAGCATTTTATTAACATTTAATTTATTTAATTTTTTTGAATAATTTTTTTGAATAATTTTATATTAGGATTTGTGTAGTAATGGAGTTCATATGTTTTTATTTCTTTAGCTATTATTAGGTTCTTCTTTTTGTGACATTTGAATAATGATAATAGTTTTAAAATAAAATAATAGCTGGCAGCACCGAAAATTTTGTCTTTTTTAAAGCTTCTATTAATGTTATAATTTTATATTTTTTTACGCCAGGTGGTGTTTAACGCTGTATATTGGCAATATTGTAAAATTGATATTAAACAATTTAAAATTGTTTTTAGGTATTTTAAATAATGTATTTTCTATTTATATTATATTAATTGTATTTACCACGGTATTTTAAAATGAATTAACTGAATCCATAGGTTTTAATTTCTGTGTTAACTTAACTGTTTTATTCACCTTAATCTTATCATGCTTATGGATTCCATGTGCGGGAATCTATTTTGAAAATCTACTGGGAATTTATTCGGTAAGTTGTATAAGATTTTTTTTTTTTTTTTGCTATAAATTAAATATTTAATGGGTTGTAGTGTTTTTTTTTTCTATTTCATGCCATTTGATAATGTTCTGTTTTCATCTTGAGACTATTCTTTTGGATCTATTGGTTATTCGAGTACAGGAGAATTTTTTTTTTCAGCTTTAAGCTTTTTTCTCACAGAAAACAACCTATTTGCTTATATCATTGAATTATGTACTCTTGAAAACGTAATTCAATATATAAGTTTTTCATTTTTTTCGGAATCCATATTCTTCTTTTTTTTATTCTTCCCTATTAATTCTTGTAATTAAGTATAAGGTACTTTATTTTATACATACAGTTCTATATTATAGGTTTGTGGCATCCATTTTTATTGTCAATCATTCACAATAATGCGGTTTCGATGATGGTCGGTAATGTTTAATTAATGGTTATACATATATATATATATATATATATATATACATATATATGCGTGTGTATATATATATAGCTATATCGAAAGCATGCAAATTATGAAATTTAAGAAAAACAGGGTGCAAAACGCAACAATAAAACTAATGAACATTTGCAACACGAAACAATAATGAAACAATTCCTTACTCGTCGGAGGATGGGAGGAGTCAGAAAACAGGTACCAAATAAAAACTGAAATAGAATGCTCACAGGTTTCGCAAAATATGGCTAACCCCCTACTCCAATAGTGTAAAAAATCAAAATAGAGAAACTTAAACTTCTAAAAAACTTAACAAAAGCAAACAGCTGTAAAAACATAAACAACCATCCAATTTAAAATCTGTAGAACTGAATTTAATTTATAAAATATATTCAAATAATTTTTTTTTAATAAATCACTAACTAACTTAAAATATTGAACATGTGAGAAGGGCATCAAGCCTTTTATTTTGATTTTTTACTCTATCGGAGTATGGTGATTGCCCATATCTTGCGAAACCTGTAAAGATTCAATTTCAATTTTTATTTGGTACCTGTTTTTTGACTCCTCCCACCCTCCGACGAGCATTGTTTGTTTATTGTTGCAAATGTTCATTAGTTTTATTGTTTTGTTTTGCACCCTCTTTTTCATAAATTTCATAATTTGCAAACTTTTGATAGAGCTGTATTTACTTAGTGCATATAAGAGCTGCGTTGTGCCTGATGCACTGGGCTGTTTTTATTATACCTTTTTAAAAGCATTATACTGAATGCACTATATCCTTTTATAATCATTTATGCCAAAATATTGTTTCTACAATTTTTGTTTTTTTCTGTAATTGTATCTTAAAATTTATAAATTTAAAATTTGTATTATTTATAGGCGAAACATTTGTGCGGCAAACTTTGTATTGCATGACATATGTACCTCAGTATAATTAATTAGACATTGAAGAAATTTCTTCATCATTTTGTTAAAAAGCGTATATACACTTTTTAAATAATTATTTTATCAAGTACTCTGGAAATAATTTATTAGAAATTTTATTTAAAAATGCAGCATATTTTTGGAAAAATATACTAAATCAAAAATTTTACGACAAAGATTTTAAATTTCCACGTATTACAAAACGTATATTGAAAGTTAATTATTTTATATAAAAGAAATATTGTGGTAAGACAGAAAAATTCTTTCAACACTAAATACATGTATCTCTCAATAAAGTTTAATTAAGTTTATCATAAGAAACATATTTTTTTTTACTTATTTAATCAGCTATACAAAATCTCAAAGGAAATGTAGGATGTACGAGCTAATTTAAGACTAACTAGTACTAAATTTTAGTTAACTATTTTCTTTGAAAAAATCTATGTCTATGTCACAAAAGGTGACAAAGAAGTATAAGATATGTTTCGTAAAAAAATTCTGAATAAACTGTAATATAGCTTTTTCAGAACGAGTTATTGTATTTAATTAACATTTCCATATGAATAGAAGTACTAGATATTTTGAAATAACTGCAGATTCATTTAATGATAATCATGATCATGGAGAATATATACTTCAGATAAATGGGTAATACTACAAAATTATTTTTAACTAATTACCTGTGGCTTAGAAAAAATCAAGACTTTTAATTCATGCAAAATGCTTAGATTTTTAAACATTTTCCAAGTAATGTGAAAAAAAAAATAAATAGAGAAGCATAAAAAATGGAAACTATTTTCTGCTTTAACCTTTTCTGGACGGGTGCCACTGAACGTCATGGTAATTCCTAATTTCTGAAATGTCAGTGAATGCTTACCGTGTAGACACGAAAAGTTTTTGGTTTCTGTCTGTTAGTTTATTAGATAGATAATTTGCCTGTTCCGCAATAACTGCCGCAAAAGGCATTCGATTATCTTGTAATTAAATAAGCATGTTTTTGAGGTACCGGGATTTAGCTGTGTAGTTTTTTATAAAATTTCGTTCATTCGTTTGGGAAATATAGAACTTTTTCTTTGCGTCACAATACTTCTCTATGCAATTCAGACGATTTTCAAATTTTCAATTGTTGAAAGACAATGGCGCGGTTAATTAATGTATTTAAATGGTAAATAATGGATGCTAAAATTTCCAAATAAGGGATTTTGCCGAAACGTCAGTGAAGTTTTACCATGGAGACAAAAAAAGATTTTGGTTTCAGTCTTTTAGTGATTTAGTCTGTCAGTTCTGCAATAACTGCCGCAACAAGCATCCGATTGGCTTGAAATTAAATAAGCATGTTCTTGATGTACCCGAATTTAGTTGTATAGCTTTAAATACAATTTGTTTAATTCGTTTTGGAAATATTGAACATTTTCTTTTGCGTCATAATGCTTTTCTATGGCAATTCAGACGATTTTCAAATTTCCATTTGTTGAAAGAAAATGGCGTATTTCATTAACGTATTGAAATGGTAAATTATGAATGCTCAAATTTCTAAATGAGGGTTTTAAATTATTTCTATTATTTTGAAATTTTGTCTGCATATTTTTCAGATTTTTTTAAAAAGGTGTATAATTTTTGGTGGAAATTTATACATGTTTTCCAATTATATGAAACCTTTTGTTTTGTCAATTTGCATATTCGACATGATACATATTTCTTTTTATTTCGCCAGTTACCTAGCAACTGCAATTCATAGCCGATAAAAAGTAAATCATTTAAGTAATCCCGATTACGAAACATTACGCAGAAAGTGTGACAGGGGAAAATAAAATATTAGTTAATGTTTAATAATATGGTCTTTAATATAGATTTGCGTCAAATATAAACTATGTTAGTAACATTACGTTTTTAACGCTTTCCAAAAGAGTTCAGTATTGTTTATGAATTCGGTTTGTCTGTCCATCTGTTTGTCTGTCTGTTCTCTAACTCGCGTAAATATAGTCCCATTGCCATGGAACTGATATATATTATTGGGGTTTGCTGTGCCATGTTCGGTATTTAAAATGATGTGTACAGCATTTTCGATTCATTTACAGGGACCAGTGGCGTAGCCAAGGGGGGGGGAGTCCAGGGGGTCCGGGCCCCGACCGAAAGTAGAACTGGTTGACTGAATCATGGATACAATAGTAAAAACTGCTAAGACAGAATCACAACGGATGTATAAAAAAATCCGCTTTAGAGAGGTTCGTCTCAGAAGGTATAATTCAAAGGTATGTCTTTCTTTGGAACTATGATCTTTTCCGTTTTAGGCAGGTTTCCGTTATAAACACTTTTCATTTTCACAGTATCCCTTAAAACTGCTAAAACGTACTCACTTCCTAAACTTTTTTCTTTCAAGTACCCCTTTCTTAGGTTTTTCATTTTGGAGTACCCCCATTTCTCATAAACACGCCCCATCCCCACCCTCCACTCAAGGAGATAACGTAAAAATCCTTTTTTTCATTAGTAATCTTCTTATCACAACCATATAATAAGTCGATGCAAATTACATTGATATTACTAACACTTTCGTGACTTCCGCCATTACCGATATTATTTTCACATACCTCCAGCAGACCCGCCACGTACCACCAGGGGTACGCTAATCCAAGTTGGAAACCGCTGCTATAATCCACCTCTGAAGAGCATAAATTTCTTGCAGGAAAATCTGTGAAGATGACCTATCTCAAACGAAAACAATTCAAAGTTCGACGAAAACAACACTATATATTTGTGCTTGCTAACGTTTGAAACCTATCTGATACGAAACTTGTTCCAATTCTGAATCCTTCTTGGCAGGTTTTCTGTATACACGGAATCCTCTCATAAACAAAAACATTTTAATGTCCTGAGACGGAAGGATAACTATGCAAGTATATCTGCTGTTCCGTTTACACAAATTTACTGTAACTAGATTAAACCTAAAACTTCTTTATCTTGGACTTCGACAGGGTTCTGTTGTCGACACTTATGTGGAAGAACGAGATTATACGAACGCAATAACGCTACATTGGTTGAGTTTCGTGACCCTTATCTTTGTTCACTTTATAACGGACAATATTAACAGTTTTACTTTAAATCTGCTGCCTGCAATTAATAAAAGTGACTTTATTTTTGGACTGGTTATTTGTTACTACGAGAAGAATTAAAGGAACAACCATAAAAAGGTGCTTTATGTTAATCCTATTAAGGGAACTTCCAGAAAAGTAACTCAATGTCAACGTTACCACGTACTCCAATGGGATTAACATTCGCTACAGAACAATATGCAAATATTTCAGCCTCAGCCCGTTTTTTCGGTTCATGTGTGAAAAGGAGCGCACATGGGTAATTTGAAGTCTAACTTTAAGGATTGTACGTGCAATTAGGTAAAACTTTCGCTTCTAGTATGTGGAATAAGTCGTCCAGAAGACATTTGACCGATTTTGAGAAATTGCGTGCAATAGGGAGAATGGAAGCAGGACACACATTCTTAGGTGTCTGTAAAGACACAAAAATAGCCAAAGGCGTCATGTCAAGAATCTGGAAACGGTTTAAAGACACTGGTATAATGTACACAGACAACCAGGTCAAGATAGATAATTTGACAATGATTGCTAAAAGAAATAGGCAACTGACGTCAGTTCAGATTGCAAGGAGTTTGCTGCAGCAACAAGAACTCGACTATCCTGGTTTACTGAGAGTGACAGGCTGCATGCAAATAAACCGATGATTTGTGTTCCACCGACTCCGGTAGCGAACTGCGCCTGGTTAAAGTGGTGCAGAGATCATCGTCATTGGAGTACGACGGACTGGAGACGAGTTCTCTTTACCGATGAATCCCGATTTTGCTGAGAGATTTACTACAGAAGTGTTACCATATGGAGGGAGAAAATCACACGCAATAATGCTGCAAACATACGTGAAAGGCATCGATACAAAGGTCCTGGAATCATGGTATGGACGGACAACATTTTGAATGGCCGCAGTGACCAACACATTTTTACCAGTGCAACTGTGAGTGCTGAAATATACAGAGATGTGGTTCTTTATCCTCATGTCAAGTTGTTTAAGGGTGCAATCGGAAGATTCGGGATTTTATGCTTAATAATGGTCTAGAAGGGCGCTACCCCCTTCCACGGAACTCCTAAATGTCTCTTCCAGTGCTGCATAAATTCTACCCGGAAAAAAGTGTCTGTATTCAACATTACCTTTGTACCAATTACTATTTGCGAAAGCTCAGTTTAACATTGCTTCAACAATTTCATTGTAGTAATAAGAGTTCTGTGTATGGAATAGGTCTTGGGTGACATTTTGCCTTTAATAATGAGAAATCGAAAGCATAAATTGAAGCTAATCAACGTACCAAAGTCCGAAGCTTACTGCTGAACTTGGAGAATGTTCTAAAATTGTTTCGAACCATCTAAAATAAATTGGCTGGGAAGTACAAAAACAGAAACCACCATGAACAATTTTTTACACATTCTAATACTTCCAAAAAAGTGCTAATCCATCACAAATAAACTTATTACAAAAATTTAACTTCCTTAACCCCTTAATTCTCGCTCCCGTCAATATCATGGGCTGAGGTGTTGTTCGTTATTTCTCGTGCCCGTCATATTTCTGGGCTGGAGATTTAATTGCTGGTAAAAACATCGAAACCAGGAAAATTTAAAAGTCATTTCCGAGTGAAGTCCTTGAATATTACCGTTTGGGTTCGGTTTTTGGCCCTGATAAAGAACGTTGGAATTTGTATTGTATGTTTCAAAATATATTACACTAAAAAAATTATTAATAATCAAAATTTAATGTATATATATTATTTCAAATATTATTTGTAAAAATTTGTGTGATGATGATAAATAAAGATCTAAGATGTGAAAAATAAAGGTCTTATTCGCATAAATTTGTATAGTGTTAAACAAACATTAAGACACAGAATTCTCGCATGATGGCTTTTCTACAAATATGAATTTCTTCTATAAAATCTTTTTTTTTTTTCGCCTTAAAAAACTAATTGCATATTTTATTTAGAAGTCTTATAATTATTCAATTTCTGTAATAAAAAATAGGTACTTTTTTATGGTTTTTACAAATATTAAGCGACCGTTAAGGGGTTAAAGACTACCAGATATCAGAAGCAACTATTAGATCAAATATGGTATCAAAAGTGGCGAGACATGAAACATGGAAACCCAAAAGAATTATGGTTGAATAAGACAATTGTAACAAAACTCCTTTTTCCAGCATGAACTATATTTGATGTGTGTGCATCTTACATTACTAGTTTCTGCAGCTGAAAATGCAAGATCTTTTTCTTAAATTAAAAACCTTATCTCAAAAATTCCCATGGGGAGCGCGGCGGATCGCATGAACGGCTCATGCGATTGACACTTATGTGAAATCATTATCCAATATCTATTACAGCACAAGCTCTTAATTCAATATCAAGAAATTCAATATGGAAATTACTGTTTTAAACTTAACCACTTGATCCTAACTTTATTGTAGGTAAATGTTATGTAATATGAAACTTGATTTAACCCATTTGCTTCTAAAACTATAAAGTAAGAATTTTCAATTTTTTTGTTGAAAGTCGTTTAACACCACGAATTCAGAAAAGGAAATTTCGCTTTAATAGCATAGCGAAATTTCTGCCAATAAATGAGGCAATTTTTTAAATTCTAAAATAGTGGTGATAAAGTAATTAATAAATAAAAGCCACGAGTATACTCGTGGGTGACCTTGAATGGGTTAATTAAATTTAACTCTTCAGTATGCGCTCAGCTTTTTACATCATAGTGAATCTTTTTCACTAGTAAATATTAATGCAAATTCAATGTATTATTAGTTGCAGTTATAGAGATCGGCCTTATATTTTTTATACATGCTTTTTTTTTTAAATTAAGAAATTAAATTAGGATATACCTAAATTCTTAAAATTACTCGAAATACTACTATTATACATACACAGTCAAGACAAGATTGCAAGGGACTGGTAAAAAGCTCCATTTTATACAGGCTTCCATGTACAGAAGTGTAATTAATTATGCTTCTAAGATACAGTACCTCAATAAGATCTATTGTTCATTTTGCAGGGATTCTGAAACTCTTCCGTTTCAGACAGGATTATGTTATAGAAAGATTCCGCTTTCACAAGTTTCACTATGTTTCACTAAAGAACGAAGAATATGTCCTTTCAGACAGGTTTTCAGCAAATTTAATTGTATCGTAATTCATATTAAGAGCATGTAACGCTTTCGTTACAGACAGGATTCTGTTATTGACAATTATAATTTTGACAAGTTTTATTCTATTCATATGCCATAAATAAGTATATTTATATAAATACACAAAACTTGTAAAAATAGAACCTGCCTATGACGGAATTCTGTCTTAAACAGAAATGTACCATAGTGCTACGGAAAGGAATACTATACAAATACACCTGATAACACGAAAAGCTGTGTAAAACGGAATTTTTCACCAATATTTACGATTTCATCTTGACCTTGACAGGTTTTACTATTTACCTGAAGGAAAGAATCTCGACGCCCCCCCTCCCCCCCGAATCGAAATCCTGGCTACGCCACTGGCAGGAACACTCAAAAGAATTCCGTTATATGACGGTCTGTGGAGAAAAAACGTTTGACGTGTATTGTAATGATGTTACAGTATTTTAAATATATTGAAATTGATGTACATCAGTGAGGTGTACTACAAGGTTCTTACTATAGATAATGGTGTGGATACAACATATCGCTCATTTAGAGGGACACATAAAAGAATTTGGTTATAGAAGAGGATGAGAAATAATTGAACTGTTGAAGTTCATGAACAATAATTGCTGGAAGTGCGTTTTCATTTATGGTACTCGTTTTTAAATTTAACTAATTTCCAGATGTTATTATGTGTGCAAAAATTTTATAGATCATATACAGGGTCACACAAAGTTCTCAACAACATCCGTTTATTGGGGGAAATTAGTAAGTGAAAATTTTCTACTGCACTATGCTTTTACATAAGTTAACGTTTAGCAGTTATGTTTAGCTAAGTAGTATGCATGCATGTCTGTAGATCATATACAGGGTTCCACAAAAGAAATTGTATATTTTAACGACTATTCACGTTAATAACAGAAATCTGGTTTTTTTAATGCGTTATGCACTTTCCAAATTGTTCATTTAGACGTTTTCTTTCACCTTAGTAAACTGTGAATGTAGATAACATTAAAAGGCTATCATAAAATATATTTTATACTGCCAAATAGATACGATTTAGGCATTTAGCAGTGGACACAACGATGAATGATTATCCAGTACATATAAAATTCTCCAAATATGCCTATTTTGGGGGTCTTTTTCGTAGGTTAATGCAATCAAGTAGATTAGGATGTAAAGGGTGGGGCAAATACACTGGCCTCCAAAAGTTAATGTACAGGGACTGGATGCTTTCGATTGCACACGTTTTGTCGAATATCTACCAATATTATTGGCGAATTGTTCTTGAACTTCTAGGATGTAAAGAACATGTTTGATTTTATATTTCTCGGTGAAGGTTTATCGCGTGGTACAATTAGGGAGCTATTAATAAATTTAATAATAAAATAATATTTGCGCTGACTATGTGACAGTAAAGGGTGGTGTTCCCGCCAATAGCTCAATCACAAATCATTAATGCACACAACTCACAATAAAAATAAACTTGCGGACGTATCACTATCTTTAATCCTCAAAACACTATAAAAATTATCGAGAGCCGATGTTTACATTACTTCTCTGATCGACGTCTCGAACTCAACTAACAAGTTTCCAAACAATCCACATAGATGGCACTTCTAGCGGCAACATACCGTCGGGCCTTGAATGTTTCAAACATTAACTACTATAAATACTATATCAATTTAAGGTACCATCTCAATAATACATTTTTTTTCTCAGCACATACACTAAATGAAATATTAAATTTACAAGTATAAACACAAGAATGTAATAATACACTACACTACAAAAATTTTGCTTAATTAAGTAAAATGTATGAATTTAAGAAGTTAATGTTGCGTTATTCACATAAGACAAAACAACAATTTTGGCCACTGGTTTTTTATATGTGCCATTTTTATCCTTTAAAGTTACAACTTTAATTATACCAACTTGGCCTGGATGGATTTTAATAATACGCGCCAAATGCCATTTTAAAGGGCAATAATTATCAGAATTTTTTACTAAGACTAAATCTCCCTCTTTTATCTCACCCTTCCTTTATGCCATTTGGGACTATTTAAGAGCTTATTTAAATAATCTGATGACCATTTTTTCCAAAGATGTTGTGTCAATTTCTGAACTAATTGCCACCTGCTCAACTTATTCATAGGGATTTCACTATCAAAGATGAGCCAATAAGAAAATGATCAGGTGTCAAAGCTTCAACGTCATTTGGATCATTTGAAAGAGGGCAGAGTGGACGAAAATTAAGAACAGCTTCGATTTGAATAATGAGAGTCAAGAGTTCCTCATAACTTAAAATATTTTTACCTACTACACGCTTTAAATGATATTTAAGTGATTTAACACTTGCCTCCCATAAACCTCCAAAGTAAGGGCTTGAAGGAAGATTAAAATGCCACTTAATTCCTTCGTTAGCTAAATAATTTTGAATTTCCTCCTCATTTTTATCCTTAAATAAAGATCTGAGAATTGCTCTTAATTGCACCAACAAAATTTCGGCCATTATCACTAAAGATATCAGAAGGTTTGCCTCGTCTCGCAGTAAAGCGTTTAAGCGCTGCTAAAAACGCTGCACTTGTTAAATCATTGACAATTTCAAAGTGCAAGGCCTTTGTAGTAAAACAGACAAAAATACAAATAAAAAAGTTTTTTACCTGTTTACACCTACCTGTAGAATTTTTTACCTCAAAAAGACCGCAGTACGCAAAAATACTCTGGATACCGTTACTATTGCTGCTGGCAAATCAGCCATCTGTTGCTGCGAATTTTTAGAATTATTTTTTTTTACAAATAATACAATTAAAAATGATTTTTCGAACGACATTTCTGCCAGGTAAAATCCAGAATTTCGTTCTGATGAGGGACATCGTTGTTTCTGAACCTGCATGGAAATATAAAACATGAATAATTAATAACACAAAATGTAAAACTGTGGTTAGCAGGAATAATCATAAGATATTTTTGGTGATCGGATAAGTTACTGTTTTTCAGTCAACCACCGACACGAATGCAGCCGTCGCTGTCTAAAAATGGACACAAGTTTGTCAGTTTGCTATTGTTAGGGATAGCAGTACCCCTTTCTAAACATTGGATTTCTTTCACGAATGAAATCCTTTTAATGTTCTTTACAATGCACAATAAGGACTGAGAGAGTTCACTGCTATATAAAGTTCCAGCTGTAGGATATAAAGGATTTCTACAGTTATATATGAATCTTTTACACCATGCTACAACTCTTTGTAGTTTGATGAACGAAGAACAGTTATTAATGATGTCTAAAGGTTCAAGAGTGTTAACTAAGGCACATAATTGAGTCACTGATGGTGATTTCAATTCGCGCAAAAACAGCTCATTGGTTTCAGTAGAATTGCTATCAGGACACTTGACCACCTCAGGCTGTTATAGGAATGCTGGACCAAACCATCACAGTTCACACTGTTGAATCTTGATGGGATCTATACCTCTAGAAATAAGGTCTGCATGATTTTCCTTTGAAGGTACGTAATTCCACTGTTCTATCGAAGTTAAACTTTGTATAATCGATATCCTGTTGGCTTCAAATGTCTTAAGATCATTGGATTCCTTTTTTAACCATGCAAGTACAATAATCCCGTCCATCTGTACAAAAAATATGTTTTAGAAACTTCTAGTTTTAAGGCATTTAACACCTTCTTCATCAACTTAGATAGCAGGACTGCAGAAGAAAGTTCAAGACGCGGGATAGTGATATGCTTTAGAGGAGCTACTCAAGACTTACTAGTGAGAAGCTTAACTGCAGAATCAACCCAAGAATTAGTAGATTTCACGTTAATGATTTTATGTAAAGCAATTTCAGATGCATTAGAAAATCCATGTAGTTCTACACAAATAGACTGAGCAATAAGAATACATCTAGGGATACTGATTAGATTTACACTCTTTAAGGAAGTAAGAAAGTCATTCCACTCCTTATTTCTTTTCATTGGGAGAATATCACACCAATATATTTTCAGCAACCATAATTTTTGCAGAAACACCTTGGCCCTTGTAATTATTGGACCAATCATACCCAAACGGTCGAATATTCTAGCAATTTGTGACAAGACTGTTCGTTTAGTGTATAATTAACTTTGTTCGATAATTATGTTAAACCCAAAACAATCTGGTTGAGGCTTACACAATATTCCCAATGTTTTTCTCTCATTAGAAAAGGAATATTCAGATTCTGAATTATTACATAAAAGAGTAAAATTATTTACTGCCCATTTATGGAGATCCATGCCTCCTCTATTTAACAAAGATATCAGTTGTTGGTGAATCTCCTTAGATGTGTCTAAATCATCTGACCCTGTTAGGATGTCATCCATAAAGACATCTTGAAACAACACATTCGCGGCTAAAGGAAATTCATTTCCTTCGTCTCTGACTAATTGTATTAAGGTTCTTGTAGCTAAAAAAGAAGCACTAGTTGTGCCATAAGTCACATTACATAACCTGTACAATTTTACAGGCCATTCACTTCAGGTTTAAATACTATTCGTAATAAATTTCTTTGACCCGGATGTATTAGTATCATACGATACATCTTTTTTATATCTGCTACGAAAACAAATTGGTGCTCTCGAAATCGCAACATTATACAAAATAACTCATCTTGGATTGTTTCTCCGTTAAACTGCAAGCTGTTTAACGATTTTTCTGTAGAAGTTAAGGAACTAGCATTATACACGACTCGTAATGGTGTGCTACTTGATTCTGTACGGAACACGCAATGGTGTGGAATATAATAAGTGACTTCTGGCTCTTCAGCTTCTATCACTTCTTCCATGTGACACATACTTAGATATTCTTCCATAAATGCTTCATAAAGATCATTATTTAGGATCTCTAACTAAGCGCTTCCATAATGTATTTAAAATTGTCATTGCCTTTTGTTTTGATTAGCCAAGACAAGACGGATCTCCATTTAGTGGCATTTTCACCATGCATTGTCCATTTTCAGTTCTAGAATAATTTTTCAGAAAATGCTCTTCACAAATTTCTGCTTCCTTAGTTTTAGAAATCTAAAACTCTCTCTTTATGTTTTCTATTTCCTAAAACTCTCTAATTACTTTTTCTAATTTCAAATTATCTGTAATTAACCCACAATGTATATTACTTTCACCCCTAGCCGGAAAGCTTCCACTGACAATATACCCGAAAACACTGTTTTGCAACACAATTTTAGTATTTAATGTTTGAGGATAAATTTGACCTGGTCTTAGAAATTCATAGAAATTTTCTGCACCTAAAAGCAAATCAATCGGACCTGGGACATAAATTTTTTCATCGGTTAATTTGTTGTTTAACAATGGGATAGAAGTCTCAAGCGGCCTAGTCGGCGTAAATTCTGTAATTTTTGGAACGACTAAAAAGTCTAATTTTAAATGAAAATCCTTCTCTCTATTTGAATCAGTTGTGCTAACCCTAGATCTAACATTCAGCGATAAATTATTTATGCCTGAAATAGAAATGTTAGTATTTTCTCTTTTCAAATTAAGTTTATCTACTAACCTTTAACTCACAAAGTTAGAGTTTGCACCAACGTCTAATAAACCTCGTACTTCATGAAAATTACCCTATTCATCTTTTATTAAACTTACAAATGTGCTAAGTAACACAGCTTTTAACTCATTAGCCAAATTACATGTTGTTGAAAATAAATTGTTTTGATTATTAGCTGGTAAAGGCTGAAATACTTTAGCCGAAATATCCACACTAGATTTATTACCTCCTTTGTTTATGTGACTCATTTCCTGTGAAATTACCTCTTGATTTTCAACTTTATTTATTTTTTGTTCGCGAGGAAAATGCAAAGTTACATTGTGCCTTTTCCTACAAATAATACACGAGAATTTAGATTTACAATCGACTACTTTATGATTCATAAGACAATTAAAACAAAGATTTTTTGTCTTTACCAGCTCAACTCTATCACTCACTGACATATTTTTATAAACAGGACATTTATGCAAAGGATGATTTTCATTACATGACAAAATACATTTAGAATTTTTTACATCAGTTAGAAAAACTTTAGAAACTGGCCTGGAATAATTATTTTTATTATTCGACCTAGAATTATCAACCACAGGTTTTCCCTTTGATGTGCAATATAAATCTATCTCCCGAGATAACTCAATTGGGTGAAACCAAGAATCTCCTTGTCTAATATTTATAAAACACGTAACATCCTTATCAAGCGTCTGACAAATTTTATCAGAAATCACTAACTTTTTAAAGTTTCAAAATCTGTCACATTTCTGAATTTTAAATAATAATCCCAACTCGTTGTTAATCGGGATGCAAATCGTACATACGTTTCATTGTGTTGACGTTGTGCTATAATGTTCTAGCTAAAATGTTCGTTGTGCTAAAATGTTCTAGACAAGTTTGGGGAGTTGGCTCAAATTCTCTAAGTACTATAGCTTTCACCTTTCAATAATCTTCTAATTCCCCATCCTTAATGCATGTAATAACATTTGTTGTCCTTTCCCCAAACTTATTTAGAAGAATTTCCGATTTATACTTTTCTGGAACATTTTTGGAAAAAAAAGCCCTTTCTAAAGACGAACAGAAATAACTCCAGCTTTCCGGTCTAGACGGAATTTAGATTATAAGTGTTCTTATACTTTTAATGAGAGAGTCTAAAGGTTCTATGCTTTCTCCCTTCTCTAAATCATTTAATTTTTCACTTTTGATTTCTGCTCGGGACTTAGCCAACTCAAGCTCTAATGTTGTACGTTCAATTTTTATTTTTTCAAGTTCTAGTACCTTCGCTTCCTCATTTTTTTCTCCCCTCTAAAATATTATTGGTCATTTCTTCTACCAATTTAGAATTGTGCTTTATATGTATCACTTTCCTTTATTAAATTCATTAAATCATAATTAGTTAATTTTAAATCAGAAATATCAATCCCTAATTCAAAAGCTATCCCCTGATAGTCTTCCTTTTCGCACCTTTGAACATTTTAATACAGTCAAACCTCGTTAACATGTACACGCTTAACGTGAATTACTTTTAACATGAATTGTTTTCACAGTCCCCTATAAAAACGAATACAAAGATTTGATACTGATAGCATAAATTACTGTTAACATGAACAAAATTTTGACTCCCCTTGAGGTTCATGTTAACGAGGTTCGACTGTAATTATAGTTCAGAATAAATAAATAAATAAATCTCACATACCTCCAAAATAAAGGGGAATCTCTTTTTCCAAATTGCTGAATCACGACAGAATAATATTTTGTTATATTTATTTATTTTGTATGCTCAAAATAAACATTTTGCAACTTCGTTTATTCTCTGCGTTAAATTATCACGTATGTTTGCCAAACATTTCACTGAAAGAAAATAATTATTTTTGTTCTTGCATCATAACAACCACATTATTTAAGCTCGCAATAAAGCATTTTTTAACTTCACAGTATTAAAGTAGTATTATAATAACTTATTAGATTTCTACTAATAAACAAACGCCACAAATCTTATAAAAAACACTTAATTCGTATCGGTACACTTGTAACTCGTAGAATCGAAACTTCACTTAAATACGTAATTAAATGCTTGGTTTTTACTCCGGGAAGAGGTAACCAAAAAATAGATGTTCCCTCTAATAGCTCAATCACAAATCATTAATGCACACAACTCAAAATAAAAATAAACTTGCGGACCGTATCACTATTTTTAATTCTCAAAACACTATAAAAATTATCGAGAGCCAATGTTTACATTACTTCTCTGGTCGGCATCTCGAACTCAACTCACAAGTTTCCAAACAATCCACATAGATAGCGCTTCTAGCGGCAACAGGTGGAAATGGTTTGTCACTATGGTAAATGACTATGTGTGTCCTGTTCAACGTTTGTATGCATTTGTGTAAGCATAGCACGCATATTCCTGAAGATGTTAATGTTTTTGTGAAAAATTCAAAAGGTTTTTTTTTTATAGCATAAAGAATTTTCAACCAAATGTAACGTAACCTTCCAAAAACCTGACAAAGAACAGTAGCAACAGTATACTGCAATTAAAACATGAATATATTGAATATTTGATGAGATATGGGCATTTGTATGAAATAATTTTTAACTGCGCATATGCGTGGTTGATCCTAAAATTTTTATTACATAATTTGTTAGTCAGCTATTTAGGGCAACTTATATAAAAAGTCCCGTCAAATATCGCGAAAATTCACAAAGATAGGGTCGATATAGTGAGTTGCTTCCTAAAAATAGTTTTATTATAAGGGATTTTCCATAACTTTTGAATCAGCTCACTATATCTTTCTAAGTTTTCACAACATTTGACTGAACATTTTAGTGGCCCGGAGACTCCACGTATATACTCCAGTGTTACCAGCGGGCTACTTTTTTTAAATTGAGATTTCTTGATTGGCACCACTTTTCTGAAATGGAAAAAT
The DNA here is from genome assembly GCA_963932465.1 of Maratus speciosus. Lineage (NCBI taxonomy): Eukaryota > Metazoa > Arthropoda > Arachnida > Araneae > Salticidae > Maratus > Maratus speciosus. The sequence goes on from OZ010791.1 coordinate 552,787,431, forward strand.
TCCCTTTGTTTTTGCCATAATTAATATATCATTAAATAAGGCGAATTTTGCTATTTCAAAAAAGTGGTACCAATCAAGACATCTGAATTTTAAAAAAGTAGCCCACTGGCAACACTGATCTACTCGTCCGGGCCACTTTTATTTGCTCCACCCTGTATTTAAGTTAAAATTTTACCACGCTAAAAGGGAAAAGAGTATATTTAAAGGCATATAGATGCTTAACACTTTCCAACATATTTGAAAAGTTTTTATGATTTTGATTTGTCTGTCTTTCTGTGCTCTAACTCGAATTAATATGCTGGGATTGACATGTAATTTATATACGTTATTGAGGTTTGCAATGGCATGCTGGGTATTCAAAATGAAGCGTGTAGCATTTATGGTTCATTTACAGATGTACTCAAAAGTAATCCGTTATATTATGGTCTGTGGGGGAAAATGATTTACGGAGTGTTTTAATGGTATAATGCAATCTTAAACGTAATGTAATTGATACTTGTTATTGAGGTGCACTAGAAGATTGTTAATAACGAATGTGATACGTTTAACACTTACAGTAAGCCTACAGGTAGACTCAAAAGTATTCCTTTATATTATGTTCTGTGAAAAAAAATTCGTTTGCTCTATATTTTAGCGATGTTACTCATTAAAGAATTCGTGAGCATTACTGAGGATGAGCATGGTTGTTTAAAAGTATTTAAAACATATTCCAACATAGTTCAAAAGTGTTTGTGCATTTGGTTTATTTGTCTGTGTTTTTGTCTGTCCATCTGTCTGTCCGTGTTCTAACTCGCGTAAATATAGTCCTATAGCCATGATATTTCTAGATGTTATTGCTTCTCAATATGGCATGTTCGGTATTGAAATGAAGAGTGTAGAATTTACGGTTAATTTACAGAGACACTCAAAAGAATGCCGTTACATTACGGTCTGTAGGAAAAAATCGTTTGCGGTATATTTTAATGATATTGCACCATTTTAAACATGCATAAATTTATATATATTCACTGAGGTGTATTGCACGGAACTTAGAATTTATTGTTCATTTACGGAGACACACAAAAGAATTTGGCTACAGAAGGAAATGAACTACTGAAGCCCATGAACAATAATTGCTGGAACTGCGTTTTCAGATGTGGTGCACGTTTTTAAGTTGATTTTTTATTTAAATATTACTTGATGGGCATAAATTCTGTAGATAATATACAGGGCTGCACAAAAGTTGTCAAACACGTTTCCGTTAATTCACAGAAATTACTGACTTGAAAATTTCAATCTTTTTTTTTCTGATGCTTCTTCGTAGAGGAATAAGCTCTTATAATTGTAAAAACTGTATGTATTTATGCAGTTTGTTTTAGTTAAAAATGCTTGTTAAAATGAACATTTCGCACATTTCTAACCTTTGAAACATTTCATGAGCATTTCTAATTATCAGATTTTTTTTTAAATTCATACTTTATATGTGCCACACTATCCAAAATCAAAAGTAAAACTTATGTAGGTGATTTCTTTGCGTCATTGTATCCAAACTAAGCGAAATATATGCAAATGGATATTATGACGCAAAGAAATCACTTACATAATTTTACTTTTGATTTTGGATAGCGTGGCACAAAAGATAAATCCATTTATTCATATAAATACATTACAGTGCATTGTACAGGTTCAGTGAAAGTGGTATTTTTAACAGTGTATTGGAAAATTAAAAGTTTTGGTTAGATGTCTAAATATATTTAGCCAAATCGAAAATAATTAATATTGAATTTTAAAACAAATTATTTAAGGCTACATCGAGGCGCCACTTCAATTTTGATATCATACCATTTAAAACTCATAGTTTAAATTTATGAAAAATGTGAATGATAACGCATCAATGAATACATTTTTATACATTCTTTTAAATTTAACATAATTCTCACGCACGCAATTTCTAAATAAAACAAAAATAAAATGCTGAAATAAATAATATAGCGTCACTTAAAATTTGAAATAATTATTTTTAAGTTCCATATTTAAAATTCTTATAGCAATAAGATAAAGTGCTGCGTCACAAACTTTTAACACGTTAAGGGTTTTTTTAATTGATTACAATATTCACCAAAACAGTATAGTAAAAGTGTTCTTGTAAAACAACTTTGAATGCTACACATTTCATTTCCAGTAGCGAACCTGCGAATGTGAACATAACCATAAACAAATTACATAAACAAGACATAAACAAATTACGTGGAAATCCGAGTATATTTAGGAGAGTGACAGACGAACAGAAGCAATAAACATTTTTTTTTTAAAGTAGGGAAGTGTTAAAATATTAACGAATCAAAATTGCACAGAACTTATAATCTTTAGATTATGAGATCTTAATTACATAATTTTGTAATACGTCTACAATACATTTGTACAATTCCTATGGAAAAAAAGAAAAATAAATGTATTCCTTATTAATACAAATTAAAACATAACAATAATTGGATTGTGCTTCAGTATAATTCTTATGTAATTAAAATATATATCTTTCTCAACTTAAAAAATATTTGAAAATCCTTAAAAAAACAGTATTTTGAAATTTTATCAAAATGTTTAAGACAGACATTTAATATTTATTCGTCACAAAAGAAAACTACTATGTTGTGGCCATCACAAAACTTTCTTCTATATAAATCACGTCAATTAAATCATTTAAATAGTACAAGAAATTACATGAATTTAGCACCAATTCATATCAAAGTATATCTGAATTTGAAGTTTGATGAAAATTCGTGCATTAGTTCTTGAGATAGAGCTACAGCGGGAATTCTGAAAAATGTAGCATAGCAGCGCCACCTGTTGAGCGATTTACACTAAAAATAAACAGCACTAAATGATATCAAGGTATACCTGAATCTGAAGTTTGTTGAAAATCTAAGCGTTAGTTCTTGAGATAAAGCTATTGCGGAAATCGCAAAAAATACAGCATAGCAGCGCCAGCTGTTGAGCGATTTACACCAAAAATTAAACAGCACTAATTTACACGTCAATTCATGTCAAGGACTAGCTAAATCTGAAGTTTGATGAAAATCCGTGCAATAGTTCTTGAGATACAGCTCTTGCGAAAATCGTGAAAATGCAGCACAGCAGCGCCACCTGTTGGGCAATTTACACCAAAAATTAAACAGCACTAATTTATATCAAGGACTAACGAAATATGAAGTGTGATGAAAATTCGTGCATTTTTTCTTGAGTTAGAGCTATTGCGATAATCATGAATAATGCAGCATAGCAGCGCCACCTGTTGGGCGATTTTCACAAAAAAGTAATCAGCACCAAACTATATCCTGGACTAACTGAATCTGAAGTTTTATGAAAATCCGTGCAGTAGTTCTTGAGATATAGCTATTGCAGAAATCGTGAAAAATGCCGCATAGCAGCGCCACCTTTTGGGCGATTTTCACCAAAAACTAATCAGGTCTAGTTTATATCAAGGTATAACTAAATAATAAGTTTTGTGAAATTCTGTGCATTAGTTCTTGAGATAGAGCGCCCACAAAATTTTTGTCACATACAGACTCACAAACAGAGTGACAGAGTGACAGAGTGACAGAGTGACGGAGTGACAGACAGACTCACAGATAGACATTTTCTAAAAACCATCAAATCGTGTTCTGGGCATTCTAAAACGTGTAAATCCGTCGAAAACCGGGAGTCGAAAATTTTCACGAATCCAATACTTTCTTCTTGTAAAGATAGAAGAAAGTAAAAATGTTAAATTGAAATATAAATATAAATATAATAGGAAATCGAAATTGGACAAATTTTTAATATTTTTATAACGTTTTAAATAAGTTTTGTGAGAATGAAAGCAAATTAATTATTCGAAAGTATTTTCTCCTGCTTGAATTCATCCAGTCTACTTAAAAATATGTGGAAATATTAACATAAAATATAAATATGAAAGATAATTTAAATTTTAAATTCAGATATAGTGTGAAATGTTCATTTTTTCAACTTGTTAAATATTTATAGTCAAGATACAATAAATATACAATGCATAGTCAAGATAACAATTCTGAAATGCCTCTAGTATAATATACATACAGAACTTTTATCGTAAATTCTACGTCACAAAAACATTCGTTTTTTTTTTTTTTTTTTTTTTTTTTTTTTTTTTTTTTGAGTAAAGTTCTGAAAAATGTACGCGATTCTTATAAATTCTTTTCTGTTGTATATGGCTGATATAATTTTATATAAATTATGCATGAACTCACAAGGAATACTAGTATAGAATATTGGTTTTAAAAGAGAAAGGTTGTAATAGCTTCTAATTACGTAATTACATTTATATGAAAGCTATTTCATATTTTTAATTAAAATTAAATATTAGTCTACATTAGTAAAAATGTCTGTTATTAAACATTTACGATTAACACATAACAAGGTGCTCTAGAAATTACAATCGGTTTTCAAATGCTAATTGCAAATTTTCTCAGCAGATCGTAGTGTTGCATTAGGTTTCAATAAATTCACCTAATTTTATGAAATTTATGAATATATGAAACATAATGAGCACTTAATTATACATTCATTTTACAAATATGCGTGCTTCGCATTATTATTTATATTTTGTATACATAATTGCAATTAAAAATGTAACATTTTTATAGCTTATATAAATTTTAAATGTAAAAAAGTTTCATTGAAAGAAATGATGTATATTATGTATATAACTCAGTTATAAATTCATTTTACAGAAAATGTTCTCAAAGAACTTTAAAAAATTGTCTGTGATCTGAGATTATGTGTGAAATTACATGTCAATTTGCATGCCTGTGTAATTAATTGTAGATTTATTTTTTCAAAAATGAACATGACCGAAAATAAATGCATATTTTGTATGTTAATGAAATTTTAAATAAGCGAATACGTTTTCCATGCTAATTATAATAAACGTATATACTTTTTTTGTCAAATTATTTTAATGTCAAGACATACAATTTAACTACCTTATAATGATTTTGCCTATTCAGGGATTGGGTAATTTAGAAAATCCTTCTTCATCCACATCAAATTCTTTTGTAGTTACTAATATTTAAAATTACCTTAATGATTAAACATTACATGTTTTCTTATCGTTTTTTTTAAATGTACATCTTTTAATTGTAATTTACCTTATAGATTTCAAAGGTGGATAGAAAACTCTCTACTATAACCGATAATGTAGTACACTTATTTTGAATTTATCTAGATAATTAAGTAAGTAAAGTGTAGTATAAATTACTTAAGTAAAGTAGGCAACATTTTTCGAAAATAAAGTGTAATTAAGTATAGTGAAGTTACCTTCTGTTAAAAATCACATGCTTTTTTTATCTGTACGTATATCTATATAAAACTCCAATTTCTTTCTGTGAGCTTCAGAAAAACACACACTTCTATGTTCATTTGACTGTTTAGGCAACGTAAAGTAAAAAAAAAAAAAAAAAAAAAAAAAAAAAAAAAAAAAGCAATTAAAAAAATTACAACGACCATTTGGAAAATGATTTTTTTTTCAAAGACTAAAATTTAAGACATAAAAAATCGCACGTAGTTGATCATACATTACGTACGCCATGGATTACATTTTTCGATACTGTAAATTCTTAAACTTCTACAGAGATGGTCATTCATTATGGATCCATGGATTAAACATTAATATTCCTGGACCAGTTTTAAATGAAATTTAATTCTTAAAATTCTAAACATCCCACAATATTACTTTTTACATCGTCGTATAGAGAAAAAAATGTACTTTTAAATGCAATTTGTCTGAAAGCTGTATCTCAATTTGTTTATGAGTTATTAATTTTTTTTTTGTAGTTTTTTATTACTTTTTTGTCATAGTGGCAACAGAAGGTATCCATCTCTGTTGAAAGTAAACGGAAAATACAGATTACTGTATAGACCAATCAGAAAACGAATAAAATGCGGTTTCAACCAATAAAACGCTTCAGATATGTTTTTGAATTCCTACCTTGATAGAGGATAATAACCATTTTTCCAAATGGTTAAAATAATAATAATAATAAAATATATATAAATATACATATTCTATTTCTTTTTTTCTCCGGAGTAGAGTCTGAAATTGTTACATAACTAACACTATACTTACCATTGCAGATAGAAAAATTTTCTCGTTAAAGTAATGAGTTTGTGATATAATAGGGAAGGCTTGTAGAATCAATCAATCAACTAATATTAAAACACTCATAAACACTTCGACTACTTGATGTATAATAGGAATTCTTAAAGCTGGAAGTTCTAATTAGGATTATGAATGATACGAATTGCAATTCTATCTGTGATTTATGTATTTTAATTTAAAAACTTGAATGGGAAATATAAGGATGTAATAAGTATAAGAATCACCGTCAAGGTTCACTTCCCTGATAAGCAAAGAAATGATCACCTAGGATTGCATTATATTTTTGCATCATAATAAAACATTGTTACAACAATTCATTTATTTTTGCGCCAAACCATGATATTTAAAGTATGATAATTGATAGTTAACCAGATTATGGAAGCAGAGTTGCCATTCTAACTTCTGTTTTCATTCCTAAATTTCATATTCTCACTGGAACTTCTGAAAAAAGAGTGATTTTTTTATATAATTGCGAAGCAAAAACTAATATTTTTAATTATTGTATAAACTCGAAATTTCCGAATAACAAGTAATATAAAAATTTTGTTTTTAAAGTTAATTCCTACTTAGGTCATCAAAGAAAAATTCAATATAATCCCTTAAGCTAATATTAGTTTTTGTTTCATTAAAATATCTCAATTTGTTGATTTTCTATAAGCAAGTACGGTTTCAATGGAAGTCTATGGGAATTCGGCGAAATATTAGAGATATCGCCAAGTTGGCGACAAACTTGACGGTATTTGGCGACAGAGGAGGTTCACTTTATGGCAGGGATGGCGAACCTATGGCACGCGTGCCACTTTTGGCACGCGAAAGAATAATTTTGGCACGGTATTGCTGTGGCTCTAAATGAAAATAAAGCGGGATGACACAAAATCGAGATTGATCGATCTTTTCTAAATTCCATCAAATGATTTTAATTGCGCATATAATATTCCAATCTAATTAATTGTGGTCGCAGATTTTTTTCAAAGACGTTATTTGAAAACTGTCTATAAGAATTGGTTAATAGAGATTATTAAATTCCTATGGTAAAAACTATGGCAACTTAGAATTTATTTCAGAGCTATTCAAAGAAACTGACGTTTGCTATTTTAACAGTTCTTCTGCCTATCTATGCTTTCGAGTAATTCGCTGTTTTCACAAATGAATAATATCCAAACTGAAAGTGAACACACTTGTTAGATAAATCCGGGTCAGTTTGTATTAAAATTAATCTGATATTCAAATACAACAACAGAAATCAAGTTACATCGCATAAATTATTTTTTTCTAAAATATATTTGTTTCCATAATTATTATAGAGTAATATCTACACGAATGTTCTTCATCTTTTTTAAATCTTAACAGAAAAGTTTAGGTAATTTTAAGCCATTATTTTTCCACCTACTAAATTTGCTTTCAGTTGGCACATCATGGTTAGGTAAAACAATTTTTGTTCAAATTTGGCACGCGTCAACAAAAAGGTTCGCCAACCCTGCCCTATGGTAACCCCCCTTATAGATATGATAATGCCTTAAATGCTTCAATAACCAATGGCTGCCATTTTGTCTCCTATGTAAAACTAAAATTAATTAACTAAAATTTAATTAATGAATTAATATATGAAAAAACTGTATTAACATGAATTGTCATCCAGTACAAGATAAAAAAAAATTATTTCAACTTGATAGGATTAATAAGAAGTATTATATTAACGATTGAAAATTTGAACAAGATATATAAATAAATAAATAAATAAATATAGGGAGAGTGTGAACTAATAGTAGGAATTGTAAAATCCAGAAAAATCTGGTAACTCTGTACGGAAGTTCTAGTAATAATACTAATTTTTAGCGGATTAAATTTTTATCTTACAATTTTTACATTTAAATTTTAAAACTGACATAATAAACATGAATAGATGATACAGTGTTCAAACATCAGTTTTGTATCAATAATAAATAAAGATACCTTACTTATGAAGGCATGAAATGTTTGCCTTCACGGAAAACTAAATATTAAACATTTTGTGTATAATAATTATATGTATAATTATTCTATTTCTATATAATTTTCTGTAAACGTGCTCTTTTTCAAAATGGTTTCAATTTGTTGCGAGCACGAATGAGGAATATATAGAAATTTCTTATTATTTTAAATTAATCCAATTTTTAGCTTATACCATACTTATTTTAAATTTCAAACTTGAATAATAAATGAAAAAGGTAATATGCTGTATCCGTTTTCACAGTGAAAGTTAATGAACATATATGGCGTTATTCAAAATTTATTTTAATAAAACCTAACTGTGTGTCAGTATTTCAAATCTGCATCTCCTACAATACCTATTGATGTGCAACACAAATTATTCGCATAAATCAAGTGATAATGTAACATCTATTGCAATTTAGAATTATTAAATATATTTCTAAATTTTGCTGCAATTTTAAAATACATTTTTTGTAATGAGGGTAAAAGAATTACTCCAATTATTATGAAAGAAAGAAAGAACTTAAAAGGATAAACAATCGTATTATATATATATATATATATATATATATATATATATATGTGTGTGTGTGTGTATGTATGTACGTATATATATATATGTGTGTGTGTTTCCATTTATTTATTAAAGACGAAATGAAAAAAAAATATGTTTATAAATTAGATAAATGGTCATGATCATTGTCTGTTATCTGAATTGGTGAACAACCAGAGCGGCCAAAAGTTTCAGGCCAGCATAAAATTATTCGATAATTGGTAAGTACACTTATATGAAGCGGGATCTCAAAGTGATGCTTATACCATTTTATCGAAATAATTGTTAGGAACTTATTTATGGAATAACAAAAAATATCAATAAATTTGACAAAATTAATTGCAAAGGAAAACACATGTTCTCAAAAATTTCCGGTCATCTTGGCAAGTTTGGAAAAAATGGTCTTATAATAGAAAATAATTGTGATTAACAACATTTAAAATTAGTATTTTATTGTTATGCTTTTAGCAATAAGTACCGTGGCGCAGCGACGTGGGAACGGTTGAAGATCGTCTATGATAAGTGTTTTCCGCTCTTGTTCTAAGTTTTGGGGAAATTTGGCTGAATTGGAATATTTATAATTCCGCACGCTTTTGTCAATTTCATTCCAAATATTTTCTGATGATCAAAATCAGGTGTTTGGGCTGGCCATTTCAAAGGCGGGATTTTTTGTGCTAAAGCCACTGCTTGATGAGATTGCATATATGCTTTGGGTCATTATCATGCTGAAACAAATAATTGAGACCAAATTTTTTCCTCCAATCAGGCAGCAAATGATCTTGCAAGATATCCTTATGCATTGCACATTCATCTTGTCACGGATTTCAAATAACAGACAAACATCTTTTCCAGAAAATGCTCCCCACAGCATAACGTGTCCTCCGCCATGCTTCCGTGTAGGAATAACATATTTCGAATCATATCTTTTGGTTTTAGGTCATCGGACATAGTGCCTGCCACCACTACCAAAAAGATTGAACTTCGATTCATCGGATCATCATTTTTCCCAGTTTTCCCTTGACCAGTCATTGTGTTCCTTGACATACGTCAGTCGGACAAGTTAATATTTTTTTTTACTTATGAAAGGTTTTTAATGCTGATTCTTTCATAAAGTCCTACGTCACGTAAGCGTCTTGACACGGTAGATCGACTTGTTTCAGCAATATTTCAACTCCGATAATTACAGGGGATATTGCAGCTACATTTTTATTCAGGTCATCAATTGCTTTTCTCATGATAATTCTGTCCACAGGAATAGTCATTTTCCGGTGTCCCTAAGTAGTGAAAAGTAGTTGGAAGCGATGACCATCTTTATATTTTTAAAAAATATCTTTCATAGTAGATTTTCTGATCGATAACTCTTCCGCAATCAAAAAATGTTTACATGTCAGTTGTGATTAGATTATTTTTCCACGAAAATATTTTTTAAGTTCTATTCTGAAACTGTATTAATTTTCATTTTTTTTTTCAGTTACATACAGAAAAAAAAATTCTTTTTAAATACATGTTTGTTTTCAAATGAAACGGAAAAGGAAATTCAAGCTCGGAAGATCAAAGTTCGAAAACAAACACGCTATTTACTAATAGCTCATTATTTAAATCTCTACATTTTTTCTTATGAAACAAATCGTAGAACACACATATTTATATACTTGCGACTACTAAAGCATAAGGCATTACCAAATATTTCAACCATTAAATATATCATTAAGAAATATATCTCTCTATAAGATATCTGATAGGTGCCAAATGTTTGAATAAGTTCTTGCTTTTTTTTAAATGACTGGTACACAAAGACAATACTAATTACATAATGTTTAACACTTGTTTATCAATAAACTGTCTCATAAAATATTAAAGTATTTTTTATATACTTTTTCGTATTTGACAATTCTTTAATCAACTTTAATCATTGTAAGTATCAAAATCGTTTAAGATTTAACTATATATAGGGTGCCCACTAAAATCCTGTCCACCCCCTAATTAATTTCATAATCATTACAGCTGCAGTCATGAACGTGATGTTTAGGTATTGTAAAGTTGCTAAGTGGTATTTTTTTTTTTCAATTTCAGCAATCTCTCCACGGCTGTGTGCGGAGTTCAGAGTTGAATAGCTTCTCTGCTCCATGTGAATTCCAGCTTTATTTGGAAGCTTTGAATTCAGACCACTTTAGTTGCATTTGAGGATACTATTAATCCCTGACGGCACCGGCTGTGCATTTGATTTCTAAAATACTTAGGCATACTTGTTAGGAATGTTGACTTAATCAGTGTTGTGAATTTTGGTGCTGTTGGCCTCACTGTGATAGATGCCAAATCATTTGTGGATTCTGCTGTTATGTGCTGGAGTCGCGCTGTTGTTTGCCCTTTGTTATTGCTGTTCGTCTTGAGTTGAGATTTTTAACGAGCTACCATGTTCTGTCTTGATTTCCTTTAAGCTGTTTCGTTTGGCTATCCGGTTCGGTACCTTGGTACCCGGGGGTGTCCTGTCGTCTTTCTTGGTGGAAATCCGCAGGTGTTAAATCATCAGTATGATTAGGGGCTTCGACTTCCAGAACTTTCTACTAGGATAACCTGGTGACGATCGATTTCTGTTGCTGCTACTCGCTGGGTTGCTGTTGCAAAGGCCAGATGTCACTTTGTGCCTTGGTGTATAGTTTAAGGCTTCGCGATTCCTTTTTTAACCTTATAAGCGAATTCGATAGTCGATCGTGAAAGTATTGAGCTAGTAGGAAGCTTCACAGGTAGCGTTCTTATCTCAAAATTTTCAAGAGAAAAGAGTAACCTACAAAGATGCAGATGCTTTTTGAGTTAGTATGCTGTCATGACCTCTATAATTTTATACAGTTTATGATTGAATCTTCGGAGTGTAAATTATTTTTATAAAATTGCCAGCTTTAATACGCTACTAATTTCATGCATTGTATTGTAATATTAATGCAGATTCGACAGATTCGATGATGGTTTCACCAAACGCACGTAAGCTCTTCTGACTTCGGCAGCTTACAACCGGGCGTTCTACATACGTTCCAATCGCTAATTAATCAGACGTTCAATTTTGTATTTTTTAGAATGAATCATTTCCAAACAAAGTAAATTCATTTATCTAATGTCTGAAAATTGCCTCAAAACGAGAAAAACCTTTAGAAATTGCATAATTAAAAAATATCTCATAAAAAATCCATAAATTGCCTTGGATGTCTTTTACGAAAGTAAAAATATCGCTCCGGAGTGGAAAGAAAAAACACCCCGTTAAAAATCGCATATCGCAAAAAGCATAATTAAGAATTTGACAAAATTCAAATATAGTTGTATGAATTCCAAATATACTTTATTGAGAAAAGGAAGAAATTACAATATTGCATTTTCGTCTTAAAATACAATTTCTTACAACTTCATTGTTTTAATAAAATAAACTATACCTTGCTTACATGTGATACATGTGTCAGTAAATCTACGTCTGCTTTATAATACCACACTTTTGCACACAATTACAGGCTGGTGATTGCATACAAGAAATTAAATTTTAAGGTTTTCGATAAAGTTATTTTTATACGTAAAGCATTATTTCACGTTAAATTGATGAACGACTTAAGTGCAAAATAGTATCGTCAATTACGTGCACAGTTATTTATATTTAACACTTTAAAATATAAAATAAAAATTCCGATTATGTTTTAAAATACCTGCGATGAAACCACTTTCATGAGTAAATTTCCTTTTTCAAGATTTAAATGAACATTTGTGTGTGCGTTTGTTTTTTAGCATATAAAGAAATGCTAGAAAAATATGTAAAAGTAATATATTCTTTTTCCATTTTCTGGAAGCCAATACTGATAATTTAAATCATCCAGATAAAAGAAACAAATGTTATACCTTGAACCTTATCATTTTTTAAATTACAAAGTATTATAAGAGATGGATAAACTATTTAGAATGGAACATCTGCACAGTAATCCATGCATTCAAGAAAAATGTAAAAAAAATGTAATGTAAAAATCTGTAAAATCATTCTTTGCATGTGATACTTAACTATACAAAGAAAAACAATCTCAATATTTATACAGTGGAGGTCAAAAGTTACCGGTCAGTCAGTTTCTTTGATTTGTTTGCCAACACGTTCACCGAAGAAGAAGCGTAATTTCTCGAAAAGCTAAGAATATGCAAATGACCTCTGACCATTTGATAATTTTGATTGGATACTGAGGACACATGATGTAAAGACGAGGAATTCGGAACTTGAGCGGACAAAAGTTTCCGGCCATTCGTCGTTCGTTAGATTTTGCTATCAGTAACAGTTTTTTTGGCCATGTTTATCAATTAATTACCTTGAATAACTTAGTGAAATTCAAAAATGAAAAGTTCAACAATTTATTGTTCGTAAACAAGTGATTTGTTTCTCGCTAAAGAGCAAATCCTCTCGTGAGTTTCCAGCAAAGATATTTTTAAAAAGAATAAAGATGCGTATGGGACGGTTTGGGAGACCTCGAAAAAATTCTGTTCCTGTGGACAGAATTGTCCGGACAAAAGCAGTTGATGACCCGCATAAAACTGCCGCTGCAATATTCCGAGATTTACAGTGTGAAAATGTTGCTGAAATAAGTCCGTCTATCTCGTCAAGACGCTTACGTGATGTAGGATTTTATGAAAGCGTCAGCGTTAAAAAACCTTTCAACAAACCTTTGAGAAACGTGCACGGAATTTTAAATATTCCAATTCAGCAAAAATTTTCCAAAAATTGCAAGAAGAATGAGAAACATTTACCGTAGACAATCTTCAACCATTCCTTGAATCGATTCCACGTCGCTGCGCTACAATATTTATTGCTAAATGTATGAAGACAAAACACTAATTTTAAATATTGTTGATTACTGTTTTTAACACTTTCCAACAAAGTTAAAAAGTGTATATGCATTCGGTTTTTCTGTCCGTCCCGCCGTCTGGCCACCTGTCCACTCTCTATCTCCCGTAAATACACTTAGATTTTTATGCATTTGGTAAACTTTATTTAGGGTCCCCAAGGCATGTTTGGTATTGTATATGAAGTATGTTGTATTAATAGTTCATTTACAGGGGCACGCAGAACAATTCTGTTACATTATAGTCAATGGGGAAAATCGTTTGCAGTCTATTTTAATGACATTACCCTATTTCAAATGTATTGAAATTGATATAAATCACTGAATTTCACTACAAGATTATTACTATTAAATGGGGCTACACAACATATATAGGGCTAATCAAACAAATCCGATATTTTTTCGATTGTAGATGGGAACAACTGAAATTTGGGCTTTCAAGGGTGCTATGCATTTCCATATGGTTGAGTTAAAAATAATATTTCACATTAATAATCAGTGCAATTTTGTATCATTATTCTGAAAGTGTTGGAAAGTTTTTCATAATCTGTGCTAGACGCATGCATTTTTCTTTCTTGTTTTTCTATTATAACACCATTTTTTCCAAGCATTTACAGATAGACGAAAACCTTTGAGAACATGCGTTTTCCTTTGCAATTAATTTTGTCAATTAAATTTATTGATATTAATTTGTTACTTCCTGTACCCGGCCACACGTTGCTGTGATTCAGTCTGGCTAAATGGAAAAGAAAGAAAAGAGAGACTGCACATTTCTAATATGTTTCACAATGCTTGTGGGTATACAAATTTATTTGTTATTGCATTGTCTTTGCAGATACAGAAATTGCCTGGTTTTCCGATTCTATAACGCGAAACATATAATTGTCTTTGTGAGAATCAATCCGTGTCTAGATCTAAACCGCAGAATTCTAAAGCTTGGCCCTAAGATTTGTTGATGAATATTGCAAACGCCAACCAAATTGGTAACTGCAATCTCTTAATTTAAAGTAGCACTTCCATTGGAATCAAATAAATGCGATGAATGAGGACATCTTCATATTTGAAAGGTGCTGTCATGATTGTTGCTTCTGCGATGTTGTTCATTATTTTTTTACTGCAAGCCACGTGCCGTTCCTAAGATTTGGCTGGTGGGTATTTCGCAACATCATAATTGGCACGCCGATTGTGAATTGCAGTACGTGCGGTGGCATTCCTGACAGACACAGTGAATTAAAAAAAAAAGTGTCCAGTTAAACTGATGGCATTGAGCTCACAGTCTATTCACACTAACTGTAAATTATACTCTTATTTCAAAGAAGAATGTCTCTTTAAAAATAAATTAGCAGGGGATTATCGCTCCGTTTCCGCCCCTTTATACATAACCAATGAGCCTCCAAATCCAATCAGGGAAGCGCCTCATCAGAATAAACCGGTATACCAAATTGAAGCAAATCGGATAATTCTACAAGAAAAGTCTTTTTATCTAAATTAAAGGGGGTAATTAGCTGCCCGTTCCCCCTTTACACTTAACCAATAAAACAACAAAACTAAACAAGGAAGCACCTTATCAGAATGAACGTATTTACAAAATTTGAAGCAATCGGATAATCTTCTATGAAAAACCCATTTATCTAAATTAAGGGGAGATTTGCCCCCGTTCCTCCCTTTATACATAACCAATGAACCCCCAAAACTAATCATGGAAGCGCCTTATCAGAATGAACCTATTTACAAAATTTGAAGCAAATCGGATAATTCTGCATTCATCTATATTAAGGGGGAATTAGCGCTCCGTTCTCCCTTTTATACTTCACCAATGAACTCCCAAAACTAATCAGGTAAGCGCCTTATCAGAATGAACCTATTTATAAAATTTGAAGTAAATCAGCTAATTCTGCATGAAAAACCGATTTATCTAAATTAAGGGTGTAGATTAGCCCCCGTTATTCACCTTTATACTTAACCAGTGAACACTCACTAAAAAACACACTAAAAAACAAAGAAAAAAACATAAGAAATACTGACCAAATATTTCAGTAAAGTGCCCTTGGGCAAAGTGAGGGGAGTGCGGTATGGGAGGTGCATTATATGAGATAGTGGTCAAAAAAGCTTTCTAACGATATACCACAAAATGGGTGTCGAAAAAAATTAAAAAACTGTGCGTGGATGGGGTAAAATTGGGGAGAGGAAGAAGTGAGTTTTATAATTGGTATATTAAAACACGCGCATAGTCAAATGCAACACACTCTGTAAATTTCAAAGCAATCGGTGAAGAAGTTTCGGAGCTTTAAGATTTTGTACAAATGAACATTTACATTTTTATTTATATAAAAATGTGTCCCCCGGGGGGAAAGTTCAGGGAAAGGAATAACAGTTACATAATATGAAAGAGTGGTCAAAGCACTTTCGAATGATATATCACATGAGTCGGAAAAAATTCAAAAAACGCTCTCTGGTGGGTGTGGCTAATGGGGGGAAGGGGGAGTGAGGTTCATAATAGGTATATAATAACACGCTCGTATTCGAATGCAACACAATCCGTGAATTTCAAAGCAATCTGTGAAGTACATTCGGAGATTTGCGATTTTGTACAAACGAACATTTGAATTTTTATTTATACGAGTTAGAACCCGTCGAAATTCGACGAACTAAAATGTTAGAAAGAAACTGTCAGATCGAATTTAAAATAAACCTACAAAAATAATTACAATAAAAAATTCATCTTGCATTGGTTATCTAACTCTTAAAACAAATAATATTGTTAACCTAAAATTACCAAAACATTATTTCCTGTATATCAGTATCCAGTATCCAGTAAAAATCAGTAAAAAGGATTTCGCTTTTTCACATAATAAAATTTTCCCCAATGAAATCTAAATTGTACGTTATTTTCACATTCCCATAATTTACATACGCACCACTCAAATTCACAATTTGAATGTATTTTAACGCGCAATAGATTATTACTGAATGTATTTCTAAACTTAAAGTCACGTTTGTCCGATACAAATTTTCATGTGAACATTAGCACTAACTTTAAGCTCTAATCTCAATACTCGCGAAAAAAATTTCTTCAGAAATTTGCCTTTAGTTTTCATAGTATTGGCCATTTAGTATAGGTCAAATGTTTAGTTTTATCAAAATTAATGATCGTTTTGTTTTAAATATGACATCATTTTTACTCACTGAATCATTTTGCCTAGCGTCTCAAACTCAGTATCAACGTAAGGTAAAAATATTGAAATGTAAATGATTTATGAAGAAGAATGCGTGTTTTTTTTTAATGTCTGACATCATTTTCTGTTCAAAAATTATTAAAAAGTTACTTTTATTTGTATTGTGAAAATGGCATCAATAAGGATATAATCAATAAAAATACTAAACCATGACTATTTCCCCTATACTTTCAATATAAATGGAGTACTTCAGTTGCCACAATTACAAAATTTGTATTAAAAAGTACAAAAAAATTAATATCTCAAAAATAAATTGAGATACAGCTTTCAAACAAATTGCATTTAAAAGAGCATTTTTTTCCTTATACGACGGATTTAAAATGTGCAATGTTTAGAAGTTTAAAAATTTGCCGTAGATATAATTGCAAAATCGAAATTTTAATTCAAAGTTCAAAGTGTTGCCATTCGCAAAATGACGTATGCGTTACGCACAGATATGTTTGTCCTTTATAATATAGATAGATATAAATATATTATATAAAAATGAACTGCCCGGGGAGAGAGGGAGGGAAGTAGCATAATATGAAAGAGTAGTCACAAAGCTATTTTTAACGATATATCACTTGATGGGTTTTTATATTTCTAAAATGCTCCCCCTCGTGAACGGTGGTGGCAAATTCGAGGAGGGGAAGAGCGAGATTCATAATAGGTATATAACAACACGCTCATATTCGAATGGAACTCAGTCCGTGAATTTCAATGCGATTGGAGTTCGGATTCTGATTCGGTAGAATTTTAGGAGATTAGCAATTTTGTACAAACGAACATTTATATTTTTATTTATATAGATTCCATAAATAAGTTCCTAATTATAATGTCAATAAAATATATAAGTATCACTTTGAGATTCCTCTTCATATGGGTATACTTAGAAATAAAGCAAAAATTTTATGCTGACCGGAAACTTTTGACCGCCACTGTAGACTAATTTCAATTGCTAAAAGATATGATAAAATTTTAAAAACAATGAAAATAAGGTTATTCGACTGTTTAGATGTTTCGACTCTGATCGAGTCATTTTCAAAACAAATAAATAAAAATATTCTAAAATTGCAGTTTCTATGATACGCCACAATTCAATTTTCCACGTATTCTTCCATATTAGGCACGTTATTAGTAGTATTATTATTTTTTTTTACTTGGATGTTTATTTTATTTTCTTAAACATTAATTAGCTCGAGCGATAATTCTGGCAGGGGAGACCGGGGCTAGTTGGCTACAGGGGTAAGTAGGCGCAGTCCTCATAAATCGTTTGTTTGTGGATAGATTACGCAACCACTCAGAGAGTGCCTTTCTTATTGATTTTGGCAATGTCCATTCTAGTTTTGCAGCGTTACCTACGTGCAGTGGACATTTATTACGATTTTTCTGTTTCTTGCACTCATAAGCAATTTTTTGTTGCTTCATTCTTTTTCTAATTTCTAATACTTATCTTAATAATTGCGATTTAACTTGTGCAGTTTTTCTTAGTGTATGATTAGCTGTACCTACCCCATATGTGATTTCCTTGGATTATTTATGCTTAGAGGATTACGTGTCCCTTTTGTGAAGAAATTTATTATGGGGCTAGTAGGCGCATTGAACACGGGGTAAGTTCACTCGGTGTTTGGTGTATGCTGATAGCTTGCAGCAAACAACGAGAAAAGTGGTTGCAATGCAAGATTTTGGGCCCACGAGGCTTGCCCAAACGGAGACACTCGATTTTTTATTTGTGACAACTGTAACTCTGATGATAATATAGAGTAGGATAGTAGTTACTCAATGTTAATGTTTTATTCAATATTTTTATGCCTGTATAATTTAGATTTTACATTGTACGGCTATAACGCCTTTGTTTAAACTTACTGGCAACAATGAAATTGATTTCGCTTAATTGCATGCTTTATTTGAGCTTCATTTAAATTTTTATAAAGCGTGTGCCAACTTACCCCATAGCTATAGGCAACTTGCCCCGTGAAGGGGTAGGTTGGCGCACAATTTTCCTTTTACTTTAGGCTTCCGCTAAACATAAACTACAAAAGCTACAAACTCAAAACTCCGTACATTTACAGCGCAATGTCTGTGTTTTAAAAGTACAGTTAAAGTTTCATAAAAAACATAAACAAAAAATAAATAAAAATCAATAACTAAAAACTGCGCCTACTAGCCCCGGTCTCTCCTAAGTTAAATGATGCTACATCGTTATATATTGAATTTTTGTGTGTTGCAATCTCTAGGGTTTCTCATAAAATGGATGGATAGTATAAATTACTACCCAATACACTGTAAAAAAACGACATTTTTATAGTACAAAGTACTGTTCATCTCGCGCAGAAACTCGATCACAGTTGAATGTACTGTATCTTACTTTGGTTTCCCGACTATTTAAAAATGAAAATACAGTAGTTGCGTAAAACTAACAGCACAATGTACTGGCAATTTGGACGCCAGTAGTTTGTGCTGTCGTCCAAATGCGTCCAAATTGCCAGTACATTGTGCTGTTAATTTTACGCAAGTACTGTATTTTTCATGTTTAAATAGTCAGGAAACCAAAGAAGATACAGTACATTCAACTGTGATCGAGTTTGTGCTGGCAAATTTACAGAGGTTTTTTTTTTACAGTGTACTTATATTCTAAGAATACGTACAAAAAGGTACTTATTGTACATTTAATATTTTATTTTTCGTTCCATAAATTTATCTGTTCCTTAAATAGTACCTTGTATAAAGATGAATTTAACGTGAAAAAAAAATCAAGTAGGCTCATTCATAAACAATAAATATTATCTCTCTAAACTAAATTTCTAGAGCATAAGAGAAAAATGTTGACCAATGTTTTCCTGAAAACAAAGAACATTAGTCTACAACTTTAAGCCTTTCAAAGTACACTTGAAGATATGACTTAAAATGATACATTTTTCGATAATAACATTGAGGGGGATTGTTTATTACTAGACAATAACATAAATGGTAAGTAGTGTAGGGATAAACGCTTTGTGCTGTCTGTTCTTAAATGATTCTCGGCTTTGCTTTTATCTTTTTATATGAATTATATACATTAAGCTACAAAAGTGAATAGACCATGTATCTTGTATATTGAATTTTGGATTTACGATTATGACATACAACGCATAAAAATTAATAGGGAGGTAGGGGAGGTTTGATATATAGGGAGGGTTCATACATTGACAATTTTTCTCAACAAATGGCATTAACAGTCATTCTAATACATGTGAAGGCTTCTTTTATTTTCTGAAGCTATCATTATCTGGACAAATCAGTGAAGAACTGACAACTTTTCTTTTCTTTTAAATTTGAAGGAATTGTTTTTGGAATGTCAATGTAAATTTTTTCATTGACTGATTTTCTTTCATAACTCTTATTATTGTGAAGATACTATCTTGTATTTTTTTTTATTTATAAAGCATATTGTTAGGATTAGTTTTACTAGAAAGTAGATTACCATTTTGCAACTGCATTTGTACAAAGTGATTGAAAATCCAATAAGGCATAATAGGAAGAAATGATACATTAGTACTGGGGAGAAATGATACACTTGTATATTTGAAATTTTATAGTCTTTTTAAGTTTGCAATCTAATATAGAACTGTATTACTCATTATTGCTTTACAGCAAGAGCTACTGAAATTGGTAAGGAAGAACAAAGAGACTATTCATAGACATTATGTAGGTTACATAGAAAAGCAATGCACTGATAGATGGTTAGTTCGCATTGCTTGTCATGTAGAAGGGTAAAAGTTTAAATGGCCTGAAAGGGAAAATGTTTCTATAATTTACGAAGGGCAAATTGAAAAACGGTTGAATATACCCGATTTTACTTATCAAAATGATACAGTTATTAGTTTTTCTTTTAACAGTTTCAGGGGTGTTGGTGGTATGTTTATGAAACCACTTAATTTTAATTCCCAAACGCCACATTTGAACCAGCATTTTGGTAAAATATTTTCCTTTTAGTATGAAAGTGAAATATATCCCTTTTCTTATTTCTAATTAAATTTGTTGGTAAATTCTGGTGCCTTTCATTTATTCAACACATTAGCATTGAAAATGCCTTGCCCCTGAAAGGGTTAAAGGAATCTTAAATGTGCTAAATTTATGTTAAATTGTTTGCATATCAGCAATATTCACTTCATTTTTCCTTGTAGCTAGATCTCTATGGGTTTTTTTTTCATTATTTATTTTCTAAAAAGTGTGTTAATAGGATTTCTTAAATAATAGCAATAATTTAAGTATTTTTATAAAAAATATTTCTGAAACAAAAATATGTCAATGTCATTTCGTTTCATATTTTACTTAAATATTTCAAGATTTATTATAAAAAAATGTAGGACGCATAAATTGAATTGCCTGCATTTTTTTTTTCAATTTATATAGCACTGTATCAAACCTCCCTTGCTAGTGTATCAATCCTCCCCAGTAATGGGGATATTTGATACAGTAGTAGCCATTAAAAATAATTGAGATATATTTTTTTAATGACTATTTTTTAAATTCACAATATTTTTAATAAATTAATAAAAGGTCACTTTATAAGAAAACATGAAAATTTTGTTTAAAAATAGCTTTCTAAGGGTTGTAAAAAATTAGTAAAAAAAAAGTGTATCATACCTCCCCTACTCATATATTTTTACTTTTCGAACGCATTATGTAAGAAAAATATTGTAATCATGATTTGTGTGTGTTTGTGTGCATGTGTGTGAACACGATATCTCATAAATGGATCTTCTGATTGAGATCGCGTATGTAGAATACGTTATAGACCGCTGTCGGAATCGAAATCTTTAGAAATCGATCGATTATGCTTTTAATCCTTTTTTAAATCACTTATAGAGCGGTTCTATAGAGAAAATCATTAAGGAAATGTAACAGAATATAAGTGTCATGTATTCAGGCCATGTCATATTGGCGCGAATAAAATTTATCCAACTTCCAAATCTGAAGAGCAGCGTTAAAATACAGATGATTCCATGTGTTGGAAATTTATATTTAAAAAAAATCTTTTTTTTTTTTTTTTTTTTTTTTTTTTTTTCTAAACACACACATCAATATTTTCAAAATTTTGTAGAGCCAGTCCCGATTTTGGTACATGCGCGGCCTGAAGATACAACTGCACAAAGCGGCGCCAATAAAAATAATTACTTTACCCCTTACCCGGCTTTCTTATCAGGTCCTATAGTTATTAACTCTTGTAAAAACACTTATTAATATTTTATAGAAAATTGATTAGTTTTGATGGATTTTTTCATACAAAATTTATGAAAGTAAACGACAGTTTTTATTTAAATAAAAGTCATTTCTGCACTTTGCACTTTTTTCAAATATTTTCAACATTAATAGGTCTGAATAAATCATCAGACTCATCATTATGCATAAACCGGAATATATGGGCTAAAAATCCCTTTTTCCGTCAAATATAACCAATTGTACATTTAACAGAAAACAAGTAGGCAAGAAGTAATTATGAACGTAAAAAGACAGTAAGATTCACAAATAGGTTTTCGTAGAAATATTGTGACTGCGCCAGTAGTCGATACCCCTCGAGAAGTTGATCAAATTTTTGAAATATTGCGCCATTTCAGGCAGAAATGTATTTTACACGTGGCGCTTGCCATAACATATTTGTTTGATTGTTGGAGCACCTCTTCTCATATTGTTGTCAGCTTCCTGTTGTAAGAGAAGCAATTTTATGATTTTTTTTTTCATTAGAAAATGTAAAAATTTAATTTTTGATTAGTTGGAGACATTTACGGTAATTTAATAATTCGACTTCCATCTTGCTTATTTAAAAAAATAGTATTATATGAATTATTGTCAATTACAGCTTAAGCAGGATATTTTAAAGATAATTCTTTGAATTTTTGACTGATTTCTTTGATTGATCAACTACTGGGAAAATGGCAATTAAAGAAATCTATTTACTTATAATTTTGTTGCAATTTAATTTCAGAAGATTTCATTTTTGTCCATTATGGGACATTCTTTAAGGGTTGTAGCAATTATGTTAGTTTACTTCTAAAACTTAAACAGGAGGAAATATATTGCAAACCCACGGTCACCCTAGATAACTTTAATGAAAGTCAGAATAAAAGTAAAATGAATACTTTCTGGCATTTATTTCATTGAAAATACATTTGGAAAGATTTCTTGAGATATTTGCATGGTGGAAAGAGAATGACTGTAAAGCCCGAAATCCATAAATGAATTTTATTATTATTATTATTATTATTTCTAAAATTACAGAAAATCAGTATGTGTGATTGCACGCATTCATTTACATTATGTCTCACAAAAAATACAATAAATAAATAATTTGGCTTTTCAAGATTTTTTTTATTTTAAAAATAAAATGTAATTTACAATATATTTACATTTTGCGTCTGAATTTTAAACTTTCAAAAGACTAAATAAAAAATATAAATTAAGACAGAGTTGAATACAGTTTTAATAAAAACATTAAAAAAGCATTTAGTAAGCGTTTCTTCAAGCAACCGCAAGTTCTCATCAGTACAATTTACCCATTGTAATAAGAAACTACAGAACAAATCAAGTACAGTTAAAGATATATATTTTTTAAACAAACAATATTCACCAGGAATGGAATGTGCTTCATTCAATGTTGGCGAACGTAATTGAGTAAATAGCCTTCTAGAAATAATCTACCACTATAACTATTACAACTTGATTTCAAAATACAAGCATTATCAAATAGCGGGATGTGATCCGTTTAATATTTGTGTGCAAAGTAAAATGCTTTCTGCTATCCTGAACAGATATCTTTTTGTACACACTTTTGTATCTTTTATGTGTTTAAATTTACTAAAAAAATTGCAGCATTCTGTCCAGTCATTCCACCGTTTTTTGCTAAAAACAGTTTCATAACCGTAATTTAACTAAATTCTGACCATAAAATGGCCAATAATATGGTCAGAATAGTGTTAAACTACTGTTGTATAACAGTTTTCAGCAAAAACGGTCAAATGACGGGACAGAATGCTGCAAATTTTTAACAGTGTAGTTTTTCTAATTTCTAATTTTTTAAAAATAATTTTCCATAATTAAAATATGATTGTAACTGAAAATGAATGTCATTGTTTGGACTGCTCAGTTTAGTTCTTTATGAGGTATAATCATGGCACTGCAGAGTAATTCTTCTAGTATTTGACATAGTTCGAGTGACAAGTAGTAAAATAATTGCTATCAGCAAGATATTTTAGCTATTTCTTTGAAAATAATGTGTTTAAAGGTTTAAAAATTGAGTAGCCTTTTATTATGTCATTTTCCTGTCTTTTATAAATTACAAATAAAACTGAACATTACACTGAATTTGAGGTACTGTAGAGAAAGCATGACAACAAACATGCTTTAGACAAAATTAAAAAAGATCTTAAAAAAAAAAAAAAAAAAAAAGAATGTGAAAAACGTTTAAAACGTTTTAATGAAATTGTCATTATGCTGGCAGTCATTATACTGGCATACATATGCCGAGAAAATGACACATAATTATAACTACGTAAAAATGAGAAAATACATAACAAACAGCAATTACTTACGCGGTTCGTAAGCGTAGCGAGCAAGGGATCGGAGTCAACATAGTCTCTATATATTTTTTCTTTGCATGGCGCTAAAACTGGGGTGAATATGTAGCTTACCATTTCACAACAACAGCAGTAACATAACTGATTTGCCTTATTATATTCCACCAATAACAAGAGTTGTTTCACCACTGAAACTCGCGTCATCTTTCTATCATTTTATATATTAAAAAAGGAACGCTTTGGAAATGGACTAATAAAAATCTGCGTAGATACCGCAAAACACATCTGATTGGTCAGAGCCTTCTAATTCTACAAAGGGTTAACCAAGGGGGCGGACCCGTCTCTGTTGCCAAACGTCTCCAATTTTGTCGACATTTTGACGAAAAACTTGGTCAATATATCAGCGAATTTGGAGAACAAAATTAGTCGCCAACTTGGCGTTATTTCCAGTGTTATGTCTAATTACCATAGCCTCCCATTGAAATTGAATAGAATTTGTTTGCTTGCAGAAAGTAAAAAAAAATTCAGATACTTCAAAGCAATACATTTTAAAGAATTCTCACATAGTTTAGCATTAGCTTTCGAGTTTTGTCAAGTATCTTGCGTAGGCTTTTAACATGAACATTTAAGATACGGACTTTATTGAGTTTCTATTTTATGAAATAAATAACAATAATATGATTAATATATTTTATTTGCATTTTATTTAAAGCACTAAATACCGTTTCCAACAAATATAACATAAGTTCTACATATTTAAGTATCGTTTTAAGACCAATAGTATAAAGTCCAAAGATTTTTTAAAATGTTAATTAATATAAAATAATTCGTTGACAAATGAAGAAATATAATGAGTTTTCCTATGAAAAAAAAGTGTCCTTGTTAGTTATCCAGTTGACCAGTTTCGCCAAATTAAATAAATCGCCAAACCACTCGCCTAATTATACAAATTGATATAATTTATATTTTAAATAACGAAAAAAACAAATAAATTAGTATAACATTAATAAAAGTACAAATAAAACGTTGAAATAAAAATCATTTACAGACGAAAACACGTGCTGTCAAGTGAATTTGACATTTACGATCAACCATTAATGGCAGGTCTCTACTCCCTGAACCACCCCGTACTGTAATTTAATTTACATTTGTAATTTTCAATTGATTGCGTTACAGATTATAGCATATCTTAGATTTCTTTTACACTGCGATTTATAAGGATGGCAACAGTTTAGACAAGCATTTTACGTTATTCTAATATCCATACAGCAATATTCACTTGCCTGCTAACCACAAACACCTATATCTAATGCACAAGGAATTTCTGGAAGTGTAAACTAAGACATCTAATTTAGAATTCTAATGTTTTTTATAATTTTCGTTTCCAAAAAATAGTTTTGATTGCTGTTCTGCAATATTTATATCTAAGATCTAATCTAAATACCTAAATATGTACTCGACAGCATTAACTTACTAAAATCACCCTAGCGGTTAATAATTTCATCATCCTGTCCACTTTTAATTGACTAAATAGATAAACGTAAAGTGATTTGGCAAAGTAAAATATTTTTTGTGATAGTCTTTTAATAGTATCCACATTTATTTTAAAGTCGTGATGTTACGAATAACGTTCATATTTGTCGCAAACCTATGTTTCAGATCAAATTACGAAAGGTTAACTAACTTTTTATTTCCCTTAGCCGGACTTTCTGCTTAATTTTTCGTAATAGGGATTATTTTACTAATTTATTTTATACTCTGCAAGCTGTTACACGTGATGTCGTTCACGTAGCATTCAAATAAAAATAAATACAATAATTAAGTAAAACATTTCACTCCCCAACAGATATGCCAAGTCTCAGGTTTTTTGGATTTCACTATTATCTTATAGAAAATGTTGTTTTTTTTAAATTTCGCAAATGTTCCAATTAAACCTTTGCACTCCGCGTTATTTTGAGTAGGGGCTATCAGAATCTCTGCGTCGTTGCATAAATATTTTATTCCATCGACACTACATTTTTAAAAGAAATTTCCTTCAAGTACACAATTTAAAAAATGCTTTGATAACTGAGGCACATTTTATTTTCCTTTGTTATTGGTTCCAAAGGAAAGATGATGTAAGGGAAGATGTAAGGAATTGTAAGGAAATATGCTGTCGCCGTAGCGGCGATAACGGAGTTTTTAATATACCTTACCATGTCACCACAGCGGCGACAATGGAGTGCAAACAGTTAAATAAAGTAACCTTTTCTGTATTAAAATACTGGTATCACAATGACGGAGGCTTGGCCGCTAAGCTCCCCTTAATAAAAACATATATAATTAACCAACACTCTATCACATTTTACAGGAGACAATACGGAATTTCTTATTTGTATGGCCTTACATATACCTCAGTCATAAAAATGTGAAACTTTGTGCCAATTAATGTACACAATTACAAAAATGAAATCACAACCAATGAAAAAAGGAAGGCCATGTAAAATCGTGTAAATCGAGGAATCTTTCTTCGTAATGCTGGAAGAATACTACTACAAAAAATATTTTAGGTAGTATTTGAAATATTTATATGTATTCATTCCTGTCATATCTTTATTATTATTATTATTATTATTACATTTTTGTTTTTCACGTTGAAATTTTACAAATTATAATTATCTCTTTGAGAGAAATTATTACTCTGGTTTTTTGGCAACAATAAAGTAAAATTTATAAAATTTAATAGAATAATGTCAGATTATTCTGTATGAAAATAACGAACTTTTTCACTTATAAGAAAAATAGTTGAATAAATAAATAAAAATATTATTCTATATAGTATATAAATATAAATACTATTTTCATTGCAGGTTTAAAATCCATCTATATGCAAACATCTATACAAAAAATAATTCATTAATCCATTCCTTTTTACTATGATTTGACTTCAAAAACCCTGCATACTTTCACATTTATGATATTCTTAGATGAGATAGACATAGGTAGCAGTTAAAAGAAAAAAAATTAAAGACGTACATTTTTAAGTAAATATAAAATAATATAATAAGTAAATATATAAAATAAAATGTTTTATATTATTCGAACACATATATAAAATTCCATCATAAGTTATACGCGTAATTAAAAAAATCTGAGAAATATATTGACAGAAACTCAAAATAATAGGAATAATTTAAAATCCTTATTTGGAAATTTTAACATCCGTAGTCGCTGAAACGTCAGTGAAGGCTGACTGTGGAGACACAAAAAGTTTTGGTCTCTGTCTGTTAGTCTTTTTGTCTGTTTGTCTGTTCCGCGATAACTGCCAAAAAAAAAAAAAAAAGGATGCGATCAGCTTGAAATTAAGGGGGCATGTTGGTGAGATAGCCAGACGTAGCTGCATAGCTTTTGGTTAAATTTGGTTCATTCGTTCGGAAAATATGGAATATTTTATTTTTTTTCTATAATGCTCTTCTATGGTAAGTCAGACGATTTCCAAATTTCCATTTGTTGAAAGAAAATGGATCATTTGACTAATGTGCTTAAATGGTAAATTATGAAAGCTAAAATTTCCAAAAACTGATTTTAAATTATGCCAAATAGTTTGAAATTTTGTTAATATATTTGCGTGATAGTTTTGATTCCATTTATAATTTTTTGTGGAACTTTATGAATGTTTTCTAATAATATAAAGCCTTTTGTAATATCAATTTACTTATTTTACATAATACATATTTCAATTTTTTCTTATATTTCATCAGTTGCCTAGCAATGCATTTGATTCTAATAATATTATTATAAATGTGTGTATAACGTTGGAGTAAAGCCAAGGTCAAAACTGATGAATTAATGCATTTGTATCTTTGCATATAGATGGATTTTAGCTCAGAAATGAAAATAGGTAATATTTTATTTATTTTTTTCAAATATTTAGCCTAAAAATACAAAAGTTCATTATTTTTATAGAGAATAAATGGAAATTTTTCCATAAAATTTACCAATATTTCCTTAATCGTTGCCTAGAAAATCAAAACACGGAATAATGTTTTCTCTTAAACAATTTTCAATTGAAAGAATTTCACGTTAAAAAGGTAAATAAAAAAATTAAAATAAAAAAAAATGAATATGGTGTCATACTGGAAATAAAAAGAAAACTCTCAAGTATTTCTTAATATAACAAGGTAAAAAGGTTTTGAGTAAGAACGAATACCAGGCGAATTAGACGTCATTTATTGAAAACAAAGATGTTGGAATAAAATGATCTTGGGTAAAATAAAATTTAATTATTATTCACGGAGGAAAGAGATAGATTGAGATGCAGTATACCGTAAAAACGGTTTGCAATCTGATGCGGTTATCACTCAGACTTAAATGCCCTCATTTGGCCCCAACAAAACAAGCACATGGATCAGGGACCGAATTCTTTGGCTTCATCGGTGCACTTTTTTCTCTAAATGAAAATTATCTGCTTATATTTAAGCTTTCTAAAGTAGCATTTCATTGTAGCATGAATTAAAAACTTTATTCCTAAAAGTATTCTTTTTTTTTCAACGCACGGCGTTGTGTTTGCGCCGAATGTAGCGGAATTTAGGGTTACATTTTTGTCGTCACTTAAAGGTTTATTATCTGCGTAAAGATTTAATTTTTAATTTTTAAGTAATTAATTTTTAGAAAAAAAAATTTCTTATCCTTATAAATTACAGCGTAAAAAATCTAGGATATACTATAACCATCCGCAAAACCAATAATTAGGAATGTAAATTTAAATAGACTACGGGGGATTCAGGTGGGCAGAGCCTCCCTGAAGAAATGCAATTTTTAATTTAAAAAGTTACCAGAATAGGCAACTCATCAGAATTTTAGAATATCATTGAATAACTACTTGTTTAACACTTTTAATTTCTGAAACTTTACGAAGTACTTTTTATTCTCATAAATATTTATGCAAGTTTAATATTACATAAAGATCGTTAAAAAACAATGAGTTGTAAAGATGACGTTGAGGCTCCTGATCTGCAGATTTACTAGTTTATCATTTAAATCCATTTATCAAACGTGCTATTTTCTTTCAACAAATGGGAATTTGAAAATCGTCTTATTTGCCATAGATAGGCATTATTGAGCAAAATAAAATGTTCAAATTTTCCGAACGAATGAACCAAATTTAACCAAAAAATACGTTCGGGTACCTCACGAATATGCCCACTTAATATCTTTCTAATCCAATGATTTTGGCGGCAATTATGAGGCAGATAGACAAACAGACTAACAGACAAAAACCGAAACTTTCCGTGTCTCCACAGTAAGCCTTCACTGACGTTTCGGCAATTAGATGCCGAGAGCCTTCGGCATTCTTTATGAAAGTCAAGTCTTTAGCACAAGAAATCTCCACGGCTTGCCAGGAACGAAATTAGATAGAAACTCAAATTAATCAAGATATAAAATACTCTCCTTTCAAAGAAAAAAACTAAATATATATCGCAGTTTTTAAGCACAAAATAAAGTAATATACTGAATATCAAAAGTTACCAATTGCTTTTAGTAGATGTTAGAATTTAAAAGTTAAAGCTGATGAGAATTTAAATATATTTTTATGCAATTTTACTGCATAGATATTAGATCTCTAAAACGACCATTACTCGTGTTTACACATTGCGCCATAAAGATGCCACTTGAATATATTATTACAAACCTACATGCGTATTTATATTTGTATTTTTTCTAAATATATTTAGCTTAGTAAATTCTAAACTTTAATAAACGGTCAAGTGCGAGTATTACTCGCGCACAGAGGGTTCCGTACAATAATATATGAATTAGTAAATGTATTATTAAAAAAAAGTTGCTAAAAGAATACTAAGACTTTGCAAAAACTATATAACGTACGGTTGGGTACAGCTGTATATTATCCAGGGTGCAAAGGAAAGTCCCTTTAACCTTAAAATATTTGCGAACGGAGAGACCTACAGATATACAAGTGAGGTAACGGTACAGTAAAGCTACTACGCCCGACTTAATGCAAACCACAGCAGCACCTTTAGTGGCAAAATTTGGAAGATAGCCATTACAAATCGAAAACGAAAAGAAGTAGTTCAAATTTACCAATTACAAAGTTTTAGAGCATCAATTAATTAGTACGAAATGACATTTCGTTCACATGGATAAGATAAATCTTCGCCTGCATATCCAAAAATGTCCGAAATCCATGAGCGACAATTCTGCTTTGCCTATTCACATTCCGCAAATGTAGCAGTGCACAACTGCAGATTCTGACGTTGTACTGTGCTGCAATGTCTGTAAAGAGTTAATTTCCAATGCATTTAAAATTTTATAATAACCCTTTCAGGGCTAGAAGAATTCTGTTCGTAAACTGATGAAATAATTGACTGACACCAGAATATACAAACGAATTTCTCAGAAAACAAAAACCCGCTAATTTGCACTTTCATTACAAAAGCAATTTTTTATTAAAATATTCTTGGTGCTATTTGTCAGTTTTGGAATTAAAATTAGGTGGCTAGACCGTCTAGCTACCGCCCTTGAAAGGGTTAAATCTATGTCATCGTATTGAAGAGGCTTGCAATAGACGTTCCCTGCTGAGAAATGTGCACACAGAATTAATCTCACGAATATAAACGTGTATCGTGAGCAATGGCGAACTTTTCGAACATACTGAATATTAACTTTTTATCACTGTGAGACAGCTTGTCTTTTTTTTATGTGATGTTATCAAAATGTATTGAGATAAGTACGTATTTATAGCATAAATTGTGCGTACTTCTTCATACTTCTGACTATTCCCTTCAAACGTTTACACAAAATGGAGTGCATCGATTTCGGATTTTTTGGGGTAAACAGGCGAAGATTTATCTTATCCATGTAAACAAAATGACGTATTCTACTAATTAATTGATGCTCTAAATCTTTTTAACTGGAAATTTTGCTCTATCTTTTTTCGTTTTCGATTTACAGTGGCTATCTACCAAATTTCGCCATTAGGAGGGGCTGCTTTCGTTTTCATTAAATCGGGAGCAGTCGCTTTACTATATCGTTACCTCACTTGCATAGCTGTAGCTCTCTCCGTTCACAAGTATTTTCAGGTTAAAGGGACATTTCTTTGCACCCTGTATACTAGAAAAGTATAAATGGATATACCATGAAAGTTCAAAGATACATAGAACCTAAGTAATAGCAAATAAAGCTATTCTCTATATTTGTTATTCCATATAGGTTTTTAGTTTACCTTTAAAGACATAGTAGCCACTCAATGGAAACTAGTCGCGAATCCCATAGTATTTAAGTGATTAATTCACATTAAATTAGTCTGTTTTTGACGATTTGACATTTATTACTTTTATACTGCTACTGGGCATTGCATTACATAAATATATACTTAAAATTTGATATCTAGGCTTTAAAAGCCGATGGAGCAAAGAGTACGTCGTCCTTTTCATTATGTATGTCCAAACCGTCCGTGTCTTTAAGGGTTAATATCTCGGCTAATTACCGGCTATTTTTTCCGAAATTCATGATCAATAATGTTTTTATACTTCTGCTACGATAGGTACCTCCAACTTTCCTCAACACGTTTGCTGAAGCCCGTAAATCAAAATTTGAGTGTAACGGAAAAATGCGATTTTCTCAAAAACTGTGTGACCTAGGGTAATCGCTATAATTTTCCTGCAAGGTTTAAATTAATGTCTACTACCTCTATTTTTTTCATAATTTTAGTTTCAATAGATTTGGAATTAGATGGGGGGGGGACATATTTTTGCACTACATTTTCCACCATAACTTTGAAAATATAAAACCTAAAATTAAATTAAATATACTTTTTATTTCAGCGCTACGAAAGCTTTCACACGATACACAAAGAAAAGATTTTTTTTCAAGTAACTTAATTAGCCCCTCTACATTTTTCCTAAATATATTTATGAATATTTTTTAATCTGTAAATATGTGGGACAATAATCTTTATTACTTCCCCGAATTTGAACTTTCCACGTTGCATAGTTTACGAGTAAAAGGGCTGTGACAGACAGACAGACAGACAGACAGACGGACAGACACAGGAGTGATCTTATAATGGTTCGGTTTGTACTTTTTAAGTACGGAACCCTAAAAAAAATAAAGATTTAAAAACGAAACCAACTTTTAGCAATTATTTACAAGTAACGTTATGATAGATAGTTTATGATATTTTAAATAAGTTATACCTCGTAAACTATAAACCTATACAAAAAAAAAATATATATATATTTTAAAAAGTACCGAACTTTTAGAAAGTGCATTTTATGGTTACAGAAAAATATTTTCCCTCTGACAGTAATGTTTTTCCTGTTAATATCTCTTCGAATTGATATCAAACTTTTTCCACACAAAAACGAAAGAGTATCACATCTATTTCCCAATAATATAAGAACTGTTTTTGTAATATTTAGAAATTCTTGACAGCTGGCTAAATGTATCCTTCGACACATGAGTGGCAGTTCAAAAGACATTGGAAATATCGTATGACAGAGAAATAGTTATTTTTCTATTAAAGGTGAATAAGGGTTGAAAGTTTGACGCTGCAGATTTTGCTGTCTAAGCAGGAATGTTCGTACATTGCTTACTGTTTATGAAAACAACACTTTGTTTGCCTTAAAGAAACTTTAATAAACATCTAGCGATAACTTTTTTTATATTTTACTAAAATGTTTAATGATTCGGATAAAATTTTAATTAAAAGACCACGGAACCTTTAAATTTTCAAAAAATCAGTTTTCGATTTTTGTGGTATTCTGAATGTTTTAAAATTTTTGAACAACATGCAAAAAAATTCCATTCAAAAATCTGCTTTATTTCGTGAGTTATAATAATTTATAGACGGTGAATATAATTGAATGTCCGTAGAAATTGAAACTTTAAAAAGCGTTTCCTCAGATTAGTAAATTTGGAGATTGCGCGCACTGTTACTTTTAAACATTTTAAGCTTAAGAATTAAAAAAATACAAATATGCTTTTCTTTATACTCAACAGGCTAAAAGCACAAAAGTCCCATATTTTAGTTATTTATTCTTTTGCACTTGAAAAACTTGAAAAATTTTGACATTTTTTAACTTTTTTTTTATTTTGTGTTAAAATTAAATTTTAAACAAAACTTTTATCGTATATTTTGATTTTAATTTAGAAGTAGGTGTGTTATGATTCTGTTTTATTCAAAAATTGTTTTCTATATGCATAATTTATAGTTATATCATGCGGGCAGCACTTAATCACGCATTAGTGAGATGAATTTTTAAATTTAAAATTTAATTTTAAATTTTAGAATATATATAATACTTGAATTATCACATTGCTAACGAAGCGTAGAACCAACATTGGGGAAAATGTCAGAGCAGGAATCAAACCCTGAACCCTTGGAAAAGCGTTCCAAGTGCTCTCCCATTTAAGCTACGAGGGATGCCCAGCTTAGCATTTCCCACATATGTTGATAAGGCTGCAACTGAGGAACAAGATGTAATAGTCTTCATCAGCACACAATCCTGCTTCGAAACATGAGACTCAAACAAACCCAGTATCGGTAAACACATATTTAATTTTAATTAATTTTGAATTAATTTGAAATTAATGGAAAAATTAATTAAAATTAAATATTAATATTTTATTCAATCATAAACTATACAAGTTAAAACTTTAGGGTCTGGCTTTCAAATTCGCCATATTGGTTGAATTCTGTTTTCGATTACGTTCTATTGAGTGAATCAAACATCTCTTTTCCTGTTGGGAATTTCCAGGAAATCCCTTCAGATACTTAAAGATATTTTTCACCAAATGTCGCCAAATGTGGCGGTATTCATTCATTTGGCGCTAAGCATGGGTTTTCGAATTGGTAATCTTGAAAGTCGATTTAAAATGTTCAAATTTCTAGAATGTCGTGATTATTTCGCAAAATATCGCCAAATTTGACAGAATTTTGCTAACTTTGTGACATAATTTACTACCAACTGTTCAACATTCAGTCTCATTTAAATGCATTGACCTGTTGTGATCCCAAAATGACCCACTAATCGAATTTTCTCGATCATGAGACCTAGCCGAATGATATTATCGTATCCCAAATTTGCACGATAGAAAAATTAGTCAAGATTGTTAAAGCCGTATTTTAGATACATCTTATATATACACACAATATTTGTTCGTATTATAATATATGATATATCTATAAGGAAAAGTTGTATCATTCAAGTGATCTGAATTTTAAAATTTGCCCAAGTAGAAACAACACTGTGTGGGAATTCCTCAGAAAATTTTGAACTTTGTTTTTAATTAATATATACAGGGTGTCCGGTCTCAACGGTGTCCAATGGCTATTTCCTAAACCGTTAGTCATAGACATATAGTTCCAATTACAAAAATGTTTTAAATCAGGTAAAGAAATATTTTAAAAGCGATTTGGGTCAATAAAAGCATTTCTTAAAAAATTACGAAATTTAAATTTTTATACGGTCCCCCGGTCCTATAAGTTATATTTAGTGAAATTTTCCTTTTACACTGACTAGTAATACAAAAAAAGTCCCGTTATTCTACGATTAAAATTGACCGAGTAATAGCTGTTTAAAGTTGGAGCATATTTTTTGCTGCAAATTGGGGGTCATTCACAAATTTAGTCGAAATACAATTTCGTCTGATATAAAAAATGTTTGGGAGTAAAATTAACATTGCAATATATATTTGAAATCTTTAATCATTCTGGCATATTAATGGAAAATATACAATTTGTAATAAACATTTAAGAAGAAAGAAAAAACAGAATTTTTGTTAAATAAAATGATTCTAAATTAACAGCCTCAATTCTTTACAAAATGATATGTATTTTAAAATATTATTAGATTGCTCAATCCTGCAAAAGTTGTGTTATGTCATGTTTTTTAGCTTTTGATAATTGATTCTTATATATTCTGTACCGTTGTATCCGAAATTGACCTTAATTTTTAACTATCGTATCAGGATTTTTCGCCAACTGCAAATTTCAAAGTTAAGAAGTTCAGTGTTAAATTTGAATTTCCTCCCCCATCTCATCGGACCACTCAGCTGTTTAGCTGTAAGAATCTCAGGTTAAGCAAAAATATCGAATAAACTTTTTAATCAAATAAAATCAAATAAAATAAAAAATGTTTTACATATGTTTTATAGTATGAGATTTTCACTATATTTTAACTTACTCATTTGCGATTTGCAAAAAAATTCTAACTTAGTGGTTAAAAATGAAGGTGATTTTCAGATTCAGTGCTAAAAAGTGCGTAAAAATCAATTATCAAAAGTTAAAAAACACAACCATCTCCTCTACTTTATAGTATTCGATTTTTGTTATTCTTTAAATTTAAAAATTTATGATTTGCGAAATATCCTGACATGATGGTTAAAAATTAAGGTAATTTTCGGATTCAGGGCTAAAAAATACTTAAAAGTTAAAAAACCCATTAATCGCAGTCTTGTATTATCTAATATAAAACTTTTTCTTAAACTCCTTGGCAGAAATCTATCCGAAATTTTTTGTGTTATCCTGTAAAATAAGTATAAATGGTAACCACCGAAAATCTCAATAATAATAGATTGTTATCGGATTTGCGCCAGTATGTAAAATGCAATCTCGATCGGATATTTAAAAGTGGGTTAAAGTTCGATTACAAATTTTGAACTGGAAAAACATACATACGATTGTTGAAGTAACATAAAAACTTATAAAAAAACATAATTTTTGTTAAAAGAAATCATAAGAGAAACAGCCTCAAATCCTGACAAAATAAAACATATGTTATTTTAGCCAATTTGAGACTTAATCATAATACTTGTAGGATTTTTTTTCAAAGCGCAGATACACGTGAAGTAAGATCTTCGAATACTTTAAACACTTGGTATATGATCCCTCAAAGCCAAGCCGAACTCATTTGCTTTCAGAGTAGAAAAGTGGCATAAGTCATGCATTTTTAAAGTTTCGTAACTCGCTCAATTTTAGCGTAATATGAATGGGACTTTTTTTGTCTTACTTGTCAGTGTAATAGGAAAAAATTACTAAATATAACTTATAGGACAGGGGGACCGTATAAAAATTTAAATTTCGTAATTTTTTAAGAAATGTTTTTATTGACCCAAATCGCTTTTAAAATGTTTCTTTACCTGATTTAAAACATTTTTGTAATTGGAACTATATGTCTATGACTAACGGTTTAGGAATTAGCCATTGGACACCGTTGAGACCGGACACCCTGTATATATATATATATATATATGACAGTATTAAAAGAGAAATTATAAAGCCTCTATTAGCAAAGAGATTGCATGTGATAAACAATTTAACGATGTAAGCAGAATGGAATATAAACATTTAAAATTAAATGATATTTAACTTTAGCTACTTTGAAATGGAGACTTTGAAGAAATGGTAGACCCATAAAATAAACAATTTTATCAAATGTAGAGAGAGTAAAAAGAGAATAAATAAATAAAAAACAATCTTTCTCAAATTATTTATGACCTTTATCAGGATAACGGCTAAATTGAAACCTTTTGTTCAAGAAATTAGAATTAACTGTTTAATTTCTAAAAAAGGAGTTCAAAATGAAGAATTAGGATGAGGAATAAGTGAAATAACTGAACATTTTTTAGGCGCTATACACTATGTATAAAAGGCTGATATTTTTTATTAACTAATTATTGCGGAAGCAGAAGTTGATGGAAATAGAGAAATTCTTCATGTAAGTCCTGCCCTGCTCATGTTTGAAAGAATGAGTCAAGTGTAGTAAAATTAACGACAAGAAAAGAATTTAATAAAATTCTTTACATTAAAAGTAAAATAACTATGTATTATTTTTATTTTCAAGCTTTTAATGAATGAAATTAAATGTTTGTGAGAATACCTGTTTCAGAATGACACCTGTTCACATTTTAAATATTATAAATGATAAAAGATTTTTTAAAAGTGTTAAATAATCAAAACATTTGTATATATATAGTTTAACACGTTAAGCGCCTCGTCAGCCACCGGTGGCTGACAGCGAACTTTCCGTTTAAAACGAGTCATTCACCGATGGCTGACACATAAAATATGATACAAAACTGAAAAAATATACATTGTTTTAAATAATTACTGAACAAATATTTAAAATTTACCTACCTTTTATTTATTACAGGATTATACTTTCTTAAAAATTAATTTAAACATTGTAAATTTTCAGTGCTTCAGTGTCAGTCATCGTGTTAAATTATTCAGACTCGGCGATAATTAATTAACATACATGATGAAATTATTTTCTACGTATTTATTTTAAGTTTTTATATTTCTTACACTTTTGTTATTAAATGTTATTTAGATATCCAGCTTCTATTGTAAATACTAAATATTTTCTACATAAAAAAAAAAAAAAAAAAAAAAAAAATAGATATGATGTTATTTCGCGTAAAGGCTATTAATGTAAACCTTTAACCCTTTCGAAAGTAATGTGTTATGCGATAAATAGTATATTCTTTGGTAATTTTATTTAACCCGGCAGCCGAAAATATTCGTCTGCTGTCTCTCCCTATGAACCGAAGCGGTCGTGTCCAACAGTACCTGCTTCCAAGGTCACCTTACGTGCGTAGCTTATGAAAACGGCGAATTCAGACACTTTTTTGTGTTGTAGAATTATAGAAATTCGTATAGAAATTTAAACTATAAGTAAAAACTGCAAAAAATCTAAAGTTTCTGATCCATATACACCCTAATTATTATGAAAAATCGTAAATCTCAGTATTTTTATCCACAGTAATGCATAAATATATTATAAGAAAAATTGTAAAGAAAATTAAGTTTTTCGAATAAGGAAAAAAAAAGGTGAGCGCTTTTAATTTATTGTTTATTAATTTTTAAAATTAATGATAATTTAACATTTCAGTTATCATATTTCACGAGAAAGAGTGTAATTATCACGAAGTTCACTAATAGATAGAATTTTAAAGATGTTTTTGTATTTATGCCATTTAATATGTTTGGGGTGTGCTGACACCCCATGCCCGTTCTCGTGTTACATTTCACAGCGCCCGTCCTGCCGGGTTAATAGTTATTGATATTTTGTTGATTGATGCTGGATAGATGGTAAGAATTACGTATAAGTATTTTACATTGTAATATTAATATACCATATTTAGACATAGGTTTTCTTTATATTTTTAAGACACGATTTTTCAATTTAAACATATTTAACATAATTATGTTATGAAATGACAATATCGCTCACTCGCAAAAAAAAAGTGACACATCCCGTAAAAATTCATTTTACGTTTTATTTGACTAATAGATCTTTCATAGGTGCATCTTGCTACACAAACAGTTTCATAGGTGTAACTATACGGAAAATCACATTATTACGCTATCTGCCCATTTGTGACCACAAAAAGGAGTTGATTGTGTGGGAGGAAGGGGGGGGGGGTAAAATTAACCAACTCTCCAAATCTCTTCATCCTTTGCTTTCATTTGTAAGGTTTCAATCCTTTTATGCACATTTTCCTTCCTGCATGCAGAGCTAAGTGCTACAATTTCATGTTACAGTAAAATCCTGCAAATTTTCTTTTGCCTCTCCTATGAAATTTACTTTTGTCAGGATATGTCACTTTTCTTGAGGGTAAGCGATATAATATATTATAGATGGACTTTTATTTAACGTATAAGGTACATGCAATTCCACCTGTCACTTTCTCTATCTGTATCTGTATCTTTATCTCTCTTTTTCTTTTTCTGTTTTTTTTTTTTTTTTTTTTTTTTTTTTTTTTTTTTTTTTTTTTAAGCACCTTAAAAATTTTATTACATCATTATTTCATCCATTTTCTATTTACCATTTATACATTTTTAGCACAAACATATCGACAAACAGATAATAAAATCTAGAAATTCCAATCCATATTTACCTTAATTTAGTTCTTAATAGAACATTAGGTTAGTGTTTGTCTTGTGCGTAATATTTATCTATCATTAAATTCCGAATATTATTTTTTTAATACTTAAACCGAATATGAAATATTTCATCTTGTTTAAAGTAGTAACAAATCGTTATTTTACAATTAATTTTTAAAAGAATTCTTAACATTAAAAGGAGATAAAAGTGCAAACTGCTAGAATATTATAGAGTAAGTGCTCTCGTAGTCAGTCACAATGAGATAAAATGCTTTGAAAATAATTTGCTTTTTGTTCGAAATGAAATAATATAATTCCCCAATTGTCAGATTCATTTCACGAATCATCTGTCAATAGCAGAAATTGCGGGTATTTCTTTTTATTTGCATTTGTGGCCAGCCATTTTTCTTTCTTTTATAAGGGGCCGCCTACTAAAACTTATGCAGCAAAATACATGGGATTTTTCCCCGATACGGAGTGAAACCATTACCCCCTACAAAAGAAAGCCTCCGCACGGAAGCAGTGACGTCGCTGGAGTAGACCTCTGTAGAAGTCGGCGCTGAATTCACGAACGATATTGAGTTCTAATATATTCGGCTAGAAGAGAATTTTATTACTTTGCTCAGCTTTTTCTCTGTAGATACATTTTTATTATGATTAAAGCAAATAAAAAAATTTCAAAATGAAAATATATTTTTTTTCTTTTTTTTCTTTTCTTAATAGCAATTGCAGATTTCTGAGAAGTTGAGAACTACTTAACAGTAGCATTTGAATGTATGTTAATATGTATATATATATATATATATATATATATATAATTCAAAATATTTGACCAGTGCAGTAATGCAGGTTGCTGTACTTTGGCAAAAAAAAAAAAAAAAAAAAAAAAAAATACAAACGTGAGAAAAAAAAAATATACTCATGTTTTTTCTCATGTTTGTATTTTATTTTTATTTCAATAAACACATATATTGTAAAAATATTTTTTCTATAAAACTATTATACGCATTTTTTCTCATGTTGCTATTTTTTTTTTTTAAATAATAAATATATTGAAAAATATTTTTTTTTTCTTATAGTATAAGTGTGCATTTCTCCAATGCACTCCAGAAAATAATCAGAGCTCCAGAAAAAAAAAATATATATATATATATTTTTTTTTTTTTTCTGGAGCTCTGATTATTTTCTGGAGTGCATTGGAGAAATGCACACTTATACTATAAGAAAAAAAAAAATATTTTTCAATATATTTATTATTTTTAAAAAATAGCAACATGAGAAAAAATGCGTATAATAGTTTTATAGAAAAAATATTTTTACAATATATGTGTTTATTGAAATAAAAATAAAATACAAACATGAGAAAAAATATGAGTATATTTTTTTTCTCACGTTTGTATTTTTTTTTTTTTTTTTTTTTTTTTTTTTTTTTGCCAAAGTACAGAAACCTGCATTACTGCACTGGTCAAATATTTTGAATTATACATACGTAAATTACATCACAAATTGTGATAAGATACCGCATGAATCAAAACCTTATGATGGTACCATCCATTAATTTTGAAATGTGTTCGTCTGAATGCAGTAGTTATTAAAAAACTCGTTATATTAAACAAAAACCTAATTTAGAGAACAAATTAAAAAAAAAAAATACTTCCTATATTATTTAAGCCTGAGAAGGGACAGATATTAATATATATCATTCAATTCTTTCTACATTTAATGTTAAATTTTTGTAACAAATAAGTTAAACAAATTGAACATTAAGAAATAAAACTAAAATTCATACAACATAATACTTTAAACACCCTAAAAACTTAGATTCCGTTCAAATGAAATCGAAATGAATCTTAGACTTTTTAAAAGTTTTGCATTTTGCATGTATCTTATCATTTTATGTACAATCGTCATAAATATATTAGAAAATATGCAGTACACATATTTACAACTTAAAAATGGAAATTTCTTTTTTTTTTATTTGTTCTTAAAATTAGGTTTTCGATTAATACATTTTATATGTATGCATTTCTTAATATCTTTAAATATTCTTTAAAGCGTTACTTTCAACTCTCCAACTTTTAAAATGTATCTGACAACACTTTCACAATAAGGAAACAAAATAATATTAATAAAAATTTTATTCAACAATGTCACAATAACAAAAGACACTCACATGTAAAAATACTTTTATGTAAGTATATGATTTTACATTTTTCTCATATAAACAAACTAAAAGTTTAACCTATTTTCTGTGGTAATAAATCAAAATATTCTCAAATATGTAGAAGATAAATAGAAGGAAAATTTCGCCAGAAAGCGGCAAATGGTTGTCAATCGAAATATGGTTAATTTTACGACTAAGTTGTTTATATGTATGAAAATTAAAGAATTTACTATGTGTATTTTAATCGATATTGATCAATATTGCATAAAAATTAATTTTTGTTATGAAATTTTATAATAGTTCAGCTCACAATATTAGATTTCGTTAGTAAACAATTGCGATAACATAAGGAATGGAACCTTTATTTTTGCTTTTAATAGAAATATTTTAAGCAAACAGTTATAAACCATAAAAGAGAGAGAGAGGAAAAGAAAAGTTACAATTAAGTATCGACTTACTCTTGAGTTTGGAGTTACAACAAAATCCTTTCGGCAAATTGCTTGCAACCATTTTCGCCTTAGGTCTCCATTCTTAGGAAAAGAAAATACGGGAACTTTTGGGCCATTTTTATAGTTCCCATTGCAATTTACGGCACAACATCTGTAAGGCATACTTCCTAACAGTGACTCACAACAATTTTCTTTTATAAAATACACATATAGAAAATACGATGAACTTATAAAAAGACAAGCAACGGGCGTTCAACCATTTTACCGGCTTCGAAGGAAGAAACAAGAAAGCCAAGCTAATACGAAATGTATTATGGGGAAAGTGATAGACGGGAAAATATGGCAACCATGCTAAATAGTTTTCATGGACTACTCGAACTACGTCATTTCAGAGTACAGTAACCTGCCCGGTGGCTTTCTTTTGTAGGGGGTAATGGTGAAACTCGTTGTCTGTTGTCATATATTTCCTTTTCGATTGCTATGCGTTTCTGAAAATATATTATGTTATATTATATTTATTGCCTTTTAATTGTACAATTTGCCGTTAATGCGTCCAGTGGCATAAATAGCTACTAACGTTATTCGACTTGAGCTTATAAGTGAATTAATAATCGTTCACAGAATACCATATGTTATATATTATTCCCAATGCAAGCATTCAAGAAATCATGGGAAATATTACTCACCTATTAAATATATCATTTTGCAGCTGTGTTTGTTTTAGTGAATTTAGATGTAGCTCACATACAAGGATAGTCTGAGTGAAGAATTTATATCAAGTTTCAAATTTTGCACGAAGATTAATTTTATAGTTCACAAAGTAACAGTTCGCTATATGGCACAGGACTAATATTCCATATAAAGCAAGTGTGGGAGAGCTAATTTTCATGTAAATGTATACTCTGTAAAAACATATCTGTAAAGTTACAAAAATTGTTATAGGAAATTGGGATTCCAAAAAAATTTTATGTAACGGCAACAACAAATAATCGTGTAACAGATACACTTTTGCATCGTAAATAAAAAAATCAGTAAGGTTCCTAAAAATGTTTTTAGATAATGGGATGTTTAGAACATTTTGTGTAACTGCAACCCGGGTTACAGATAAAATTTTAGTAAGGTTACGGTAAATTTAGTCGATACTTTTGTAAAGCTACTGATTTCTATAGATTTACAAAAACTAGTTTTGCAGATTTGCATCATTTTTTTGTGCAGTGTACTGATAAAATTTCAGTAATCATATCTTTAACTTAACATCTGTAAAATTACTCATTGTTTTTTACAGTGTATAATCGATGTCAACAGAACTTCACGATCAAGAGTTACTAATTTGTGTTTGTAAATTAAAAAATAAATTTCACATTATTTACGAATTTGTAGGTAAATATTTTTAGTTGCTTTTTTATTTCTTTGGTTTTCATGCAATCTAAATACAATTAAAATCTCAACAATCATTTTCATCAATTAGGAAGACATGAGACACCAAAGCTTATTTTCATGTCCAAGTCTCTAGATATTACTTCAATCGGAAATAAATAAAATAATTTTCTTCCGTTATGAAAAGCAAAATATAGCGGCTTACTTCAACATAAATAAATAAGTATATATATATATATATATATTTAAATCAATTCTCCTCTGCGCTGATCACATGACCGGCTCCTAGAAAAGGTACGTAAGTGGCCTGGAAAGGATTGCTGATCATGAAATGTTTCACAAACATCCCCACGATGAACAAGGGTTCATCAAAAAGGGGATTGAAAAAAAAATACTGCACAAAAATTTTCTCTAGAAAAAACAACAATAACATTAATCTCAATAACAATACAAACCAAAATTTGTATAAGTATTTTCTTACAACAGAGCAAGAAACTA
Source organism: Maratus speciosus (assembly GCA_963932465.1). Taxonomy (NCBI): domain Eukaryota; kingdom Metazoa; phylum Arthropoda; class Arachnida; order Araneae; family Salticidae; genus Maratus; species Maratus speciosus. The sequence goes on from OZ010791.1 coordinate 552,831,117, forward strand.
AATGAATAATAAATGTATCCTTCTTTAATTTCTACTATTTTACTGGAACATAAAGAAATATATTTAAAACTATTCATGATTTATTGCAGAACATCTCAAGATGAAAATTTTAAGTAACTACTATAATGTGTGGAAAAGAAAAATATATACATATGATTTGTTATCAATTTTAAATAAGTAAAAGAGTAAAGCGTAAAAAGGTAAAGAGTTTAAAGAAAAGTAAAGAGCTTCAAGAAAATAAAGTGTCAGCGAGTTTTTAATGTCTATAAGTTATAACTTATATAACAGATTTATTGGCATTTTAATAAAAAACGTATAAAATCATTTACAAACATCAAAGTACTCAATAATTGCGACTAAATATGTGTGATAAAAGTAAATTTTAAAAATGCAAAAAATACCTTTTTGTATTAACATCATTTATTTAAAACCATCCGTAAAATTAAAAATAATCATCAAAAAATGTTAGAAAATATACCCAATAGAACCAAATCAATAATCAGGGGTATACGAAATACCTTTCACCAAAAAAGATTTTATATAGGAATGATAAATAGAAACCTCAAAACTAGGATCAAAGAACATATAGGAGACCCCAAATACAAAAAGGAAACTACAGCTCTGGCCAGAGTATATAACAGAGAATCTTTACAAATAGATTTTAAAAATAGTGGAGTAATTTATCTATCAAGATCTTATTTACCATCTATCAACAGAGAATTAATAGAGGTATTCTTAGTTAATGAAAATGTGTGCAACTATTCAGCATCCATGGAGCTTCCTAAAATTTGGAAAGTAATACTGCACAGATTAATGAAACAATCAAATAAAGTAATTTAAGTTCACAAATTTCCATTTTTAACACTTTCCAACAAAGTTGAAATTTGTTTATGACTTCGGTTTGTCTGGCCGTCCGTCCGTCGTAAAAACACTCGGATCATACTGAAATTTTTGGATGTTAGTAACCTGTACCATAGCACGATCCCTATTTCGAATGAAGTTTTATCATGTTCAGTTCATTTATAGGGACAGTCAAAAGTTTTCCGTTACATTACGGCGAATGGGAAAAAATTGTTTCAAATGATTTTTAATTGTGTTACGCTCTTTGAAACATAATAAAATTTAAATGCTTTAATGTACTCCACTAAAATATGCATAATATAGAGTATGCGGTACAAAGAATAGTTATTATTCGTTTGCGGGCCCACACAAAAGAATTCCTTTACATAATGGTATAGGGGTGGAATTGCTTGCGGCGTATTTGAAGTATGTTAAAATATTTCATATATATTGAAATTGATATACGTCTCTGAGCTATAGTATAAATTTCTTCATGTATACTATAAGGTGCATAGCATTTACAGGGACACACAAAAGATTTCAGATACTATATTGTATCCGAATTACTGTACATTAGCGATGATTGCTGAAAATTCAATTTTAATTATAATATGGTGTTTTATGTTTCACTATATTTATGCATACTATATGGTGTGCAAAAATGCTATATTTCATATACAGGGCTACACAAAAGAATTCGTAAGGGTTATTCGGTATGCGCGCAAATCAATTAAAGGTGGTTTTTAAATAAGTTATACATTTGTACTCTAAACTGTATTTAGTTTACTAAGAAATGGTTTTAGAATATAGATAAAATGATATACACAGTCACGGAAAGAATAGGATACATGGGCGTCTATAAATGATAATTTCTGGAAATGTGATTTCAGTAGTTTGAATTAAATTTAAGCTAAATACTGGAGTGTAATAAAGGTTCTAGGTAAACTACATGGTAGTACAAAAGTACTCAAGTATGTTTCTATGTGTTAATATAAATTGCTGACAGAGAAATTTCAATTTGTTATGAGTTTTCTTGCTAAACTAAATTTTCCCATTATATAGTATAGATATCAACCTACAGATCTAATACAGGGCTCTTCAAATGAATTGGAATATATATTTGGAAATGGGCGGTAACTGTTAAAATCAGTTTTTCAAAGGTTTTATGTGTTTTCTAAAATGTTTACTTACTTATCCCATTTAAATTATTTCCCTAAATAAGTAGCGAATTTTTTTAAAGCATTCAGAAAGTGGTGAAAGTGTTTCATAATCTATGCTTGCCCTTGATTTTTCTTTATCGTTATTATTGCAGTTAATTTCATTAAGCTTGTTTGTTCGTGATTTTGTTTTTGTTTACTAGTTTTTCAATTTGAATATTTTTAGGAAAATATTTTTATCATTTATTTTCATGAGAATGCTGCCGTTGTATGAAATTAAACATGATGAATGGTAAATAAATAAAGGTATTTTTTGCCTTTTTAAAATATATTTTTATCACTTATAGCAATTATTGTGTACTTCGGCTTTTTAATGTTGAATTTGTTTTGTTTTCACTTTACATGACCTAATTTTTTCATCTTTTTCAACAGTTCCTTTCTAAATTCCTCATTTTTCACAAAGCTGTAGGTAAATGTTCATCATCGCCAAGGATCACATCATCTATTTTGAAGTCAGATGTTTTATTTTGGTCCACGTAATGAGAAGATTTAGCTTTATTTTTTCAGCGTTTCTCTGATAGTTCTCTGAATAGTTTTCTCAAGTTTCTCTGATAACTGGTAAATATAATTAGTTCACTTTTAAGTTGATAGACATAAAGAATTTCTCCCAATTTCAAAATGGGCAAGCGTAAGAGGAGATTAGTTCTTAAAACATAATATTTTTAGTAAGGCAATTTACAAGTGTACATTTATTGACTCTAAACAAGGTATGTGCAGTACGCCAGAGCATGCTGTCCTGATCCTAAGTACATTCTCAATTTCTTAAAAAACAGCTGTAATAGATGTACAGATAACGATTTAATTTAAGGCTCTAAGCGTAATTCTGTACTTTTTATTCCGTTGTATATTTATGTGATTTCTGAAAAGTTTCACTCTTAAATATTCATTCAATTGTAGTTATTCTTTCACCCGTATATAGTTTTTAAATTTCGAAACGATTATATATCATTCAAAGTCCTTTGCAATTAAAACAAATATATGTTTCTAAGTTATTTAAATTTATCTTTTAATAATTCTCAGTAAGAAAAGAAAATATTTGCACCAGATTTGTTTTCCAGTTTCAATCTTAAAATATTTTTTTACATTAGAGAATTTCTCTTTATTTCTACATACTCGAATCTCGTCTGACAACAAACATAAACATTTTATGTTTGTGTCCATGCTGAATACTAATTGTACAATTAGCTGTTTGAGCATGCAATATCGTATTTTACAGTTTACGTGAATTTACTTGCAATAATTAGCAGAAAGTTACGAGCTACGAATTAAATTATTTAACGAATATTTGGCTCTTGAAACATGCGGAGAATACAGAATGTTAATTTGTAACAATCATCATTGCATATTTTATGCTGTATCTATATTGGTTACACTTTTTTTGTTGCCTTAACTTGATTTTTTTATACAAAGTTGTAACTTTGGAATCGATTTTTCACTCACTTCTGGATCAGCTAGAATTATAATAAAAATAATTTGCACGCATATGTCTGCCCGATGCAGTGTAATATTTCATTTTTTTAGAAATAAAATAATAAATTACTTTTAAGGCATTTTTAGTTATCCATCCTTACATGATAAATCATCACATATTCATTAGTGTTACAACTGTATACGAGTTGTAAAACAAATGGGATTAATTATGCGTCTAACAATGGTTGCCAAAATAAGACAACTGACTAAGAAATAAAAACAGCGCCAAACATTACATAATATAGAAAAAATAAGAATATAATATAATTTTAAAAAATTCGATTCATTTATATTTTATTATTAAATATATAATTATTTAGGAAATAATTTAGAGATTTTCCATAGATTTTTTATTTTTTCCCAGTAAAAACTTATGAAGCAAAACTAATGAAGACTATATTCACCAGCTTGAGCTCTATACCCAGCTTAAATCAAAGCGGTGAATGTTCCATAATCGTGTTGCACGTCAATTTTACATTTTATTACGGAGAATGTTTGGAAAAATATATGGACTGCAATCATGAAATTAAGCTACCTTTTAAACTTAATCTTTGAATGGCTTTAAGTATGTTTTATACAATGATATTTTTTATTGATATAATTATGTTTGATGTACATTCTTTACTTATTACGATTTATGCATTGCTCTATTCAGATCATAGTTTACTTCATAAATGTTATTTTTTTATTAATTTTATTTCACAACTACGGGGTTCTGCACCCTGCATGCTACGCTCACCAACCCCCGTCAGACACCGCAGAATCAAAAAACACGCTAATCTGACGGGTTTTAAAAATATTAGAGAAGATTGAACTATACTGAAAAAAGCTGTGCAAATCTCCCTGTAAACGGGATTCCATTCAATTCCCTTTGATTGCAAACATTTAAGAGCGAATCAGTTGCTGTTAAGACATCCAATGTTTGTTTTCGTTTTTGATTAAAGAATATCAGTTAAACATTTGAAAAGAAGCTAAAATAAAATAAATTAAGTATACAGAGTCTTTGTCTCCCGGTATTTTAAAACAATCTCTATCTTATCACCAACAGTTCCAGGCGGACCACTTCGCTTTTTATACTCTAGGTGCCATTTTGGTACTTTAATGTTAGCCAGGCACAGGTGATAAGTCGCCAAATATTATTCTATCGCCATCATTTCAGCTATATTATAATAGTTCAAGTCATCAACTGCCAAAAGCAAATACGGTCTGATCCCTTCACCGTTCACATGAAAGTTAGGCACAGATGTCATATATGTCCCATATTGGCGCGATTTTTTAACGACGCTAATTTGGGGAACGCATCAACAGCATAAACAACAACATACGGGTTACCATATAAAGCAAAATAACGATATTTTGACGCCAGTTAAGTGCCCGTTACGTATATGACATTGGCGTCAGAACAAAATCGCGCCAATATGGGGCCGTATATGACATCTGTGCCGAAAGTTTTCCATTTTGATTTAAAAATCAAATTTTATTTTCGAATAAAACTACATAAAAGTTGACATGGTCGCAAAGAATTATTGGTATTGTTACGCTAGAAAAATCTCGCCAAATCTCGCCAATAGGTTTTTTTCAACTCGCCAGTTAGCATTTGTTTTATTTTTCGAGTGGTAAATTAAAACATTGATTTGAAGTTGAAATTAAATGTCATGGTTTATCGCATTAGTTAATATTTACCTAGATGTCATATACGCACAGCAGGTTTGGCGTGATTTTTTTTTAACGAAAATTTCGCGAAAACCTCGTTTTCGAATACCAGTTACATATGTATTTTTGTACTACTTAGTTATCCCGTCGATCAAAAATCTATCGCCAAGCTATAAGATTAAATGCAAATAATGGTTGATCGTAAATGTCACATTCACTTGACTTTAAGCAAGTTACACGTGTTTACGTCATCAAGTGATTTTTATTTAGACGTTTTATTTGTATATTTATTAATGTTATCCTAATTTATTTGTTCTTTCGTTACTTAAAAAAAAAAAAATATTTCAATTTGTATAATTTGGCGATTTATATAATTTGGCGAAATTGGTCAACGGAACTAAGTAGCACCGTATTTTTAAGTATTTTCTATTATTTTCGAAAAGAAAATAACAAAAAAAACCTCGATAACTATAGAACAAAATAATTTATTTAATTTTAAAAAAGAAATAAAAGTAAATAAACATTTAGTATTAAATAAACTACAATAGCCGGGTTACCATGTCAATCAAAATAATGCCGTTTTGGCGCCAATTAGATATCCCGGTGCGTATATGGCATCTGTGCATATTTTTCTTTTCGTTTTGTTTTAAAAAAAAGAAAGAAAGCAGTGAAAGCCATCAATTTTAAATGAAAGTTTTGTATTTTAACTAAAATGAATGAAAGGATTATATTTTAAATGAAATTAGTGAAATATAAAAAAAATGCGACGGTGAAAATGTTTAGCGATTTATCACCTGTCTCGCTAACATAAAAATACCGAGTTCTTGATATCTCTATCAGAATCTTTTGGTTTGGCGAAAGATTGTTCAAGTATATTGAATTATGAATAAAAGTAACATGATACATTTCTTAGCTTACCTTTAAGGGAGGCGAAACTGGTCGTCAAATTAGTTCAAAATAATAACTTTTTCTGAAATATGAAAAACATATATCTGTTACGATTAAAATTTGAGTTGCTCTAATTAGAAAAACGTATTTAAATTTAGAAAAAAAATTAATATTTCGAAAACTAATTCGAATTTAAAAATTCTAATATTGTTTTGAGATTTGTGGATCAGTACGGATTTATGGTGTAAATTTCATTGCAAAGTGTTCCATATTTTAGGAGAAATCGCCGTGAAAAATAATCAATTGTTTAATCAGTCGTTTCAAAGAATCGTTTCATAAATCCGTTTCATTTCAGTCATTTCATATATCCGTTTCATAAATTCGTTTCATTTGGATTTAAAATATATAGGGTAGATAAAGTTTCTTAAACATTACTATATTTAATAAAATGTGCAATTTTATGTATGATTTAATAAATTATTAATATTTTTAGGAACTTTATGCTTATAATTGCAAGCTTATTCAATTGTGTTTGTGCTGTAAAAAAGGTATAATTTTAACCAAAATTTTTATTTTTATTTTCTAAACTTGCGCTTTCTACCAAGTGTAACTCATACTGGTGAATGTTCCGTAATTGCGTCGGACAATAGTTTTCCATATGATAACGGAACATTTTTGGAACGACATATGGATTGCAATCATGAAATTAAGCTTGATAATAAAGTTAAAAATTCATCGGTTATAAAATTATGTTTATGCTTTATCATTATTTTTTTACATTTAAATTATTATACATGTAATTTTACTCTATTCAGATCATAGTGGATTTTACTTTATAAATATATTTTTCTTATTAAGTCTATTACATAATAAAGTTTCTTAAGCATTACTATGTTTAATAAAATGTATAATTTTATGCATGATTAAATGTGTATTAATGTTTTTTATGAACGTTAAGATTATAAACTTACGCTTATTCAGCTGTGCGTGTGCTGTGAATAATAAAGTATAAATTATTAATTGAAATTTATACTGTTATTTTCCCAGCTTGCGCTTTCTAGAAAGTGTAAATGAAAGTTGTGAATGCTCCATGATTGTTTCGCACGTCAATTTTCCATATTATAACCGAACATTTTTGGGACAATATATGCATTGCATTCATGAAATTAAGCTTAATAATAAAGTTAAACATTCATCGGTTACAAAAATGTGTTTTTGTTTTACCTTTATTTATTACATTTTTACTCATTATACCTGACATTTTACTGTATTCAGATCACAGCGTATTTTAGTTTATAAACATATTTTTCGTATTAAGTCTATTATGTAATAAATTTCTTGAACTATGTTTAATAAAATGTATAATTTTATATATGATTGAAAATGTATTAATGTTTTTAATGAATGTTATGAGTATAAACGTACGCTATCTATTTGCGTCTGCGCTGTGAACATTAACGTATAAATTACTAGCTAAAATTTATACTTTTATTCTACAAAATTTATGCTTTTATACTTTTATACGACATTTCCTTGTTAAACTATGAGAGCCTAACTTTTTCTCTGACTTCTTAGTAATGTCCTTCTTAGTTATACTTTTTAATATATTTTTAACTCATGCATACTCATGCAATCTGATGCGAATAATGAACTAAAAAACAATATGTTTATAAGACAATTGCTACAACAATAAAATAAATGCTCAGAAATTAGAAAAAAATATAGAATTGTCATTTCCATTTTTCGGAAGAAAAAAAACTCTTGTGTTTTTGTTTTCTTCCTATTGCCAGAATTCGAAACTTTTAAATATTTAGTTTTACATTAATAAAAAAACTGGAATAAAGAAACAGTAAAGCTGCTGAGCTTAATTGAAACTACATAAAAAAAGCTCTTTTTTTTCTTATCTGAAAGTGATATTTTGCTTAGAAAATAACTATATGATTTATCATAAAGTCATAAAACTGCAACACTCATTTGCTGATGTTTTGCTGATCAATGTAAAACCGGAATTTTCCAAAATGCAGTAGTTAACTATTTTTAAATCTAATTGTAAAGCAATTATGTTGTTTACATTTCAAAAGTATGTTGTCTAGCCTATCCCATGATATCATTTTATCATATAGTTGAGTTTTATCATTTTGTTACAAGCAAAAAACAAAAAAAATCTGTCATTAATTTTCTGTTTATTAGCACAATGCATTTAATTAAGCTTATTGAGTATGTATCCTTTCAGTTTGTGCTTTTGATAGTAAACTTTAAACAGATATCCAGTGTTTTCTTAGATTCCAGGTCTCGGTAAAGCACATTTAATCCATGTTTTCACTTCTTGAGACTGCTCTTCAAAAATGCTGAATGCATACTTTAAGTTATTTTTATATAGTCGATGAGTGAAAGTTTGAGTTTGTGAAAGAAGTAAGAACAATTGGATGAAATACGTTATGTGCAACACTAGCATGATTTTTTTTCTAAATTTATATCTTCCAACCACCTTACATTAACCTTTAAAATTTCTAGAATATGTTCCGTTGTAATCTCAGTACAACAGTTTCTTCGTTATTTTCGATATTGTTTCTTTCTTTAGTCTGTTCTCATTCTCCCGAATCAAATACTCCTTTATCCATAAGACACGCAGAATCAGCATTAAATCTTCCCGTTTTTTCTTGCGCGTGGACACTATCAACGACATTGACAGCATAAAAGCTTTTCAGCAACTGTTGTTGGGGTTGTATTCTTCATCGTTTTCAATGTGGTATTTTATAATCGAAATGAGAGAAAAAAAGAGGAACTTTTGACTCCAAATACAGCTCTCATACGTCGAAACACTCTAAGATTTCTCTCTACGGTTTCGATCCTGCACAAGAAACGCAAAAGGTCCCAATCTTCTTTACGAACACCTGTTATTAAAAAGAATTTCTTAATATCATATTCTTCACCAAATTTCATCTCTCTAAATCGTAAGAAAATGTCAGGAATTAATCCAATAAGATTTGGTCCACAATGCAAACAATGATTTCATGATGAATGATCCTGTATTCAAGCTGATTTGTCAAACACTGGGCGAAAATGAGTACTACTGATTTCTTTTATCACTGGTCGAAGAAGTAAATTGTCTCCAAAAGATTCATTTCAGACTCTGCAATTTTGTCAGTAATTTAATCATCAAGCTACGCTAAACGCACTTTTTTATGCTTTTGATTCACTTGTCTGAGATATCAGTTAATCATTTATTGACTAAATTCAGATTATTAAGTAAAGGTAGTGTGTTTTCCGCCCATGGCAAAAAAATATCATAACAATTAACTTTATTCATTTTTACTGCCTATAAAAAATGATCCTTTAACTGAAGATCAATCTCCATTTTAGATGGCTTTTCAATCGGATAATTTATTCGAAGTAAGTTTAATCTCCATAAATCGGTAAACTGTGTTTCCTTCACGAACATAGATATAACTGTTCAAGCTAGATTCTCTTTGATGCATTATCTCGAAGCACTTTTCCCATTAAAGGTCAAACCTAAATATGTCTCCCTTGCTACTAATCTAGACGACAGTATTTTACTAAGATCTGTCAGTAATTTCCCCATTACATCGGCTCCAATGAACACTTGAATATATTGAGGAGTCTCACTAATTACGTTAAAGTGATTCTTTTGTCAGATAATTGTTTAATCTCGGATTTTTTCCCTACAGTCATAACATTTACACGTATAATGTTTTGATCAAAAACTTTAAAATTCCATTTAAATTTTCTGTTCAAATTTTTTTATCTCATCTTATAGTAATTATGATTATAATCCTGTGTCATGTGTGTCGCTAAAATGCGAAGGAACATCTTTTTGTTCCTGAAGAGTAAAATACATCTTTTCTTCGACTAAATGTTTTTAAAATATCTGACAAACTGTGCCCAAAATCAATATAACAACTTTCTTACTGTTGTCCTAAATGATGTTTGCCTTGAGCGTCTCAAGAAAGACCTTAGGAATTCTATCGAAATTTGCCATATTTAATTCTTTTTCAGACGACTTATCTTCCTCTTCCTTTTATTCTGTTTGTTTTTATCGACCATTTGACACGTTACAGATGCAATGTATTTTTTTTTTTTTTTTTTTTTTTTTACCACAAAAGAAAAGTTCTCGGTGAGATTTTCACTGTTTTGTTGTGTGGCTTCTTACAAAAAAAAATCATTTGTTCTGCAATATGTTGTGCTTCTCATTAAAAATCATTTAGTCATCTTCCATGCTGGGAAAGCATTCTGAAATCAGATGTCTTCCAATGCTAAAAACTTAACAGAGAAGCAGTAGTTGGTTAATGTTTATTAACATAGTTGTAACTTTTCGTTTTTCTGAAGCTACTGTAGCAGTCTGTTTCTCTTTCTCTCTCTCTCTCTCTCTCTCGAGGAGAAGTTTTATTTCAGCCAATAGCGTGGAGGCGCATTTATCTCCCCTCCCCCTGTGTTCTTTTGGAGTGCTTTTAGAATGTTGTGACACAGTAAAATTCGAACTCTCCAGAAGCCGCAGTTTATTCTCACAGTGACGTTATGCGAATATTTGACTATGTGTTGTTTTAGTTTAATAAAGTTTATTTTTTTTAGAAAAATCCTTCTGATATTTCGAGTCACCGAGGTATTTTAAGCTCTCTTAAATATATTCTCTAAAATGGTGACCGATGACTTTTGGACTATTCAATTACTTCATAGAACGTTTGTTTCACTAGCAAAATGGCGACTTCTGAATCATCTGCCGTAGTCATTCCGCCCTATATTTCTGTGGATCCTACTTTATGGTTTCATATACTGGAAAGTACTTTTGAATAGCTACTGCTAAAGCTATTACTGAGTCGGAAACAAAGTATAATTGTGTTGTAGCGCATCTACCGCCTGCTACTATGGCTCGAGATATAATAACGAGTCCTGATCCCACTGATCCTTTTCCGATTTTGAAATCCAAAGTTATCGAACATTGCAGAGAATGCCGTACTCTAGAAATACGGAAACTGCTAGCCGGAGAAAGCCTGGGCGATAGAAAGCTAACTGAATTACTTCGCTTAATGAAGGGCCGTGCAGGAAGCCATAATATCAGCGACGATCTTCTTTTAGAGCTGTTTACTCAACAAATGCCAACCACCGTACAAACAATTCTAGCTTCCATAGAACAAATTACTCCTAATAATGCGGCGGATATTGCTGATAGAATAGTAGAATTAACGCCTTCCAACATCAGTTCTGTTTCGGTTCGAACACCGACAACGGATGCTCAGACAAGGCCAGCCATAGGTATGCTCGTAAAAGGCATTCAAGCATTACGCTAAGAAGTCGTTCAGCTCCGACGTTCAAGAAGTGTATTCAGAGGTGATAATCATCAACGTAATCGTTCTCAGTCCCGGCAAAGGGATGCAAAATTGCGTTGGTATTATCAAAAATTTCAGGGAAAAGCAAAAATGTGACTACCGCCTTGTTCATATTCGGAAAACCAGAACGGGAGGTGTAGCAGCGACGGACATCTCCCCTTTGCACAGTGGAGTATTTTTCCAAATTAGCCGGCCAAAAGTCAATTTTTCGAAAGACAGTTGAGGAAAGAAAATGTAGCTAATTATGAAGATAAATAGATGGGGATTCACCGTACATTTATAATTTTTTTCTGTTGTGCGAGAAAATTGGTACCAGAGAAGGTCAAACTTGTTTGTAGCAGTAATTTTTTATTTGTACTTTAAAGTTCCATTTTGTGCCTGTTTATTTCACTGTGATTTTTTCCCCCATAAACTTTTGCTTATACCATATAGTTCTGGATTCTGAAAGTCCACGTATATATGTTTACATTTCACATGAATATATTTATATTTGTTAATTTAACACATATGATAAAACGACATAAAATATGCCGTATATTTTTTAAATTTGTGTAGTTAATTTCAATATTCTATAAAACATTTGTTATACATTGGGGTCGATCGGGTGATCTTTTTAAATCTAAATGACAGTTCAAGATATGTAGTTAATAATTTTGAAAACTGTAGCTGCGAAAAACTGTGATTTTAGGAGAATTCCATTCAAACACACAACTGTATGTTCCTGTAAAAGACATTTTTTTGCATTTCCCTTTCAATTTGAAAAGTACTCTACGATAGATAAATTGAAATTATTGTCAGAATGTACCGCCTGCGGACATAAAAAAGTACCAATTTACACATCTGACCCATAATTTGTTTAAATATTGTCTACGCCTGTTTCTGAAGTTCTATGTTACTTTTTTATGTTCTAAATTTAAAAATTACATAATGAAACTGTTACGCTGTTTTAGTTTACATGTTATAGATGCTGCTTCTTAAATACATCTAGTATTTAATTATGGATTCTTAAAGTCCAGGTAAATATATTTATATGTTCCACATGAATATGTTTATGTTTATTTATTTAGAAGATTTTATAAAGAGGCAAAAAATCTATCGAACATATTTGAAATTTGTGTTTTTAATTTCAATATTCTATAAAAAATTCGTTACACTTCCCGATGAATCCAAATGATTTTTTTATACTTTAAATGAGATCTAGATATTTAATTAATAACGTTGAAAACAATATCTACGAATAATCGGTAATTTGGAATACTTTATTTCAAGCACGTTGTGTTTCTTTAAATGATAAATGTTTCATTTTCATTAAGAGAAATTAAATATATATATATATATATATATATATATATATATATATATATTAGGAAAGATAAATTGTAAATATTGTCAGAAAGTATCGTCTACGACATAAAATAATTAAAATTTATATTTATGATCAATATTTTGTTCAACTTCGATTTTATGACTCGACAGTTAATATTTAGTTGTAGAAATAGTTTGATCTGGTGTACATTCAACTTCGATTATGCAACTACTTATTTAAGTCAGTTTTTTGTTTTAAACTCTTATTTATATCAATCATTTCTAGATTTCAAAAGAGCCAAGTAAATATGTTTAAATTTCATATCATAAGATTATATATGGTTTTTAAAATGTAAGATCAAGCATCAAATTTTTATTCTTTAAGTTTGTATAGTGTATAAGTAATTTTTTATGCTTTCCGATGATTCTAGTTGATGTTTTTCAGTTTAAATGCATCAGCTGTGCAGTTAATAACTTTAAAAAGACTGTCAGGATCTCAGGATGGATTTTTTTTTTTTTTTTTTTTTTTTTTTTTTTACACAAACTTATGTGTTTCTATATATGAGCATTTTTTAATAAAATTCTAAAAGCTAAATATCTTTAAAATTAATTACTCTTATTATTTTCTGTACAAAATTATTTCAGGTCCATCTGGAGTTAAAATTATATCAAGACAAGAGCTCTTCAACCTTATGGATAACCGTAATTGCCTGATTTCGATAAAAAACTAGAATTTCTCGAGGATTATCTTGTTAACAAAAAACATTATTCAAAAAACAAAAAAAGTACAAATAAAAAATGATTTTAAAAAATATATCAAGCCTGAATTTCAGAAATGATGTCATAAATCAAGTAGGAATAAGCATTCTTTCTTGAAAAAAATTTCATATTGGTTACAAGGAACATAAAGAGGCAAAAAAGGGATTAAAGACTTAATAGTTGCAGGTATTAAAAAAAAAAAAAAAAAAATCTAAACTTAGTTTAGAAGTTTGATGAACAATGTGCTCTCAGGAATTATTTTTTTAATAAAACCTTTTAATTCTTTGAGATCTGGGGGTGAATTCTTTAAAATGTCCAAATGTCACATTGGCACCAGTATTTTGTAAACAAAAGATTCGGCTTATAATATACACGAAAAAATACATTGACCTATTTTCAAATAAATTTGGTTGAATATTACGGTGCCAATGTGACATTTGGAGATTAAAATTAAGTGGGAAGAAATTCACCCATCAGAGCTCAAAGGGTTAAAAGTGACCAGGAAAAAACGAAATGTGTTTCATTTTCTTCAAAAAAATTGGTTGCTCATGGAGTGAGTTCAATTGGGGTGGTCTCTGAATAGAGGTAAAATTAGTATTGAGACTATAGGAATACATTTCGTTCCATGAAAAAAATGGTCGTTCAGGTGGTCGCTTAATAGAGGTGGTCGCACAGGGAGGTTTCACTGTATATGAATAAATACATTTGGATTGACGGATAGAATACAAAATCTTCACTAATATTCTGTTGCATTAAAGTCATTTTTATATATTACAGTGTTTTCCATATACCCTATATATATATATATCTTTCAAAGAAAACTACTAAAAAGTGATAGTAAGAAGATAAACTAATCAATTATAAACTTTTGTCCAATTTTTCAGTAAGAAATATTTTTGGCCGGCTAAATCCACCAAATACTCCACTGTGCATCGTCGCCTTTTCGTTAGAGGCAGAAATTCAGGTATGTGTTTTCCGGTTGACTATAGATCGGATGCTTCCCTTGTAGCTGCGAATAAAAATGATAGAACAAAGCCTATTCTCGGAACCTTACGTGATGCTAATGACACCGAAATCGATGTGTATGGTCGAAATGTATTAATATCTACTTAGGCCTACGCCGAAATTTTACTTATTCATTTTATATTTGTGATGTTTTGTGTGCTATTTTAGGAGCTGATTTTTTGCATAGTTTCTATATAAAACTTGATTTACGGAATAGTCGACTTATTGATTCCACCACTAATTTAAAAGCTCATGCCATGTTGAAAAATGTTAACACTTTTGGTGTATTACAGTGCAAGAGTTCAAAACATTAAAAATAAAAAGTAAAAATGAAATTCATTTATAATAACTGTCTGCGTTTTCATAGAAACATGTGAAAAGGAAACGTAAAATCTTAACAACATGGAACGCTTAAATTTCCAAATATCGCTTATATCCAAATATCGGTTATATCGCCAAATATCACTTGGTAATTGAAATGTTGGCTAAAACAGTTTCAGTTAGATAAATTATTTCTATTTGTATCATATTTATGAGTAATCTATAGTGTTAAAAAGTTCAAATTTTAAAAGATTAAGTGTTTGTAATATATTTTCTGTGAAACACAAATTTGTAAATGATATGTATGGTAAATTATTATTTACATTTTCTGAAATCACAAAATTACCGGATCCTAACCAAACATTTAAGCACAGTACTTTGCATTATATAAACAATAATGTACATCCAGTCGCTGCTAAGCCTAGACGGATAGCTCCAGATTGGTTAGATATTGCCAAAGCTGAATTTCATCACAAGCTACAGCTCGGTCATATGAGACCTTCTAAAAGTAATAATTCTTCGCCTTTGAACCTGGTGTCGAAGAAAAAATCTGTCGAATGGGGACCTGTTGGTGATTATCGTGCTCTAAATGCACAAACTGTTAAAGATAAATATCCTGTTCCTTGAACCGCAGATTTCACTGCTGAATTACATGGTAAACAAATTTTCAGCCACATTGATCTTGTAAAAGTTTACCATAAAATTCCCATAAATCCTGATGATGTACATAAAACTTCAATTTGCACTCCATTTGGACTTTATGAAAGCACTCGCATGCAATTTGGCCTTTGTAATGCTTCGTCTCGTCAACTTTTCAGCGATTTATTGATGACGCAATTCGTGACTTAGGATTTTTTTACGCATTTCTTCATGATTTGCTAATTGCATCAGATAATGAAATTGAACATTTAGAACATCTTGAGTTGTTGTTTTCTAGATTTAAAGAATATGGTCTGTGTATTAATGTTGATAAATGTAAATTTGGTCAATTCACTATCGATTTTTTAGGATTCAAGCTTTCAGCTGCAGGAATTGAACCCTTACCTGATCGCGTAAAATTCCTAGCCTAGATTTTATCCAGCCCTCTACCTTATCTCAACTAAGACGTTAGATAGGTCTTTTCAATTTTTATCGACGTTGCATTCCCAAAGCTGCCTATATTTCAGCTCCACTTGTCAAATTCTTAGAAGCACACAAAAATAAGAAAAAAAACATCCCCGTTGCAATGCTAATAAAACTGAGCAATTAGAATTGAATAATGAAGCCATCCTTTCCTTCACTGCTTCGAAAGAAGCTATAGCTCGAGCTACATTATTATGACACCCAATTCCTGGCACCCAGTTACGTTTATGGGTTTATGCTAGCAATGTCGCAATTGGTGGATCTTTAATGCAACTCCCCGAAAACCATTGGGAACCAATAGCATTTTATTCTTGTAAATTAAATAAGTCTCAAAGAAATTGGTCTACATATGATCGTGAATTATTTGCTATTTATTGCTCCATAAAAAAATTATGACACATGCTAGAAGGTCGAAATTTTATTATTTATACAGACCAAAGACCCCTTACATTCTCATTTCAACAGAACCCTAATAAATGTAGCCCACATCAATTGAGACATTTAGACTATATTTCGCAGTTTTCTACTGATATTAGATATAATAAAGGCTCTGACAACATTGTGGCCGATGCATTATCTCGAATTGAGATAGATACAATTTCTCCTAACGTGCTAGATTTTAAAGAGTTTGGCACTGCTGAGACCAATGATGAAGAGCTAAAACAAATTCTCGAACTTGACATTACTTCAATAAAATTAGAAAAACACTATTTTCCACTCGAATATGTACATTTATATTGCGATATATCACAAAAACGTCCTCGACCATTTGTTCCTAAAAGTATGCGACAATCAGTTTTTTCTACCTTACATTATTTCTTTCACACAGGTATCTCAGCTTCATTAGATTTAATTTCCAAACGATTTTATGGCCTGGTATGCGTAAGGACATAACATCTATGGTTCGCAGCTGTACGAAATGTCAAAAATCTACAATCTTTCAACACACCAAATCACCAATTGGTAGATTCTCTGATGCGCGCTTTGCCCATATTCACGTTGATTTTATCGGACCCGTACCATCCTCGGATGGCAATCAGTACTGTATGTCCATCATTTATAGGTACACGAGATGGCCCGAAGTCGTACCCACTTCTGATATGACTACAAAAACAAGTGCTCATGCAATGATAAATGATTGGATCTCCTGTTACTATAACTACTGATCAGGGTAGAAATTTTGAGTCCACTCTTTTCGAAAAGCTTACTAATAAATTAGGCTGTAGACGCATCAGAACTACAGTATACCATACACAGACAGTCTAACGATTTTATTGAAAGATTACATCGTCATCTTAAGAGTACTCTTAACGCTCAAATAAAACTCGATGAACTGAAATCCTCCCCATTGTCCTACTTGGTTTGCACACTGCTTTTAAAATGATATCCAAGCGACCTGTGCTCAACTTGTTTATGGCACAAATATCAGACTACTCTCTGATCTCATTAACATTGAAGTTATCAATCAACCACGTACTCATACACACGTGACTAAGTTAACTGAAAAAATGAGAAGGTTAAATCCTATTGCCACTGCAATGCACGGCAGTCCTAAAATTTATGTCAGTCCCTCATAACAAACCTATTCAGACGTATTTCTTAGATGAAATAAAGTAAATCCTCCCTTATCACTCCTTTATGCGTCCCCATCTAGTGATAGGCAGGTCTAAGAAAACGTTTGACTTGGAATTAAACGGGAAACGCTGTACTGTATTTATTGACAGCATTAAACCTGCATATCAATTAGCAGATTTTATTTCACCTTCCCAACCTCAAAAATAAAATGAGCCCATAAATTTTCCAACTACTCTTGTCGAGCAGCATACCACCAAATCTGTTCGCAAAGTTTCTTTTTCAAAACATCTCGCCACGGAATATATGGTTTAAGCATTTGATGTGCATAGTGTGCGTATTATTTCCTTGTCAAAAATAAAACTCGAAGTACACATGAGGTCACCTGTTTTTCGTGTAATGCATAATATAATTTCTATTGTTTGTTTTGCATCATATGTACTTTAATTTTACTCAAGACTTTTCTTATATATCTATATTAATTGCTACCTTTTTTGTAATCGTGACCTGGGGGCATACTCTGTAGCAGTCTGCTATTTATCTCTCTCTCTCAAGTTTTATTTCAGCCAATAGCGTGGTTGCGTATTTCTTTCCTCCCGTGTTTCTTTGGAGTGCTTTTGGAGTCACGTAACACAGTAAAATTTGAACTCACCAGAAGCCGCAGTTTATTCTCACAGTGACGTTATACGAATATTTGACTATGTGTTGTTTCAGTTTAATAAAGTTTATTTTTCTACAAAAACCTTCTTATCATTCGAGGCACATAGATATTTTATGATCTCCCTAATAATTTCCTAAACTACTATCACCATTTTTCGCTAAGTCTCTCACTGGATATTTGATTATTTCATCTTCTTCAAATTCAGATTTTAGAAATTTCCTTCAGTTATAAAGTCTTTCTTTTGCACTATATCTAACACAAGCCGTGTGGGTTCTATTCCACACTTTCAAGAATTCAGCAGCAAAACAAAATCAAAATTCTACCATTGGATATAACATTGAATCACTCAAGTTTATCATACAATAACTTAAGAGAAATTTTTCTTTTTGATTGCACAGATATAATTAATTTTAATAGTTCCATAACATATACTTCAAACAAAGCATCTTCCCTGCCGAAACGAGGAGCATAGTTTTAGCATAGCTAGCACCAGTTTGCGATAAACTATAAACAACTTCTAGCGCTCTACACCAAGTGGCCGTTGCTTGAATCAAATATTGGAATTTTTTTTGTCTCAGTAGCAAAAACATTGTGAATCTGATTAAATTAGCTACAAAACAATAACCATTCATTAAAATCACCATTGAATTGATGAAATTCCATTTCAGAAATTTCCGTTTATAATTACTAGTTTCATTATCAATTCAAATGTACACAACTTGAATTTCTCCCTATGACTGGATTTTTTATAGTTGATGATTTAAATTCAACACTTATTAGTAGGCTTATTCTTTAACTTATGTGACTTTACTTCATGATCCAAATTCTCCTTTGCTTACTTCTTGATTGAACTTACTATTATCATTCTCTTGTACAAAATCAGGATCTTGTTTATATTCTTTACTAATCAAAATTATTTCTTTCTTTTCGTGTTACGATTGCATAATCATACAGATCTTGAAATTTTACTAAGACAAACTTTAAACAGGCTTTAAAAAACACAACTTGAAATATTTTGGTTTAATAAATCATCAAACTAAATAAAAATTCACTTAAAGTAAAAAAAAAAAAAATTATTAACAAGGTAAACAAAGCACCTTTATTTATTCATATTACACATGTTTCATTGCTCCGACGGTAACATAATCAATAATAAATATGATGCAAGTATTTTCGCAAAAAAAAAAAAAAAAAAAAAAAAAATTAATTTAAAGCTGGTAAACAAAAATCACGCGAACTCAATCATAATGAAATTAACTGCAATAATAAAAATGATTATTTGTCTATGTGAATTATTTAATACTATTGTTTCATTTTTCTGTAGAGAATCTCGTTCCAAATTTTAGGAAGCTCTATGGATGCTGAATCATTGCTATTCTCGATGCGCAAGGAGATTTCTATTGATTCTCGGATAATGTATGGCAAGTAAAATCTTGATGGATAAAAGCATCTTCATAAATGTTGATGGATTAATGCAATGGAACATGTAAAATATGAATAAATAAAGTTTTTTTGCCTTGTTAAAAGTATTTTATCACTTTAAATAAATATTAATTTAGTTTGATGTATTCAAGTGATTTTTCATATAGTTCAATATATCATGTAAAATATCCTGTCGCTCATACCAGAAATGTTACTTAAAGCGTTCAAAAATATGTTATTATAACACCCCAGCATTCTAAAATATCAGTAATTTTTTAATGATAAAATATTCTACTTTTTTCTACAAAACATATTGAAACATTAAGAGACTATTTCCGCTAAGATGCTGTATATTCCCTCGGCCGCCATCTTAGATTTCTTTGCGATTTTTTGTTAGAGTTGTTTATCGATAAGGCAACCCCGGTTCTGGCAACCCCTTTAAGCCTAACATTCGCATAAATCGCTGCTTAGCGACATTTACTACTTGGCAGAAATAAGTTTTCACGCCAAGAAAAAAATGAAGATGGCGGCCGAGGGAATTTACGGCATCTGATCCACTATTTCTAATACAAGTTAAATCTTATACTAAAAGGATCAAGAGGAGTAAAGGTAAGAGGATAATAATATAATAAATAAAACATAGACAAACACAACAACAATGTTTATTACTTCTTTTAACATTTTGTAATTATAAAAATTCTAATTATAAAAATCAGAAAATTTTTCACTTATAAAAATATTGAATGACTATATATATATATGTGTGTGTGTATTTAAGTATGTAACAATAATCACTATAATTTTTAATGTTTGACGCACTAGTTTTCCCTTCATTGAAAAGTTAATTATTTTATCTTTATATTTTTAGTATAGCGTGATGAAATAAGAGCATGTAACATAATTTAATTTATAACATTCTCGCAGTTGATTAATTACACGTTTGAGAAATTCTCTGAATATTTGTAGTAACATTTCTCCTGTAGTAATTGTTTAAATGATTCAAATATTTATCGTAGATTTTATGGAAGTATGCAGTGAGTATGCTCGCAAATCAACATCACAATTGATCAAAGTACATAGTGTATATTGCATTAGATAGATTTTATGCATGTTATGTTTCCGGATAAATTTCACACTTACAAGTGACTTGAATTACAGAATATTTGCTCCGTTTCATGGCATTCGCTTTTTAGCATTAACAAAATTATATTCACTGAAAATAAAATTAAAAATGTTTAAAATGATATACTAATGCTTTATATTTTACAGATATTATTTTTGTATATTGTTCATTAAAAGCATAAATAATTACATTGAAAATATCAGATACTTAAAAAAAAATGTATGTACGACTTTTGAAACTGCCGCGTTTCATATTCCATGTTTTTAGAGCACTCCGGTTATATGTGTAATCATAGCTGTTTATATTCCGATTTTCTTTTTCGGGACAAATAAGCATATTTAAATCAGCGCTTTCATTAAAAAAATCTAAGTGAAATCTAATGATCCCCATATAGAAATAAAATGCGTTTGATTAAATTAATTTATGGTTGATAGTAATTTTATTTGGTTGTTGAAAAACCCAGAATGTTTAGAATACATACGCATTATATAAATAAAAGAAACATTTTATAAAATGACCTACGGGCACAGTAATTTTTAAGTAACACTTATTTTCGAATTCAATTCCGAATTAAAATTCGAATTAAAATTCAATTTCGAATTAAAAAAAATTCCTAAAAAAATGCCAAAAACCCCAAGTAAAGAAAGAAGAGAGGTAGAGGAGAGGTAATATTTACAATACCCCCAGTTTGTATCTTTAGAATTTGCAGTTAAATTCCAATTTTATTTATTAATTGCAAAAATATTCTATATTTTAAAATTGTAAAGCAGTTAATTACACTGCTCGAAAATACTATTTCTATACCACGATTTAGTAAAATTTTCATTGTGAGAAAACTCTTTGGAAACATTGTTCAAATTTCAAGCTGTAACGTTTATTCAGTATCAGCTTAAGGAAAAAATTCGCCAGACAAAGCAAGAACGAGATGCGCTAATAACCAGCACCCAGCTTCATTTATTGGAACACGAATGGGCGAAGCATACATTTTAAATTTACCGTAATGCAGCAACAAGTACAAGTATCGGATGCCCGAAGGTAAAAAAAAAAAAAATAATAAATGACGTAGTTGGTTTAGTTACAGTAGATCTTCGTTGTTTGAGAGTGGTAAGAAAAAAAGTTTTGTTGACAGAGGAAAATGCAAATATGGTTTTGCCTAACGTGTACAAATTGGACTCAAATGAAACCCAAGCTCATCGTAATGTAGTCGAAGTATAGGGCGATGAGGTGGCAATTTTAAAATGCACCGTAAAAAGATTGTTTAGAAAATATTGTTTAGTTAGTGACATACATTTTTTTTTTATATGAGAAAGGCTAAGGACGATATTTCTTTCTAAATATCGAAACACGGATGGAAACTCTGAAGCAAATTTTCGAGTCAATAAGGAATACAAAGAACAGTTTGTAGTATAACCGTCAACCATTTCCGAAAAGTGTTGCTAGCTCGAAAAGTTTATGAAGTTCAACACATGGACACTATCTGAACTGAAAAGCGACATAGATCAAATATTTGCAGCAATCCTCTGCTCCAAAGAGCAAAAACTCATGCATCAAGCATATATTTTGAAATACTTCCAACACTTATAGAAACTGTAATGGATCTTCACCGTTAAATGAGGTAAACAATGATATGCTGTAAAAAAAAAAAAAAAAAAAAAAAAAAAAAAAAAAAAAAAAAAAAAAAACATTAGGCTGCACATAACACATTTATAAATTTAGCTTCAATAATTATCCTCCGTAGTGTGTTTCAGCAGCTTTGTATGTTATCCTAAGGTTTGCTCATACACTATATAACATTAAAAAATTTGGTTAAATTAGAAAACGCATCATGCAGTCAAAAAGCCATTTTTAGCATTTGCACCAAAGAATGAAAAAGCACGAGGATTCTTCTGTGCCGCCCTGTATATTATTTAGAATTTTTTATACACACCATATATCAAGGCAAAATTTAAACCAGGTAAAAACTGCACAACAAAACTGCAAACGCACTTCCAGCAATTAACAACCATAAATGGCAATGTATTCATGTCTATGCGTAACCCTGTAAGTGTATTTATTTTCATTAAAAAAATTATCTTGTTATACAAAATATTGTTCAGACGAAAAATACATAATAAAATTAAAACTTATTGGATGTGCCAATCCCAAAACATTCTTCTAACTCATACATCTTGATATTTCAAAAAGTAGTTATAGATAAGAATACTGCAGTATTATTAGGTGGATACTATACCAACTTTGATTTTCATCTTAAATTTCTGCTTCAGTCAATTAATCGGAGTAAAAACGAGTTAATCTCGATCATAATATTTATTAAAATCACTAGTTTTTATTACAAAAAATATTTATAAACTTTTCGATCGGTGTGCCTGTTTCTCAATTTATGTTATCATTCATATATTTACAACAGGAATAAGAATATTATCTTACCTGTTTTCTCGGTAGCGCCGCTTCCCATCTCCCGTCACCCGTAGGTTCATCTATACCTTTCTTAAGGCAGTCGCATAGCGTAGTCACAATTTTAGCTAAAGTGGTTGGAAGAAAGTAAATATTAAATTATTTTGGATGTTTGATGTTCACTGTAGATTGGTCGATAAACTTATTTCTTCAAATCTTGAATGAAAGCATTTAATGAAAAATCTGATGTAGTACATAATTAAGCACCGAGATTTCAACTTCTCGGCACATCTTTCAAGATACAACTGCATTTGTCAGAGGTCAAAAGGAGAGTAAAAAACAATATATATTAAAAGAGTTAAAAAGAAAGAAAGTCCAAAGTTTGTAGTCCGTGACGTCAACATAACAGCAACCCTTGCTGTGTAAGTGTAGAGAAAAAGGGCAAAGCGACCACAGGAATCCACATCTTTTGAAGCTAAGAAAGTTCCAATCTTGAATAATAAAAGTGTTTCTGGTTTTTCACTTTCAGGGGTTACATATTCCAACAGTTTTTCGTTTTTCTGTTGTACATTATCTGTTTGCGAATAGCCGTCTCAGCAGGACGCGAGTTCCTCTCCCTGCACGAGCCGCCGATGGACAACAGAACTGCAACATATGGAGAAAATATATAAAAAATCGCTATCACAGCGCCCTTTCCGGCAAAATATTTCCAAATTCAAGGAGGATCTGCTGGCGATAGTCAAAAGCAAACACAAAATTGTTGGTTCAATTCTACGCATAATTTCATAAACTTATTGATAGTAAAATAATGAAAATGGCACAGAGAACGCCATTACAGCGCCCCCTTACGGCGGAATATTTCCAAATTGAAGCTGCTGACCATAGTAAAAAATAAGAACAAAAAATTTGAATAAATGAAAGTTGAAATTCTAGTACTATATTCACCTTGAGTTATACATAATTCCCGGACAAATCTCAAGCTCTCGTATTAATAAACTTTTAATGTAGTCTGGCGCTTCATATTATACAGCATTGATCTTACTTCAATAAATGAAATTGAAAATTCTAGTCTATATTCACCTTGAGTTAACGATGCACTATCATACTATATGCATGGAGTATGGAGAGATTTGCTGCATAAAAGATAAAAGTTCGTTTTGTTGAAAATATGAACAACTTTATCTGGCATCTCATCTGACGTACAATATTTAAATTACAATGTTTTCTTCTGAACAATTCTCGGACAAGCGCAAAAAAAGAAAACAACAGCAACATTTAAATCCTACTGATGTGAAAACGTTCTGGGTATTTCTAATGTATTTTAAGATATTTTTAATTTGCATTAAAATTAAATATCTTTATATTATAAGTATGCGCCTGAAAGAAATTTTTGTACAATTATTTGTGCTATTATATGTATTTTTTTTAAAAAAATTGGTTCATTTTTATGCATAAATTCATACATTTTCGATAATACAATAGTGAAAATTTCACAGACATCGCTATTACAGCACCTCCTTCAGACGGATTTTTTTTTTTTTTTCATATTCAGGAAGGACTTACTGGCCTTAGCCAAAATCTTACACACAAAAACTGACTCACTTCTATTCATAGATTCATATGCTTTTCAATGTTACAATAACGAAAATGTTTCAAAAATTACTATTACAGTACTCCTTTCGGACAGAATAATTCGAAATTCAACAAAAACCTGCTCCACATAGCGAAAAACTCATATATGAAATTTGCTTCAATTCTATGCATGACTTCATGCACTTTTTAGTGGTACAATGGCGACACACGGACACACAGTCAGAGATTTTGTACTACGTGCTACATACCAAGAAAATTTTCTGAAATTGTAACAACATACTTAGCTTTATGGAATAAATTAATTTATATAGGGAGAAGAATATATTTCCTAAAGCTTTTTCGTAAAAAAAATTATTTTTCTGGAAATGAAAATACTGTTTTTACTATCTGAGATGCAATTATTAATAAATTTGTTATATTTGAAGTTAGTTAATAAAGTTCGATAACACGATAATGTTATTTAAAAATTAATATGCATGATTTTTTGTATGTGAGTTTAGTTTATACATCATTTAATAAATATTTAAGATGAAACAGTATAACACTTTATGCCACATGCTTTATTTCAGAATTGTGCTATATTCTTAAAGCATGTTAATTTTGTAACTATACATTTTTAGATTCCCCAAAAGCATTCCAGAAAGCACAACACCCAAAAGCATTTTTATTAGAAAAGTATGAATTTTGCAATTAAAAAAAGTTTTGAAAAAGTTATTAAAATCGATACTTTCCTATGAGTTAATAGCCGAAGATATCGCCAAATATTTCGTAAAATACAGCAGTTCATTTTAATTCTGATTATATCAGTTGTTTAACCCCTTCGGGTGGAGAGTATTTTACAGAATTTTTAATCTTTTATCACCTGTTTTTCAAAACATAATTTTTTGCCTAATTGAGTCGGGAAAATGCTGGAATTAAATAAGGCAAAATTTACAATAAAAATTTACTTGTGAGAATAATCGCTGATTTTGAGCATCTTACGCGGCCCGTATAGCGGTCGCTCGTCCCAAAGGGGTTAAGCGAGTAGTTCGATTACACGCCTTTTGATTTCCTGTTTATATTATTTAATTTTATCGATGAAATTTTAACTTCATTATCCCTCTAAAGCGGTGGTTCCCAACGTGGGGCGTACGCCCCACAGGGAGGCAATTTGGCTTTTAAGGGGGACAATTCCAAATTTATTACTCAACCATTCGCTCTCAGTTGCAAAATTCAAAATTAAAATTGAAAAAGAAGTTTCCTCGTTGAATTTAATTAAATGTCCCCAATCAAAAGTTCAAAATAGAAGTGAAACCAGAATAATTGCATGACCAATTTATAAAAAAGTTTCATACATCCAAACTTTTTCTTCTTTTTTTTCTTTTTAAAACTTTCTATAATATTTCTGGTTTCAGTAACGTATCTAAAATTTTATTACAACTATTTCATTTATTAATTGAATGAGCTTTGTACTTTGTATTTCCGTTCTCTGTGTATATATTCACTGAAGGAACTTTTATATGTGAAATTATTTAAGAGTATATCTAATTCTGACTGTTTTCAACGCCTGTTAAACCTAAAAAAAATTTCAAATATCTAAACAAGGTACTACCAACTTCATAAAACGTATATATCTTAAATAGCATTAGAAAAGTAATTAGATAAATAGTAAAGATCCATTACTTTAGTGCAGGCATCATACACAGTAAATAAATATACATCATGCCATATACATTTTAAATTTTAAAATAAGATAACAGGTGGCAGTCAGTTAATGATCATGGGGAAGGGAGAACAGAAGAAATATGTTTTGGTGGGGAATAATGGCTATTTAAAATTGATAAAGATCAGAATCTTGAAATGCTTCTTGTGAAATGCATTATCCATAGACAAAAATAATTCACTAAACTTCTCGACCAACTCTTAATACATTTCTAAAATAAATTATAAAACATGTCATTGTTATCAATTTTAATGATAAATGTTCAAGATATTTCGTGAAGAAAAAAATAGAAGCCATATAACACTTTTATTTAAAATTGAGGTAAGTTGGAAAGAAACAACAGTAAAACTATTTTGCCATAAAGGCGAATATGTGTATCCTCAGTGCATTTTTAGATTTATGATAAAACATATATTTTTGAGGGCGGGCATCATGATTTTACAGACGATTTGGTGGGGCGCGGCCAATAAAAAGTTGGGAAACACTGCTCTAAAGCGCAAGTAATTGTGTTTCTCTAATGTCGAACTCACACCGGAATTTAAAAAAAAAAATTATTGCTAAATAAGGAAAAGCAATTTCTCCACTGCTTTTCCACCAAAGTTAGAAAAGTGAAATTTAATAAAATGATTCTTGTGCAAATGTTCATTAATCGTAGGTGGGATCTGTGGGATGTAATATATCCCACCACCCCTCAAGGGATTAAGGGATGCTAGCCGAAAGAAAATGGAGAACTATTTATGAAAACCTAAGAGTAAACAGATTTATCCTTCACAATCATTTTCATGCGATCGAAAGAAATTAAAAAAAATAATTAAACTTGAAAATTAATTTAAAAACTGAGATACAGTTATGAAATAAATTATATTACAGTTTTTAAACAAATAAAATTTCTAGGTACATTTTTCCCCATTCAGCGGTGTAAAAATTTAAAATATGCGGTGTTTAGAAGTTTAAAAGAATAGAGTAAAAGCGAAATTTAATCCTCTACTGTTGCCATCGTCAAAATGACGTCAGCGTTACATAAGGGCACGTTAATCCTTTATAATATAGATAATTAATTTATTAAAAACGCTTCTAAAGCCTTTATGGTATTGTAACAATAAGAAATATGATATATGTCTTGATATAGATGAGAATTATTTAACTAATTTAACAAATATAAACCAATTAGTTTTGAAAATGTTCTATTAAGTTTCATTTCGACAAAATGTTGTGCGCATAATTTTATCAAGAATGAATTACAGACGGAAAACATTTCAGAAATAGTTCTCAATAACATTAAATGTCCCTGAACAAAACAATTTACCGAGCTAGTTTCTAAATACATTTATAGTACTGTGTTAAATTAGTAATATCTAATTACGTGTATCAGGAAACCCTGAAGGATATGTGACAACATTTCAATTAGAATTCAAAGATTTACCAATGTATTCAAAATTTCATACCGAGATTTAATGCGGCTTGTATTATCTTAATAAAATCAATTACGATATACAAATAATTTTTATATTTAATTATTATTGTGCTCAACCTAAAACTGCGCTGTTAATTGAATTTGCAAATATTTAAAAACATTCTGAATAACGGAAATAGAGATCAACAAAAAACTTTGCCTTCTACTGATCATGGAGGCAGTATCTCATCAGTATTTTGGAATTAAAAAAAAAAGATCTCGTTCAACAATATGTTCATGACATTATTTTGATATTCTCAATTTCAGCTAAATATTTTTTGAGTTTTTTATTAAATCATACTTAAATTAATCATTCATTTCAAGTATTCCGTGTTAGAGCAAGTCGGATAATTTGAATCCTCATTTTCAATTACTATTACCATGATCTTATTCTATGATGTGAACCTTGAAAAGAAAATTACGAGTACTTAAACATGTGCAATGCACAGTCGTGGAAAAAAAAAAGCAAACACACCCTACTAACTCCTCAACAAATTATCGTAGAAGAAAGGTACCGAACAATTGAAAATAAAGTCTACTTTTAAATTATGTATATAAACTTTGCTTAGGGGGGCATCTACATATTAAAGCGAGGCATAACTTTGTTTTTTTTTTTTCAATAGCAGTACACAATTCTGACATCATAAATGAACTTTGCACCCTTTAATTAGCCTGAATTTTGTTTGTGTTTATGACGGCCAATTATCAACACGTGGGATATAGGCCCAAAGGGGTTGCCCTTCGTGGGGGTCTTTCTTAGAGAACCTAACCCGTATTTACGCTTGGGAATCCAAGGTTCGAAGAAAACCACCGAAACCCCGAACGATTAGGCCGACGGGCGGGATTGGGTTCGAACCCAGCACCTCCCGTCTACCAGCTTCAAGAGCAAAACCTCTCGGCCACTGGTGGGGCTTAATTAGCCTGAAAACAAATTTTTATGCAACTCGCACGATACGTTTCAAAGAAATTAATTATTTTAAAACCACCATATTTTAAGGGCTGTATACAAATTGAAGTTCAGTACACGATTGTTAACCGAGAGAGCCCCCTTCTTGATCAAGGCACATTAAACAGTCACTGAAGCCTGCTAGATTACAGGACAGCAGAAGAAATTTCAAAATATTTAGTCACTTCTATCATAGACGGCCCCTTAAACCACCATTTCGCCGTTTTTTAAGCATAATTTGAAAACTACTTAGAAGAAACATGCGAAATTTCGGATTTCCATAAAGCAGGACTTAATAAATGTAAATCCATAAAAAAAACTGTAGGTTGCAATTCATAATTTTTTCCAATATTAATTTCCTAATTCATAATTCATATTATAAATTATAAAAATTGCAAATTCAACGTATTTATGTTTGGGTATATTAGTATTATTGCTACACAAAAAATTAGAATATTAGAAGCATAATTTATAGGTAACTATCATTCCAATTTTCATGTTTCTAAGCCCTTCAGTATTACAAATATCGCAATTTTAGAATGTATTTGGCTACTGCACCCCCTTTGTGTTAGTGGACATAAGGTATAGTCTATGTTCTAAGATGGACTAATGCCATCATTTTTGATACCATTACTTTTGAAATCAGTTCAGTATTTCCAGATATTACCTCCTACAAATAAACAAACAAACTTTACTTCTTTATAATATTAAGTATAGTTATATATTTTTGAAAAACACCAAATTGCCCCCCGCAGAAAAAAGCGGGGTAATGTGGTGCCTGTGCATTTTACTTATGATTTTGTTTATTGTTACCATATTTATTTGTACTATGTTTACTGATTACCACTAGCATTTTATTTATGAATCATTTCTCAGAAGCATACTGTTTATTTCTTTATTCCAGAATGATTTTATTTTGTAATTTTTAACATATATAGGTATAACAATGTTGATGGCTATTTCTTAAGAAAGTGTTCGAAAACTTTTTTCGGTAAAAAGGTTTCTTTGGAAAACTTCGATAATCGTTATACGAATTTATATTACATGTTTTCTTTAAAAACGGGTCAACATTCACTAGATTTTTCAAAAATATTGTATTTGGATTGCTTTTATGATTAGAACAAAATTGCTAGTAAATTTGGAAAATCATTGAAATACGCAATTTATTCCGCTGTGTGTATTACATATATACATTTTCACAATCATCTTAGTATACTTCGCATTATATAATGGCAGGTAAATAAAACGAAATTGAATATAGTAATTTACTGGTGTGTGATATGTTTACGTGTTCAGAATATGAACTTACTCTTATTGCAGTGCCTATTTCAACAAGAATTATACATAAAAAAAAAATATTGTTTTAAAAGTACACATTTTTTTATAAATCTCTCAAAATTGAAATAGTACAATTACTTATGAGCTATGTGTAAAAATTTCATTTCCGCGAAATAATCAGATCTCTGTGCCAAAGAGAAACCTGGCATAAATTAATAATGTGTCAGATTTATATAATATACAACGTTAGCCATTTTCACCAGCATTTAAAATTTATAATTTCTCATTTGTATTTCTGAATTAAGTATTTTAAATTTATTTTCCCCAAATCGAGAAGTAACTAATCTACCACCGTAAAATATATTATATAATATTACATGGAATATTCATAACTAATTTTTGAACATCTTATTTACGTGATTCTTGCATTAGAATGAAATGAATACTATTGTTTCTGTTTCAATGAAAAAAAAAATGAAGAAGTCTCATTTTATGCGTGATCGAATAGTCATGAAAATCTGTAAAATGAGTTATATGTCAGCTGATTGTACTCATCAAGACGAACAAAAAATGGAAAGGAACATGGGTCGGAAATGACGTTTAACAGGTGAAAATCGCAAAAATAGCAAAAATATCGAAATCTTGCATGCTGTTTTTCTGCAGAACTGGCTAGTAGCACGAAGCTGGTTATCCTTTCGCTTTGTGTATATCGGGTCAAAAAGAGATAACATAAACTTGTAAGAAAGGCAAAAAAATCTGTGAGCAGGAATCCACGTAAAAATTTTCCATCTCCTTAAAAAAAGACCAATAAACGCAACTTCGCATCTAGCATCGTTCCTCTGTAGATATACTCTGTGTAATAATGTCCGCGTTCGACACTTTGAACAATTGTTGTAAAATATTTATTTTCTCTGGGCATCACAAGCTGTATTGAACTTATTCTGTTCATATTAGATGTAAATTTCCAAATGGGTGAAATATGTCCGGACCAGGACTCGAACCCGGGACCTCCTAGCTGAAGCCGCCAGTGCTCTGCCATCTGAGCTATCACGGACGATTCTGGTGAAACTTTTTCACCCAGCTAACCTTAATGATTACAATTCTGTTCAATAAGTAATTTTCTGGAGTGTGCCTCAATTTGTCCAGTTCAAGACGCATTTTCTCAATTTTCGTCCTTTAAACGCCATTTGAGGTCCCATGTTCCATTGCATTTTCTGTTCGTCTTCACAAGTACTATCATCCCGCTAAGTTTGTTGAAGCATTTCAGATACACTTTGAATAGAAAATTTTACCGTTCTCACAAAAATTATGTGCATAGAGTATAATAAATTCTTAAGGAAATAAAATTTATCGGCAGGGTATTTATTTTCCACTTTCAACAAATGGTGCAAAAAATAGAATGTATGAATTCAAATTAATTATCGGCATATAAATTTCCATGTGGCATTCGTCGTTGAATTGTATGCTCATATAATAGACCCTCACTCACTATATACAACATAGTACAATACATTCGTTAGTAAAGCAGGAAAATATTTTATTTCCATGCATCTAAAGGCGTTGCTATATTGCGGTATGCTTTATACTCCTTCGCAGCTATGTCACAAGGTGTTTGATACAGAGGTCTGTTTGGTCAAGCATTCGAAATTGGTTCCTAACAAGGTTCTTTTAAATACTGAGCGCGGCTTTTTATTTGAATCCTCACACAATAAGCGCGCGTTTCTCTATCCCTATCGCTTTATGCAATGAATGCACACGTTTGCGATTTGTAAATAAGTAGCCTTAGGAAAATACATGACCACTAATGCAGTACCAAATGTACACCGGTGGCAGAAACTACCTTTAAGCTAGTATACGTGACTTCCTAGAAGGAAATTAGAATAAGAAACTAACAAAACCTTCTGAAAAGCAGCACAAGAATTTGCATATAGGCTGATGTAGGAAAAAGAGTGTTCATTTACAGTACTGAACATTTGACATTGTGTTACTTCAGAAAAATGTGGGATGTGTATCATCCAAAAGATAACAGAAAAGTACATTCATTTTACTACTGTATGTTAGTAGAATACGAAATTAATGAAATCTTCAGAATTTATGAATTTCTTAAATTTCCACATTTCTGTATGTTCCTCTTTTTATAAACGTATTTTGACTGTAATTCTTATTTATTTCCATACATTGCCAAGCGATATTTCAAGTCTTTGGGATACTTCCTGAATACTGTATTCCCCATATGATAAAATTGCTGTCAGTCATTGCACACTAAATACGACTTTCAGTGAAACAGCACTAAGTGTTAATAATCATCTTGGGCTTTAAGACTCTAGCTTAAAACTATTTAATTATTTTTGACCCTATGATATGCATAAGAGGTATTTTCTCATCTCGAATACCACGTAAGAACTAATGTGTATGAGCCCAAGCATGAGACCAAACTAGCACATTTCTCTTCCATTCAAACCAGAATATTTTGCAGAATAGTATTATTCTTTAAGAACAACAAGTTGCTAAAAACTTGGAAATATAAACTGCATAATTACAAATATTAAACAAACTTTTTTTAAGTGGGTGTTTATTTATGTAGGAGTCCTGGCAGAATTAAATAATAGATTGGACCATTAAAAATAGAAGTTATGGTAAATATTAAGAAACAAATAAACAATGCGGTAACGGCACACACACACACAAAAAAATACTGCCGGCCCGGCCTGCAGGCGGAGGTAGATTTCGAAGTTAAGTATACAAATTTCACAAACAAAAACCAAATCATGATTAGAGATAAACCCAATTTAACAATTTTATCTGGCCGCTTTTGACGAGTTTTTATTTCATTTTTATATAATAACTGGTTTTATCAGAATCATGTTAGGGCGGTATTAAAAAAAATACTTTTCCATGCTCAACAACTCGAAATTTTCTGGCATAACTCCAGATTCATTTTTAATAGGAAAAACATGAAACTTGTTGACGTGATTTTTGAAGAGATTTATAAGCCACTTGTGTTTTTGATTTTTGTTCAATTAATTAAAACTTGATGTATAAACAATTATTTTCACAGTAAGACAATATTTTTTGTTTCTAACACAATCGCTTCGGGAAATTCCGTTCAAAATGCCCACTTTGACATCATTTTTTTAAATATATTCTGCCTCTGTCAAAAAATCGATCATTACGGTACATTATATAGTTTCTGAATAAGCGAATCTACCAATTGGATGCGTTTCAGAGAAAAAATGAATTTAAAAATGGGTCAGAAAATAAGCAGTTTGGATTTGAATACTCCCTTAACCCATTAACCGCTGACGTTGCGTTCACGCAACAGTCAAAATAATTGCTCATGCAATTAATTAATTACATTGGCACCACTATTTTAGAATAAAAAAAAATGTCTTATTTATTGGCTGGAATTTTGCTATTTTACTAAAGCGAAATTTACCTTACTGAATTTGTGGTGGGAAACTACTTTCAACAAGAAATTTGAAAATTTCTATCGTAATAGTTTTGGCGGTTAATGGGTTAATACGATGATTTTTCCAACACAATCCGCTTCGAGAAATTCGGTTCAAAAGGCCCACTTTGACAGCATGTTTTAAAATATATTCTGCCTCTATCAAAAAATTGACCGTTGCGGTACATTATATAGTTTCTGAATAAGAAAACGTAGCAATTGGAAGCCTTTGAGAGCAAAAATGAATTGTAAAATGAGTCAGAAAATAAGCAGTTTGGATTTGAATACACCCTTACTAAGATGATTTTTTTCTTCAACCGCTATGTATTTTTAATTTGTTTTTGCTGTAAGAATTGGTACTATCCAAAACTTGTCTACATAGATGTTGTAGAAAATATTAAGAAGATATATGATAAATTCATGGGGATTTTATATCTTTTGAATTGACGGAGTCATGGATGTATTTCTTCTTCAAACGCCCTTTTTTTTTTCGTTTTTAATTTTTTTGAGGTACAAATTGGTCCTATCAAAAACTTGTGAATATAAAAGTTGTAGATAATGTTAAGGAGATTCATAATAAAATTAATTGGATTTGATATCGTGAGAATTGACGAAGTTATGAAATTTTTTCTCCCAAAAACCCTATTTTTTGCGCCCCTTCAGCCCATTTTTAACTTTATCAAAAATATGTGATACATAAATTTTTGGCCCTATTTTTAGAAATAATAAAAAAATTAAACTGATTTGATATTCACAAAAATTAGGAAGTTATGGGTTTTTTTTTGTTTTCACAAAACCCCTCCCTATTGCCATCCCCTTGGTCCAATTTTGCCCATTAACGAACTTGACCGAGATTTTATGCCCATTGATTTCCTGTATCAGTTTGGAAGAGATTGGTGAAGAATTACGAAAGTTATCGTGTCCAGAAGAAAGTGATATACATAGATAGATAGATAGATAGATAGATAGATAGATAGATAAAGTTTCTTACTGAGAGTGGTTTTGGGTTCTAGGGGTCATGATCGGTGTAGATCTGCAAAAATTTTTCAGAAATTCCAACATAGGAACGATCCCAATAGGTAGTATTTCATACGAAATCTACCTAAAAATATTGATGCTAAAAGACAGACAACTGTTTTGGAAGCTATAAAGCACTATAAAGCTGCTATCAGATTTACCAACTTTTTGAGCAGCCAACTTTTCAGCCGATTTTAACCCCAACTTTTTTCAGTTCAAAGGAAGAAAAAGGTTACAATTGTCGTTGCTAAAGTTTGAGGAAAATCAGTACTACTAGTACCAGCCGTCAATATGTATCGCCTTTTCGTATCAATCGCTTATCGCTGATTCGCTGAAAGGTTGAAAGGTGGGAGGAAAAGTTGCGGCTAGCACAGACTTTTTCGAGATGTGGATAAAAAGTTGGGGATATTGCTGTTTGCTATCATACTGGCTGTCGAGACAATATTTCGCGAAAAGTTGGAGGAAATCAAGAGTTGGCTCAAAAATTGCTCGAAAAGTTGGTGAATCCGATAGCAGCTTTATTAGTGCTACAGTTACAGTTACAGGTTCAAATAATAAATGTAGGAAAGAATAAACAGAACTAGAAATGTAGCCATTGCGGTTGCGGGTAAAATGAAGGTAAAGTGTCAAATGTTCTTGCTTTTGAGGCTCCATTACTTGTGTCTGCCTTTTAACATCAATATTAGGTAGCTTTCATTAAAAAAAGCTACCTATTGCAGCCGCTCGGAGGAAAGCGATTTGAAAAAATTTTGGTATATTTTCATCGATCATGACCCTCAGACTCCGAAACCACCCTCCGTTCAAAAGTTGATATATATATATATATATATATATATATATATATATATCCATATATATATATATATAAATATCTGATATTTATCACACTGTAACTCTCGTACTTATGAACCGATCAGGATGTAACTCGGTGTGTACATAGTTCATACCAATGTCTCGACCGAGTTCGTTGGCCAGCTTCATCCGCCATTTTGTTCCAAAATGGCGGCCAGTTAAAATCTTTTTAAAAATATAAAAATTTGAAATGTGGTACCAAAAAATGGAAAATGAAAAAATATTTTTTACTTATGTGTTTGACCTTGATACAAAGATTCCGGAGCAGTTTTTGTTTCGTCTATATCTAAAAAAATGGCTGAGTTATCGCATTTTGAATTTCTAGCGTAGCTGACATTTTGAAACGTCCTGAATTTTGTCACGCGATAACAGGCGTATTTATGAACCGTTATGGATGTACCTTCTTGTGTATTTAGTACATACCAATGTCTCGACCGAGTTCATTGGTCAGCTTCATCCACCATCTTGTTTCAAAATTGCGGCCATTTAAAAATAAAAAATAAATAAATTTAAAATAAGGTACCAAAAAATTGGAAAATGAAAAATATTTTTTTTGTATTTGTTTGACCTTAATACAAAGATTGCGGAACAGTTTTTGTTTCGTCTATATCTAAAAAAATGGCTGAGTTATAGCATTTTGAATTTCTATTGTGGCTGACATTTTGAAACAACCTGATTTTTATCACGCAATAACAGGCGTATTTATGAACCGATTTGAATGTAATTTGGTGTGTACATAGTACATACCAATTTCTCGACCGAGTTTGTTGGCCAGCTTCATCCGCCATCTTGTTTCAAAATGGCGGCCATTTAAATTTTTTAAAATAAATTTAAAATTTAAAATGAGGCACAAAAAAATTAGAAATTGAAAAATATTTTTCTTATGTGTTTGCGCTTGATACAAAGATTCCGGAGCATTTTTTGTTTCGTCTGTGTCTTAAAAAATGGCTGAGTTATAGCACTTTGAATTTCTGGCATGACTGACATTTTGAAACGATCTGATTTTTGTCACACGATAATATGCGTATTTATGGACCGATTTGGATGTGACAAGGCATTTTCATAGTACATAGCAATGTCTCGACCGAGTTCGTGGGCCATCTTCATCCGCCATCTTGTTTTAAAATGGCGGCCATTTAATTTTTTTTTTTAATTTAAAATTTAAAATGAGGTACAAAAAAATTAGAAATTGGAAAAGATTTTTTCCTTATGTGTTTGAACTTGATACAAAGATCCCGGAGCATTATTTGTTTCGTCTATATCTTAAAAAATGGCTGAGTTATAGCATTTTGAATTTCTAGCATGGCTGATATTTTGAAACGATCTGATTTCTGTCACGCGTTAATACGCGTATTTATGAACGGATTTCGATGTGACAAGGCATGTCCATAGTAAATAGCAATGTCACGACCGTGTTTGTTTGCCAACTTCATCCGCCATCTTGTTTCAAAATGGAGGTCATTTAAAATTTTTTAAAAAAATTAAATTTTTAAATAAGGCATAAAAAATTAGAAATTGAAAAAGATTATTTCCTTGTGTGTTTGAGCTTGATGCAAAGATCCCGGAGGATTTTTTGTTTCGTTTATATTTTTAAAAATGACTGAGTTATAGCACTTTGAATTTCTAGCATGGCTGACATTTTGAAACGATCTGATTTTTGTCACGCGATAACACGCGTATTTATGAGCCGATTAGGTTGTGACAAAGCGTGAGCATAGTACATAGCAATCAATCTCTCTGCCGAGTTCATTTGCCAACTTCATCCGCCATCTTGTTTCAAAATGGAGGCCATTTAAAAATTTAAACAAAATTGTATTTAAAATAAGATACAAAAAAAGTAGAAATTGAAATTTTTTTCTTATGTGTTTGAGCTTGATACAAAGATTCTGGAGCATCTTTTGTTTTTTCTTTATCTTAAAAAATGGCTGAGATATAACAGTTTGAATTTCTAATGTGGGTGACATTTTGAAAAATCTGTTTTTTTGCCCGGAACAGCACTCGTATTTATCAACCGATTTAGATCTGAGTGAGCATGTGCACAGGAATTACTAAAGTCTCGACCAAGTTCATTGGTTAGCTTTGTTGCACCCATTATGTTGCTTTAAAATGGCGGGCACTTCAAGATGTCGCCGAATTTGGCGACCAAATATAAATCACTTTAAATAAAACCAGCTTTGATAACGCGACTAATATCGCGAAATTCTCACATTCATATTCAATATTGGCAAAAATTAGTATTTAATCTTCTATAATCGGGTTCCACTACTTTGAGCTCCATGTGTTTAAATAATATAAGCTGGATTTAAATTATTAAGGAATATGAAAGCTACCTCTTCCTCCCGGCACTGGCCTGAAGGACTTTTTTTATTTGTTCTCTTACCATGTTGTTTAATCGTCTTAAGTTCAATGCCTTATTTTAATTGTGGTAATTCTACGTTAAGCATCTGATTATTCAAACGTACTTCAGTTTAAAAATACATATATTAAAATTATGTACAGCCTTTAGAAATGATTTTTTTTCCAAGTGCTCTTTGTGTACTAAAAAAAAAATCATTTTATGTGGCCTCGATATAAAATAAATGTATACAAAAAATTTTTAACTCTTATTTAAGTAAGCTAAAAAACATCAATTTTTATGAAAAAATTTTTATTTACACACAATTCACATCTGAAGAAAAGCTATAGCTCAAAGTTATACATGATTTGAATATATTCGGTAATTTGCAGTATTTTATATCATAGTGTTTCAAATATAATTGTCATAAGCTCTATTTTAAATCGCCCACAATTTGTAAAAAATTAAAAATCCGATATGGATAATATGAAAAAATAAATTTACAATATCAGAAAATTGCAGCACCTTATTTATAACATTGAATGCGTGTGATTTTCACGTGTCTTTAAATAAATCTCAGCGGCTAGTGAAGACAAAGCATGTGGATTAGTGTCAGAAATATTTCTTTCGATAAATTTTTACAAATATAACATCATCAGCATGAACTGTTTTAGCAATTTTTACTTTTATTTATATAAGGGAGAGAGAGGAGGGCTGACCCATTTTTTACAAAATGACATTTTATTTTGTAAATATTGAATCTAGATCAAAGTTTCATATGTCATATTATTCGTTATACAATCAGTAATCAAAATAAAATTGCGACATAAGTATAATATATAAGAAACTTGAAAATGATTGATTTTAATCATGAAAAAATATTATATATTGAAATATTTGTTAAGGTAAATAGAATCAACTTAAAGAAAGGCAGAATAACTTTATGCTACATTTGGTTTAATTATTATTAAAAAACATTTTGGAAATTGTGCTGTGCAAACAAACCTGCTGAGACGGAATTCAAGGCATAGGAGAAAATTACATTTTAAACACTTGACCTAGCATCACTAGATGTCATATAGTTTGTCTTTATATCGTTCTGTTCATATTGGAGAAATTTGCCTACATACTTCCCTAAAGTGTGTTGATCAATGTTATGTTCCTTTTCAGAGGCATGAACATTTGACATTTCTGAAGTTTGCTATTTTCACCCTTTCTAGACTTTTCCATTCTTGCTATTTACATACTGTGGGTGCTATTAAAATGATATAATAGTCCCTATCCTCTTTCCAATTTATATTTCATAATTCTTTTCTTGCTTCTATAGCAATTTTTCACATATTCAGGTAATCAATTTATAAGATTTGCTTTTCTTTCACCACATTTTACTGTAGCTTTACAGCGTAAATTTATACTATTTTAGAAATATAGCCATTAACCCTACATTATGTGCAATGTACACAAAAAAAATGTTTTTCAAAAACACTTAATTCAGGGAGCTTTGGCCATCTGGAAAAGCCTTCCTCACATTGATTGCGCGTATAGACACAATTTAAAGTGCAGCATATGGTTATGTTTAGCCTAATTTACTGTAAAATCTTTATGCCTGGAATGAAAGCTCAATATTTTTATATTACATAAAACCTACTTACTTAAATTTCTATGATATATTTTATGTGAGAAAAATCTTAAAATATCTTTCTAAAAAAATACACCTTTTAAGCTGAAAAGTCTTCACAATTTATTTTCCACACCTGTTTCAACTATCTGCATGAAAAAAGACTATTCTTTGAGAATTTCAGAATTTTCGTTTCCAGCTATTTTCAAAACTCTGAAATTCTTTTAAATATGAAAACTGAATGGTGACCCAAGCTTACGGGCAAACTTTCCCGTCTCTCCTAAATGAGAATGCTTCACTTGTAAGTATGTTATATACACTATATTGCCATTAATGACCGGCAATTTTCAATTTTAGACATTTTGTCGAATATTTAGAAAGGTACTTGTCAGATTCTTCTGGAATTTCAGGATTAAAAAGAACAGGTATGACCTCATATTTAGCAATGTCGATTTGATAAGGGGGACAATTAGGGGGCCAACAAAAAATCAAAGAAAAAAATAATACTTGGGATCACCCTGTAAAATAAAATGCACGAAATGATCTATTGCTACCGAATATAAATAAACAGACATTGCGCAATATGTGTAAGAATAGCACGTGTATTAATAGAGATATAGCGATTTATTTAAAAAAATTAAAAAATTCTTGCATGTTTTTTGCTTATAACATACAGGGTTTTCATCCAAATTTAACGCCGATTTCAGAAAAATTGACAAAATATAGTAGAAACAATATAGTGCAATTGGAATATAAATATATTAAATATTTTAGGAAATATGGGCAGTTGTATGAAATAATTTTTATTTGTGCATGCGCGAACGATAACAGGGATAATTTTACATAATTTAATAGTCAACTCTATGGAGTAACTTATTAAAAAATTCTAGTCAAATATCGTAAAAATTCAGAAAGATATTGGTGTTAGAGCGAGCAAATTTTTAGTTGTTCTCTAAAAGCAACTGAATGATAAGGGATTTTACACAAATTGTCATTTTTTATTAACTGACTTTCAGAAAAAGTTAGTATTTAGTGACTATCAACGAGTAGATTTGGAAAAAATGCTTCGATTTTGATACTTCTTTTGATCATAGTATAGGCTCGTTCTGGTGGTTCTCAGAGAAGGACTAAAGCATTAAAAAAAAATGAAAAAAAAATTAAAAATGACAATTTGTGTAAAATCCCTTTTCATTCAGCTGCTTTTAGAGAACAACTAAAAATTTGCTCACTCTAACGCCGATATCTTTCTGAATTTTTACGATATTTGACTAGATTTTTTTTAATAAGTTGCTCCATAGAGTTTACTATTAAATTATGTAAAATGACCCTTGTTATCGTTCGCGCATGCGCAGATAAAAATTATTTCATACAACTGCTCATATTTCCTAAAATATTTAATATATTTATATTCCAATTTCACTATATTGTTTCTACTATATTTTGTCTATTTTTCTGAAATCGGCGTTAAATTTGGTCGAAAATCCTGTATGTTATAAGCAAAAAACATGCAAGATTTTTTTAATTTTTTTAAAAAAAATCGCTTTTTTTCTATTAATATACGCGCTATTCCTACACAAGAGAATACACCTATTGCACAATGTCTGTTTAGTTATAATCGGTAGCGATAGATCATTTCGTGCATTTATTTTACAGGGTGATCCCAAGTATTATTTTTTTGTTTGATTTTCTGTTGCCCCCCTAATTGTCCCCCTTATCAAATCGACATTGCTAAATATCAGGTCATACCTGTACTTTTTAATCCTGAAATTCCCGAAGAATCTGACAAGTTTATTTCTAAATATTCGTCAAAATGTCTAAATTTGAAAATTGCCGGTCATTAATGGCAATATAGTGTATATAGATAGATAGATAGACAATATAATTTTTTTTCAGTATATTTGTGAAAAAAAAATAAAGTTATAAATTTATAAATCAAGATTTGAAATTTGAGAAGAAACTATCCATTTATTGATTGGCTTTACTTATTTTAAATTTTATTCTGCAATATAAAAGAATTTAAAAAATGTATTCAAATATGTTTAATTTAGCTTAAAGAACTTACTCTTTAAAAAAGTCCTTCCGGCCAGTGCCGGGAGGAAGAA
Organism: Maratus speciosus; assembly: GCA_963932465.1. Classification (NCBI taxonomy): domain Eukaryota; kingdom Metazoa; phylum Arthropoda; class Arachnida; order Araneae; family Salticidae; genus Maratus; species Maratus speciosus. Next base: position 552,872,558 of record OZ010791.1, read on the forward strand.
GTAGCTTTCATATTCCTTATTTAAAAAAAAAAAAAAAAAACCCAACTTATATCATTCAAACACACGAAGCTCAATTTAGTGGAAACCGAATATAGGATATTCAATACTAATTTTTATCAATATAATGAATGAGAATTTCGCGAAATTAGTCAGCTTTATCCAAGCTGCTTTTCTTTAAAGTAACTTATATTGGGCTGCCAAATTCGGCGATTTCTTAAACTGCCTGCCATTTTAAGACAACATGGTGGATGAGGCTAACCAGTGAACTTGGTCGAGACCTTAGTAATTGCTGTGCACATGCTCACTCACATCGGAATCGGTTGATGTATACGAGTGCTGTCGCATGCAAAAAATCAGATTTTTCAAAATGTCAACCACAATAGAAATTGAAACTGCTATATCTGAGCCATTTTTAAGGTAAAGACAAACAAAAAATACTCCTGAATCCTTATATCAAGGTCAAATACTTAAGAAAGAAACCTTTTACAATTTCTAATTTTTTTGTCACCTCACTTTAAATATATATATTTTTCTTAATATAATGGCCGCCACTTTGAAACAAGATGGCTGATGAATCTGGCCAGCGAACTTGGTCGAGGTATTGATGTATACTATCCACATGCCTTCTTACATCGAAATAGGTGAATATGTGTGTTATCGCGTGACAAATACAAGATCGTTTCAAAATGTTAGCCATGCTAGAAATTCAAAGTGCTATAATTCAACCATTTTTTTAAGATATAAACAAAAGAACAAATTTTCAGAAACAAAAACTGCTCCTGAATCTTTGTATCAAGGCCAAACACATAAAAAAAATCTTTTTCATTTTCCAATTTTTTAATACCTCATTTTAAATTTATTTATTTATTTTTTTTAATGGCAACCCTTTTGAAACAAGATGGCGAATGAAGCTGTCCAACGAACTCGGTCGAGACATTGGTATGTACTATGTACAGACCAACTTACATCCAAATCGGTTCATAAATACGCCTGTTATCGCGTGACAAAAATCAGGTCGTTTTAAAATGTCAGCCACAATAGAAATTCAAAATGCTATTACTCAGCCATTTTTTTAGATATAGACGAAACAAAAACTGTTCCGGAATCTTTGTATTAAGGTCAAACACATACGAAAAAAATCCTTTTCATTTTTCAATTTTTTGGTATCTCATTATAATTTAATTTTTTTAAATGGCCGCCATTTTGAAACAAGATGGCGGATGAAGCTGGCCAACGAACTCGGTCGAGATATTTGTATGTACTATGTACACACCAAGGTACATCCAAATCGGTTCATAAATACACCTGTTATCACGTGACAAAAATCAAGACGTTTCAAAATGTCAGCCACGCTAGAAATTCAAAATGCTATAACTCAGCCATTTCTTAAGATGTAGACGAAACAAAAACTGCTCCTGAATCTTTTTATCAAGGTCAAACACATAAGAAGAAAATATTTTTTCAATTTTCAATTTTTTGGTACCACATTTCAAATTTAAATTTTTCTTAAAAATTTAAATGGCCGCCATTTTTAAACAAGATGGCAGATGAAGCTGGCAACGAACCAGGTCGAGACATTGGTATGTACTATGTATAAACGAAGTTACATCCAAATCGGTTCATAAATACGCCTTTTGCTACGTGACAAAATTCAGGACGTTCCAAAATATCAGCCACGCAAGAAATTCAAAATGCTGCAACTCAGTCATTTTTTAATATATAGACGAAACAAAAACTGCTCCGAAATCTTTGTATAAAGGTCAAATACATAAGGAAAAAATATTTTTCCATTTTCAATTTTTTGGTACCATATTTCAAATTTTAATTTTTTTTAAAAATTTTAAATGGCCGCCATTTTGAAACAAAATGGCGGATGAAGCTGGCCAACGAACTCGGTCGAGACATTGGTATGTGCTATGTACACACCGAATTACATCGAAATCGGTTCATAAATACGCCTTTTATCGCGTGACAAAATTTAGGACGTTTCAAAATATCAGCCACGCTAGAAATTCAAAATGCTATAACTCAGCCATTTTTGAAGATATAGACGAAACCAAAATTGCTCCGCAATTTTTGTATAAAGGTCAAATACATAAGAAAATCATATTTTTCCATTTTTAATTTTTTGGTACCACATTTCAAATTTTAAATGGCCGCCATTTTGAAACAAAACGACGGATGAAGTTGGCCAACGAACTCGGTTGAGACATTGGTATGTTCTATGTACACACCGAATTACATCGAAATCGGTTCATAATTACGAGAGTTACAGTGTGACATATGTCAGATATATATATATATATCAATTTTGAACGGAGGGTAATTTCGGGGTCTGGGGGTAATGATCGATGAAAATATACCGAATTTTTTTTAAATCGCTTTCCCCCGAACGGCTGCAATAGGTAGCTTTTTGTAATGAAAGCTACCTAAAAGGTTTATTTAATATCATCGATATTTTTACATTGCATTACTCTGTCGACTGAATAGAATGCAATCAAAATTTTAATATTATTTGAAGATATGAAGTTTCTCTGTGTCCTTTTAAATAATTACTTCAATTTCGAAAAATTCTTTTAAATATAATAATGAATATATTAAAAATGTAATATGATTTTAATGCAATATATAATGACTAATATAAAGTTAAGCAATATAATTTAACCAAAGTTGAAATATATATATCTAACCAATATAGAAAAACCTAATGAAACGGACTTATGAAGTAATTTTACGAAACGACTGTTTAAACGACAGATTATCTTTCACAACTAATCCTCCTAAAATATGAAATCTTCGGGGAGTGAATTGACACCAATTATTCATATTGATCCGCGTATACCAAAAATTGTATTATAATTTATAAATTTGAATTTGTTTGCGAGATGTTATTATTATTACTATTTTATTTTAATGATATTTCTGTAATGATGGCATTTAATTGATTCCATTTTTATGGAAAAAGGAAGAAAAGGGAAAATATAGGGATTATTAGATTTTTCTTTTGGCACTTTCAATTTGAAATTTAAATTATTTTTTATTACAATCGAAATTGAAGACATTGTTGTGATTTACTTAGGTTTTTCGGGGGGGGGGGGGGATTTAAAAAGTGATTCATTAAATAATAATAATAATAATAATAAATAAATAAATAATCATTTCTTATTTGTTTTAATTCCCTGTTAATCTTATTTTTTTTCCTCATTTCAAGATTTTCTTTTTCATATTTTAGAAAAGGTTATTGTTTTAAATTGTTGCCAATCGTAAAATCAAAGCAAAGAATATTATTTCCTTACGATTAAATATTTATTTACACGCGACAATTAAAACGAGAATTTTTTTTTTTAGAATTAAATGGCTACGCATGAAAAGCAGGAAAATAGTGAAAATTACGTCATAAAATTTGTATTTACACTGACTTATAAAAGAGAATAAAAACTTTAAAGTAAAAAATTCATTAATGCGCATTAAAAGCAGTAAGGGGGGGATACGTTATATTTAAATGGCCAAATAATAATAGTGTAAAACAGTTTGAATTAAATAATATATTTAAGACACATATATTTTCTATTTCGATATGATGTTTTTAATATTTGTTGCCAATTCTAAATCAGCGCAAATAATAATATTTCTTTTCAGATAAAAGAGCATTTTCATGTGACTATTAAAAATAGAAAGAAAACTTTAAAATGATAAATTCATTAATATGTGTTAAAAGAAATAAATGGGTGAAATTACGTCCTATTTCAAATGGACATATATGAATATTGACAAACAATTAAAAATATATCTATGCGAGACATTTATTTCATATTTCGGGATGATCTTTTTAACCAATGTTTCTATTTCTAACACATTAGCATAAAAAAAAAAATATTTCCTTCTTAAAAATGAAAGTATTTTCAAGTGAATGTTAAAAAGACAGAAAGCTTTGGTGAAAATTATGTCAGATTTATTAAAACAATCTTTTTATAGCTTTCTTTAAAAAAAAACAGGTAAGACTTTGTTTACTTAATTAAATTTTATTAAATTATTTTCAAATGTTTATCTTATCTTATTTAAACACACACGATAACAGCCATTCGATGTCTTAACAACAGCTGATGCGGCATTAAAAATGTGCAATCAAAGGTCTATATTTCCTTGACTTGAATTAATAGACTGAAATAGCTATATGAATAGTGTCTGCATGAAAGCATTAATATAATGATTTGACTTAATAGAATAGAAACCCGTCTAAAGGGAATTCAACGCCGGTTTTATTTATAATTCAATCTTCTGTAATATTTTTAAAACCGATCAAATTAGCGCGTTTTTTTTTTTTTTTTAATTTGTGTTATCTGAACTGGAGATGGAGAGCGTACGCTGTAGGGTGCAGATCGATATCTATATACATCAATGTAATATGGGGCATTCTCACAATCTTAAGTCGTTGAATAATAATTTTTATTGGGTAAGTGCAAAAGTTCTAACCGTTTTGAAGATATGCATTAGTCCAGTGGAGTATAGACGTGGAGCTGACGTTTCGAGGACAGGAAAGTGGGCTATAACGCGTAGAGTTTTAGAGTATGCATAGGCACAACATTTGTCAGAAGAACTCATGTCGGACGGGAAACAAAATGGCAAGCAAGAAAGACCACGTCAGACATTTTTTACTGTACAAGTATGACAAAGCAAAGCAATCTTCTGTAATATTTTTAAAACCGATCAAATTAGCGCGTTTTTTTTTTTATATTTTTAATTTGTGGTATCTGAACTGGAGATGGAGAGCGTACGCTGTAGGGTGCAGATCGATATCTATATACATCAATGTAATATGGGGCATTCTCACAATCTTAAGTCGTTGAATAATAATTTTTATTGGGTAAGTGCAAAAGTTCTAACCGTTTTGAAGATATGCATTAGTCCAGTGGAGTATAGACGTGGAGCTGACGTTTCGAGGACAGGGAAGTGGGCTATAACGCGTAGAGTTTTAGAGTATGCATAGGCACAACATTTGTCAGAAGAACTCATGTCGGACGGGAAAAAAAATGGCAAGCAAGAAAGACCACGTCAGACATTTTTTACTGTACAAGTATGACAAAGCCGTTACAGCAGCCGCAGCTTGTCGCAGTATTTGTCAAGTATATGGGGAGGTTGCCAAGGACGATAGCACCTGCTGTCGATGGTTTAGGAAATTTCGGGACGGAGGCAAGGGCTGTAAAAGTCATTCCCATTCTGGACGCCCGTCAGAGGTTTCTGATGAGTATATCGACACAGCCATAACAAATTCCCCACAGCCAACAGTCGAAAATTTAGCGGAAACGTTATCTGTACACAGAGCAACAGTCGAAAGACTGATGCATCCACTTGGCTTCATCACCAAGCTCGATTAGTGAGTACCACACCGGCTTACAGTAAGGCAACGAGAAGAGAGGATCAGCACCTGTTTTTCTTTGATTTCCTGGAACAGTAGGGAACAATTTCTGAACCAAATTGTAACGGATGATCAGAAGTGGATACTGTACCGTAATGTGAAGCGTCGAAGGACCGTGTGCCGATGTTGCAGAGGGTACTTCATCGACCTAAACAGGACTTCATCCCGAAAATGTTTTGTTCAGTGTATGGTGGGATGCCAAGGGAATAACCAAGTAGGAGGTCTTCGCACCAAACCAAACAATCAATGCAGACATCTACTGCCAAGAATTGGACAGATTGGGAGCAAAACGCACGTCTAAGTGGCCAGCACTCATCAATCGCAGAGGGGTTCTCTTTCATCACGTTAAAGCCACGCCTCATGTTGCTTTAAGGGCTCGGCAAAAATTACTGGACCTTGGTTGGAAAGTTTTACCTCACAAGGCTTATAGCCCCGACCTTACACCTGCGATTTATCACCTTTTTTATCGTTACACAACGCCTTCACTCTTCAAACTTTCAATGATGTGGAGACTATAAAAAAGGCGTTGCAACAGTATTTTGATTATAAAGCAGAGGAGTTTTATCGGCGTGGTATTCTCTTACTGACAGACAGATGGCAAGAGGTCATACATAATTATGGTGCTTGCATGAATTCATAGGTGCTTAACTTTTTCAGTTCTTCCTGTTTCTGTTTTCACTAAAAAACGGGTAGAACTTTTGCACTCACCCAATATTTTAATACATATTTATGTGGGAATTTTTATTTCATATACTGGGGAAAATCCCATTGCATGACTCATAACAATATTAGCTAGATAAATAAGTTTTTGACGATGTTGGGGTCCAAATACCCAAAAAACTCCTATACCGATCCGTGTCCCTGATGCTGATTTTTAAGTTTTGAGCTGTCTGTATAAAATTGTTTCAATAAAAGTAATTCGATGTAATTTTTTTCAGAAACTGGGACTATTGTTTTCTATAAATTGGGTAGCAAAAAAATTACCTGCACAGATGTTTGCGGTTATTATTAATTTTTAACTTTGTCACTGGGTTTTAGATTCCTCCCTATCGCTGTTCTAAAATTATACAGAAAATCACTTCAGATGCAGCCATATAATTTTTTTTCATGCTGAAGTACGCTAGAGAACGAATGTCAAAAATTCCTTGACAGGAACTATATTACAGAATTTCAATCAGCATTTGAATATCAATTTCAAGCATCATGACTTTATTGGTAGTCTTACCGTCCCCATGGATTATTTCTGCACTTTTCGAGGTAAATTAAATTATTATTTTATTTAATCCAATGCAAATAACTATTTCTAAAAATCAATGAACATTGTGGCTATCACTTAGTCTTAACATGATTTGCCTAAAAATGGTGGTAATTTTCTATACTGTCCACTCCTTACCACCCCCTTTTTTTTCTCTGACCGTCCCTTTTTTCCTATACCGCCCCCCTTTTATGGTTCCGTACGTTAAAATTGAAAACGGAATCACTGTAATATCACTCATGCGTCTGTCTGTCTGTCTGTCGCAGCCATTTTACTCGTAAACATTGGAACGTGGAAATTTCAAATTGGGAAAAGTAATCAAGACTATTGACCCACATATTTACAGATTATTAAACGTCTACAAATGCACACACACACACACACACATATATATATATATATATATTTATGTAGAGGAGCTAATTAATTTAATTGAAAAAAAAATTTCTTTGTATTCCTTGTGATGTATCGTGTGAAAGCTTTTGTAAATCTGTACTCAAAAATACATTGTTTTAATTTTAGGTATTATATTTTCAGAGATATCGTTGAAAATGTAGTGCAAAAATATGGCCCTCCCCCCATCTATTACCGAATCTACTGAAACTAAAATTATAAAAAAATTGGAGGTTATAAAAAAATTGGAATTAAACCTCGCAGGAAAATTATAGAGATTACCCTAGGTCACATAGTTTTTGAGAAAAAGCGCATTTTTCCGTTACGCACAAATTTCGATTTGCGGGTATGTTGCAAAGTTGTGGAGGAGCGCTGAAGGTACCTATCGTAGCAGAAGTATAAAAGCATTGTTGATAATGATTTTTCAAAAGAAATCTTCGGGAATTAGCCAGGATATTAACCCTTAAAGACACTGTTGGTTTGGACATACATAATGACATGGGCCACGTACTCTATATACCATCGGCTTTGAAAGCCTGGATAACAACTTTTAAGGATACATTTGTGTAATACAATGTCCAGCAGCAGTATAAAAGCAATAAACGTCAACTTGTTAAAAACAGACTAATTAGAATTAATCACATAAATACGACTAGTTTGCTTTGAGTAGGTCTCTCAGTACGCCTCCATCGTCTTTAAAAGTTAATTAAAAACCTATCTGAAAATTTGCGTCACAGACAAAGGCGGCATTTCTACTGTGCGACCATCTTTCCAAGCGCTTGCCCAAATGCCAAGTTTAAACTTTGTACAAAGATTTTGTTTTAGCTGCACCGTAAAAAGAAAAGATTATTAGGATACTGAATTTAGTTTTATGAAATGCCAAATGATGTCCAAATATGCACTACTTTTATTGTAAGTGCTGAATTAAGTTCATCATAAACAAATTAGGACAAGATTCAAATAAGAGTTATACCGAATAGCAACATTTGATATTATTTAAGCTTCATATCTCTTGGAACTTTTACGGTGTACCTATTCATACTTTTCCAGCATATATACAGCTATACTAAACCCTAGGTTGTATAGTTTTTTACAAAGTCTTACTTTTTTTAAGTAATTGTTTTAATAATACAGTTAATAATTCTAATATTTATTGTATGCAACCCTCTGAGCGCGAGTAATACTCGCATTTGGCAGTTTTTATTTTATTTTACCTTACCGTCCCTTCTTTAACATCCATTTAAGACAATGTTATACCAAACATTTTTACTAAAAATACTACATTGTTATTATTTTTTATTTTTATGTCCAGTGGGTACAATGCAAATTCATTATAAGTGAAAATTTAGAAGAAAATAAAAAGTTTTAGTGTTAAAATGGTAAGGAAAATTAAACTCGCAACTTTAACTTAAACTTCAGTTAAATAAACACAATTCGCTTCTGATCATTTTTGCTTTAGTTTGAATCATTAAGGTATTCGTGTATCACATTAAAATGTCATTTTAGCAACATTAATTTCACCAGATTTTTATTTCTGAAAGTCAAAAGACTGTAATTAAGCCTCATATATTACATATATATACATATTACATAAATTATAAAAATATATCGAAAAACGCCGTTAAGAAAAGTGACAATATATTTTGTGTTTTTGTTTTTCCTGTGTAATTTTAAGTCTATCACATTGATGTATAATTTTAATTTTTACTCGACTGAAGAAATGTTTATTAACTTTTAATAATTTACATTTTAAATCATATGCAAATATAATTAATGTTTACTCCCGTAAAGTAGATATTCGGTATTTTACAATGTAAAATTTACGTTAATGATTGTGAAAGAACGATATGTTTTCCTTACATTTATAGATATCTATTGGGCATCTTGTGTTAAATAAAATTTTCTCATGGTACTTAATAACTATAATTTTCCTGAAACTGAATTTATAACTGTATAGTTCTTTTGATCGTATTTGAAGTTCTTTTTAATTATTCTGAGCTATATTATAAAGTGCGTGTAATTATTTTCGAAAATAACAAGCATCTTCTGGCAATTTTCACTTTGACGTAAAAGTATATATTTCTAGATAGCATATGTATTTAAGGTGGTATTTGTTTTTTGGAGATTTTTAGAAGAAATAATGTTTCTATTATTAAATTATAGGGAAATATAAAAAACATAATTACTGAAATACTTTCTAATGAGATAGTTCCGCCGTCCAAAACACAGAGTGATACCTATAAACCTGTGTGAATTGAGAGTCTATTGTCACTTGACAAGAATATGAAAGCAATAACCAAGCGAGCGGTATTATAAACTAAAGAAAAAAGAATTACTAATACTATATAATTGGATAAATCACCCACTTCGGCTTACGATCCAACAGCGTGGTTGATTTATTCTTTCTTATTTTTTTCACTTTGTTTGACACTTGATAAAACTCACTTTTTAGGTTTATGTTTAATTAATTAAATTTACAAAAATGTAATAAAAGTATGTTTTGCTTCTATACATAAAGTGTTATTTATCAATCATAAATGATTCCGAAAAACATATAAACATATAAACGCATAAACGCATAAAAGACGCATAAAACATTTAAAGAAATGATTTCAGCAGTTACCATCCATAGCCAAGTATGTATCCAAATTCTTTTGAACAGCTCTGTATTTGATCTGCAGGTTGATATATATGCTATATAATGGGAAAATCTAGTTTAGCAAGAACACGCATAGCAGTTTAAAATTTCTCCATTTCTCTTTCAGCAATTTATACTAATGGAGGGAAATATACTTGAATAATTTCGTTCAGCTCTGTAGTTTACCTAGTACCTTTATTACGCGCCACTATTTAGCTAAAATTTAATTCAAGCTAAAACGCTCTTAAAACTACTGAAATCACATTCCTAGGAATTATCATCTATAGACGGTCATACCTCCATTTCTTTGCGTGACCCTGCATATATTTTTTTCTATATTCTAAAAACAATTCTTTAAACTAAATTTTCAGCGTAAAAACGCATAACTCATTTAAAAACTACCTTTAATCAATTTACGCTCATATTCAGTAGTCTTTACGAATTATTTTGTGTAGACTTGTATATCAACTAAAGCATTTATACACACCATATAGTATGCATAAATATAGTGAAACTTAAAAGCGCATATCATAATTAAAATTGTATTTCCTGTCGTCCTCGCTCATAATCAGAGTTGGGCAAATTTGTAATCTCAATTACCCGCAATGTAATTACAAGTTAATTTGCATGTAATTGATTTTAGTTCACACATTAAAACGCAGAAATTTTGTCAAATAATGTCATGGGTCTGTTCCAGCTACAAATCTACAAGAAGTTTTTACGGTATGTAGTTTTAACTATAATTAATTTCATACAATTGAATTGTAATTACAATGCAGATAATTGGAAATTCAAATTTCCCCAACTCTGTTTGAAATATTTTATGAGTCCCTGAAAATGATATGCAGTTTGTACTATACATGAAATAACTTATAACTTATACGCTACAAACAATTTCCGACCCCCCCCCCCTGATATAGCATTAGTTATTGGAATTGTTTTGTGTGGCCCTGGTAATTAATAAATATTCTTTGCACCGCATATTCTACAGAATGCATATTTGAGTGCACGTCATAAATGCATATCAATTTTATTATGTTTGAAAGGGTGTAACATCTTTAAAATTTTTTTGAAAATAATTTCTCCCATTGACGGTTATGTAACAAAATACTTTTGACTGTCCCTATAAATAAGCTAAACATATTACAAACTTCATTTGAAGTAGGCATCGTGTAAGCGTAGTGTAAATGTAGTAATAACATAGTGTAAACATAGTGTAAGCGTAAATAACATAAAAAAATTTCAGGGCAATCCGAGTATATTTACAAGAGTTAGAACGCGGACAGACGAACAGACAAAACGAACCATAAACACATTTCAACTTTGTTGGGCAGTGTTTTAAAGAGACATAAAAACTAAAGCATACAAAGCATCCCCTTTAATTTCTCAGATATTTCATATGTAATATGCTGAAATGTGGACACATTTAAATATAAAAGTCATAGAATTTTTTTTATCAACATTGACAAACATAATCTATAAGTTTTTAGCTGATAATTTAAACAATAGAGATGATGATCCATATTCGTAAAACTTTTTCTTTGGGAAAATATGTATTGACGGAGTTGCTATGAATACACGAAGAATATAAAACTTGCATGACATAAGAACAAGAGTCTCAGGATTTTATTATTTCAAAGATATTAGTTTTATCTGTTTTAATGGAACAACAGACTTAACATGAAGATTTCGTCACATATTGATCATATGAAAACACTGTCTTATCCATTCTCTCATGTTACACACTTAGACACTTTATTCTTCACGTGCAAACATCTGCCCAAACTTTTGTTATGTATAACGAGCAAGCAAATAAGTGCTCCAATCGGGTTTATCCGAAAATCTAAAGTGTTTCTATAAGGGAAAAATAAAATAGATAATGGTAAATAGTGTAAATTATACAAATGATCCAAAAAATTAGTTTCAAGTTCAAGATTGAAAAATACGCACATATTCAAGAAATAGCGGAAGCAAAATTCCTGTAACTATGAGTGGTATTACTATAAGTACAAAACTCTTTACAAAATGAGTATATCGAAATTTCAATTATCACCCGTCTATCCGAGAAGATTTATGTTATATATAATAAATATAAGCGCTAACAAAATGTCACAAATTAAAATTTAATCTAAAAGTTAGTAAAATTAATTTTTAACTTGCTTAATTCCTTTCATGTTTTAGTTGGAAATTTTTTTCCTTTTACGCGTAAGAGAGTGCTGATCTCAAGCATAAAATAGATGTGTTCCTTTAAAGTTATTATTGATTTATATTCCATAGCGTAAGTTTTCCAGGATGTAAATCAGTGTGCAATACGTTTTCTTATAAAAGGACTTAAGTAAGCATTTTTATAAGTTATGACTCTTCTATAATCTTAGAAATGGCATACAAAATACCAAAGCGTATTTAACAAGAATTCGTTTAAATGTTAAAGAAGTATAAAATAATTTTTAATTAATTTTGGTGAATACAAATATTTGACGTAAAGCAAAATGCAACTAATTTCAAATATTACTATTTGTATTGAATTAAAGCAAGAAATTGATGAAAATTGATTATTCTTTTAAATAATTACTAGAATTTAATATTAATGTAACAACATTCCTCATATCTATATTTTATTGGATACCCCTTACGGTGTCTTTTATGAGCTTATTTTACATTTGATTAGAATATATTTATTAAAAAATAAATAAGAAATGGGTCTATTTTGTTATTTATTTTCAAATAGAAAATACATTCAGTTCTAAAAGGAAAGATTAAAAAGCAGTCGTCATTGTTAGACGAAAGAGAGACAATGGAATTCATTATCTGTTTCTTTAATATATCCAATTTCCTCCCATATCATGCCTCTTTATTCATACAAAATAAAGTAAAATTGCATTTGCTTTATCTGTAAATTTCCCTTTGTTACATTTTATTCATTTCAAAATTTGGTAACGTAATATAATTCTTACTGCATCCCTTCCTTTTAAACGTCTATACATTTTACATACATATATTTTATTTTAATGGAATAAAGAAGTTATTATTACCCGGGCAAAATTGATTTTATTGTAAAAGTATCCAATTATCAAATGATAAAAATAACTTCAGTCAACAGAAATCAATTTAGAGGAAAACTTAAATCACAGTTGAAACTTATATTTCTTCAACAACAACGTATATCCATAGCTAATATAATGTAAAGAGATATTTCACTGCACAGGTAATGATAACATTTCGTAGATGCTACACTGATCAGAAACAATATGGAAAAAAATTATAATAATATTGTTGTAGTGCTTTTCTTCGATCGACTGTTTGTATGTTTTTGGATTTGTTTTAACTATTGTTGAAACAAACTATTACCTGAGCAACCTACTCACAATATACTTACCTAAGCATTATTGATAAGGAAATTGTGTACGAAAGACTAGTTAATAGACAAAAGTTTTAAAACTGAATTAGACAAAAAAAGAGTGTAAAGTAATTTTGTAAATCTCATTTAAGCTGTCTAAAAATTTGCTAGCAGCCACTTTTACATTTATGAATGTTCCTTTCTATATTTATTATCATAACCCTAAACATAATACAACATTCAACGTCTGCCAATAAATTATGTTAAGAAATGTAACTAAATTTCAGTATTGATTTATATTATGGTCTTCTCTTAGTCTTATTTTTGATGTAATCTTTATAATGTACAATTTACAATTTTCAACGATGGCAATTTTTACGCTGTTCGAGGTAAATTCTATATAAACGGCTGTTGAAATTATTAATTATACTTCTAGAACGACTACAAATATTCCTAAATACAAGCATGAAAAAATCCTTAAGAATCTTTGTACAGGACACATTCTGTATATTTCTAAATACTTCACACTTCTTATAAATGTAGAAATATGGCTGATAACAGTGTCAAGTCCCATCATTTCCTTCATTTTTTTAGTATCCTGATAATCACAGTAAATAAATTATTACATAATAATATTCTGATTATTATTAGATAATTATTTAAGTTGAGATTTTAATAAATAGACCATTTTTATATTAACAAAAACGAGTTTCATAAATGAAATTATTAAAACTTTTAAAATTTTAAAATGAATGAATACACATTTCACAGTTATTTAACAAAAAATTAAAAAATCCATTAGCATTGCGCTAAAGTATCCTTGGAGATCCCCATACATAAAATGCGTAGATTTTTAAAGCTTTAAATATCTCAAAGTCTTAAATAAGGTATTTTTAACCTTTTCTTGAAATGCAAAATCTTCATACTATTTACTATACATATAAATGACAGGGTTAATGGTCCATGCTCGGAAAATCTTTTCTTTAGTAAAATATGCAAATAGAGTATTTATGAATGTAAGGAGAACATAAAACTTGCATAACATAAGAGCGGAATTTTGAGGGATTTAAGCATTTTAGGCATATAATGTAACGTTACATCTTTCTACAGTACATCAGAATTTATATGAAAGTTATTTTACTCGATGATTAAACCGGAAGTTTCAAAATTGATTTATAGTTAATGGAGTAAATATTATTATTATTTTTTTTCATTTCACACTTTCCGTTTGTTTAGAAAGTAAGCTTACTTTTAAATTATTTTATCTATTTTTATACAATCTGTCTTATATTATTCGTGAATATTATTCATAATATTCTTCTCTTCTAATTACATTTTTCTATCTTAACTAGGGGGCTCGGCCCCATACGAGCTACGCTCACCAACCCCCGTTCAGACACCGCAGTCTCTAAAAGCACGCTAATTTGATCGGCTTTAAACAGATTTTGAAAGATTGATTTATAATTTAAAAAACAGAGGCGATCTCCCTATAAACAGGTTTTTATTCATTTCTCTTCGATTGGGGAATTTTAAGGAAAAATCAGCTGCTGTTAAAAAATACAATGGCTGTTATCATCCATGATTAAATAAAATCAGTTAAACATTTCAAAATAAGCTAATATAATAAGCAAATCTGCATCAAAATGCAAATATATTTCCCAAATACCAATGCCTTCTTTTGACGGAAACGACACAGAAGGTTAACGAATCTGAACTAAACCATTTAAGCAATTTCTTTATTTTCTGCTTCCCAGATTTTTCTCTTTCAAATCATATTTTTTGTTGATGACACTTCCTTTTCAGCTTGTAATCTTTTTTATTTTTATTAAATTACTAAATAGTCGCGAGAAATCACTCTAAACGGGTTCAATAAAATTAATATTAATCTTATTAATATAATCTCAAAATATCAAAATAATGTCTCGCGCAATTTTTAAATTTAAATTGTTTTGCAATATTACTTTTTGTTCATTTTACGTAATAAGTGTAATGTGACGTAAATGTGACGTAATTTCTCCTATTTAAGACATCTAACGCATGTTAATGAATTTATTATTTTACAATATCCTTTCTCTTTTAAAATTCACGTGTAAGCATAATTTTTATGAAGTATTTTCAATAAGTTCCTGCTTTTCATACGTAATTATTTAATCCTAATTGGTTTTTTTTCTGTTAATAATAGTCACGTGTTAAATAATTTTTTTATTTGAAGCAAACATTATTATTTGCGCTGTTTATACAGTCGGCAACCGTTTAAATTAATACCAATTTTTAAAATAAGTAAAAAATATCTCTCGTAATGCTGAAAATTTGAATTTAAAATAGAAATAAAACCTCAAAAAATGAGTCAAATTAAAAAAGTAAATGCAGTCTGCACACCGGGAAATTCTAACGTATAAAACGATCTAAAAATGAATTAATTCCCATATATAGTTTTTGCTCTTATAAAACTTTTTTAATGGAACGATTTTGTCCAACTTTAGCATTAAATATCACTTAAAATAATTATTCGATTTGAAAACTGTCTGCACCAGCCTGTTTATCAAACATTTTTCTATAATACCGCCGATTTTCATATTTTTGCATGCAGTATTTTTCTTAATATTAACGGAGAAAGACCTCCGGTCACAAAAAATTCAAAACCGGTGGTGGCGGCGGCGGCGGCGGTGACAGAGTAAGTTACTTTTTTTAGAATAGAGAGATACTAAATAGCATTAAAAATAATACAATAAAACATCTGATTAACTTTGAATATCATTTAATTAAAGTACTCGTTAATAGTTGTATTCAATAAAAGTGATATTTTAAGGAACATTTTTCAAAGCTTTACTATCACGTTTCTGTAAAATAACATAATAAAATTAATTTCTGTAAAAACCCATTTTGAAAATACTCTGAAAAACGAAAAGGTAAAATTACTTTTAAACAACAATAATTGTCGCATATTCAACCATCAATTTTGCTTTGAACGCAGGTAATTTAGTTTCTAAATATCGCATAATATTCATCTAAATATCGCATATTTCAGTCATTGTTACTCAGATAGGACACAAAGTGAACATTAAAATCAATTTTAATAGCAAGTTGTAACACATTTTACAGATTTTAAATTTTTTTAATCCGAATTTTAATCCGGGATTTTGTAATCGGTCAACGTGTAACATATAATGAAATATATGTTTTGTACGATAATTTAAAGTAAAATTTATAGTAAGATAAATAAATATAAGAATCAAATAAAGTATCCTAAATTACGGACAGAAGGACATGATTACCGCAACTTCCCCTGCGTCAAATGAATACAGATTCATGAAATATAGCAATATGAAGTGTAATATTATGAATAACTTTTTGTTCGAATAATCTTTCTGATCTATATACTTTCAAACTTTGCAAATATTTTAACATATTTAGATACATAATCTTTAAGATAATTTATTTTCAAATTTTTATAGAATGGACTAATTTAATTTATCGTAAAAAATAAGAAATGCAAAGATGAATGGGAATTTAACTTATAACTTTAAGCAGGATATTGATTTATATGTTTTAGAAACTCTTTTAATACCTGCAATTATTTTTCTCTAGAAGTGCATAGAATGTTTCAAATAATTGAAAAATAAATTGCGAATTTTAATGAGGTATACAACAAAGACAGTTAGTAAATCAACGGCCCAATTCATCAAGGAATGACATATAAGAATTTTCTCGTCAATTGAATACAGCTTATATAGTAATATGAAATGTAGTTTTATATACAATGTTTTGTTAAAATAATCTTTCTGATTTATATAATTCAAATTTTGCAAATATTGTAACGTATATAGATACATAATTTTTATCAGAATTCATTTTAAAATTTTTGTGGAATAGACTAATTTAATTTATCGTAAGAAATAAGAAATGCAAAGATGAATGAGAGTTTAACTTATAACTTTAAGAAGGATATTGAATTATGTGTTTTATAAATTCTTTGGATACCTGCAATTATTTTTCTCTAGAAGTGCATAGAATGTTTCAAATGGTTGAAAAATAAATTGTGAATTTTAATGAGGCATACATCGGAGACAGTTAGTAAATCAATTGCTCAATTAATCAAGGAATAACATACAGCAGTATATTTTAGATTAAACATCTCTATGATTTTTTTGAAAACCTATTCTAAAATTTGATTTGTTGACTTGAGCAGATGCTCCATTTCTTGAAAAGCTATGAAAACACCATTAAAAGCATCTTAATAAGCACGAAGTTTCTATATGCTGAATATTGAATTCTTCTTTTAAAATTAATTTTTCAAAAAGCTCTATCTGCATAATACATTATCGTTTCAAGATGTTCACCACATATATTTTTCGTGCATTGTGTAATGATCCATTTAAGAGCTAATGTTCTGTATTTGTTTTATAAAGACTGACACACACACACACACACACACATATATATATATATATATATATACATACATACATATATATTTATTTATTTATATATATATATTTATTTCAAATATAATTAATGAAAATTTTTACATAACTAGCGCAAAAGCAGCACATATTAAGTGCGACAAAGTGTACTTCACCAATAAATAAAACATACAAATACACTATAAATTGGAAAGAAAGTGTGTATTAATAATATTTATAACATTTAACTATGAAACCCCCAAAACTATCAAATTTAAACTACACAGAAAAAAAAACGCAGGTAAAAGACTGTCTGTTCTTCCTCGGTGGATAGACAGACATACCTAACTTCGTCTCCACTGTTAAAAACTTGCAGGTTTCCAAACACACGTCTTTCCTGTATATAAAACAGCACAACTACTAATATCCATACACACGTCTATACTACATTAAAAAATAAATAAATAAATAAATAAAGATTTTAGTTTTTCTGTGGTTTTAAATGCAGGATAGACGTGTTTAGACACCTGCAACTTTTTAACAATAGGGACGAAGTTAGATCTGTCCGTCCCCCCAATGCGGGAGAACAGACAGTCTTTTACCTGTGTAGTTTAAATTTGATAGTTTTGGGGTTTTCATAGTTAAATGTTATAAATATTATTGATATGCACATTCTTTCCAATTTATAGTGTATTTGCCTGTTTTATTTATTGTTGATATATATATATGTATATATATATTCCAAAAACAGTATTTTAAATTGGTTAACCCTTTCGTGGGCAGTCGGAGATACATGTACGAATTAATTTAAATTCTCAAATGCAACAATGGAACCTGAAATTTTAAGCAGAATTTTCCATTTATAATGTATGCGAAGAAAAAGCTTTTACTTAAAATGAAACAAATTTGTTCGTAAAACTTGGTGTCATTCAATCATAATCATTTCAACATTTTAGCAACTGGAGTATTTTACTGTTGAGAGGATTAATTTGAACGTAGTCATTACAGGTAGACTTCATTTAAACGTAGTCTTACATAGTACGTGCATCACGGGAGCCTCCAAAGTGCCTACTTGCCAATTTGTATAAATAAATAAATAAATAAATATATACATATATATTTAATATATAATTATATTTTATAATATATATATATATATATATATTATATAATTAATGAAAAAATTACTGCCCAACTGGCGCCAAAAAGCAACTCATGTCAAATGCAACAAAATGTATTTTATTCACATGTAACGATATATATATATCTATACTACTATTATAAAGAGGTAAAAATTGTTTATTTGTAGGAGGTAAGCTCTTGAACTACCGAACCGATTCCATAAGTAATGGTATCAAAATGATGTTGTTAGTCCAACTTAGAACATAGGCTATATCTTATGTCCGTGCCACTAACCCAAAGGGGGTGCAGGAGCAAAAAAGTTCTAAAAATGCGGTTTTTGCGTTACTGAAGGGCCTAGAAATATGAAATTTGGAATATTAGTTACTTATAAGATATAAATGATGTATAAGAACAGTCCTTAAAAAATTCGAAATTTAAAAGGGGTGAAAATGCACAAAAAGCGTTCTAAAGAACGTTCTGAATGGTAGTTTCTATACAATCTCAGGAAATACCAAACCGATTAAAAAAATAATGGTGGCAAAATGATGGAGACAACGTTTGCTCCAAGATAGGCTGTATTTTATGCCGGTGCCACTACCCCAAAGGGGATGCAGGAGCAAAAAACTTTCTAAAAATGCGATTTTTGCATTACTAAAGGGCCTAGAAATATGAAATTTGAAATATTAGCTACTTATTAGATATAAAGGATTTCTAAGAACAGTTCTTAAGGAATTCGAAATTTAAAAGGGGTGAAAATGCGCGGAAAGCGTTCTAAAAACGTTCTAAATGGTGGTTTCTACACAATCTCAGGAAATACCAAACCTATTTAAAAAATAATGGTGTCAAAATGATAGTGAAAACGCTTGCTCCAAGATAGGGTATATTTTATGTCGGTGGCACTACCCCAAAGGGGTGCAGGAGTAAAAAAACGTTCTAAAAATGCGATTTTTGCGTTACTGAAGGGTCTAGAAATATGAAATTTTAAATATTAACTACTTAATAGACATAAAGGATTTTTAAGAACAGTTCTTAAGCAATTCGAAATTTAAAAGGAGTGAAAATGCGCGGAAAGCGTTCCAAAAAATGTTCCAAATGGTGGTTTCCACACAATCCCAGGAAATACCAAACCGATTTAAAAAATAATGGTGTCAAAATCATGGTGACAATGCTTGCTCCAAGATAGGCTATATTTTATGTCGGTGCGACCACCCCAAAGGGAGAGCAGGAGCAAAAAACCTTCTAAAAATGCAATTTTTGCATTACTGAAGGGACTAGAAATATGAAATTTGAAATATTAGCTACTTATTAGATATAAAGGATTTCTAAGAACAGTTCTTAAAGAATTCGAAATTTAAAAGGGGTGAAAATGCGCGGAAAGCGTTCTAAAAACGTTCTAAATGGTGGTTTCTACACAATCTCAGGAAATATCAAACCTATTTAAAAAATAATGTAGTCAAAATGATGGTGACAACGCTTGCTCTAACATAGGTTATGTTTTATGTAGGTGTCACTACCCCAAAGGGAGTGCAGGAGCAAAAAAGTTCTAAAAATGCGATTTTTGCGTTACTAAAGGGCTTAGAAATATGAAATTTGAAATATTAGCTACTTATTAGATATAAAGGATTTCTAAGAACAGTTCTTAAGGAATTCGAAATTTAAAAAAGGTGAAAGCGTTCTAAAAACGTTCTAAATGGTGGTTTCTGCACAATCTCAGGAGATACCAAACCGATTTAAAAAATAATGGTGTCAAAATGATGGTGACAACGCTTGCTCATAGATAGGGTATATTTTATGCCGGTGCCACTACCCCAAAGGGGGTGCAGGAGCAAAAAACTTTCTAAAAATGCGATTTTTGCATTACTAAAGGGCCTAGAAATATGAAATTTGAAATATTAGCTACTTATTAGATATAAAGGATTTCTAAGAACAGTTCTTAAGGAATTCGAAATTTAAAAGGGGTGAAAATGCGCGGAAAGCGTTCTAAAAACGTTCTAAATGATGGTTTCTACACAATCTCAGGAAATACCAAACCTATTTAAAAAATAATGGTGTCAAAATCATGGTGACAATGCTTGCTCCAAGATAGGCTATATTTTATGTCGGTGGGACCACCCCAAAGGGGGTGCAGGAGCAAAAAACATTCTAAAAATGCAATTTTTGCATTACTGAAGGGCCTAGAAATATGAAATTCGAAATATTAGCTACTTATTAGATATAAAGGATTTCTAAGAACAGTTCTTAAGGAATTCGAAATTTAAAAGGGATGAAAATGCGCAGAAAGCATTCTAAAAGCTTTCTAAATGGTGGTTTCTACACAATCTCGGGAAATACCAAACCTATTTTAAAAATAATGTCGTCAAAATGATGGTGACAACGCTTGCTCCAACATAGGTTATGTTTTATGTAGGTGTCACTACCCCAAAGGGAGTGCAGGAGCAAAAAAAAGTTCTAAAAATGCGATTTTTGCGTTACTAAAGGGCCTAGATATATGAAATTTGAAATATTAGCTACTTATTAGATACAAAGGATTTCTAGGAACAGTTCTTAAGGAATTCGAAATTTAAAAGGGGTGAAAGCATTCTAAAAACGTTCTAAATGGTGGTTTCTGCACAATCTCAGGAAATACCAAACCGATTTAAAAAATAATGGTGTCAAAATGATGGTGACAACGCTTGCTCTAAGATAGGTTATGTTTTATGTTGGTGGCACTACCACAAAGGGGATGCAGGAGTAAAAAAACGTTCTAAAAATGCGATTTTTGCGTTACTGAAGGGTCTAGAAATATGAAATTTGAAATATTAACTACTTAATAGACATAAAGGATTTTTAAGAACAGTTCTTAAGCAATTCGAAATTTAAAAGGAGTGAAAATGCGCGAAAAGCGTTCTAAAAACGTTCTAAACGTTCACAATCTCAGGAAATACCAAACCGATTTAAAAAATAATGGCGTCAAAATGATGGTGACAAGCCTTGCTCCAACATAGGCTATGTTTTATGTCGGTACCACTTCCCCAAAAGGGGTGCAGAAAGAAAAAACTTTCTAAATTGTGGTTTTTACGTTACGGAAGGGCCTAGAGTCATGAAATTTGGATTGGTAGTTAGTTATAAGCTATCAATGATCTCTAAGGACATTTCCTAAAAAAAATCGAAATTTAAAAATTGGTCAAAAAGCGCAAAAAGTGTTGTAAAAAACGTTCCAAATTGCGATTTCTAAACAATCTCATTAAGTACTGAATCGATTTCACATATAATGGTGTGAAAATCATGGTGACAGCTCTTGCTCCAAGATAGGCTATATTTTAGATCTGTTTCCACTACCCGAAAGGAGATGCAGGAGCAAAAAACGTTCTAAAAATGCGATTTTTGAATTATGGAAGAACCTAGACTCATACAATTTAGCATGGTATATATTTATTAGATATAAATGATCTTTAGGAACATTTCTTTAAAAATTTGAAATTTAAAATGGGTGAAAAGGCACGAAAAGCGTTCTAAAAACGTTCTACATGCCAATTTTTCAGCAATATCTCACGAAGAATCAAACTGATTTCAAAAGTAATGGTAGGAAATTTAGCCTCTGCTCTAGCATAGACGCTATTTCATGTCGGTTCTCACTATCACCTAGAGGTTGCAGGAGCAAAAATAAGCGTTCTAAATTTCGATTTTTGGGATCGGTAGGGGCTAGCTACTTGAAATTAGCCAAGGTACATATTTATTAGATATAAATGATCTTTAAGGACAGTTTCGAAAAAATTGGAAATTTAAAAAGGGGTGAAAATGTGCGAAAAGCGTTCTAAAAACGTTCTAAATTGTGATTTCTACTCAATCTCAGGAAACACCAAAGCTATTTTAAAAGTAATGGTTGCAAATCAATGGTGACAGTCCCTGCTCCAACATAAGCTACATTTTATGTTGCTGTCACTACCATCTGGGAATTGCAAGAGCAAAACATCTTCTAATTTGCGTTTTATGCACAACTGAGGGATCTAACACTTTGAAATATGGCATGGCATTTATTTAGAAGATGCAACTGCTTTCTAAGAACAGTCGCCAGAAAATTCCAAATTTAAAAAGATTAAGTGAGCGAAGAGCGTTCTAAATTACTATTTTTATACAATCTTATCAAATACCAAACCGATTAAAAAAATAATGGTTTCAAATTGTTGGCGATAGAATCTGCTCAAATATAAGCTATATTTTATGTCTGTCCCACTACCACCAGAGGGTTGCAGGAGCAATAAAAATTCTAAATTGCTATTTCTGTGATACCGAAAAGACTAGAAACTTTAAATATAGCATGGAAGTTACTTGTAAAATATAAATGCCCTCGAAGGACTGTCGAAAATAAATACGAATTAAAAAGGGGTGAAGCGAACGGGAGGTGTGAAAAGCATTCTAAAAAAGTCCTAAATTACGATTTCTAAACCGATTATAAAAGTAATAGTGTCAAATCAATGAAAACAGTCTCTGATCCTACAAAGGCTATATTTCATTCCGATGATTCTAATACTTGGCGTTCACAGGAACAACAAACTGCCTAAAAAAGGCCTTTAAAAGCTTTCTAAATTACGTTTCTGTGGAATATTAGGAAATAACAAACCGATTTAAAAATTAATGTTGGCAAATTAATGGTGACAGTTCCTGTTTTAACATAACCCTTTATGTTGATAGAGGTGGTAGGACTTGGAATTTGACTTGATGGTTAATTTTAAGATGTAAGAAGATCGTTTCTAAAAAATTCAAAACTACAAATGAATAATGAAATGAGAGTATTAATTGAGCATAAAATTTTCAAAATATTTTCCAAATTATCACTTATTTAGTTTTACTTCTTTTTATTAATTTTAGCCTGTTTTCTGCCTATTGTAGTATAATAATGAAGTTTAGTCAAACTGTGTTTTAAATAGTAATTTTTTAATTATTCCTAAATGTATAAATTCACTTTAATAAAAATTACACATATAATTATCACTTGACATGTTTCAAATATTACGCGAGCAAAGCCGCGGGGTCTGCTAGTATATATATATAATCACACACATTGAAAAATTAGAAAAAATAATGTTCATATTATTAAAAGTAGCTTGTAAATTTCTATAATACAAACTCTTTCTATTCCCGCTATAAAAATATTTGAAGTAAAATTTAAAATCGAGTAAACAATGTGTAAAAACATGAACCCTGCTAAATAAACTTTTAGTCGAGTATCATATTTAATAATTTTTACTTCTTAAAATGATTTATTTCGTATGTTTAACTTTCATGTTGTAATGTATTTTCACAACTCTTGCGAAAGTGTTTAATTTTTTTTTCGAATTCATTTGTAATTAAAATTATTTCGACTGCCAAAATTTATTTATAATGCACATTGAATCATAACATTTTTTATTTAGACTGTTCCAAACATGTTGTAGAATATTTTAACATTGCTTAATTTTATATTTAACTAAGCAGTAACCTATAAAATTTGTCCTTATCGTCAATTTGGACATACCTAAGCAGGGATGACAGGGATGACCACCCCGGGAACCCAGCTTTCGCTTTAGAGTATAAGTGCAATCCCGGGGGTAGAACATACCTAAGCAAAAGGTCGGAAAAGAAAAAGGAGAGAGAGGGGAGGGGTGTACACTTTTAGTGGATTGTAATTCAAAGGCCAGTTAACAAATTGCCGACGGGCAATTTTTATCAAATCTGAATTATAAAACAGTAGAAGCTCCTCCCTGTTCTGAAAGTCTTTTGTAAATGATTTTCTAGATAGGTTTCCCAAGTTTATGCATCGGTAAATACCTTTTATTGTAGGAATTCAATATAAAATGTCTTACTATCTAGAAAAAAAAATGTGTATAACATGATATAAAAGTATTTTCCGCCAGGTAGAAGCCACGCCCTTAGTCATTGATGTTTTTTGAATGAAATCGAGAATTCTCGTGTCCTGTGGTGAATGTGTTAAGTCTCGCTCATGAAATTTACAATGTAACTTTATATTACAAAGATGTTTATTACCCTAAGTTTTCAGAATTTTTTTGCCACTCCCTTTTGAGATTTTAATTAGTAAAAACTGCCAAACACAGACTTAGCACAGTTTTGGCGAGCTGTAGAAAAAAAAAGGAAAAAGGCTTTCAGGATTGAAATTTGTAGAGAGGGATAGATCTATAAAAGATCTGTGTAAGGAAAAAAATTTAATGTGAATCTGATCTCCTTCATAAAAAATAATATTAGCGAAATGTGGTGTTTGACCTTTTATTTCTCCGGTTTTTGACCAAGATCCTTAAGTCTAATGGAAATTTTGTAATTACTGAAAGTGTAGATAATTTTACGCTCAGTATCTTAACTTTTGATTCATGTTGATAGTTATAAAAATAAAGCAGTTCCAGCATTTTCAATAAAACAAATTTTTCATCCAAAAATAGGTGTGTAGCTTATTAAAAATGGTCCCCCCCCCCAAAAAAAAAAAAAAAAAAAAAATATATCATCAAAAAATTTTTAAATAGTGTTTTTAAACAAATAAAACTATGACCAAAACGTGTTTAGAAAATTAGGAAAATTATAAATGTCGAGGGACACCACCTTACTGATTCGAAATGGATTGACCCTACTATCAAAGTAGAACTCGTAGGAGTTTCATTGTTGCTGCTAGCGCATGCGCAGAGAAGAGTTTATCAGAAGCCAAATTTTTCTATTCTGTACCACGGCCAAACTCGATTTTTCCCTCATTGTACAGCCGTAACAAAAAGTCGAAATCCCTTTAATTTCGGGGAATCAGTGATTCTCTCCGGGGAGTTATAGGGGGCGCTTTTACCTACTGTGTCTAATGAAGAATTTCGCTTGCACGCTTGTGTTTTCTTGGGTATAACTTAACTGAAATTGCGATTTTTGATTTTTTTTTT
This sequence comes from Maratus speciosus, assembly GCA_963932465.1. Lineage (NCBI taxonomy): Eukaryota > Metazoa > Arthropoda > Arachnida > Araneae > Salticidae > Maratus > Maratus speciosus. The sequence continues at coordinate 552,898,009 of OZ010791.1, forward strand.
TTGTAAAAACCGGCTCATTGGTGCGTTCCATACTGCACTTACGATTCACTAAAAAAATTCCAGAAATTCCTTTTCACGAATTCCTTCAAATTTTCAATACAAACTTTTGAAAGGAAAAAAAAAAAGATTTGTTGATTCTTTAAAATAATGAAACATGAAAAAAAATTTTTTTATTTATTATTAGTTTTTAATTTCCCCGTATTTCATGACCAGCACCTACAATATTTAAATTTACTGAAAATTGTTCACAATGTACACATATCTATATTTTTTCTAAATTAAGAATCGTGTTTTTTTTCATTCATGAAAAAATCCTTATTTTCTTTTTTTAAGAACTAGGAGGCTCGGCCCCCTACGAGCTACGCTCGCCAACCCCCGTCCAGACACAGCAGACTCTAAATGCACGCTAATGTGATCGGCTTTAAAAAGATTTCAAAAGATTGAATTATAATTTAAAAAACATTGGCGATCTCCCTATAAACGGATTTCTATTCATTTCTCTTTGATTTGGGAAATTTTAACGCCAAATCCGCTGCGGTACTACTTGATTATCCCGTCGACTAATTTCGCCAAATTATATAAATCGCCAAACCACTCGCCAAATAATACAAATTGATATAATTTTTATCTATCTATATTATAAAGGACAAACATATCTGTGCGTAACGCATACGTCATTTTGCGAATGGCAACAATTTGAAATTTGAAATAAATTTCGGTTTTGGAATTATATCTAAGGCAAATTTTTAAACTTCTAAACATCGCAAATTTTAAATTTTAACACCGTCGTATAAGGAAAAAAATGCTCTTTTAAATGTAATTTGTTTGAAATCTGCATCTCAATTTATTTTTGAGATATTAATTTTTTTGTAGTTTTTAATACAAATTTTGTAATTGTGGCAACTGAAGTACTCCATTTATATTGAAAGTAAAGGGAAAATAGTCATGGTTTATTATTTTTATTGATTATATCCTTATTGATGCCATTTTCACAATGCAAATAAAAGTAACTTTTTTATAATTTTTGAACAGAAAATGATGTCAGACATAAAAAAAAACACGCATTCTTCTTCATAAATCAGTTACATTTCAATATTTTTACATTACGATGATACTGAATTTGAGATGCTAGGCAAAATTATTCAGTGTGTAAAAATTATGTCATTTAAAACAAAATGATCATTTATTTTGATATAATTAAATATTTGACCAATACTAAATGGCCAATACTATGACAATTAAAGGCAAATTTCTGATTTTTTTTTTCGCGGGTATTGATATTAGAACTTAAAGTTGTGCGAATGTTCACATGAAAAATTGAATCGGACAAACGTGACTTTAAGTTTGGAAATACATTCATTAACAATCTATTGCATTCATTAACAATCTATTGCGCGTTAAAATACTTTCAAATTGTGAATTTGAGTGGTGCGTATGTAAATTAAGCGAATGTGAAAATAACGTACAATTTAGATTTCATGGGGGAAAATTTTATGATGTGACAAAGCGAAATCCTTTTTACTGATTTTTCATCCCATAAAAACAAACATAAAAGTCTCAATCGATAACTTGATCATAATTACTCATCTTGATTACGTATTCTAATAGAGTTTAATTTTTCAATAATTTAAGCAGTTGAAGTTTGTGGAAATAATAATTTGGTAATTTTAGGTTAAAAATATTATTTGTTTTAAGAGTGAGACAACCAATGTTAGATGAATTTTTTATTGTAATTATTTTTGTTGGTTTATTATAAATTCGATTTGACAGTTCGTTTTTAACATTTTAGTTCGTCGAATTTCGACGGGTTCCACCTCGTATATATAAAAGCCGTTCTCTGTGTGTATGTCCTTTATACAAATCTTTAATTTTTGACCGTTTTGCACGAAACTTGCTGTACATAGGCTTTAGAACGTGGAATAGATCCCTGTTACCTTTAAAAAAAATCATCAGACCAATATTTATCCCTTTTTTTATAATCTTTCATAATTTAACATTATAGAAATATCTCATTTTAAATTTTCAAATTCAATAGCTTCTTTCCTGTTGCCACACGTCTAAAAAACTGCTCAATAATAAAAAAAAAAATGATAAATCGAGTACTTTGTTTTATTAGCCAATAAAAATTCAGACTCGACTGCTATATTTGTACATTTTTGAAATCGACGTCATTCTAATCAGAAAATGCACATTTTTATATATTTATGTAAAAACTTTAACTAAGCATGTTTTAAAATGACCTTTGAAGTACTTTAGTTGAATGTTAAAAAATCTATTTTAATGAAGTCGTTGCAATATCAAGAATCAAATAAGGAAAATGATAATAGTAAAAAAAAAAAAAATAAAATAAAAAAAAATCGTTTGCTAGATATGACGTCAATGTCATCAATATAATTTCAAACTGGCTCTAAAAACTGGATGCTACAATTTATTCCCTATTTCTTTGTAATCTTTAATTATATCATTTAGATAAATGTTTTAATACCTGAAATGCAATGATAACATTCTACGATTTGTATAGAATATGGTTATATAAAATACGATTTTTGTACGATTTATATTAAATAGAAATTATAGCTACTATTTTTTAGGGTAAGCTTTTTTCTTTTTTAAACAAAATTTCATGAATGACAGACTTTTTTGTTAGACGTTGAAATAATGGGATGCATGATGTTTAGAGATCAAATTGCAGTAAAAGCGTAATTTATGGTACGGTTCGGTTGTTGCCACCAACAATATGTTGCTAGGCGCTACTCATAGATATGTCTTTTCTTCATAATATTGCATTAATAGCAAACGGATATATCTTTCTGAATTGGGTTACAGGTATATTTAAAAATATATCCGTGATTGAAAATTAATTTAAAATGGATAAACAATCCGTAAATTGAGATAAGCTTTTCAAAAAAAAAAATTACTGAAAGTACTTTTTGTATTCTATTAGATTTTGGAATAATCAAATGTGCGATGTTTAAAGGTCAAATTGCAGTAAAAGCTAAATTTATGGTTGGGTTAGGTTATTGCCACCAACAATATGATGCTAGAGTTACTCATAGTTCATCAATGTCTTTACTTTATAATATTGCATTAAGAGCAAACAGGTATATATTTCGTAATTGGGCTGCATGTAGGGATGACATTTCCACGTTTTGCACACCGGTATATTCTTAAAGAAAATCTTGTTCTGTTAAATGATGAGAGTGTCCCGATTATATGAAATATCATTTACTCTAACAAAATACTGATGTGAAAAAATGCGGAAATCTTATCCCTGGCTGCATGCAAATCAAAAATATCCATGATTGAAAATTACTTTAAAATCCATTCCCATGAAAAAATTGAGATACAATTTCCAAATAAATTTCATTTGACAGAAGCTTTTTCTATTCGACAGTGTGAAAAACGAAATTGTATGATGATCATAAGTTTAAAAATTTTTAGTAAAGGCAAAATTTATGGGTTAGGTCATTGCCATCATCAGTATAATGTCACAATTGGCATTGTGTTTGTAGTTTGTATATATATATATATATATATATATATATATATATATATATATATATATATTCTGAAGATGACTCAATGAAAGAGTCGAAACATGTAAATTTTTAATATTTTTAATGTTTTTTATTATTTAAATGACGCTTTTTAAGCAAATAATTGTACTTTAATATATGTTATGACATTTGTTTGGAATATACATTATTATGGTATAGTTAATAGTAGACGCAATTAAAACTATTTTACTTATATTTCTTATCGGTCTTTTAACGATTCGTGGACGTGAGATTCACCAATCTCAGTTATTGTCACTGCCGTATTATTTCATTTTAATATATTTTACCCGGGTGGACCATTATTATTGACACGAGCGAAGCCGGGTAGATCTGCTAGTATATATATAAAACCATAATATAATTACAAATCATCATTTATTTTAAGATAATTAAATCAATAATATATATATATATATATATTATTTATTTATTTATTTTACACAAATGCTATTGCCATCGAAAAAATTGAGTTAATAAATGGTGGGAAATGCAAAAATATCTATTTAAAACGAAAATTAAAAAAAAAAAAGTATTATCAGCCATGGGGCACCAATCTTTTTTACTACGATTGTAAATTTAAAATTTTAAGGATAAGGATATTTGTGATTTTAACTTTCCAAATCGCGAAATATTAAATTTTATATTTATTACATAAACATACAGATTGTCATATTTAAACGAAATAGATTTTTATATATTATTTGATAAAATTTCCGTTCAAAGTTATTCAGACGTACTTATCATTCAAAGAAGAAAAGAACAGAACGAAAAATTTTCAACTTTCAATTTCTAAGTAACAAAATTATTCCAGAAAATTTTTAAAGAAATATTCTTTGCTTATACGCACCGGCGTTGTTTATATTCACAGTAACATATATACGTTGAAGACCAAAAAACGACTTTGAGCTTATTAACATTTTGACAGCTGCTCTACTACATATACACAATACATGTTAATGCGTGACAGACGCTGTTACTGCCGCCGTGTAAAGACTAATTGCAAAAATTTTAAATCACGTTTTGCTCGATTCCTACAGAAAAATCTGAGCACATGCATTAATTTTATAAGTGTAAAGTTCATTTATTTCTGCTTTATTTCATTAAAATGAGAAAATAAAAATCAGTGCGATTAGTGAATTATTTTTTTTTCAACTGTGAAATTTATAAAATAGTGTTAAAAATCTAACTTTCATTATATGTCTCATTTAACAAAAAAATGTGTATAGCTCCTTTTCCATGGTTTCAGTTCGGATAATAACTAGAACATTTTTTCTTACAAAAAAAAGTTTTAATTTTAATATTTAATGCGTAAGACTAGTGTAAATATTTTCATGGTCATTTTCAAAACGAATCAGTCGACTTGGCAATCATGGTTAAAATTTTGATTTTTTTTTCGACAATATTTATACAGAAGCATGGTATAAATCATTAAAGTATCCTTCTATATATAAAAGAAAGTTTTGATTTGCAAATGGACCAATGAAAATCTGCGTAGACATTCCGGGTAGATCGGCATCCAATTTGAATGCTTAAGCATGGCCTTTCATCGTTAATATTAAAAAGACTGTTACATACAAAAATATGAAAATCGGTGGTATTATAGAGAAATGTTTGATAAACACGCTGATGCAGACAGTTTTCAAATCGAAAAATTATTTTAAGAGATATTTAATGCCAACGTTGGACAAAATCGTTCCATTAAAAAAGTTTTATAGGAGCAAAACTGTACATAGGAATTTAATCATTTTTAGATCATTTTATGCCTCAGAATTTTCCGGTGCGCAGATTGCATTTAGTTTATTAATTTGTCTCATTTTTAGAGGTTTTATTTCTATATTAAATTCAAATTTTCAGCCTTTCGAGAGATATATTTTAGATATTTTAGACAATTGTATTAAACTGTTGCCAACTGTATAAACAGCGCAAACAATAATGTTTGCTTCAAATTAAAAATTTATTTTAAACGTGACTATTATAAACAGAAAATATAAAAAGCCGGAACTCATTGAAAATTACGTCATAAAAACTATAATTACACGTGAATTTTAAAAGAGAAACAATATTGTAAAATAATAAAATCATTAACATGCTTTAGAACTCTTAAATAGGAGAATTTACGTCACATTTACGTCACATTACACTTATTACGTAAAAGGAACAAAAAATAATATTGCAAAACAGTTTAAATTTAAAAATTGCAGGAGACATTTATTTTATATTCTAAGATGATCATAATATTTCATTTCTAACAAAAATATTTTTACGTGAATATTAAAAAGAGAAAGAAAGGTTTGGTGAAAATTACGTCAGATTATAATTGTCAGATTCAAGTTATAATTCAGTCTTCCGAAACCTTTTTAAAGCTGATCAAATTAGCGTTCTGTTAGAGTCTGCGGTGTATGAACGGGGGTTGACGAGCGTAGCTCGTAGGGGGCAGAGCCCCCTAGAAGTAGTAACAATTAAAAGATGTACGCATTTTATGTATATATGTGTAGCCTTGTCTATCCTTTCCAAATAGAGTATTCTTTCAAATTCACTGTTTAGACATAGACGTATTACCGTTAAAAACACACACACACACACAAAAAAAAGCAATTTAACAAATTACAACGACCATTTGGAAAATGATTTTTTCGAATACTAAAATTTCACCCTTAAATGTCTGATTTTTCAAATATCATTGTAATAATGTTTTTCGGTTTCCATTTTTTAAATAAATCTTGGGAAAAATACTTAAAAAAATGATATTTTGTTTTAGGTATGGTTTACGGCTAAAAAACTGTTTGTTACTAATCGGCAATACTGGTCTTTAATAGAAAAAATAATTTTCCTTGATAAAATTCTATAATATGAAACACACAAGAATTTTAGGAACTATAATAAGAAAAATTTTACTTGCTCACTGGAGTAGAAAATAGGGTATTTCGCAAGCTTCCAAATAAAACAAAAAGAACAAATAGCAATAATTGAAAAAATAAATCTATCTTTATTCTTAAACAGCACAAATGTTGCCAGTTAGATGCTGAAAATCGATTTAATAATATTTTCAGAATGTATTTTATTGGCAACAATAGGCATTATAGCTTCAATATTATTCTAATAGTATTTTAGAGCCTAAATTGGGTATGTTGCCGAAAAGCAACACCCGGCATTTAAGGTTAAGACATAAAAAATCGCACGGAGTTGATCAAACTTTAAATACGCCATGGATTACATTTTTCGGTACTGTAAATTTTTAAACTTCTATGGAGCTGGTCATTCATTACGTACGCCATGGATTAAACATTAACATTCTTGGACCAATTTTAAATTAAATTTCATTCTTAAACTTCTAAACGTCCCACAATATTACTTTTTATACAGTCGTATAGAGAAAAACATATTTACTTTTAAATGCAATTTATTTGAAAGCTGTTCTCAATTTGTTTCCGAGTTATTAATTATCTTTTTTTGTAGTTTTTATTACTTTTTTGTCATAGTGGCAACAGTATTATCCATCTCTGTTGAAAGTGAAGGGAAATACAGATTACTGTATAGACCAATCGGAAAACGAATAAAATGCGGATTAAACCAATAAAAAGCTTCAGATATCCTTTTTATTTCTTACCCGGACGAGGACAATAACCATTTTTCCAAATTGTTAAAAAAAACTATTTAAGCCGTTTAGGTAAAAGAAATTTTAATTTTAATGAATTAGACGTATTTAAATATTATCACGGTCATTTACAAATCAAATCAGCCAACTTGACACTTATAGTTATGAATTTGATTTTTCTAAAAAAAATTACGATATTTATACAGCAGCATGATATAAAAAATTAAAGTTATTATACTAGAAGTAAAAGTAATGTGTATTAGTAAAAAAATAAATGATATACGCATTTTATTTATATAACTACAAAGGTAGCCCGTCAAAAATGACGGAAATTTAGATATAAAGATATATACAACTCATGTGCAAGAATATGAGTTTTTTTCGCTTGTTCCGCTGTGATAGATGAAAATAACACATTTTAAGAACGAAACACATTTGTGAAAAACTGTGTACAGTAGACCACTAATCTGCACAGTTTGGTTCCAAGTAGTGTGCTGATTTGAGGCATTTTGCGGTCATGTCTATTCAATCTTTGTTTATTTTTTTTAATTCATATATTGGACAATTTAGAGTGTTAATTCTTAAAAATAAATAAATTACATACTTGAAGTAAGGTAAAAACTATTAAACTATCGTATATGATTTAATGAAATGGTATTATGTGGTATTATACGCGTGTGCTTCACGATCTTGGTTACGACGTTGGCGAAATTGCCTGCAACTCGTTATAATCATAATTGTGTGGGCCGCTATAGCAAAGAAGTAACCAGTTTTTAATAAAATTTCTGATATAAAGTAGTTTTCAAAAACTTGTGTAAAATTGCCGGCCGTTCTGATGTTATGTCCTAGGAATAATATTGTAACACTGAAGAGTTTCCATGTATATATGGAATTTAGAAAAGCCTCTCCAAAAGAAAGGTCCTGAAATGACATTGTAGTTCCTCTAACGTCGAAGTTTAATTGCGCTCTGATGTTGTTTACTGATATCTAATAAATACAGTTATTTTGAATATTAAAACAGAATTAAACAGTTAAACTTATTTAAAAATGAACCTGCTGTTACGTCAATGCTATTTTTTAGTATTAAGAAAGAAAATTATTTAAATTTTTCAAATCATGCATTTATAATTTTTTTCATTATTTAATAGCTATGTAATGAAAAAATATGCTTTTGTTCTGATTTCATAAATATGACAATAAAGTAATGTAACTAAGAGGTATTGTAAAATAAAATCTGTAAATAAAATGAAATCAATAAAGTAATAAAATCTATAAATGTAAAATAAACCATAAACAAACGATACCGCCACAATTTTACCTAATATGACGTCATAAGAATATTGTCCATTGATTGTTCGAGAACCTACGTTGTGAATGATTACCTCAATGGTTTAATATTTTTTATGGTTCACGATGAATGAATCACTTGTGTTTGTTTAGGTTTATGGAATGAGGTATTAAACTGTCAACCTAATTTCAACTGAAGTTATCCTAGGATATATGTACTTTTTAATTGAAATTAAAAACAATAGTTTGATCTTGAAGAAAAATGTTTTAGTTTATATAATTGGTTATTTCTATTAATTATTTATTTAGGTACTTTTCCGTTATAGCGCATTTTTTTTAAAAACTTGGCGCAATTCGGGCTTCAGAAAGTGAGATATGCTGCCAAAATATATAAACAGCTATGAAAAATACCTGATGAATTTTTATTTTTGTTTATACATGTATTTATTAATTATTTATTTAGGTACTTTTCCACTGTAGGGCACTTTGCATTTTTAGAAAAAGCTTGGCGCAATTCGGGCGTCAAAAAGTGAGATATGTTGCCAAAATATAGGGAAGAGTTCCATATCGTACGCTGGTTTTTTTCGCGAGCTTTTTTTTTTTTTTTTGGCATTAATTGAATCGATGTGTTTACGATCTTCAGCCTTTGGGGTTGCTTTTTTTTCTGGAATCGACTTTATTCATATTTGTTGTGTAATTTTTTTGCATTTATAGCATATTTTTTTCGGAAAAATTTATAACTTTTGTTTTAATTTGACATATATAATAAATATATAAAATTATACATAAGCACATAATATTTATTTATAGGTATATATATTATGTATGTATAAGGTATATCTCTATATGTAATATATATTCATAAATATAAAACTATCTGTATAAACATCATATTGTTTTTAACATGTGACATATATAACATTTATTAAATATATATATGTTTATAAATATTTAAAGACCATGTTTTTCAGCCATCTTGAAAATTTTTTTATAAGATGCTAAAATGGCTTTTTGGCGCCATTTTGGATTCCTACGCCAATTGCGTCAACCAGCACAGGATATGGAACTCTTCCCGAAATATATAAAGAGCTATGAAAACAAATCTAATGAACTTTAATTTTTGTTTATATATGTATTTATTGCACAGGTGTCATATACGCACCATATTTGCGCGATTTTTTTTTGGATGCCAATGTCATATAGGCAACAGCTACTTAACTGGCTCGAAAGAGTCGATATTTTGCTTGATAGGGTAACCCGGATGTTGTTGTTTATGCTGTTGATGTTTTCGCCAAATTGGCGTCAGAAAAAAATCGCGCCAATATGTTGCGTATATGACATCTGTTCCTTATTTATATATATAAAAAAATCATTTCTAAATATATATAATAATTTTTTCTTATATACAAATTACGGCACGGATGTGATATATGCACTGGGTACCTAACTGATGCCAAATGGTGTTATTTTGCCTGATATAGTAACCCGGCTAATGTTTTTTATTTATTAATTAATAAATTGTTTACTTACTTTTACTTTATTTTTTTAATTATATAAACTGTTTTGTTCTATAGTTATTAATTAAACTTTTATTTATTTATTGTTATTTCCTTTTCAAAATGATAGCAAATAATTTAAATATATATATGTAACTGGTATTGGAAAGCGAGATTTTTGCCAAATTTGTGTCAGAAAAAAAATCACGCAAAGCCGATGTGTATATGACATCTGAGCAAAAATTACTTCTGTTTATTTATAAAAATGGGTAAATAGCTTTTTTTATATTAAATAAATTGCATACATGTGGAACAAATTTGTTGTGAGTATGAAACAGTAAATAATAGGTAGTCAAAAAATACGTTGGCAAATTTCTTTCTCTCCAAGAAAATTTCTCCGAAGTACTGTACATAAGCGTTGATTGTAGGAAATGCATTTTTAATTACGATATGCGTTTTTATGTTTCACTATATTTATGCATACTATACTGTGTGTATAAATGCTATAGTTCATATACAGGGCTACACAAAGGAAGTCGTAAGGGTTACTGAGTATGAGAGTAAATTGCTTAAAGCTGGTTTTTAACGAAGTTATGCATTTTTACGATGAACTGCATTTGGTTTACTAAGAAAAGTTTGTAGAATACAGATAAAATGATATGCAGGGTCATGCAAAGAATTGGATACATAACCGTCTATGGATGATAATATCTGGAAATGTGATTTCAGTAGTTTTAAGAGTGTTTTAGTTTGAATTAAATTTTAGCTAAATAGTGGCGTGTAATAACAATACTATTGGATATAGACGGTAAATTCTGAAATCAATTTTTAAATTTTTATGCGTTTTATAAAATGTTTACTTACTTATCTTATTTATCTTATTTCCTAAATAACGAAGTTTTGTTAAAGTATTCAGGAAGTGTTGGAAAGTGTTTCATATTCTATGCGTAACGCATGCTTATTCTTTCTTGTTTAGTCTTATTTTGCATTTATTTTATTCTTAATCTTTTAGTCTTAAACCGCTTTATAGAAACTTTAATATTTAATGTTTAAACATTTCGCTCCCTCCCCCAACTTGAATATAGTACAAACTATAGGTAGATAGCGCAAAATAATAGACAATTTGATACTTTTTTACTATAGAGGCTTTGGTGTGTTTTTAAAAAGCCTGGTATAATTCGGGCATCAGAAAGTGAGATTTGTTGTCAAATCATATAAACAGCTATGAAAACAAACTTTATGAGCTTTTTTTATTTTTTATATATGAATTGATGTTTTTTATTACAAATTACTTCTCTTTTGTATAAAATGAGATAACTGGCTTTTTTATGTTAAATAAATTGTATAAATATCGAAAAAAATGCGTGTGTACATAAAATGAAACAGTGGATAGGTTCCCGGAAAATATGTTGCCAAATTTCCTATTTCGCCAAAGCACCTATACTGTAAAAGTACCTAAAGCACAGTAAAATCGCGCAGGTAGGAGCTCACTCAGTACAGCGTAGTCTATTGTCGGTTATTTTATTAGTAGCATCGGGAGGAAGTTGTATGAATGTGCATTTTTGTATATTACATTTTAAATTCTCACCCATAGATTTGAAAGAAGTGGGTAAATGTGATCACAGATCACACAGAGGGTTTCGTTTAATATTCCTTTCAAAATACTTTATCCTTTTGAAAAATCTGTTAGTTCCACATTTCGCAACCAGGGGCGCACTCTGCTCTAAACAAACCTCTATCCGAACGAAACTCCGTTTTATATGCTATCCATAGATATATTAGTCGAGGGGATTGGGCCGATAGCACCCGAGATAAGTAGGCACACCTGGCGGTAAAAAGTGGAACTAAAATATGTAAAGCTATGGTGCATAATATGAAAGAATGACCAAAGGGGTGAAGGCAAAAATTGGCAAAGTGCTCCCCGGGTGAAAAGGGCGGAGGTTAGAAAAATTGCTTAAAATACACCAGTTAGAGCCCGGAGGAGTAAATTATATAAGACTTTTTGAATATTTTGTGATTTGCCGTATTTGTCGTATTCAGCTATACATATGCAAAAATTCATGTCTCAGACTTAATTAGGGGCTGTCTTAGAAAGAATTGCTTAAAATACATATGTGGTAGCTCAAAGGGTTAAACGTAAGACTTTTTCATGATTTTATGATTTGTCGCCTGGTCTCAGGTGTTCTGCTATAAGTATGCAAAATTTCAAATCTCCAATTTAATAAGGGGCTCAGTTAGAAAGAATTGGTTAAAATAAGCATGTGGGAGCCCAAAGAGTTAAATGTACGATTTTTTCAAAATTTTATGATTTGTCGTATGATGTGAGGTGTTCAGCTATAAGTATGTAAAAATTTCAAGCCTCCAACCTAAATAGGGGCTCACTTAGAAAGAATTGTTTAAAATACATATGTGGGAGTCGAAAAGGTTAAATGTACGACTTTTTCAAAATTTTATTATTTGTCGTATGATGTGAGGTGTTCAGCTATAAGTATGCAAAAATTTCACGCCTCCAACCTGAATAGGGGCTCACATAGAAAGAAAGCTTTAAAATACACATGTGGGAGCCCCAAGGGTTAAGTGTACGACTTTTTCAAAATTTTATGTTTTTTTTCCTTTGATGTGAGGTGTTCAGCTATAAGTATGCAAAATTTCACGCCTCCAACCTAATTAGGGGCTCACTTAGAATACACATGTGGAGCCCAAATGGTTGAATGAGAGGCTTTTCAAAATTTTATGGTTTGTCATTAGATGTGAGGCGTTCAGCTATAAGTATGCAAAATTTCCCGCTTCCAAACTAAATAATGGATCACTTAGAAAGCATTGTTTAAAATACACATGTGGGAGCCCAAAGAGTTAAATGTACGGCTTTTTCAAAATTTTATGGTTTTTCCTTTGATGTGAGGTGTTCAGCTATAAATATGCAAAATTTCACGCATCCAACCTAATTATTGGCTCACTTAGAATACACATGTAGGATCCCAGAGGGTTAAATAAGAGGCTTTTCAAAATTTTATGATTTTTCCTTTGATGTGAGGCGTTCAGCTATAAGTATGCAAAATTTCCCGCTTCCAACCTAAATAGGGGCTCACTTAGGAAGAATTGTTTAAAATACACATGTGGGAGCACAAAGGGTTAAATGTACGACTTTTTCAAAATTTTATACTTTTTCATTTAATCTGAGGTGTTCAGCTATATGTGTGCAAAATTTCACGCCTCCAACTTAAATAGGGGCTCACTTAGAAAGAATTGTTTAAAATACACATGTGGAAGCCCAAAGGGTTAAATGTACGACTTTTTCAAATTTTATACTTTTTCGTTTGATGTGAGGTGTTCAGCTATAAGTATGCAAAATTTAAAGCGTCCAACCTAATTAGGGCTCACTTAGAAAAAATTGTTTAAAATACACATGCGGGAGCCCAAAGGGTTAAATGTACGACTTTTTCAAAATTTTATGGTTTGTCGTATGATGTGTGGTGTTCAGCTATTAGTATGCAAAATTTTAAGTCTCCAACATGCATAGTTTCTGAGAACGGGCTCTGTGACAGGCGGACAGACAGACAGAGGAGCGAGACGAATAGGGTTTTGTCAGATGAACGAAACCCTAAATAAAACTTAAAAGAACATAATTTAAATTAAATTTTGGAGATCTCCTTTTCGAAAGAATAATGTCTTTAAATGGGAATTTTCCCAAATTAACCAGTTATCACAAAGTTGGCTTTATATATGACAACTTGTTTTTGCCGCCAGATTTGCCGATATTTCGCCAAGTTGGCCAACATTTGGCGCTACTGTGGTAACCCTGCATTTGTATTTTTCAACACTTTTTCATTTCAATGAGGCGGTCCTACCGGAATCGTGAGGGACACACAGAGACTTGGGTTTTATATAAATAGATTATAACCCTTTTTTTATCCTTTCCAAATAAAATATTCTCTCCAATTCACAGTTTAGACATAAAAATATTACCTGCAGTTAAAAACTCTTTAAGGCTTCGAAGTACAAATAGAAAGTTCTTGTCATCATTTGACAAAATTCGCTAAAAGTTTTACTGCAATAAAACCTTTAACAATTAACTTACTTTTAGATACAGATTTATTAATTTGAAGTTATAATAATGAAATATTGAAAGGTGATATGAAAGATGATAAGATAATATTGAAAGGGTGATGAATATTCTTATAACTAGAAGCAACTCATCGTCAGAAGAATTTAAATAATAAACGTAAAATATTTTTACTCTCTTTGCAATCAGGATTACAATAGCAATTACGACGTAATCAATACAAGCAGTGCAAAATGATACATAGAAAATTCTCATGCTCGAATACATTTCGAATGTTAATGAACTGCGAATACAAATATAAATCTAATCTTCACAAAATGATCTTGGAGTAAAAGGGAATCCTGTTATGAATTTATAATAAGCCACACTGGTATTATAAAGAATCAATGTCGTTTTCATCTGCATATTGAATTTATAATTGCTCATTTGTACGTTTAAGTGTATATTTTCAATTTACATTTTACTGAATTGAAAAGTAACTAATTTAAAATCGTGGAAACATTTAATTAAATACTTAAAAATCAAAATTGAATTTCAACATATTTTTCTATAATGCCAGTTATTTTCAACCACAGGATAGTTACGCAGTTAGTTCAGATTAGTTAAGCACGAGATGGCTCTTTTCCATTCATTTTAGAAACAAAAAACATAGAAGTCCATTTTATTAAAGATAATTTTTCTTGTGTGTTCTTGAAAAACAAATATTTCAATTGTATTTTGATTTTCATAGTACAAAATAATCTCGCACATTCACATTTTTTTTAATTGTACTCGTGTATGACACAATGAAAATAAGAAATATTGTTTTTTTATTTTTAATATTCCCCACTAACATGATAGCTTATCTTATTCTTATAGATATTTTTTAACCTCTATCTTGCCCAAATTTATTTTCTGCCACTGTACTACATAGATTTATATTACATTTAATTTATATCCTGATTAAAATAGTTGTGTGATTAAATGAAATATACATATTTGATGTAGTTAGTAAAATGAAATGGGCGAAAGCATCAAGCATCAAAGTATGAAGTTATATCTAAATCATGCAATATAATCTTTTAAGTAATAACGGTTTTTATTTAAATGTCAAAATATGCAACACTATTAAAATTTAGCATTTATTATTAAAACATATTCACTTTCGTTTATTGATCTTACACTTCGAAATATTTTTTTGGTTTAAACATTTTTGATTTTTCTATTGAATTATTTAATACATTTTGTGGAAAGCAGCTAAGGTATAAATCGAGAAAAAAGTATAATTTTCCTACTTTTTAAAGATATTGTGCCATCACAAATTAATGACAGTGATGTTAAGCACTAAATTAGTCATAATTTAATGATAAATCGGTATTCTAATGAATACTATTGGTGCAAGTGGAATACTCATATTGAAGCATCCCATTAATCCATTAATAATTTGAGTGTGAGCCGCTGCTTTAGATATAAAAGTAAAATATTTACTAGAGTTATTTTTTAAATATTAGATAACTGATATTTAAAATTTACAGCTATTATCTTGAAAAATAAGTTTTTAAAACTATATAGTTTATCAAAATTAAATAAATTTAATTCCAATTATTGTATGTGTGTGTGGGGTGGCAGGTGTTACTCACTACAGAAAAATCAATACTTACGCAAGACCGACATGCGAACACCGATTTTCTGAAAGTTAACTCGACTATATTTGGGGTTAAAATAAAAACTATTTAACCTTATAAATAAAGATTTAAAACCTGGTGTGTTTGTTAGATGAACGACAATATTATAATTAAAAGTTATGAATATTTTCTGTCTTCAATTTCCTTATCAAAATTATATAAAATTTAATTGCATAATTATTGGAGGGGGGGGGGGGTTATTGATTCCAGAAAATTCAATTCCTGAAGTTAAACCAACATGCGAACACCGAGGACATTTGAAATAAATTTCATTTACAATTTTTACTTTATTTTGACATGTGTTGGTATGAAAACTGGTTACTTTACAAACAAGTACTTTTTTTTGTTTCAATTATCTTGTTAACTGTTGATTATTTTAGTTTTTTTATTTTATATTTCTGAAAATAGTAATCATTGTAGTACTGAGTTTATCCAAAAATGATAACATGTAATTGTCTATGCATTTAGAATAAAGTTTTCTAAAATATATAGGGGAGACTAGAAAGGGTTAACCATAGAGGAGACTTAACCCACCCTTCAGTTTTCATATTTAAAAGAATTTCAGAGTTTTGCCAATAGACGGCAACCAAAACTACTGAAATGCTCAAACAATAGTCTTTGTTTCATGAAGTTAATTGAAACAGGTGTGGAAAAATCAATTGCCAAGAGTTTTCAGCTTAAAAGGTGTACTTTTTAGAAACAATTTGGAATATTTTCTCACATAAGATACATCATAGAAATTTAAGTAAGTAGGTTTTAAGTAATGTAGAAACATTGAGCTTTCATTACAGGCATAAAGATTGTACAGCAAATTAGGCTAACGTTAATGTCAGACGAACATCTATTTGCATGCTTTTTTCCATCCCACACATTACTAAACCAATGTAGGAAAATTCTAAGAAGGAAAAAAAGTGTGCAAATAGATGTTCATCTGACATTAGCCTAAACATAACCATCTTCTATACTTTAAAAAGTGGCTATATGGAGAGTCTTGGCAAAGTCAATGTCGAGAGGGTTAACTAGATGGTCAAAGCTCCTTAAAAAAGAGTTTTCCGAAATAATTTTATTACACAATGTACATAATGAAGGTTTAATGGTTATATTTCTGAAATAATGAAAATGTATTCTCTAAAATTACAGTTAATTGGGGCGATTGATAAAAAGGAAATTTTTTTAAATTGATAAAATGAAGTTGACAGAATTTGCTGTAGAACCAAGAAAACGTTTGCTGAAATATAAATTGGAAAGTTGATAGGGGCTTTTATTTCATTTAAATAGTACACATAGTGGGTAAATAGAAAGAATGGAAAACACTAAAAAGGAAAAAAGTAACAGCCTTAAGAAATATTTGGTATTGATCAATCTGCAAAATAACATAACATTTATCAAAGCACTTTAGGAAGGTACGTAGGCCAATTTCACCAGGATGAACACAGTGAGATGAAGCCGAACTATGTTGCAACTAGTGTTGCTAGGTCGAGTGTAAAAAAAAATGGGTATATAAAATGGAATTTTTCTCATGTGCTTTTAATTCCGTCTAAGCAGGTTTCTTTACACATTACATTTTCCCCAAATACTTTTTAATAAAAATTAAACCTAGTAGCATAAAGTTATTCTGCATTTTTTATAGAAAATGATTTCATTTCTCTTAATAAAAATTTCAATATAAAATAAAGTGGCTCCAGCCTCCCATATGTGACCCGTTATTTTATCATGTTTAAAAGCAATCATTTTTCAACTTTATTATATAATACACTTATGTCGCTGATAACTGATTGTATAATAAATAAAATGATATATGATATATGAAACAGCCTGAAACAACCAAGAAATAAGTAATTACAGCAATTTGCAGTAATGATACAATTATGTTCACATTGATGAACTAATGCCCAGGTTAAAAAAAATATCTGTCAAAGCTTCCTATTCGGTATAATATTTTTTGAGTCAAATGTTAAAATGCTTATTAATACATAAATAATTAAAACCTGAAATTCCGACATTAATACAAGCCTTTCTTATACAAAAGGCGTACTGTGAGATCACTTTAATTAATAAATGAAAAACAACTTTTACTCTATTTACAATCATGTTCTACACAAGAAGTGCAAAGTAATTTTCATTTATCGTAAGACAAAATAATGCATGTAAATTTATCCTGCACGAACATATTTTAAATATTCAAGCAACTAAGAATGCAAAATGATTTCCGGGTAAAAGGGAATTAATACTTTTAGGAATTTATACTGAAGCACACTTATATTTAAAAGAATCGGTAAGTTTCCATAAACATACATAATATATATTTGCTCATTTGTACATTTGAAAGTATCCTTGTAACTTCTACTTCCAATAATTGAAAAGTAACCCCTTTAACGTTGTGGAAATATTTAACTGATTAATTCTAAAATGATTAAAATAGAAATGAATTTTAGAACGCATTTTTAAATACTGATAAAAGTTATATTCAGCGTTTGTTAATTAAGTAATTATTTCAGACTAGTTAAGCACGGAAATGGGATTTTTCCCCTTGATCAAGAAAAAAGTATATTAAGGTTCATTTTTTGTACAATTTTGAACTTTTGATAAACACTTTTTCCAAACGAAACCCACGGCTCGGTGGCGGTTGTTGTTTCATTACGTCGTGGAACAATCTTAAAGAAATTGAGAAATGTATCATTAATTTAATCTGCGTCAATAATATAATAAAAACAATATGTTACAACTTGCATGTTAAATATCATGAAGGATATAGATAAATAACTTTCTCAAGAGAGAATGTTTAATATTTTATGTAGAGGGAGGCTTGAGGCTAAAAATGGTCAATGATGTCAATCCTAACAGTTTCTCTGTGTATTTCAGAATAATGACATAAAACGGATTGACTTTTTTTGTATTTTTTCTAAAACATTTTTTAATAGATACATTTTTTAAATAGTGGAAATGCCTATATCTGTATATTAAGGAGATCTGAGAAACATTTGAAACTGAAAGGTAGTTTGCATAAAAATACAGTTTGGAACAGATTGTTTAATAAGGCAAAACAATTTCGTTCTATTCTTACCAAAGTGTTCCTTTACTTTTTTGTAAATCTCCTATTTTATCCATACATGTATAGAGATTCTATAAAACCGAAAATTCATTTAGCATTAGAATGATAAATAAAATTTTGGAACTTTTGTAAGCGGAAACTGCAAGATGTAATAAGTAATTGTTTTATTATTTGTATTTTTACATGATTTAAAGTTTGCAATAATAATAATATAAGCAAATGACACATTTGTAACATTTCAATAAATATCATAAAGTTAAAATATAAAAATTCCATTATACTTTTAATTTTCATTACTCAATGAATGAATGTTATTTTTTACTTGATTAAATAAATCCCAACAGTTATAAAAAGATAGCTATGTGTTTTTTTAAAGTGATACTTTAACTACTCTGCAATATCATCAGATACAGACATTTAAGCATTAAACATATTTATTTTTATAAAGTTCTTTAACGCATGTTATATATGTATGAAAATTATTAATTTTTTATTTATAACTCTTTTTATATAAAGAAAATTACATTATATTTTTCTTTTTACATATTGATATTTGTTACCTTCCGTATTCAAAATAATTGCCTTACTTTTTTTTTTCTTTCTTTCTTCAAAAATACAATACATTTTTGAAGGCAACCTAAAAAAGAAAAATGTTGATCATTAATCCGTGTAGAATTATAAATAAATAAATATATTTTAATGTTTGGGGTTAATCACAAACACGTGGAATTAAAAACAATAGTAGAGGTATTTTGTAACTGACTGACTAACAAAATATGGTTTGTACGATATCTGTTCAATGAATATTTCTAATATTGTATGACATGTCGGCGAGAATATTTCTTACATCAGTATAGAAGTCAGAAGTCTAAGTTTGAATTAGTTGCAGAGGTGTTAGTCAATTGCCACCGCTATAACTAGTATAATATATTTCAGTTTATCAATTTATTAACGCTAAAGCTAGCCTTCTGCTTCCGAAATCAATTTCAGATTTGAAATCATTAATCAACATTGCACTTCATTTGATTGACATAAATATGCACAGAAACATATGAAATGTACTAAAGTACAGATTTTCATATTCAGA
The DNA here is from genome assembly GCA_963932465.1 of Maratus speciosus. NCBI lineage: Eukaryota > Metazoa > Arthropoda > Arachnida > Araneae > Salticidae > Maratus > Maratus speciosus. Next base: position 552,917,810 of record OZ010791.1, read on the forward strand.
ACATTGAAAAACAGTGACTTCTATAATTTGTAAAAAAAAAAAAAAAAAAAAAAAAAAAAAAAAAAAAAAAAAGTATTCCACTGTTTTATAAGCATATGTACAATCATGATTGCTTGTATGTATATGCATAATAACTCATTATGTTTGCCAATTAAGTTTACTTCACAGTGCAGTGTTAAAACTTTTGCAGCATTCTGGCAGGTCATTCGACCGTTTTTTGAAAAAACGGTTTCATAACCATAATTTAACTATATTCTGACCATAAAATTGCCAATAATATGGTCAGAATAGTGTTAAATTAACGGTTGTGTAACCGTTTTCGGAAAAAAAAATGGTCAAATGACCAGCCAGAATGCTACAAATTTTTAACAGTGTGTACAACACACAACTTTAAGTGAATAGACTTTTTTATATTAATAAAACGGGCTGTACCCACAAGAATGAAAGTATGAACTCATATCTAAATTATGCAGTTTAAACTTTTAAGTAATAACAGTTTATTAAATACAAAACATGTGACAGAATTAACATGTATTTTCTTTCGTTTATTGATCTTGCTTTTCAGAAGGCGTTTTTTTTCTTTAAATTTAGTCGATTTTTATAATGAATCTCTTAGTAGGTTCAATAGAAGTTAATGAAGTATGTAACAATAGCAAACAAACAAAGAATTATTTTTCTACTTTTTAAAGATATTATGCCATTACAGATTATTGGCAGTGATGTTCAGCACCGAATTAGTGAGTATTTAATGATAAATCAATATTCTAATAATTATTATTGATGGAAGTAGAACAATGAAATCGAAGCGTGCCATTGATGCATCAATATTTCGTTTGTAACTAAAAATATACATGTACTGGGATTATTTATTTGTCAAGTGCTACAAAGCATATATTTATAATTAAGAGTTATTACTTGAAAAACAAATATATTTATATGCATATTTCATCAAAAATAAATAAATTTAAATGCAAAATTAATGTATATTTTTTTATTGTTGTTTGCAGAATATAGATAAGATTATATTTTTAATAATATAGTGTTTACATGCAACTCCGATGTCTTGAATGTTACTGCGAAACAATTCGGGTTATTATTTTGTAAGTTTATTAATCGTTTTATTTTTCGGATGAAACAGAAAAAGTCCTTCCGGTCAGTGCCGGGAGGAAGAGGTAGCTTTCATATTCCTTATTTTAAAAAAGCCAACTTATATTATTCAAACACACGAAGCTCAATTAAGTGGAAACCGAATGTAGGAGATTCAATACTAATTTTTATCAATACTAAATGATTATGAATGAGAATTTCGCGAAATTAGTCAGTTTTATCCAAGCTGCTTTTATTTAAAGTAACTTATATTTGGCTGCCGAATTCGGCGATTTCTTAAGGTGCCTGCCATTTTAAGACAACATGGTGGATGAGGCTAACCAGTGAACTTGGTCGAGACCTTAGTAATTGCTGTGCACATGCTCACTCACATCGGAATCGGTTGATATATACGAGTGCTGTCGCAGGCAAAAAATCAGATTTTTCAAAATGTCACCCACGTTACAAATTGAAACTGCTATATCTGAGCCATTTTTTAAGACAAACAAAAAATGCTCCTGAATTCTTATATAAAGGTCAAATACTTAAGAAAGAAAATTTTTTCAATTTCTAATTTTTTTGCACCTCACTTTAAATATATATATTTTTTAATTTAATGGCCGCCATTTTGAAACAAGATGGCTGATGAAGCTGGCCAGCGAACTTGGTCGAGATATTGATGTATACTATCCACATGCCTTCTTCCATCGAAATAGGCGAATACGTGTGGTATCGCGAGACAAATACAAGATCGTTTCAAAGTGTTAGCCATGATAGAAATTCAAAGTGCTATAATTCAACCACTTTTTAAGATATTAACAAAAGAACAAATTTTCAGAAACAAAAACTGCTCCAGAATCTTTGCATCAAGGCCAAACACATAAAAAAAATCTTTTTCATGTTCCAATTTTTTAATAGCTCATTTTAAATTTTAAATTACATTTTTTTTAAAATGGCAACCCTTTTGAAACAAGATGGCGAATGAAGCTGGCCAAAGAACTTGGTCGAGACATTGGTATGTACTATGTACAGACCAAGTTACATTCAAATCGGTTCATAAATACGCCTGTTATCGCGTGACAAAAATCAGGTCATTTTAAAATGTCAGCCACAATAGAAATTCAAAATGTTACAACTCAGCCATTTTTTTAGATATAGACGAAACAAAACCTGTCCGGAATCTTTGTATTAAGGTCAAACACATACGAAAAAACTCTTTTTCATTTTCCAATTTTTTGGTATCTCATTTTAAATTTAATTTTTTTTTATTTTTTTTAAATGGCCGCCATTTTGAAACAAAATGGCGAATGAAGCTGGCCAACGAACTCGGTTGAGTTATTTGTATGTACTATCTACACAAGAAGGTACATCCAAATCGGTTCATAAATACGTCTGTTATCACGTGGCAAAAATCAGGGCGTTTCAAAATGTCAGCCACACTAGAAATTCAAAATGCTATAACTCAGCCATTTTTTAAGATATAGACGAAAACAAAACTGCTCCCGAATCTTTTTATCGAGCTCAAACACATAAGAAAAAAATATTTTTTTCAATTTTCAATTTTTTTTACCACATTTCAAATTTAAATTTTTCTTAAAATTTTAAATGGCTGCCATTTTTATACAAAATGGCGGATGAAGCTGGCCAACGAACTCGGTCGAGACATTGGTCTGTACTATGTATGAACGAAGTTACATCCAAATCGGTTCATAAATATGCCTTTTATCGCGTGACAAAGTTCAGGACGTTTCAAAATGTCAGCTTCGCTAGAAATTCAAAATGCTATAACTCAGCCATTTTTTAAGATATAGACAAAACAAAAACTGCTACGGAGTCTTTGTATAAAGGTCAAATACATAAGAAAAAATATTTTTCCATTTTCAATTTTTTGGTACCACTTTTCAAATTTTAAACTTTTTTTTAAATTTTTAAATGACCGCCATTTTGAAACAAAATGGCGGATGATGCTGGCCAACGAACTCGGTCGAGACATTGGTATGTACTATGTACACACCGAATTACATCCAAATCGGTTCATAAATACGAGAGTTACAGTGTGACATAGGTCAGATATATATATATATATATATATATATATCAATTTTGAACGGAGGGTGGTTTCGGGGTCTGGGGGTCATGATCGATGAAAATATACCAAAATTTTTTGAAATCGCTTTCCTCCGAACGGCTGCAATAGGTAGCTTTTTGTAAAGAAAGCTACCTAAAATGCAAATAGCATTATTATGCGCATTTTTTATACTCCCTTAGACACGTTCGTTTAGCCAGTATGTAGGAAAATGTATTATCCAATGTGTTTGCAGTTTTAAGTTGCATAATTAATCATCAACTGTCATAAAATATAACTATGGAATTTAGGTAGGCACTTTTTGATAAGCCCCGCATCAAGTGTAAATAAAAACGAAAAATCATGTATACAGCATAAATTATTAAACACTTTTCAACACATTCAGAATATTATAACAAAACGTCACAATTCTGTAAGGTGAAACATGATGTCTAAATGAATAATTTGCAAAACGCATAACGCATTTGAAAACTCGATTTCTGTTATTACCATGAATAGTCGCTAAAATATGATTTTTTTGTGCAGGCATGTATATTATATCCAGATATGTCTGCACGTGCATACTACATAGTACGTTAAACATTTGTTCAGTTAAGCGCATAGCACAGTTGAAAATTCCCATTTAGCAATTTCTGCCAATAAACGGATGTTGTTTTGAACTTCTGAGCAACCCTGCATATGACCTATAGAATTTGTACATACCAGAATAACATTTAAAAATGCAGAGTGCATCTGAAAACACACTTCCAGCACTTACTGTTCGTAGGCTTTAATAGTTCAATTATTGCTCATTTCCTTCTACTGCAAATTCCTTTGAGTATTCCTGTAAATGAACGGTAAGTTTTATGCGCACCATATTCTATTGTAAGAACCTTCTAGTATACCTCAGTGACGTATATAAATATAAATATCTTTAAAATACACGGCAAGCGATTTTCTCAATAGATCTTAATGTAACGGAAATCTTTTGGTGGCCATTTAAAGGAACAGAAAATGCTACACTCTTCATTTTCTACACAGAACATGCCCCAGTGAACCCCATTAAGATATATAAATTTTATGGAAATCGGGCTATATTTACGTAAGTTAGAACACGAACAGATAAACAGAATTCATAAACACTTTTCAATTTTGTTGGAAAGTTTTAAAATAAAACGCAGTTTATCTGCGTTGTAAGACTTCCCCCCCCCCATGTATAACAAGAAAAATAAGAAAAATTACAATATTTTTTCTTAAATATTTATTGCGTAGGTAAACGAACTGAATACATCCAGGAAGTAAAGAAATCAAATATTGCACATAACAAAATGCATTTCAATAATCATAAACAATGCAACTTTCCGTCGCCTAAAATGAGCTCATGATACATATGCAAAGTGTTAAATATATTATTCAAACGTGAAGTTGCGTCATTCCTTTTCTAATATTTTGTAACGACGTAGGTTATTTTCATAAAATTCAGAATGGAATTTTAAGCTCATGTCAATCACTTCATGTAATTTTCTAACATCTGAATTAAGTTATATTTCTTCAAATAGTTCAATCTTAATTTCTTTCACATTTTGAAAATATATAAACGATGTACATTTGAAAATGATTTGTGTAATGTATGTGGAAGAAATTTCATGCTCATCGTTCAATAGCACATATATTCCAAAAATGCATCAGAGATATGAAGCGATTTTCTGATTTGTCAAATGCTATTAAGATTAAATCCTCTATTTGAAGACATGTATAACAGATAACTAAATTAGAAACATTCAATTATATGTATTAGGAATCCCGCAAGGAACACTGGTGACGTTTCAATTACAACTCAAAGATTTATTCTATTGATTTAATGTCTACATTGAGGTTTAATGAGGTATGTTTTGAGACTAATCCAAAGGCCAATACAATTATAACAAGCCCAAACATAATATATACATTTGATTCTGTGTTAATTATGCATTTATCTGGAAAATTTATAATTTAAATTAACAGATGACCAAATTTATTTTTAATGTCAAACGATTCAAAAACGTCAGTCTTTTAAACAAGTGAGTAAGTGTGATCACAGATCGCACAGAGAGTTTCGTTTAATATTCCTTTCAAAACACTTTATCCTTTTGAAAAATCTGTTAGTTCCCCATTTCACAGCCAGGGGGCGCACTTGATTCTAAACAAACCTGTATCCAAACGAAAATCCGTTTTACATACTATCCGTTGATATATTAGTCGAGGCGATTGGGCCCATAGCACCCGAGATAAGTAGGCGCACCTGGCGGTAAAAACTGTAACTAAAATATGTAAGGTTATGGTGCATAATATGAAAGAATGATCAAAGGGGTGTCGGCAAAAGTTGGAAAATTTCTCCCCGGGTTGAAAGAGCGGAGGTTAGAAAAATTGCTTAAAATACACAAGTTAGAGCCCAGAGGGGTAAATAATAAAAGACTTTTTGAAAATTTTATGATTTGTCGTGTGGTCTGAGGCATTCAGCTATACGTATGCAAAATTTCATGCCACCAACTTAATCAGGGGCTCTCTTAGAAAGAATTGCTTCAAATATATATGTGGTAGCTCAAAGGGTTAAACATAAGACTTTTTCAAGATTTTATGATTTGTCGCCTGGCCTCAGGTGTTCTGCAATAAGTATGCCAAATTTCAAATCTCCAATTTAATTAGGGGCTCAGTTAGAAAGAACGGCTTAAAATACACAAGCTGGAGTTGAAAGGGTTTAACATAAAACTTTTTCAAAATTTATTATTTGACGTGAGATCTGAGGTGTTGAGCTATAAGTATGCAAATTTTCACGCCTCCAACCTAAATAGGGGCTCACCTAGAAAGAATTGTTTAAAATGCACATGTGGGAGCACAAAGGGTTAAATGTACGACTTTTTCAAAATTTTATGATTTGTCGTTTGATGTGAGGTGTTCAGCTATAAGTATGGAAATTTTCATGCCTCCAACCTAATTAGGGGCTCACTTAGAAAGAATTGTTTAAAATACACATGTGGGACCCCAAATAGTTAAATGTACGACTTTTTCAAAATTTTATCATTTGTCGTATGATGTGAGGTGTTCAGCTATAAGTACCCAAAATTTCATGTCTCCAACATAATTAGGAGCTCACTTAGAAAGAATTGTTTATACACATGCGGGAGCCCAAAGGGTTAAATGTACGACTTTTCCAAAATTTTATCATTTGTCGTATGATGTGAGGTGTTCCGCTATAAGTACCCAAAATTTCATGTCTCCAACATAATTAGGGACTCACTTAGAAAGAATTGTTTAAAATACACGTGTGGGAGCCCAAAGGGTTAAACGTACGACATTTTCAAAATTTTATGATTTGTCGTTTGATGTGAGGTGTTCAGCTATAAGTATGCAAAATTTCATGTGTCCAAACTAATTACGAGCTCACTTAGAAATAATTGTTTAAAATACACATGCGGGAGCCCAAAGGGTTAAATGTACGACTTTTTCAAAATTTTATCATTTGTCGTATGATGAGAGGTGTTCAGCTATATGTACCCAAAATTTCATGTCTCCAACATAATTACGGGCTCACTTAGAAAGAATTGTTTAAAATGCACATGTGGGACCCCAAAGGGTTAAACTTTCGAAATTCTGAAAATTTTATGACTTGTCGTTTGATGTGAGGTGTTCAGCTATAAGTATGCAAAATTTCACGCCTCCAAAGTAATTAGGAGCTTACTTAGAAAGAATTGTTTAAAATACACATGTGGGACCCCAAAAGGTTAAACGTACGACATTTTCAAAATTTTATGATTTGTCATTTGATGTGAGGTGTTCAGCTATAAGTATGGAAAATTTCACGCCTCCAAATTAATTAGGAGCTCACTTAGAAAGAATTGTTTAAAATACACATGCGGGAGCCCAAAGGGTTAAATGTACGACTTTTTCAAAATTTTATCATTTGTTGTATGATGTGAGGTGTTCAGCTATAAGTACCCCAAATTTCATGTCTCCAACATAATTAGGAGCTCACTTAGAAAGAGTTGTTTAAAATACACATGTGGGAACCCAAAGGGTTAAACGTACGACATTTTCAAAATTTTATGATTTGTCATTTGATGTGAGGTGTTCAGCTATGAGTATGGAAAATTTCACGCCTCCAAATTAATTTGGAGCTCACTTAGAAAGAATTGTTTAAAATACACATGCGGGAGCCGAAAGGGTTAAATGTACGACTTTTTCAAAATTTTATCATTTGTTGTATGATGTGAGGTGTTCAGCTATAAGTACCCAAAATTTCATGTCACCAACATAATTAGGAGCTCACTTAGAAAGAGTTGTTTAAAATACACATGTGGGAACCCAAAGGGTTAAACGTACGACATTTTCAAAATTTTATGATTTGTCATTTGATGTGAGGTGATCAGCTATAAGTATGCAAAATTGCACGCCTCCAAATTAATTAGGAGCTCACTTAGAAAGAATTGTTTAAAATACACATGCGGGAGCCCAAAGGGTTAAATGTACGACTTTTTCAAAATTTTATCATTTGTCGTATGATGTGAGGTGTTCAGCTATGAGTACCCAAAATTTCATGTCTCCAACATGTTTAGTTTCTGAGAACGGGCTCTGTGACGGACAGACAGACAGAGGAGCGAGACGAATAGGGTTTCGTCAGATTAACGAAACCCTAAAAAATGACATTTTACTATTTATGAGACTATATACGTCACAATTGTTTTAAAATATCTAGACAAGGCTTCGAACTGTCTTATGACTAATCTTATCCCTTTGACTAATACAGTGAAACACCGAGTTAACGTTATTCAAGGGACCATAACGGGACAAGGGACCTTTAAAACCTTAAAAATAATTTTTTTTTCTTTTTTTGTTAATTTCACTTTAAATATTATTCAAGTGTACATTATATGCATTATGGCAAACATTTATCACAAAAAAAATGAAAAAAAAATTATTTTTGAGAAAAAAGTGGTAAAAAAAAAATCTAATTTTTTTGAAATTTTTTCAAAAAAATTTCAAAATTTTTAATTTTTTTTTAATTTTTATATTCAAATATATAAAATTCGATTCACAGTTTTATTTATATATATAAACCAAACTTTTATAAAAAATATTGGGTATTTTCATTGGTATGGAACGCGCAAGCCGTATTTCGAAGATTTTTAAGACGACGCGTAGAATTCCATTTTTTTCTCAAAAATAATTTATTTTTTACTTTTTTGTGATAAATAGATGCCATAATGCATATAATGAACCCTTGAGTAATATTTAAAGTGAAAATTACAAAATAAATAAATAAATAAATAAATAAATAAATAAATAAAAAAATAGAAAAATTTTGAAATTTTAAAATTTTTTACAAATTTTGAAAAATGAAAAAAAAATTAACCTTTACATTCAAATATATGAAATTCGATGCACAGTTTTATTTATATATATAAACCAAACTTTTATTTAAAATATTGGGGACTTTTACTGATATGGAACGCGTAGGGGGCATTTCGAAGATTTCTAAGACAACGCGTAAAATTCCATTTTTTCCTCAAAAAAAAAAAAAATAATAATAATAAAATAAATAAATAAATAAATAAAATAAAATATTTTTTTTTTTTTTTTTTGTGATAAATGCTTGCCATAATGCATATAATGTACCCTTGAATAACATTTAAAGTAAAATTTACAAAAAATAAATAAAATGATTTTTAAGGTTTTAAAGGTCCCTTGTCCCCTTAAAGAAATAACGCTAAATGCGGGAAAACGTTAAATCGGGGTAAGATGAAACAAAACACTGGCCATAAAATAAAGACTAATTTACGTAAGATACGTTTCATTTCTTGATTTAAATTGATTTAGATATCAGGTTTCTAAGTTATGTTTTAAATAAATATTTTATTTCCTCTGCGTCCTGTGTTTAGCAGCTACATCACGAATCGCTTTCTCAAGGTTTCATTATTTTATTGCCAATGTTATTTTTTTATTGTTATTTGTATATTGAGTTTGTGTAAGTTTTTCTCTTGGTCTTTAGTATTTCAAAAGAATGCTTTCAGTGTTATGAAAGTTCTAATGACTTCCAATTTTCAAATTCCTTAAACGGTGATGATTTCACGTTTTTTCTTTTTTTTTAGCCTGTTTTTCCATTTTTTACAATTTTGCTCCATTAAATTTACTTAGTGTAAATTTGTTTACAAATTTGAATACGAAATTCAAACTAAACATATTAATTGTAGTTTATGGCTTTCGAGATAACTTCCAATTTTTCAAGTAAAGAAAAAAGCTTTCTTTTAGACGCCACACAATCTAAAGCTATGAAAAATCTCTAACGAATTCTATCAGCTCCGTTGTAGGTAACGTTGTGTTGCAATACAGAAAGCACAATCGAATAAAATAAAAGATGCAGGCGAAAAAGAGGAGGGCTTTTGAATGATTTTTGAACGTTTTGATAAGAAAGTTTTTTTAAATCACAAATTCTGACTAATTTAGAAAAATGTCATTGAGATTTTATCGCTCCAAAAAACGTTAAATGCGGGAAATAATTAAAAATGATAACGTTAAATCCGGGATTTTTTAACATTATAAGTATAGGGAATTAATTGGGACTAGCTAAATATGACGTTATATGCGGGAAATCTTTAAATACGGGTTACGTTAAATCAGGGTTTCACTGTAATTACAAGAGAAACTATAGACGAAATTCAAATAATATTATAAATGGATAAGTAATTTTGCACAAGTAATTTTAGGTAATTAAATACATACAAACAGTATCAATAACTAATTCTACTTCAAGTATAGTCGTAAAACCATAGCTTTATGTTAGTTTTATACGGTTCTACATGGATCATGTGTTCCTTAAAGCTGTCAGTAGTTGAAACTAGTAAAAACTTTCAAAATTGCCTCAATCGACCTTAAATTGTATTTAAAAATTTCTATGGGATTAGAAGCGCTTAATACAAAATAATAATAATAATAATAATAATAATGGAACGACATTAAAGTATGTGACAAAAACCTATGTTTCTGTACTCAAAGGCAGAATTAAACAATTTTAAAACGAAAATCATTAAGAGAAACATTAAATATTCATTTTTAGTTGTACTAAAAATGATAAATGATCATTAACTTTATTAATCGTATTCTGGTGCTAAAAGTAAGTGCTTTAATTGACATTTTTAAAATAAGAATTAGTAGTATAGGAAGGACGAATGAAGATTAAATGGAAAAACTGTTCAAACTAAATGAAAACGGACTTATAAAAGTAAGTTAGTAAATTACCTAACAATTTTTGTGGTCGTTATGTTTAAGAGCCATTATTTTGAAATTCAGAAAAAAAAGTTTTATTTTGATAATTTTATTTTTTGAATGGCTTGATTATTTTTTGTGTTGAAGTATGTAATAGTTAACGAATATTGTGCTATTCAGAATTCCTGAAAAAAATTCTTCTTTCCTGTAGAAAATGTTCAAGTTTGTGAATACCATTTTTCATAAAATTTGAAATGCCAGTATGTTCGGACTGCTATATCTTTCGAAAGCAACAACTTCCCAAATTGTATTTTCTTAAACAGTTAGTATGACACCGTCTGCTTAATAAACTTAACTTGTTTCCAATGAGCATTGTTGCTTTCCGTTGTTATATTGCCATAAAATGCAAGCAAAATGATTTTTTACTTTATTATCTTGTTTAAGCAACTATACCCTAAAATTTTTCTTCTTGAACATGAAAGATTACTATTTGGAGAAGCTAAACCACATAGAAATTATTTGGGATGTTGATGCTGTTGGCAGATCTATAATTTATTAAATATTCAAATTCTGCAAAATCTGTAACTATAATTTGGCCTATCTCAAAAAATCTTCAGAGAAGAAAAAAACGAAAAAAATTCTGTAGTAGATGAATATATCTACTAGTACATAGAAAAGAAAAAAAATGGGATCCCATGCCTTTAAAAAAGGACAAAATCATAAATTTCTGAACAATGTATTTTTGTAAATTGGTACATATGAAAAGTATTCTTAAACTTTACATATGAAAACTAATATTATTAATAAAAAAAACAGATTCTGTAAATCAGAACGCCTATTACTTGTTTATTTCTTCAAGCAATTTGTAGACAGTTTTAAAATCTGCTTTCTAAATGCCAAAACGTGTGCAATCTGAGGCACATATTTTGCACAAGATTTCTTCGACATTATACCAGTAATGATTTTTTTTAGAAAATGAGTGTAAAGGGTTTTTCTTTTCATGCCTCTTTGTATACTTCACTTTGATTTCTTTGTTCTCGATTTCAGTAATTTCTCCAGGATACTATATGTTATTGAATAAAACTGGAACCCAATCTGTGACACTGTATTGATTTCCATTGCATTGTAAAATGTAACTCAATACTTCCTGTACAAAGCTTCCTGCTTCCTTTTCATTGGAATCTCCCTTAGCTTCATGTACATGCTGATCTTCAGTATTATTTGATACAGAAAATTCACTGGCCACATTATAACCAGGGGAAAATACTGCTCTTTCACTTTAGGCAATATCTTTCACAGGGCCAATACCGAAATATTGCCAAACTTTTAATACTGTCTTTGCGGCTTCTGCTGAATGATATAAAAAAAATATTTGCCTTTTTCTGTTATTTATAATGGCTGTTTGAATCACTGATTTCAGCCGCAGACATCTTTGAGTTTTGCATGCCACCTTTGTACCTTAAGTTTCCTTTAGGTCTTGCGCGTTCTTGATATTCTTACCAGAATTTAAGTAGGCTATACAACAGTGCTGTACATTTACAGCTTCTCAATAACCCCGAATCCTTTCTAATTTAAGGCTAGTTTACATTATGCCGCATTAATTTCAGTTTATACCTTTGTAGTAACATTTATTCTAACGGATATGCCCATTTCTACTATAACAAACCGCATTATTTGACTTCTATAAATATGACGAATGGTTGGCAAATCTATCTTCACCTAGTTTGCTACATGCTCAAGAATGCATACTCGTAACGTATATTTCAAACCTTGATCATTACGCTCCAAAATCATCGTGAAATTCGTTGTTTCTCTAAATGCTCCCCAACTTTAAAAAGCAGTACATCTACATGTATGCTCATCCTTTTATGCGAAAATATACCTTCTAAGATTCTCGAAATTTTACTGGATAATCTTTTGGGCCCAATCTTTTATCCACAATGCAGTTTCCGAAGAGAGGTCACTGTCTGCAAATATACACTGCTAAAAACAATTAAAGGATATTTGAAGTTTTATATAAAATAAAGATATAAACGAAATTTTTTTTGCCGAAAATAGAAGAAGAGAATCTCAAATGCAAATTTTTCTGGTTTTCAAACTGTGGAGTATGCAAATTTTGAGTTCGAGGTCAAAAACGTCGCTTCAGCGGCAGCGAATGAAATTTGACTTTCAACTGGATAAAAGAGAATGAAGACAAGGATGATCGGCATTCAGTGATTGCTTTGTTTCGATGAGTACGATGTCTCAGCGAAGTCATTTGACAGATCCTGAAGCTTTGAGAATTGTTGGTAGGTTAGAAGGGGGCCAAACTCAAGCCGAAGTAGCGCAAGCCATTGGAGTGCCACAAAGTGTCATTTCCAGGATCTGGAACCGTTTTTTGGAGAGTGGATGTGCAGGCCAAAGACCAGGGCAAGGTCGTAGACGGGCAACAACGCCCAATGAAGATCGGTATTTAGCGCTAACAGCTCGGAGACACCGAACCATGAACGCTACTCTTCTCCAACAACACCTTCGCTCGGCTACATGCACCACGATTTCAACTCAGACTGTCCAAAACCGGCTCCATGCTGTAGGTCTGTATGCTCGCCGACCGATGGTATGTGTTAGATTAATATCAAGGCATCGTCGCGACCGCAGGGAGTGGGCAACCGAGGATGTCAACTGGAGGAGAAATGAATGGAGCAATATTCTGTTTTCTGACGAGTCCCGTTTTTCTATGCATCCGGATAATAGGCGTATTTTCATCTGGAGGGACCGTGGCAGTAGGAGTAATCCTGAGTTCGTGCACGAAAGTGTCAGATTTGGCGGTGGAGGAGTGTTGGTGTATGGTGGCATCTCCATTGACGGGCGCACTGACCTCTACATCATTCCAGATGGAGCTCTGACTGGTCGCCGATATAGGGATGAGATCCTCAGACCTATTGTAGTCCCTTACGCTGCAGCAATCGGAGATAACTTCATTTTAATGGACGATAACTGCAGGTCACATCGTGCAAACCTGGTGGAGGATTTCCTTTTCGAGGAAGGAATCGTTCGAATGGAATGGCCAGCGTGTTCTCCAGACATGAATCCAATCGAGCACGTTTGGGACGCTCTTGGAAGACGAGTTTCTGGCCGCCAACAACCCCCACAAACTCTCCAAGAACTGGAAAGAGCTCTTCTGGAAGAGTGGGGCAGGATACCCCAACTCGTCATTAATAGCCTCATTGAGTCCATGCCTCAAAGGTGTTCAACGTTGCTGGCCGCCCGTGGAAACCATACCCCCTACTGAAAATGATTTTCTTTGAAGAAAACACGTTTTCTTATTCTTTTTTTCTCATATGCACAAATTGTGTTTTTTTCCTTTAGTACACAAATGCGCAATAAAATGCATTTTTTTCTGCCAAACATGTGTAATTTATTCTCATATAACCTACTATGACTGTCGGCCATGTATCAATCAGCTAAACAGTTTACCAGATACAAAATCCACCTAAATCTGCAATATCCTTTAATTGTTTTGAGCAGTGTATTTGCACTTTTTTGTTGCACATCACGAAAGGTAATTCTTCATCCAATTTAGTTCTGCGTTATGAATGCACAGTAAATCGTACAACAGTTCTGCCTGAAAGTTTTCATTTTCAATGGTCATAATTTTATTTTAATCATCTGTAACAGTTCAAAGATATTCGTACATTCTGAGAAGACTGAAGTATGGCTGTTGGAATTTTCACAAACCTGATGAAAAGTAACATCATTTGGATCACTGATGGCCAACAAAGTCCTATGAGATGATATTCTCTCTCCAGTGATACTGCATTGCAACTTAGTTTTACGTAGAATAGTGTTTTCTGTATTTTGTAAGAAATTTGCTTTAAGTCTCAAAAGTTTTATTTGCCAGATCGACTTGCTAGAACATGAACAATTCAATTTAGAACGAAGTAGGAAGAAAGAGAAAAGGGATGTTCCATTTTTTATAAGGGAGAAACATAGAAATGGGATGTTCCATTTTCTGATAGGGGAAAGCCTGATCATTGACATTGCTTTTTTGTAACTTTTGTCATTTTTTTTCTAAAGATAGCATAAGACCACATTTTTTTCTATGTGTTAGTACATATATTCATCTACTACATGATATATTTTGCTTCTATCTGTTCTGATGCTTTTTTAGAGGTAGGCCTAATTCCAAAGTTGCGTATTTTAAAACCTTTGAATATTTAACAGATTATATCTGCTAACAGAATCAATATCCCAGTAAAGTTCTATATTACTTAGCTTGTCCAAATAGTAAACTTTCACATTCTATAAGAAACATTTTGGGGTACTATTGTTTAAACAAGACAATTATTGCAGAAAACAGAGTAAAACGTCAATTTGATTGCCTTTTCCGAAAACACAACAATAGAAAGCAACATGACCCCATGGAAAGAACCGAAGTTTATTAAGCAAGGAATATTATACTAATAGTTTATGAAAACATAATTTTGGGATGTTGTTGCTTTCCAAAGATATAGCACATCAAACATTCTCGCATTTCACTTTTCATGAAATATATTATTCACGGCCTTGAACTTTGACATTTTTTACACGGAACACTAGAACCAGTCAATTTGACCCCTCCCAAGTTGAAAATATTAGATTGGAATCAGAATTTTTTATAAGATATGATAAATGTATGCAGCACAAAAATAGGCTAATTAAATAAGTTAAATAACGCTTGTAAAATAATGTAAATAAAAATTTTGGTGTGAGATACTTTTAAAAAAACTTGAGTAAAATAGCTGGCTGTTCTAGGTTTAAAGTGATCGCTACACTCATTCATTTCACAGTCAATGTCATATGATACACCATAAATGCATTATACTTTTCGCAGTATTGGACTTTAAAAATATATCCGGTACATAAAAAAATACTTTAAGTACAAATATGAATTTTAGCATTAAGTCAAATATATATATATATATATAATATCATTAAGAAGATCGGTATCATCGCCATATGGTACCGATCATAAGTTTTGTATAAAGTTTTATATGTAGCAGCGTTTTCTTTATTTGGTGTTTATTATTTTGCCAAGAGTTTGAAATGATTTATGTTGGAAAAACACATCTTATTATTTTAAACAACCATAATATCACATTGATGTTATCACTTTTTTTTTAAGTTTTACATAATAACAATATTTTTTACAGTGAGGAGGAGATTCTATCAGCTCTCCTAGCTCTGTATTTCAAGTGGACATACAAGGGTCTGAAATTTCATAATTGATTTTACGGATATGTAATTTTTTCACCAGAAATATTTTATCATTACTGCAACTTTATCATAGTAGATGATGAGATTGAAAAATCATTTATTAAGCAAGTTATCTTGTCATTTAAATCTGAGTAAATTTTAAAACAAGAATGAAAAATCATTAGTCAAGCATACCAAATGAAACACTTCCAATACCTTCACTTCTGTAACAAAACTTCCCGTTTAAAAAGGTGAAATATTATATTGAAATAAAAAATTTCGAAAACGAATACGACGTTGAAAACATTATTTAGAAATTACCATTTCCAGTCAGAAAACTACACTGCACAAAACAATTAAAGGCTATCGAGGTTGTGGATGGATCTTGTGGCAGGGGACTTCTTTAGATGATGGATGCATGATCGACAGACGAAGAAGAAATATAGCTACTATATGAGAGTACTATATGACAAAAACATTGCACATGTTTGGAAGAAAAAATGCATTTTATTGATCATTTAGGTACAACAGAAAAAAAACACAATTTGTACATATGAGAAAAAAGAATTAAAAAAAGGTGCTTCTTTCAAAGAAGATCGTTGCTAGTTGGGAGTATGGTTTCCACGGACAGCCAGCAACGTTGAACACCTTTGGGGCATTGAGTCAATGAAGCTATTAATAAGGAGCTGGGCTACTCAGTCCCACTTCTCCAGATAAGCACTTTCCAGTTTTTGGAGAATTTGTGGAGGTGTTAGGTTGGCAGAAAATCGTCTGCCTAGAACACCCCAAACATGCTCTATTTGGTTGAGTTCATGTCCGGATCCACGCTAGCCATTCCATTCGTATGATTCATTCCTCAAAAAGGAATCCGTTCACGAGGTGAGCACGATGTGGCCTGAAATTGTCGTCTGTTAACATGAAGTCATTTCCAATTGCTGCAGCGTAAAGAACTACTTTAGATCTGTGGATCTCATCCCTATATCGCTGACCAGTCAGAGCTCCATATCGAATGATGTGGATGTCGGTGCCATCATCAATGGAGATGCCACTATAGTCCTTCATCCCCCCATCGCCAAATCTGACACTTCGTTGCACGGACGCAGGACTGTTTCTAGTGCCACGCTCCTTCCTGCTGAAAATACACCTATTATCAGTATGAACAAAAAAAGGGACTCGTCAAAGAAAATAATATTGCGCCATTCATGTCTCCTCGTGTTCAAAAGCTCAGTTTCCCACTCCCTGCGGGTGCCACATCGCCTTGCTGTTATCATAGCACATACCATTGGTTTGCGAGCATACAGACCTACAGCGTGTAGCCGGTTTCAGACATTTTGAGTGGAAAATGTGGATCCATTAGCCGAGCGATTGTATTAATATTTCCGTGTCTCTGAGCCGTTAGGGTTAAATATTGATCTTCATTGGGTGTTGTTGCACGTCTAGGTACTTTCCCAATTCTTCGGACTATATTTCTAGTCTCCGATAAACGGTTCCACATCATGCGAGTCACACTTTGTGGAACTCCAATGACTTCTGCTACTTCGGCTTGTGTTTTCCGCTACTGTTTTCCGCTACATTTCCGCTACTGGGAAAAATTATTTACTAAAAAAAAGTTTTTTTTTTTTTTTTTTTTTTTTTTTTTTTAATAAGCAATCCTTGTTTGATTATTTAAGTAGTTTTAATTTGACATGTTACTAAGAAAAATACTCAATATTTTATTTAGAAGTCGTCATCTTATTATTTGAATCATTTAAAAATAAAATGTTAATACGGAATATGAGAATAAAAAATTAATTTAAAAAATCTTGCTGTGTAACTGCATATGGAAGTACAAATAGTCCAATCAATAGAGACCGTATACGGATTCTACCTAGCAAAATTAATGGTAGGACGGAAATCGGCTTGCTAGATGTTTTTTGGGTCGCTGAATCCGAATTTGTAACTTCCCACCTAAATTTTCCCCGGCAACACCCCCAAATTTTGGTAAAAAGCCCCCCAAAAAGGTTTTTATTAAGAAATTCCAATTTTTATTGTTTTAGGGGAAAAGTAGCTAGAAATTCAGAAAGTAGACAAAATTTGCAACAAATTAGATATATGACATTGTGACTTAGGATGAAAGGGAAGGGGGGTCTGCCTCGGAACATGCGCCGCAGTGCTGCGTGGACTAAGTTGCGCAATTCCACTTAACCTTTCACACGTTTACATTAGACCTCCCATCTTTTCTCCGAACTTTCTCTGTAAGTAACTTTAAGTTTTTTGGGTCGCTGAATCCGAATTTTTAACTTACCCCCAAAATCCCCCCCAACCCCCCCCCCCCCAAATAGTTGTTTTTAACTTAAATTTCTTATTGCTTTAGGGGAAAAACATTACGAAATTCAGAAACTAGACAAAATTTGCAACAAATAGGATATATGACATTATGACGTAGGATAAACAGGGAAAGAGGGGGCTGCCTCGGAACATTCCCCGCGCGCTTTTCTCAAAACCAAATTTTTTCAAAAAATCTATTTTTGGGGGGGTTTCTGGGTGAAATTTTGGTGGGAAGTTACAAATTCGGATTCAGCGACCCAAAACACATTGAGTGAGTCGAAATCCAGAACTTGTATTAATTTTGCTAGATAAAATCCCCTATTGTCTGGACTTCATAATTTAGTGCACGTAGCGCCGCAGTGCATGTTCAGAGGCAGCCCTCACCCTCCCCGTTCATCCTACTTCATAATGTCATGCATCTTATTTGTTGCAAATTTTGTCTAGTTTCTGAATTTCGTAATGCTTTTCCCCTAAAACAATAAGAAATTTTAGTTAAAAACAACTATTTGGGGGGGGGGGATTTTTGGGGAACAGTTAAAAATTCGGATTCAGCGACCCAAAAATCTTAAAGTAAACCTTATAGAGAAAGTTCGAAGGGGAGATGGGAGGGCGAATGTAAACGTGTGAGTGGTTAAGTGGAATTTGTAACTTAATTTACGCAGCACCGCGCGCATGTTTCGAGGCAGATACCCCCTTCCCCTTCATCCTAAGTCATAATGTCATATATCTAATTTGTTGGAAATTTTGTCTACTTTCTGAATTTCTAGATACTTTTTCTCTAAAACAATAAAAAAATTGTGTTTGTTAATAAAAACTTTTTTTTTTTGGGGGGGGGGGGCTTTTTACCAAAATTTGAGGAGGTTGCCGGGGGAAATTTTAGTGGGAAGTTACAAATTCGGATTCAGCGACCCAAAAAACATCTAAAAAGACGATTTCCAGTACTACCATTAATTTTGCTAGGTAAAATTTCCTATTCCCTGGACTAAAAGGCAGATTCAAATTATTTCAAAATGTTCGAGAAGATACCGTTAACCTGTTGAATAAAAAAAAAAAAGAATTTTAAATAATTAAAAATCTTTGGAAAGTTTTATTTCTATTTTTTGATATAAAGTATGATACTCCTCTTTATCAACAATTATTTAAATAATGGAGCCCACACACGTATAATATCGTCTGCAGAGGAAATAAAGGAATCTTTGGTGTAAATTGACATATAAAATACGTTCAAAATGCAATATTATTTTAAAGAATGAAAATTACACGTAATGCTATGTTACCAAAGAAGGAAATGCATGCTATTAGATATGAAAAATTGCGTTACCATTCATAATCCGTTTATCTCTAACGTCTTAAAGAATACCTGAAGTAATTTAAAGTTTCGAAAAATTTTCGACTAATTTTTCATGACTCATCTCAACTGCTGTTCATTTAAATAATGGTGTTAATCGCCCACACTCGTAAGATATTATCTTTAAGGAAATGAGTTAATAGCTTCGTTATGAATATATTATAAAATGTCTGAATGGAGAACGTAAAGTGGAAGAAAAGGGCAATTTAATTATTTAAAAGATTTTAATTTTAAAACCTTTCGATGCTACATGAAATTATCTAACATTTTTTATATAAGGGGATAGAATGAATGACATAAAATGATCTATCTTTTCGGGGCTCCATACTTCAAATACATAATATTCTAGACGAAAAATCTAAATATATTTTGAAAATAAATCTTCTCTGTGCTGAAGACAGTCTAAGATATACTCTTAAAAATGATGTTAATTTTAGCCTTAATTAATACATTTGCACTGCTGACGTCATTTCAGGTCATTTGGATATATGTAACTACATTTATGGTCTTTTTAAACCGCAACATTGTTCAGAAGTGTTTATGAATTCGGTTTTTCTGTCCGACTGTCCGTGCTCTAACCCACGTAAATATAGTCTGATTGCTATGAAACGGATATATGTTAAATGGGTATCACTATGGCATGTTCTGTATTGAAAATAAAGTGCGCAGCATTTACGGTTCATTTACAGGGACACTTAAAAGAATTCCGCTACATTACTGTCCATAGAAAAAAATGGTTTGCGGTTTATTTTAATGATAATACAGTATTTTATAAATATTCAAATGGATATATATCACTGAAGTGTATTAGAAGGTTCTTAGTATACAAAGTGGTGAACATAGAATTTGTCGTTCATTTACAGGGACACTTAAAAGAATGCCGCTACATTACTGTCTATGGGAGAAAATAGCTAGTGGTTTATTTTAATGATAGTACAGTATTTTATAAATATTCAAATGGTAATATCACTGAAGTGTATTACAAGATTCTTACTATACAAAATGGTGAACATAGAATTTGTCGTTCATTTACAGGGACACAGAAAAGTATTTGGCTACAGGATAGAAGGAACAATAATTGAAGTATTGAAGCCTACGAACAATATTTGCTCGATGTGCATTTTCAGATGTGGTATGGATTTTTAAATTCAATTATTTTTTGTTTTAATATTGCTTGGAGTGTATAAATTCTATAAATCATATACAGGGCTGCACAAAAGTTTACAACTACATTCGTTTGTTGGTGGAAATTGCTGAATGGAAATTTTTCACAGTGCTATGCATTAAACTGTAATGACTTTTAGCATATTATGTACTATTCATACATATCTATAGATCAGTGCACAAACAAATCGTATATGTTCCCGACTATACATGGTAATAGCAAAAATTCGGTTTTCAAATGCATTATGCGTTTTACAAATTCATAATTTAGGCATCATTTTTCACCTTAGTAAGCTGTGAAGTTTTATTACAGTATTCTGAATGTGTTGGAAAGTGTTTCGAAATCTATGCATAGACGCCAACATTGTAAAGACGGTATCAGGAGTAAACCAGTTAAATTTCAGGAGTTTTGGGCACTCTTTAGGAGTAAAATGTTCATGTTTCAGGAGTCATTTCAAGAGTTGCACGGTTTTTTACGAGATATATTTAATACAAAATATTCTTAGTCTTCTTTCAGCTTTTGCATTTACCAACACAAGCATAATTTAAATAAAGGTTACTTAATTTACTTTTACTGTATTAATAATTTTTTATAATAAATTTATAAAAATGGAATTTTTTTTTTATCCCTACAGAGTAAAAAATCCGCGAATTGATATAACTGTGTGAAATTACATGACTATTTTTTCCCCTACGAAAAAATAAAGGGATTTTTTCCACAATTAACCACGGACAACCAATTAACAAAATTCGGGATTTTTCGCCGAGATTCAGTGACGAGAATCGCGATTTTTCGCCGCGACTGACTGACGAAAACCGTGATGTTTTGCCACGACTGACGGACGAAAATCGCGATGTTTTGCTGCGACTGAGGGACGAAAATCGAGATGTTCTGCCGCGGTTAGCAGACGAAAATCGCGATGTTTTGCCGCGACTGACGGACGAAAATCGCGATGTTTTGCCGCGACTGACGGACGAAAATCGCGATGTTTTGCGCGAACTGCAGACGAAAATCGCGATGTTTTGCCGCGACCGACGGACGAAAACCGCGATTTTTTGCCGCGACTGACGGACGAAAACCGCGATTTTTTGCCGCGACTGACAGACGAAAACCGCGATTTTTTGCCGCGACTGACAGACGAAAACCGCGATTTTTTGCCGCGACTGACGGACGAAAACCGCGATTTTTTACCGCGACTGACGGACGAAAACCGCGATTTTTTACCGCGACTGACGGACGAAAACCGCGATTTTTTGCCGCGACTGACGCATGAAAACAGCGATTTTTTGCTGCGACTGATTGACCAAATCAGCAATTTTTCGCCGCGACTCATTGACGAAAACAGCCATTTTTTGCCGCGAATGACTAACGGAATCCGTGATTTTTTTGCAGTGCAGCGAGTGATTGACAAAATTCGCGATTTTTATCATTGGCCGATTACCGGATTTCAGGATATTTTTTCCTCAACTGAATAACGCAATTCGCGATATTTTGCCGCGACTGACAGCCGAAATTAGAGTTTTTTGCAGAATGAAAAGATTTGCGATTTTTATCAACGACCTATTGATGAATTTCTCGATTATTTGCAGCGACTCATTGACAAAAGTTGAAACTTTTACAACGATCGGTTGGCGAAATTTGCGATTTTCTGCCGCGAGCGATTGTAGAAATTCGTGGTTTTATCGACTAATAGACAATTTTCGCGATATACTTCAAGAACTGATTGACGAAATTCGTGATTTTTTGCCGCAATCGATCGAAGAAATTCGCGATTTTTTTTTCTCAAATTTCCGTATTTTCTACCTTATTACCGTACTTCCGTATTTTATACTACATTTCCGGAGGAACTCCGGAATTTCCGGAGATATTGGCATCTATGTCTATGCCGTACGCATGATATGTTTTTATTGTTTTCATTTTATATGATTATATTTATATACTGTATTCTTATTAGTACAATCAGCATACTATGAGTATAAAAACATCGATCTCATTATATTTATGTATCCTTCTTATGCATACACATTTCTAATATAAACACATATTTTAAAAAAAAATGTAAATATATAAGCAATGCAAGAGTAACTGCCACACTCTAAGCTTACTCATAGAAACATAAAGTTAAAGGTAACAGGTAAACCTGCAACAACCGCTTTCCTTCCGCAGCCATTTAACATTTCTTCTCTAATTCCGACTCTTTTGAGGAAGCCAGGTTCATAGGTTCCCAGCCACATCCCGCGTAAAAGAGACTCTAGCAGAAGACAAGTTGAAAAATAAAATTCAAAAATTAAAACCGGACAAATTTAAAAGGGGAATTACACAAATCAAAGACACCGGAAACCGGTATGGGACGGTTCGGGGCCTGAAGCTACCAGACGATCCCTGCCAAAGCGATATAAGTAGGGCCCGACTTAGACAGTGGAGGGCCCTGGGGCAAACATTATTCGGGGGGCCCCCTTCGATCTTTTGAAATTTATCGTGAATTATGTTGAAATGACTAAAACTAAACTTCATACCTATTGTATGTATACTTAAATTTCATATCAAGTACTATTCACATCTGTATACAGTATAATACAAGAAAGATAACTTAAAGAAACTATAGCATGCATTTCTTTCTTTTCTTTTTTTTTTTTCTTTTTTTTTTTTTTGTTACAGGAATATAAGGATAAATGTGAGCCGTTAAAATGTAAAAACAGTTCTTTCAGGCATTATTGGCTGTTTGTGTTAATACTTTTCTATTTAACTTAATCTTTGTATTCAATCAACATGCATTTGGGTGATTCCATCATATAGAAAGGCAAGTGGTGACATGCATTTAATAATAATAGCAACAAATTTCAATACTTGTTATGTGTTTCTGCATTCCCCATGATACCTTAAAGTACTTTGGTATAAAGTTTCATAATATGAAAACAGAAAGCAACAGATAGCAGATGTGTGATATTACTGTAATATGTTAATTAAAATTATGTATTTTAAAAAAATATATGAAATCAGTAAGGAAGAAATGAAATATCACAAAATGAAAAATACTTTAAATTAAAATCTGGTCACTTTTGGATATTTTTTATCATTTGGCTCTCCTTTAACTAAAACTTATATCTGCTCTTGGGGGGCCCCCTCAAATCGGGGGGCCAGGGGCAGCTGCCCCGCATGCCCCTGCCTTAGTCGAGCCCTGGATATAAGTAAGCGTCCTATCTTAAATGGGAGAGGTAACCGCAAGATTAAAGGCGGGGTCACATCAATCAAGGTCGCACGCCACCTAGCGGAAAAGGTTAAACTACAGGAAGATGCCGAACTGTTTTCTTACATCACACCACTAAAATTTTAAAGTTTTTCCCCCTTGATTAATAGCTGAAATTTCTCTGACAAAACGAAGAAAACGTCTTAGTGTCAAGTGCATCGGGACGCCCATCTCACTAGGCCATTATTTTGGAATAAATGTGGTAAACAAAATTCAGTTCTATGAATGACTGAAGATTTAGAAAACGCGCAGATTGTAGATATCTTGTCATATATGACGTCACACTAAAAGCCCACGTATGTGGATTATCACCCCGTCCACAAGACTGTGTTAATTTACGCCCGATTCCAGCATTAAGTTTGTACGCTTACTTATATCGCTTTGATTCCTTTTGCACCGAGCTTAGTATTAGTGTTACAGGTTGTTAACCCGTCCGGGACAATGGGACCCTCAAAAAGTGCTTAGAGCGCTTGAGTATGATACCAGTAAAAATAATAGTAAAATTAATTTTATTTAATTACGACATTTGATAAAGTTAAGTCAAATGATTAACAAAAAGTGGTGCCAAACAAATAAAATTCGTGAAAAGATACTGGTCTTGAACTGATTAAACTTTGTTAGAGGTAAGTTACAAGTTGTGCTAGTGACAAGTGTTAGTACACTCAAAGTTTTTGTCTGAGTATTTTTTTTCCTGTATCTAGTCAGAAAATAGCATTTTTATTTCAATATATTATTTTTGTTAAAATTCTCTGATAAAAAAAATGTTAAAATATCATTTTCACTGAAATTTCCTCATCTTGCAAATAGGAATTTTTTTTTCTCTAACCTGTTCAGTCAAATTTATATATATATATATATATGTAGCATTTTGCTACCGACTTTCAGATATTTAGGCGACACCAGTACACCTCGACATAAGATGTAGTAGAGCAATCAAAACCATCCATCCGTTATATTGAAAATATCGGATTGCAGTCAGGGTGGCGAGTAAAGACAGGATCGAGACACATTGAGATAATTTCCCTTACGTAATGAATATAGAGAGTCATCGTCACTTGAAAATGGTTTTATTGACAAAAAAACATAGTAAAACACTTCCAGTAGTTATTCCATCAATTCTCAAAAATTGATCATCACTTCACAAATCTTTAGATGTTACAAGCATAGGATCTACACATTAGAACGTTTACTCCAAGCGACACTGGTTAATTAGACAACCAGAAAAACGTAAAATCTTCCTCTCCTTCGCCGATGTAACGATATTTGTACTCCGAAAAACAGCGCGCGGACGGTTACAGAAAGGCAAAAGACCAATGCTAGAAGAGAGGTGAGAAAGGATGGGACATAAACCAGATTACGATTCGATGGGAAAGGATGACGTCGATAATGAACTCTTTTATACGGCGTCAGAATTAAAGTGCAAATAGTGCTGGCGGACGCATGGAATTGTGGGTATAGAACACCAAAGAATAAATGATGTTAAAACATTCGAAAGAACGATAATTTAATTTTAGAATAAAATGAAAAAGTAATTTAATGGATTTTATAAGATTAGGCGAATGGATTAAGGTTTTTAGAATAATAAAAGAATACACAAATTTAAATGCATGAAGTAAAAGACAAAATATATTAAGATAATATTAAAGATAGGTAAAAAAGGAAAAATATTAAGAATAATAGTTTTACTAAGAAAAAGAGGCGAAATTTTTTTATTATTACAGAGTCAATTCATTTCAAGTGCTCCAGAAAATCATTAATTCGTTGCTCGACCATTTTTAAAAAATCGGAAATCGTCTGAAGAAATTTTCTCAGAAGAATGGTTTACGGAATTGTAAATAATTCATCGTTTATTTATCCAATTCAAGTGCGGATTGAAGCAATTTGTACAGAATACATTGGGCTAAAAATGTGGTAATAGAGTAGTTTCCGGAAATAAATCCTTATTGGTGAAATTTAAGCATAAAGTTCCAGTTTTTTTCAAAAATTTGTCCGTTTACAAAAGGAAATTTTTCTATTACGGAAAACTGTAAACATGACATATTTTTTTTTAACAAATAGGCCAAAAGTACTTGTACTCACACGCCAAGTTCCAGACCTGGAACTTCGTTTCTCTTCGCTACAAAAATTCCCAAATTTTTCAAAAATGTCAAAAATCGCACTTTTTAGGCTTTGATATCTCTGGTGGGGCACGAGATAAAAATCTGAAGTTCTGGTTTCTAAGAGTATTGTATGGTAGTGCTATGCACAAGAAATTTAAAGATGGAGATTTGACTACAAGCTGAGATATGGCAAGGGCAACATATCAAAAGAATACTGCCAAACTATTGTTTTCTTGTAGTCACAGCTAAGTATTTGTCTCAGAGTGTCACTTAAATTTATGTTTTTGATTATCTTTAATTAATAGTAACAGAAAATAAAGCCCTTTGCAAAGCTTAGCAATTAATTAAAAAAATAATTATGCCTAAGTCCATACATTTTGTATGGTTTCAGTAACTTATGTTGTAAGTAATTTTAGTAACTAAAAGAAACCTCAGCACTTTTACATAAAGAAAAAAATATTTTTATAGAAGACCTGAAACAAAAACAAAACAGGAAAAGATAAAAGCTTTTCATGTTGTCATACTTGTTGAGACATGATCAAACGTGTCAAAACACATTCTTATTTGTTGGTTTTAAAACCACAATTTTGATCTTTCTCAAAATTTTATTTGTAGGAACCAAGTCTTGTCATTTTTTGATAACTTGATTGAAGATCTTGGCCCTGCTGGCTCATAGAAATAAACTTTGAAATCACTATTTGCAAGTCTCAGTTCATTAATAATTCCTAGCTTACTTCTTCTGCAAAAATGTCATTTTCTGAAGTGTAAATTTTGAAAGGGATTTGGATATCTTTACTTTCTAAAATTTACTTGAGGCTGATGCATGGTAACATCGTATGATGTTTCATTTACAGGAATATACTTATGGTGGGAACAAGTTTCAGGGATTGGCAATTAGCATTAAAATTGTGGTTTTTAAACCAACAAGTAGGAATGTGTTTTGACACATTTGATCATGTCTCAACGAGTATGCCAACATTAACAGCTTTTCTCTTTCCCTATTCTGTTTTTGTCTCAGGTCTTGTATAAAAATATTTTTTTTTATATATAAAAGTGTTGAGGTTTCTTTTGGTTACTAAAATTACAAAAAAAAAAAAAAAAAAAAAAAAAAAAAAAAAAAAAAAAAATACTGAAACCATACAAAATGTAGGCCTTAGGCATAATTATTTTTTAAATTAATTGCTAAGCTTTGCAAAAGGCTTTATATTCTGTTACTTTTTTT
Organism: Maratus speciosus; assembly: GCA_963932465.1. Classification (NCBI taxonomy): domain Eukaryota; kingdom Metazoa; phylum Arthropoda; class Arachnida; order Araneae; family Salticidae; genus Maratus; species Maratus speciosus. The sequence goes on from OZ010791.1 coordinate 552,944,802, forward strand.
TAAAGATAATCAAAAAATAAATTTAAATGACACTCTGAGATAAATACTTAACTGTGACTACAGCAAAACAATAGTTTGGCAGCATTCTTTTGACATGTTGCCCTTGCCATATCTCAGCTTGTAGTCAAATCTCCATCGTGAAATTTCTTGTGCATAGCACTACAATACAATACTCTCAGAAACCAGAACTTCAGATTTTTATCTCGTGCCCCACCAGATATATCCAAGCCTAAAAAGTGCGATTTTTGACATTTTTGAAAAATTTGGGAATTTTTTTAGCGAAGAGAAACGAAATCTCAGATCTGGAACTTGGCGTGTGAGTACAAGTACTTTTGGCCTATTTGTAAAAAAAATTATGTTATGTTGATAGTTTTCCCTGCTAGAAAAATTTCGACTTGTAAAGGGACAAATTTTTGAAAAAAACTGAAACTTTATGCTTAAATTTCACCAATAAGCAGTTAGTTTCGGAAACTACACTATTATACAATTTTTAGCACAATGTATTCTGTACAAATTGCAACAATCCGCACTTGAATTGGAAAAATAAACAATGAATTATTTACAATTTCGTAAACCCTTCATGTGAGAAAATTGCTGCAGACGATGAAACAAAGATGGCCGCCATACACAAACAAAAAAAAGTAAAATTAAAATAATACTCATTTTGAACTTCCATCATGTTAGGGTTGTTGTACAAAAATTTTCAGATTTTTTAAAAATGGTCGAGCAACCAGTGCTGGACCACTTGAAATGTATCCCTACAAGTATATATGTTATATAAAAATTTTTACTTTTACTATTCATTTAAATTATTCTAAATTGCCGGACTATACATTATTTCCTTTTTTTTTTAATACGCTCTATTATTTATTTCTAATTAAATTCCTATAATTTTAAAACGCGTATCTTAATAATAGATTTATTCCAAAACGTAATCTCAACTTTTAATCCCTTCATTAATTTTATCGTCTACCAAACTGTAAAGTTCTGAACGCAGTTACTTATTTTTCGAATGTTTATCAAAGCCATTTTTACATTTTTATTCTATTTCATCTCATTTTCCCGCCCGCTAGGCGACAACCTTTTCACATCGAAATTCTTCCATTAGCGGCGTCGGGATTCTTTCATGTGACGTTTCTTGATCGCTCTCCATTGGCTGAGTGTCGGATCCCAGTTTCACTTCGAAGCTCGTTTGTGATTTTGGTTGGGTTAGCCTGAAGTTTCCATTTCAATCGGAATTCCTCCACGCATTCTAGTAAATAGTTAGAGCATGAGCTCAGAACAAGATTTTTGTGCTGTTTGATTGTTTACATAACCCGTTACCCGGTGTCCTAAGCCATGTAGAATAATCATTTCGTGAATTAACATCTATTCCGCATGAGTAACTAGTTCATGCTCGAGTGGAATGCTCCGATTTCTCATCCTGTGGGAATTGTTTAATGTTGTTATGTTCTGATGGAATAAACAGTTTCCTATGACTACATTTCCATGCTTTTAATTGGGAAAACCCCATATTTCTTCATACGCCTTTTTTTCACCACTCACGCTGCCTTGTCTTCATCATGAATAAAAAAGAGTTTGATTGGACTATACCAATATTATCATCGCTCTACAGATGCTAAATTTTCACAGAGTTGATACCCCCACTAGCAATGTTGTGCTATGTGGTAGGATTGCTATACAACATCACCAACGGCTGATTAAAATATGGTACGAATCCAGTAATATCTCTCTATTCTAAAAAAATTAACTACCGCTGTCACCGCCGCCGCCGCCGCCGGTTTTGAATTTTTTGTGACCGGAGGTCTTTCTTCGTTAATATTGAGAAAAGTAATGCATACAAAAACATGAAAAACAGTGGTTTTATACAGAAATGTTTGATAAACACGCTGATGCAGACAGTTTTCAAATCGAAGAATTATTTGAAGAGTTATTTAATGCTAAAGTTGGACAAAATTGTTCCACTAAAAAAGTTTTATAGCAGCAAAAACTATACATGGCAGTGTAATCATTTTTAGATCATTTTATGCGTTAGAATTTGCCGGAGTGCAGATTGCATTAATTTTTTTATTTTAACTCATTTTTTCAGGTTTTATTTCTATTTTAAATTCAAATTTTCAGCATTTATAGACATATTTTTTACAGATTTCAGAAAATTGTACTAATTTAAACTGTTGCCAACTGTATAAAAAGCGCAAGCAATAATGTTTGTTTCAAATTAAAAATTTATTTACACGTGACTATTATAAACAGGAAAAAAACTTTCAAATTAGAATTAAATAATTATGTATAAAAAGCAAGAACTTATTAAAAATTACGTCATAAAAAGTATACCCGTGAATTTTAAAAGAGAAAGGATAATGTAAAATAATAAATTCATTAACATGCGTTAGAAGTCTTAGGAGAAATTACGTCATATTTACACGTCACATTATAGTTATTACATAAAATGAACACAAAATAATATTGCAAAAAAGTTTAAATTTAGAAAATGCGCTAGACATTTATTTAATATTTTGAGAGGATATTTTCAACTATTTTTGTTAGGAAAGCGCAAATAATATTTCATTGTTAACAAAAGTACTTTCACGCGATTATTTAAAAGAGAAAGAATAGCTTGGTAAAAATTACGTCAGATTAAAAACGATTAATTTAAAATGTCTCATTTAAAAGAACTTTCTTTTCGCTTTGTTAAAAAATACCAGGAGACAAAGACTCTGTTTACTTAATTCCTTTTATATTAGCTTATTTTGAAATGTTGTTACACGTGTCTACGTCATCAAGTTATTTATATTTCGACGTTTTATTTGTATTTTTATTAATGTTGTGCGAATTTATTTGTTCTTTCGTTATTTAAAATAAAAATTATGTCAATTTGTATAATTTGGCGAGTGGTTTGGCGATTTATATAATTTGGCGAAATTGGTCGACGGGATAATCAAGTAGTACCGCAGCGGATTTGGCGTTAAAATTCCCCAATCAAAGAGAAATGAATAGAAATTCGTTTATAGGGAGATCGCCACTGTTTTTTAAATTATAATTCAATCTACCGAAATCTTTCTAAAGCCGATCAAATTAGCGTGCATTTAGAGCTTGCGGTGTCTGGACGGGGGTTGGCGAGCGTAGCTCGTAGGGGGCCGAGCCCCCTAGTGTAATAAAAAGAACTACGTGCTTGTTCGACTTAAGCGATTAAATTGTTTCGTAATATATATATATATATATATATATATATTTCTTTAATTATAAATCAAAATTAAACTATTGAAAAATCCGAGCGATCTAATGTACAAGTTACCGATTGCATCTATTTTTCATTTCATTTTCATTTCGGAATCCCAGCAAATTATAAGCTTATAAACGTAAACATATTTAATAAAATAAAAAATTTTAAATGCTTAAGTTTATTAAACACTAAATTAACAATATTTTAAGATATATTTCGAGACATAATATGTGGAAAAACTTAATAGATATACCATGAAGAGATTGTAATCTTGATTCTCGATTTAAAAAATCTGCATAATAAAATATGAAAAAAAAAGTAATATTGTAAATACGATTAATAACAGGTCTTGGATAAAGAAATATCGAGCATGAAGGTATCTGCCTACGTTCGGAGGGCTTTTCTTTAAAAATGTACAATATTAAATACATACACCTATTTTTAGTTCAATTCTAATAAAGAATAATAAGAAAATATGTAACCCAAACAATATTTTCATAGGTCAATCCATTTGAAGTGGATCAGAAAATCATTTATTCGGTGTTTGACCATTTTTAAAAAATCCAAAAATTTTTGCACAGTAACCCTATCATGATAGAAGTTCAAAATTACTATTATTTTAATTAGATTAATTTTTGTTTGTGCATGGCTGCCATCTTTGTTCTATCGTCTGTAGCAATTTTCTCACATGAAGGGTTTACTGAATTGTAAATATCTCATCGTTTATTTCTCCAATTCAAGTGCGGATTAATGCAATTTGTACAGAACACATGGGGCTAAAAATTTGATAATAGAGTAGTTTCCGAAAATAAATCCTTATTGGTGAAATTTCATCATAAAATTTCAGTTTTTTTCTAAAATTTGTCCGTTTACAAGAGAAAATTTTTCTAGCAAGGAAAATTGTCAACATAGCATTTTTTTTCTTTTTTTTTTTTTTTTTTTTTTACAAATAGGCCGAAAGTATTTGTACTCAGACGCGAAGTCCCAGATTTGCGACTTGCTTTCTCTTCGCTAACAGAAACCCCAGATTTATCAAAAACGTCAAAAATCGCACTTTTGAGGCTTTGATATCTCTGATGGGGCACGAGATATCTATATTATAAAGGACAAACATATCTGTGCGTAACGCATACGTCATTTTGCGAATGGCAACACTTTGAAATTTGAAATAAAAAAATAAAATTTTGGTATTGTAATTTTCTCTACCGAAAATTTTTATACTTCTAAACATCGCACATTTTAAATTTTTACACCGCCGTATAAGGGAAAAAATGCTCTTTTAAATGCAATTTGTTTGAAAGCTGTATCTCAATTTAATTTTAAAATATTAATTTTTTTGTAGTTTTTATTACTTTTTTTGTAATTGTGGCAGCTGAAGTACTCCATTTCTGTTGAAAGTAAAGGGGGGGAAATGAAAATAGTAGATTGCTGTATCTTTTTGATGCCATTTTCTCATAAAAACTGAAAACAAAAATTGAAATTAAAATACGTGCTATGTCAAGAATATCGTCTGTCATAAAACCCAGTGAGTTTTGGCTTTATTTCGTTTTTGTTTGTCAATTAAATGATTTTTCCGTGCCGGCTCCATTGCGAAATATTAATGAACAGTTCGCACATAAAAAAAGTTCAGAATTTCTCCCCGGCTAATTTTTTACAACGAAATTAAAGCTTCATCAATAAATATATAACTGAGTAATATATAAAAAAGCACGAATTTAACATATATGTAATCAAACAATTTAAATTTTTAGAGCCGAATTGTTAAAAATATGTGCTTTTAAATGTAATTTGTTTGAAATAGAGTTGCTAGGCAACTGTTAAAGTAAAAGAGAAAAAATAATCTATACATTGAAAACACAAGATAGCTTTTTTAGACATCTTCCCTGAACTTTCTATTGTACCAATTTTGCTAATAATTCTTTTTTTTTTTTTTAATGAAAGCTGTTCATTTGTAGATGTCCTCGCACTAGCTATTTTTCTAAATATTTCCACTTTTATATTTTTAATTTAATTTGAAATTTTTTTCGAACTTTCATCAAAATGGTAGCAATCGTATTATTTCCACTGTTGCAGAAAAAAAGAAATATTGGGGTTTATTTATTCTTATTGATACCATTTACTCATTACAATTAAAAATAACTTTATTTTAAGTCTGAACAGAAAATGACGTCACTATTTAAAAAACTTATTCGCTCATAAAGCTAATGTTACAATATATTTGCATTCGGCTGATACCGAATTTGAGACAGTTGGTGTAATGCTTCAGCAGGTGCCATATTTATAAAAGAAAACAATCCTTTTCTTTGATAAAACTATATATTTTACAACGAATACGTCTAAAAGACCTCAGTTTCTGGAATTTGTAAGTCACGGTACTGAAATTAGAACCTTAAGCCAAAAGAATACATTTTTACATGCAAAGTTTTAGCTGACAAACGGAACTTCACGTTTGAAAATCTATCTGTATTATAAAGGGAAAATATGTCCGTGCGTATGGCTGATGTCATTTTGAGAATGGCAAAGCTTGACGATTAAATGTCGGTTTTGTAATCTCTACTACTGCAATTTTTTGAATTTTTAAACATCTCGCATCTTCAATTTTTACACCCGTTATATAAGAAAAAAAAATCTACTTTCAAATGCAATTTGCTTGAAAATTTTATCTTAATTGATTTATTTATTATGTCTTTTTAAATAATTTTCAAGCAAAATGTTTTTTAATCTATATCCATTGCACACAGGCTCCATTACGAAATAAGCCATTTGCACTTTAAATAATATAAATAATTCAGCATTTGTCCCTGACTAATTTTTTATAGCGAAATTAAAACTTCACCAATCTATTATATTAAAAAGGGACTGTCCGTTTGTATTTCACAGCTGTTCCTCCTAGAATATGGAATGTTGGGTGATCAAAATAACGCCAGTTATCCGCATGGGTCCGAGGATGTTGAAAGTGGTGGTAGAATTTTAAAATTTGATTAGTTTTCGGGATATAAATTTTTACGTTACTTTTAGTGACATTTCGGTAATGATGGAAAATAAAATTGCTCCATTTTTGTGGATAAAAAAGAGAAAAGGGAAAATGACAAGGATTATTGATATCATTGTTTGAAATCATTTTTAAATTGAAATTAACGTTTATTTGAATAAATAGTGAAAATATTATTGTAGTTTTCAAGAAAATTTCACAAAATACAAACTCACACATATTCAAGCTTCAGGAATCCGTTTATTTTAGAAACACAAATTCGAATCTCGACTGGAACACTGAGATAAATTCTCTTGACGTCAAAAGAAAAAAAAACATCGTACGTTATTTTCATTTAATTTAAAGTCGAAAAGTAGATTTTCAACTATTGCCTTAAGATGGCTAATAAAACATTTCAGAAGCGGACATTAAAAATGAAATGTTTTAGCGATAAAAAAAAATAATTCTCTAAATATTTATTTTAATTCATAAATATAAAATGCTTCAGAATAAATTCGTCCTAACAAATTCATTTTTGTATAAGTTGACCCAAATGACATCTTTTCTACCAACTCCGAAATTCGAAGCAAAATCTTGGAAGAGCGAAAAGCTCTAGGCAAATAAAGTTATAGTATATGTGCATTTTTATTGGCAAAGCTTTTGACTTAAATTGTAAATATAACTTATTTTTTGAAATATTATGTTTAATAAAATTAATATTGTAATGGCTTTCTAAATTTACAATAAAGTTAAGATTTCATTTTTCGCAAAAAGATCGATTGTCTCATGCAATTCAAAAGCAACACAACGGGTTGCTACGCAACTAGTATATCTAAAGTTCTGGTTTCTGACAGTATTTTATAGTAGTGTTATGCTAAAAAAAAATTCAGGATGAAGACTTGAACTACAATCTGAGATATGGCAAGTGCAACATGTCTAAACAATACTGCCAAACAATTGTTTTCTTTTAGTAACAGGTAAGTATTCATCTCAGAGTGTCATTTAATTTTTTGTATTATCTTTAAATAATTAAATAAATATAGAAAAACTATATTTCAAAGAACGACAGATTCACCTTAATAAAATAAATGAGAAATACGAATATCAAATTCACAATATATCTTTACTTAATAGGTGCTAAAATTAAGTAAAGATATATGGTGAATTTGATATTCATATTTTTCATTTCTCTTTAAATAATACTAACAGAAAATAAAACCTTTTGCAAAGCTTAGCAATCAATTTAAAAAATAATTATGCCTAAGGCCTACATTTTGTATGGTTTCAGTAATTTTTGTTGTAAGTAATTTTAGTGACTAAAATAAACCTCAGCACTTTTACATAAAGAAAAAAAATATTTTTATACAAGACCTGAGACAAAAAAAATAGAGACAGAGAAAAGCTGTTAATAGTGACATATTTATATTGGTGAAATTTCAGCATAAAGTTTCAGTTTTTTTTTTTTTCCAAAATTTGTCCGTTTACGAGAGGAAATTTTTCTGCCAAGGAAAACTGTCAACATGACATAATTCTTTTTTTACAAATAGGCCGAAAGTACTTGTACTCAGACGCAAAGTTCCAGATATGGGATTTTTTTTTAAATGTCAAAAATCGCACTTTTGAGGCTTTTATATCTCTCGTAGTGCACGACATAAAAATCTGAAATTATGGATTCTGATAGTATTTTATGGTACTATTACACACAAAAAATTTAAAAATGGAAATTTGTTGCAAGGTGAGATATAGCGAGGAAAATATATCACTACATGCCATTAAGAGTACCTTAAGATGCATTAGATTTATCTGCTTTATTACAATATTTACACACGAAATTTGGTTTGTTGAAAACAGTGTAATAACAAATATTTAATTTACTGAGATACTATATCTTCTCAGAATTTAGGATAGATGTTATGAGTTCGACCAGTTAATGTTGTTAGTTCCATAGGGGTATTCTTTCTCAAAATTTTATTTGTAGGAACCAAGTCTTGTCATCTCTCGATAACTTGATTGAAGTTCTTGGCACTGCTGGCTCATAGAAATGAAATTTAAAAATCACTATGCTCAAGTCTCAATTCATTAATAATTCCTAACTTAATTCTTCTCATGCCACAATGTCATTTTTCTGCAGTATAAATTTTGAAAGAGCTTTGGAAATATTTACTTTCTGAAAATTACTTGAGGCTGATGCTTGGTAACATCGTATAAATGTTTCATTTACAGGAACATAGTTATCGTAGGAACAAGTTTCAGAGACTGGCAAACAGCAATAAAATTGTAATTTTTAAACCAACAAGCAGGAATGTATTTTGACACGTTTGATCAAGTCTCAACAAGTATGTTAACATTAATAGCTTATCTCTTTCCCTATTTTTTTTCCCAGTTCTTGTATATATATATATATTTTCTTTATGTAAAAGTGTTGAGGTTTCATTCAATTACTAAAATTACTTACAACAAAAATTACTGAAACCGTACAAAATGTAGGCCTTAGGCATAATTATTTTTTAAATTAATTGCTAAGCTTTTCAAAAGGCTTTATTTTCTGTTACTATTATTTAAGGCTAATAAAAAAAATTTGAATGATACTCTGAGATAAATACTTACCTGTGACTACAACAAAACAATAGTTTGGCAGTATTATTTAGACATGCTGCCCATGCTATATGTCAGCTTGTATTCAAATCTCCGTCTTGAATTTTTTTTGTACATAACACTACCATAAAATACTGTCAAAACCAGAACTTCAGATTTTTATCCCGTGCCGTACCAGAGACATCGAAGCCTCAAAATTGCGATTTTTGACATTTTTGAAAATTTTGGGATTTTTTTTTTTCGTAAAGAGAAAGCAAGTCCCAGATCTGGAACTTGGAGTGTGAGTACAAGTACTTTCGGCTTGTTTGAAAAAAAAAAAAAAAAAAAAAAAAAAAAAAAAAAAAAAAAAAAAAAAACGTCATGTTGACAGTTTTCCTTGCTAGAAAAATTCCCTCTTGTAAACGGAAAAATTTTGGAAGAAACTAAAACTTTATGCTGAAATTTCACCAATAAGGATTTATTTTCGAAAATACTCTATTACCAAATTTTTAGCCCAATGTATTCTGTACAAATTGCTTTAATCCTTAATAATTGCTTTACAATTCCGTAAACCCTTCATGTGAAAAAATTTCTGCAGACAATGAAACAAAGATGGCCGCCATGCACAAACAAAAATTAATAAAATTAAAATAATAGTCATTTTGAACTTCCATCATATTACGTTTGTTGTACAAAAAATTTCAGATTTTCTAAAAATGGTCAAGCAATCAGTGCTGGACCACTTGAAATGGATTGACCCCATAACATTTTTTTTAATGGGGTTTTTTGCCATTTTGTTAGCAAAATCTCATTCGTATGCCAGGCAGTGCACAATAAATTCAATTAAATATTTTACAATTTCCTTTGTTCTACATACTACTACAACACATATCTGTGCATTGAACCAAGAGTTTTAGAATATCTTCAAAATTAACTGAAAAATTTCAAAATATGTGAAACAATATATACTTTGTTTAATAAAATTATCATTTTTTACCTAAAAAATAATTACATTATCAAATAGAACTCTATTCAAGTTCAGAACATAGTGAGTATATGTAAAGCATTCTGAGAAAATTGCACAGAAATATATGCTAAAAACATTTTATGTGATGGTATGTATGTCGAACATGGAAATAACGGAAAAACTGATGTTCAAACAATCGCATTAAAGATTTATTTTCTATATTGTTTCCTATTTACAAAATTAATCTAGTGTAGAATAAGTGTAAATTAAGGTTTATACGTGTTTCTCTCTATTCTAAGAAAAGTAGCTAACGCTGTCACAGCCACTGTTAATGAAATTTTCATGACCTGAGGTCTGTCTTCGTTAGTATTAAGAAAAATAGTGAATACAAAAATATGAAAATTGGTGGTATTATAGAGAAATGTTTGATAAACACGATGAAGTAGACAGTTTGTAAATCAAATAATTATTTTATGGGATATTTATTGTTAAAGTTGGTCAAAATCGTTCCATTAAAAAAGTTTTATAGGGACAAAAAATATACATAGAAATTTAATCCATTTTCAGAGGCTATACATTGAAAGCTCTCGGTGTGCAGACTGCATTTATTTTTTTTATTTGACTCATTTTTTGAGAGTTAATTTTCATTTTTAATTTAAATCTTCAGCTTATCAAAAAATATTTTTTTTTTTACATATTTTAGAAAATGTTATTACTTTGAGTAGTTTCCAATTGCAAAAACTTAATAATGTTTCCTTTAAATTAAAAAATATATACACCATCCAAAATGCAACACCATGAAGGAATCAACGAAACAGCGTAAAATTTACTCCCAGTATATACCTCGGTATGATATACAAATGATTACAAATTCAGTGCTCGCGCACATCGTTGGCGACTGGAGCACCCCTTACTATTATATTATTGTCCCCTGTATATAAAGGTAGGAAAGATTGTCGTTTTGAAGAACGTGAATTGTTTTCTCGTGCGATTTTTTTTTGTGTTTACATATTCAGTATGACTCGTAGAAAAACACGAGCGCCATTCGAGCACGTTTCTGATTTCGATCGCAGAAGAATAGTTGCATACAGAGATTACGGATTACCCTTCCGAGAAATTGGCCATCGTATCGGGCTTAGCCAAGCAACGTTAATGAGAATATGGAATCGGTGGATGTAGGAGGGTATGACAGACCAACAGGAGCGATTGCAACCGCCTCTTCAAACCACTCCACTGGAAGACAGGGATATTGTGCGCATGGCACTGGTGGAACGCACTGCCACATCCGCAACCATAACACAACGAATGCCGTCTCTAGCACAACAATCAGCGTCCGCGCGAACAGTTCGAAGTCGTTTGCAGTATAGTGGATTGTCCTCTAGACGTCCATTGCTTCGCATACATTTGGCATTAAACCACAGGCGTTTGCGCTTACAATGGTCTGCTGAACGGCAGAGATGGTAATCCAAATGGCATAGTATTGTGTTTTCGGGTGAATCACGCTTCTGTCTGCAGTATCACGATGGTCGAATTAGAGTTTGGAGATACCATAAGAAGAGGCTGCTGAACTGCTGTATTATGCATGTTCACACTGGTCCGTCGCCAGGTGTTATGGTTTGAGATGGCATTGGATTCAACTCCCTTGCCCCTCTAGTACGCATTAACCGCACACTTATCAGTCAGCTCTTTATCTCTGAGGTTTTGCAGCCTGTTCTCCTCCCTTACCTTCAAGGCTTGCCTGCGGCCACATTTCAACAGGACAGTTCACGACCACATGTTGCACGTAATGTTCAAGCTTTCTTCTTAGCTCACCATATTCCATTGTTCCATCCTGGCCTGCCTGTTCTCCAGATCTATCACACATCGAGAATGACTGGTCAATGATTGGGGAACGCCTATCCCGGAATGCCGTACCCGCGAGTACACAAGATAAACTTTGGCCATGTGTGGAGTCAGCGTGGGATGCAATTTCCCAACAATACATCCAAAGCCTCTTTTGATCTATGCCACAGCTTGTAGCAGCAGTTAACGACAGGCGTCGAGGTAACAGTTCTTATTGATTTTCCCGTCTACCTCTCTTCAAAGAAGGTTGTCTTTGGAATCAATTAACACTGATACTATGTGTAATCTCTAAAATAGATTTGACTTTGATATTTCTTGTCTTTCTTGGTGTTGCATTTTGGATGGCCAGCAGTGTATATATTGAGAAGTTACTATTATAAATAGAAAAAAAATCTATGAAATTAGGATAAATTATTACGAGTTAAAAGCAGAAATTTATTGAAACTACGTCAAAAATTATTTTTACATGTGAATATTTAAAAAGAAATGAACCAATAAAATGATGAATTATTTAATGTTAAAAGCAGTCAATGCGGATGAAATTATGTCTTGTTTAAAATGGCCAATTACTAACATTGCCAAACAGTTTAAATTAAAATATATATTTGCAAATACACGAGAGATTTATTTCATTTTTAGAAAAAATCGATTCCCTATTATTGCCAATTTTAAGACAGCGCAAATAATAATATTTCCTTTCTATCAATAAAAATATTTCCAAGTGACTATTACAAAGAGAAAGAAAAGTTTGGTGAAAATTACTTCAGATTTAAAACATTACCTTTAAAATCATTATCTTATAAAGATATTAAAAATATCGAAAAGCAAAGACTGTTGATTTAGTCCATTTTATATTAGCTAATTTGCAGATGCTTAACTAATCGCATTTAATTAAACACGAAAACAGCAATTAAGCGTAGATTATTTGGCCTTAGAATCCCTCAGTAAAAGAGAAACCTGTTAACAGAGAAATCGTCACTTGCTTTTTCATTATAATTCAAACTTTTTAAAACCCATCAAATTAACGGACTTTTACAGTCTGAACGGGGGTTGGCGAGCGTAGCTCGTAGGGGAAAGGGACCGCTACTTTATATAAAAAACATAAGAAAATCGATCATAGAAATGTTATTTACATATCTACTGGCTTTCTTACGCCCACTTCAGGAAATTTATTCATTACTCCCTGTCTATTAAATTCGACATAACTCATCTTCCAGTAATCGTAAGAAAAAATTAAAACATATTTGGAAACTTAAATAATTGTTTATTGAAATTTAAAAAAAAATGAAAATTTTCACGAATACGGCCTGTTTAATGTAGATAAATACATTAAGATAATTTAATACACTATTCGGATATAACATAAATTGATAAACTGTTACAGTGTTACATTTCAGAATAAATATTCAAAATATTCAAGTTTTCATACATAGCCCTTAAGTATTATGTGAAAAAATGTAAAATATAATGGTAAAATGGAACAATATAAATATCGTTGTGGATTACCTATGGTGGATATGCGTTGCAACTTTCAACTCAACATCCAGTTGAGCTGCAAGCGACTTGCATAGGCAGTAGGGAGCTATGAAGGGTAAAAAATGTTTAACTGCATTAAAAACTGTAGCAATATGAGGAACAATTAAATAAAGCAAAAGTTTAAAAATAAAAGATATAGGAAAAATAGGTTTAACAGCTTAAAATAAGAAATATTTAAAACACATATAAATAACTAGAAAACAGGAATTCTGCTTTTTCAGAATTTAGTGTTACTCCCGATGGAAAAAAAAGTATATATGTATATAAATATAGATAGCTCAAAATATATTTCTGTTTTAAGACTCAAAATACACGCTTTTATTTTATATAAAATGAAATCATTCGCATCCGCTGAAGAATTCCACACTTACGATCCAGTCTTAAACAACATCAACAGAAAATTATACATATGACGTCAGCATCGCTCAATAATACACAAATCCAGAAAAAAAGCGATATCATCATTCTAGAAACTCGGCAAAAAAAATCGGCTAGCTAATTATTCATATGACTTCATTAGTTTATAATAGCTCCATGTTTTATCAGAAATAATTCATTTATATATTTCTCAAAATAGCACGTATTTCAATTTTTTTTTTCAATTGTTAGGCAAAATTTTGTTGAGCCATTTCAAATTTTATGAAAATCGGATGTAGGTGTATAGTTTAATTACAGGTACAGATAAAAGTTTTCCGTTACATTACGGTCAATAAGAAAAAATATTTCAAGTGCATTTTAATCCTTTATGTACTGAATTATGAATTCATGAAAATTTCATCTTCTAAAGCATATTTCGTGAATTGTTTAAACTATATTAGACGATTTACGTACTCATTTAATAAATTTTAGAAGGATTTTTGAAAGATTAATTAAATTTGAATTTAAAGGGATTTTGTGCAATATTTATAACCCCACTCAAATCTTTTATTTTAAATATTTTCTTAGCATTTTGTAGAAATAGCAAATGTTCAAATAGAATGTTCTTACTATAGAAATATAGAAATATTTTCGAATTGAACACCCCCCCCCCAACCCCCCGAACGCCAAGAAATCTGAACAGTTGCAAAGGCAAAAGAAATCATCCTTTAAAAATATTTCTTTTTTGGGTGTGTGTGTGTGTGTGTGTAATCAATAATGCTTTTAGATCGTTTTTGATGCGAAATTTCCAAGGTCTTTTTTTTTTTATGTATCTAAATAGAACAAACAAAAATAAAATTGAGTGCAATTGAACACAGAAGAAAACAGACTAATGGAACAATGTATGTATCCTTATGAACTACGTAGTTGCGGAGTAACTTAAGGGGTATAAGACTTTTAAAACTGGAAAAAATGAAAAAAGAGAGAATTTTCATCATTTAATATCTTAAAGTATAAACAATCTTTATTGGGATTAAAAGATATAAGTATGTTCTTTCAATCCATGTAGTTATAGAATTGTAAGATGAGGAAAAAATATTTAGATGTTTCTGAGATATAATTCGATTTATGCCCAAAAACATTATTTCGAGGAAAATGACGTCAAAGTTTGAGGAAATGTCGCTTCAGCTATTGAGCCGGTATGATTCTAAAAGCCTTAACTTCTGTTCTAGAGGGAACTTCAAGGAAACAATCATATCAAAATGTTCATCAAAAACAGAAGTTTAACAGCAAAATTATCATAACTTTAAAATTTAATATAAAGGTAAGCGAGTTTTGTAGGTTATAAGAAGTCATTCAAAAAATATCTAACAGTAGTAAAAACTACATGATGATAACAAAATTTTAAAATTATATCTAGAAAAATAGTAATGTAAAAAAAAAGTATTAAGCAGTTTAAATAGTTTAACAATATTATATTAAAATAAAAACAGAGCAAAAAAGAAACAAAACAATTCCTTCCATAAAAACTGCAAAATACTTCCGAGGACCAAACCCATCTAAAAACAAAGTATTTTTCAGAGATCAGACATTAAAATTTAACAAGTTATATATACTTTAAGTGCAGTCTAAATATATGGGTGTTTTGTTTTGTTGTTGATTTGATAATAGAGATGAGACTACCGTTACTATCGTTTGAAGGAAACATTTGTGCAAATTTTCAATAAATTTTCTGTATTAAATTTGTATTTTCCAACATAGTTTTTATTTTGAAGCTAGCTCCCATTTTATTAAAAAATACAGTGTTTTCAAAAATTTTATTCCAGAAACTGTAAATGAAAAATATCTTGCTCAGTGTATGTCCACGAAATAATAGTAATAATAATAAAAAACATTTGAAAGGACAAAATATCTTTTATCTCTATCTTGTGGATTGTGTTTTTACAAATACATTAAATATTTTAAATGTCTGGGAAACGTTTTATTTAACCTTTTCTAAAATACATAATAGTCAACTAAATAACTGTTCATTTAAATAATGGGATCACTAGTCCATCATGATAAGGTGTCTTCTTTCAGAAAATATGTAAATGGAGCCATTATGAATATATAATGGAATGGGAAACTTAAAGTGGTAAAGCAGTGTGATTTATGTATTTAAAAGCTATTAATTTTACATCTTACAACATTATGTTAGTATTATTTCAGGTTTCTCTCGTACTTTCATAAAATGAGACGTTGATGCACTGTCAGTCTTACTTTAATGAAATAACCGTGTAATTTTTGACTCAAATTTTAAATCCTTTTGGGAAATATCAAGAATTAATTTGACAAGTTAGCCAAATCAAGATCAGATTTCATCTTAACTTAAAGCATCCTAAATATATTCATTTTAAATTAAAGAATTAACCAATAAATTATTTCCTAATTTTTATTGCACATTTATATTTCCAGACATATATGTATAAATTTATCCATTAGCATATTAATTTTAACAATTGCTATTTTTCATTACTCGAGAGTAGTCGCGTAATTTTTTAGAAAGTTGTTACGAAATGGGAAAAAGACCACTGGACTGTGCTAAGCGCGTCGATCTATTGAGTAATAGTAACTAGACTTTATGTAATAGAATTATTTTGTGTGGGCCTGTAAATAAATAGTAAATGCTTTACACTCCATATTCTTCAGAATGTATGATTCAATTCACTACATAAATGCTTACCAGTTTCATTATGTTTGAAATTGTCTGATATCATTAAAATGAACTTGAAATGTTTTTTTCTCATAGCCCGTAATGTAACGGGAAACTTTTGACCGTCCCTGTAAATTAACTAAAAACGCTACACCTTTCATTTTCAATACCAATTAGGCAACAGTAATCAACAATAACATAACATTGCAGTACGAGTATATTTATGAGAGTTAGAACTTGGAC
Source organism: Maratus speciosus (assembly GCA_963932465.1). Taxonomy (NCBI): domain Eukaryota; kingdom Metazoa; phylum Arthropoda; class Arachnida; order Araneae; family Salticidae; genus Maratus; species Maratus speciosus. Next base: position 552,961,207 of record OZ010791.1, read on the forward strand.
AGTCGGGCAGACAAACCGAAGTCATAGTTAAAAAGTGTTAAAAGCCTCTTTTCAGAGATCATACATTAAAATTTAACACGTTGTATATGCTACAAGATCAGTCTAAATATATTTTTGTTTTTTGTTTTTTTGTTTTTTTAAGGAGAAAGATAAAGCTATCGTTACAAGTGTTTGAAGAAAACATTTGGGCAAAATTTAAATAAATTTTCTGGATTAAATATGTATTTTTAGCATAATTTTTATTTTAAATGTAGTTTCCATTTGTTTAAAAAATGCATAGTATTCATAAATTTTATTTCTGAAACTGAGAAGGAAAAATATCTAGCTCAGTATATGAACAGAGAAATTAAAACAAAAACATTACCAAGGAGAAATTATCGTCCATCTCTTTCTGGTAGATTCTGTTTTTATAAAACTATTAAATATTCTAAAAGTCTGGGATACGTTTTATTTAACCTTTTCATAAAATACATAACAGTCAACTAAATTACTGTTCATTTAAATAATGGGGTCACTAGTCCATTCTCGTAAAAAGACATCTTTATGGAAATATGTAAATGGAGCCATTATGAATATATAATAGACTGGGAAACTCAAAGCGGTAGAGTACTGTAATGTATTTTAAAGCTATTAATGTTATATCTTTCAACACTATGTTATGTATTATTTCACGGTTTTCTCGAATGTTGATAAAATGACTTGTTGATGTACATTCTTAGTTTAATGAGATTATTTTATACTCATTTTTTAAATCCCAGGGAAAAAAGAAAGAATTTGACAAATTATAGTCGTACAAATCAATATCAGAATTCTTCTTATCTTAAATATATTAATTTTAAATTAATTAAATAATCAACAAATAATTCCTTATTTTTTGTTGCGCATTTTTATTTCTTAATGTACTGTGAAATACGTTTAACACAAAACTGAGGGGACCGAAAAATTTTTTCGTTTTAAAAGAATTTCGCGTTAAAAGATTCTTAAAAAAAGAACAAAACTCACAAATATTTTCGACGTCATCAAATTTTATTTCGATTTCCTGTTAAAATACAACTAAGTTGCAAGCATTAGGATAAAAAACAAGTAAACAAAATAATTTTTTGGGGGGAGAAAAATCAGAAATCTTTTGTTTAAGTGTCTTTTCAACATTCTGAGATCTAGCTTGTTTGAACTAAATAAGTTAAGCTGTCTCTGAATCATCGTCCTTAACAGTTCTCATGCGTTTTCTCTCAGGCTTAAACATACTGTGCTTAAACATACTGTGCTCAAACATTAACATAACGGGATCCCTGTTTTTTTATTATTGTTCAAAATACAGAATTGGCAATGCAAAACTCTTTGCAGATTTCTGTTTTCGTTCTTCTTTTTCATCAACTGCATTAAGCAGCTTCATCTTCATTTGAAGTTAAATAGCAGTTTGTTTTGGCAACGATTTCTCAGCCATTGTGCTCATAAAACATAAGATAATTTACAAAAAACACTAAATTCTCTGATTTTCACTCAAAATTCAGTGGTTGTAACACAAAATCCACCAATTTCAACTTAAACTAACTAGATCGAAAGCGAATTCTTTTCGTGTTAAACGATTTTTGTTTCATGTTAAAAGAACAAAAATGTATTAAATTGCATCGCATACGGTACGGGCTGCTATATCATTTCGTGTTAACCGATTTTTCGTGTTAAACGTATTTCACTGTATATAGTGGGCGATTCTCAAAAGGTGGGAACTGTACACACGTTATAACTTTAAGCCTTTCAAACATAACTTTAATTATCATTGGCTTTATTTTTATTTTTATTTTTTTTTTACACAGAGTTTTTAATTCTATTCAGAGACAGAAAATGACATAATTTATTGTAAAAACTTTGTATAAATATCTTAAAATTTTATTATTTTATGCTAAAGAGGCCAATTTCGGACATTCATAGCGTTAACTGCTCCAATGTACCACCAAGAAAAAGAGTTTTAACTTTTATCCAGATGGTTCTAATGGTAAACAACGAATGCATAAAGGAAACGGATGATTTTTTGATAATTTCGTTAAGAGATTGCAAGCAGATTTATTGCTTTTTTGAAGATAGAAGGACTTTTCTATAAAGAATTTTTTTGTATTTTGTTACGTCCGAAAGTAACGTACGCAACAAAGCATTTGATTTTATTATTATTATTACTGGATAACAAAAAGTTAATTATACATATATATGTATACCCATACAATTATAGGACACATTTACTACATTCTTAGTCTTAAGAATTTTTTAAATACTAAGCTCAACGTCCAAAATCTGTAACGTACGTGCAAAAAAATGTCCAAAATTTGTAACGTACACAACTGCTAATTAAATGCTTTAATAATTAATTTTCCAGAATAGTTGCTGTCTTTTAATGTTTGTGGATAATTTTGTAGACATACTATTAAAAATATTTATATATTATATTTATAGACAAAATATTACAACTATTACAACTATTAAAGAAAAATTGGCATTAAATTTCAAAATTTTAAAAATTACATATTGTTAACGTATAATGATCCCACCTTTTGAGAATCTCCCATGTGTAAAGTTATCCGTTAGCATATTAAATTTAACAATAGTTTTTTGTTCTTTACTCGCGTCATTTTTTAGAAAGCTGTTACGAAATGGGAAAAGACAATTAGATGGTGCTAAGCGCGTTGAACTGTTGACTGATAGTTGTCTATATGTTTTCAATGTACCGGATGAGCCAAAAGTTCGTTACAATTTTAAAAACTTATTAAAAATGATGAAATTATGATAAAAAGGTGCGGTTTGAAGAAAGAGCTCATAAGGTAGTCGGATTTGTATTAGCAACAAAAAAATTTAGTTAAAAAATACATGTAGAGGGCGCTGAAGTCCCGAAACACAATAGACAGGATAACAGCTGTGTCTTAGAATGTTCTGGAGGTCATGTTGAACATTTGTTATTGGAAGAACAAATGAATGGACCGTATTGTTGTCCTGATCATTGTGTTTTGGGTCGTCAGTGCCATCTATATCTAATTTTTTTAACATTTTTTCGTGCTCCTAAAAAAAAAAAAAATCCGACTATCTTGTTAGCCCTTTCATGCAAGCCGCACTCCTTTATCACAATTTCTCCCTTTTTATGAGTTTTTAAAAGTTGTAACGAGCTTTGGACTCACCCGGTATATAGCCTGTGTCATGTATTCGCCATTAATAATAAAGTGTACCTCCTTCCTGATAAATGTTATTTTGTCAGTTAAGGATGCTTCAGAATGTCTTTTTAGTTATATACAAGGACCAGGAACAACTTTGGTGAGATAGAAACCTTATCTTACATTATTTTATTCATTTTATAATTAGGAATGTTAATTTTGAAGTTCGATCCTGATTAAAAGCTATTAGTTGCGCTCTTTATTTTATTTTATTTCGCTCTATCTAAAAAAACTAATGAACGGATTTTTCCCAAACTTCATATTTAGTCATACGTTGACATAAGTTGTTGCTGATTAGGTTCTGGTGTTAGTCACGCAATACGTGGAGCTACTATGCTGCATTTTTGATGGATTTACAATATTTCAGCGTTAGTTATATCTCAAGAACTAATGCACGGAATTTCACATTTTTAGAATCCATATGATGAGCATAGATTGCCATTTAATTTTGGCACTGTGATAGTGTATTTTAAAGTATTAACATTTATGAGATAGACGAAAGTTTTGGGATTGGCACATCCGACTACACTGTAAAAAAATCCGAACAGTATTCTTGTAGGAAACGGAAAAAATAGTTGCCCTTATCGTACCGGAAAATTTTCCGACCCAGCTCGGAATAATATCCGTAAAAAAAGGAAACATTCATTAAAATGGTACTTTACGGATTTTATTCCAATGTTACGTATTTTATTCCGATTTTACTGATTTTATTCCGAGCTGGGTCGGAAATTTTTCCGGTACGATAAAGGCAACAATTTTTCCGATTCCTACAGGAAATCTGGTCCTATTTTGTTTTCTACAGTGTAGTTTTTACTTCATTTTTGAATTATTTAAGAACTATATAATACCATGCGATAAAGAGTCCCTGTCAAAGAAATTATATCAGATTTTTTTAATTATTATTATTGAAGTTGTAAAAATTTAAATTCTTAAACGAATTTAACCAACAGTACTAAATTTTGTCGAACTTTAGAAAAGATCCGATACTAATACACATTTAAGAAAGGCTTTTTACTGCACCCACTTATCCTTTAAATGATTATGAGTTGCATTTGTTAAATTATTTTTTCTCGGTTTTTGTTCGTTCAGTATATCAATCCGATAAAAATGTTAACCAGTTGGAAAGTGCATGTCAAATTTGGTAAATGAGGTGCGTTTATACTATAACTAGTGTTATAAATATATATTTTTTGCGCTACATATTGTACTGAATGCATATCTTAGTGAACTTCATAAGTGCGTATCAATTTCATTTTGTTCGAAAACCAGTAACTTCATTAGAATGCACTTGAAATAATTTTTTCCCATTGGCCGTAATATAACGGAAAAGTTTTGACTGTCCCTGTAATTAAACTATACATCCAATTTTCATAAAATTTGAAATGACTCGACAGAATATTGCAACAATTATATATTTAAAATTTCAGAACATTCGGTAGAGTAGTTTTTGTTCAGTTATATGCAAACGGACGGACAGACAGACAGGCAGACGGACTGAACGATGACTGTAGATGTTATTAGTAATAAATATGTATATATTTACGAACGCACCTAAAAACACAGCATGTGTTTTTTTTTAAGAGTCCAGTGTTATAAAAGACGATCATTATGGTGCGTTTTGTAAAATTAAAAATAGGAGCTCAAGTATTATAAATATGTAACGAATACCTTAAATTGAAATATTATTACAGTAGGTGGCAGCACTAGCTGGCAGCTCCCAGTTTCCCGTCATTACCCACGATTACCCCTCCCCCCCCACTCCTCAGAGTTGATCATGAGACGTAGGTAGGAGGTGGTGGTGAAGATGAATGCGTGCCAATGTTTCCCCCGTGGATTTCTTCTATCATTCTTAATTTTGTAAATATATACATCCTGTAAATAGAAAAGTGTCGTGTAGTACAGAAGTTTCCTTAAACATTGTTTTCTGCTAAATTATCAGAGTGGAGTGCCCTTTTGAAGTAACGTGTCCATTATTAAATTGCGGAGCGTACTTTTGGAAAGTAAGCGGCTATAAATAGATTTTTTCTCAAAATAAAAATATAAAAGTTTACAGTAATTTAAAGTAATAAAAATACAAAGTTTACAGTACGCCATTTATTCATTTTTTCTTAATGAAAGAGTTTGGAATGGCTTTCTTTCGCTTATTGAGCACATTTTGAAAAAAGTGCGAAAAAGCGATCGTCCAAACAATTCAAAGCTGTAGGGAAATGTGTGATTTAAAATTTTTCTTTAATATTATTCAATGAGTTTGTCCTAATTTTTCATATGAATTCCATTTTTTAAATAAATTATCAACTTCATTTTATTTAAATTATGAATAATTAAATTTTCTTTTTAATAGTGTTTTCAATGATTTTGTTTTATTAGAAAGAAACCATTTCACTATGAGGATGCATAAATAATAGTTATACAAAAATTATTCGACATTATTCAGAGGAATGGAAATTATAACACGTTTACCCCTAGATAAGTCGGGATAAAATCACTGTTTCCCTACACCTGCTGCCGGTGAAGTGGTTAATAAAGATATCGCAGAGAAATTTGACATAATTTACCTGTAAGTACGCAATATGAAAATTAAATGCAGATAAATCATTGGGTTATAATCTCTAATAATTATATTATTTTGTAAAGTACTAGAATATGCATTCAAATTAAAAAATTTAAAAACAAAATATTTCGAATGTAACTTTAATAAGAGGGCATTAAATTCTCCTAACTTATACATTACGTAATTTGCTTGGTAAATATTTCTGACAGATCATATTTCGGACCGATTATCTCATTATTCTTATCAATTTAAAATAAGCTACTAAGTAGGTCATCTCATGCACTAGTGACTGATTGTGCAATTAGGATTCCTGAGAGACAACATAATACTATATTAGATCAACATACATTTTGTCAGACTAATGCATAATGCACATATATAACATAATATTGGTACTAGCAATCTTGAGTTCATGATACATTAATATAGTTTTAAAATTTTAATATATCGTCTTTTTTATTTTTTTTTATTATTTTTATTCATTTCCAGGTTATTCCATGGGGATTAACAACTTTGTTTTGAGTTATTGTGGAAGTTTTCAAACTTTAATTTGAAATTTCAACTAATAAAAGTGAATACAAATTTTTCATTGCAAACTAATTGAATGGGATCGCAAACTTAAAAAATATATTTTCATTATATTTCTCATATAAGAAATTCTTCAGAAAAGTGCTTAGTACAATGAATTTAGTAACTACTTGAAAGAAAAATGTAAACGAGAATTACAAATTTATAACACCATATCGAAGAAAGCCAATTATTTTTCTTTTATGGATTTTTTTTTTTTTTAAGGGAATTTTTGTTATATATAATAATTAAAATTCTTTGACTAGGCAAGTTTTAATTGCGTAAACAATAGTGTTCAAACTAAAGAATGTACGGTGCATAAAAATATCGCTTGTCTCAAAGACGTTAAATTAATTAAACTCCCTTTCGCAAAAAAACTTCTAAATGTTACATTCTTTCTAAATTTCAAAGCAGTTTGTATATTTTTTTAATCAAACAAATAGACTTTATATACAGAAATGTGTATCTAATTTTTATTCAGACTATCAGTCATTAAAGAAAATATAGTTATACAAACTACCAAGAAAATAAAGTTTCACTAGCAATTCAAATGTGACTTGCTTGTGTTACTAATTTAGGAACCTTTATACAGCAAATTCAGAAATGAATGCAGATATTTCATCTAGTATATGTTTAAATTATCCTTAAAGAACACAAGGAAAATTTAAAGTAAAAAAATTATTCACATGGATCTCTAAAAATATGCGCCGACAGCAGAAAATGCGTCTTGAGAAGAAAGCACTGAAAAGTGTAGAAATTCCCTTTCCGTAATATATATGGAAATATATTTGTAATTAAAACAAAATAACAAGTTCCAACAGAAAAATAAAAAATAAAATTTTCCTCCCATTTAGTCATATTTAAAACTCTCTCGTTTTTAAATGTAGCCTTTTTTATACTAAATACCAAATATAAATCTATAAATTAATTCTATACGTACAGAAAAATATGGCAGTAGAAGGATACATCGTATTCTTCAATAACAATAAAAAATAATTTTAAATACATCACACAGACACAGACTGTATTTTAATTTTAATGATTTCATAATACGGTAATCACATGCTATGTATTGTATATGAAATATTGATTATTAAATATTTAATTTCCGAACATTTTGGAAGATATTTATAATTTACTGTAATAAATTGTTAGTCTTCAATAATATAAAATATGGTACGATTTTTTTTTTCAATCAATATTTTAAAAAGTCGTTCCTTATTATATTTTTCTAAACATCACATCCCAAAACAAAAGTATTAAACATTAAAAATCTATTTTTCATACAATCTTTCGGTTGGGTCGAAATTTTATGTATCACAGATATCTGACAAAATTAAAAACGGGCTCAAGGGGTGCAAAAAATGGGATTTTAGGGGGGGGGGGGGATTTACCTGAAACTTATATATTGACAAGTGTTTAATAGGACCAATTCTTACTGAAAAAATAATAATAATAAAGAAAAAAAAGGGCGGTATTGAAGGAGAAAATAATTCATAACTTCGTCAATTCATAAGATATCTAAACCGTTAAAATTAATTATACATATCCTCAATATTACCTTCAACTTTCACTTTGACAAGTTTTTGATAGGAACAACTCTACGGCAAAAAAAAAAAAATAATAATAAAATAAAATAAAATAAAATAACATAAAATAAAATAACATAAAATAAAATAAAATAAAATAAAATAAAATAAAATAAAAAATATATATAAGCAAAAGTAGGGGTTGATGAAAAAATTATGGTATTAAGAGTGTACTCAAATCCGATCGGTTTGTTTTCTGACTCATTTTTAAATTCGTTTTCACTCTCAAACACATCCAATTGGCAGGTTTTGTTATTCAGAAACTATATAATGTACTGTATTGGTCGATTTTTTGATAAAGGCAGAAAATATTTGAAAAAATGCTATCAAAGTGGGAATTTTGAACCGAATTTTTCAAAGCGATAGTGCTGGAAACGAAAAAAAAATGGTCGTACTGAGAAAATAATTTAAAATCAAGTTCTAATTAATTGAACGAAAAATAAAACACAGGTCGCTTATAAATCTCTTAAAAAGAAAACAAGTCAGCAAGTTTCATGTTTTTACTTTTACAAATATGTCTGAAAATGTGTCAGAAAATTATGAGTTGATAAGCGTGGAGAAATATTTCTTTGGATTCCGCCTTAACATGATTCTGATAAAACGAGCTCTTACAGAAAAATGAAATAAAAATTCGTCAAAAGTGGCCAGATAAAATTTTTAAACTGGGTTTATTTCTAATCTTGATTTACTTTATGTTGGTAAAATTAGTACTTAACTACGAAATCTACCTCACCTGTAGGCCGAGCCAGCAGGGTATTTTTTTTTCTTAATTCAATTCCGTATGCTGTATACAACGCTTATTTTTTCCATAATTTATACATGATTATACAGAACAAAGTTTAATTTTGGCAATGCAAAAACGAAATGATATTAAAGAATAATAAAATTGGTACATAGAGATACAAACCGCTTAGAAATTCAGAAATACAGGCTACTTCACTGCAAGCCGACCTCAGATTTTAGTTTTTAACTCTCCGAAAAGATGGGACATGGTAATAAAAATTTTATTTTATTTTTGTGAGTATTTTGATAAATTCCTCAAAAGTGCTACACCGTAATTAAACCAGAGATACTTTACGCACTAACAATCACATTACGTGTTTATCGTCTAACTGATACTATCTGATAGTGGATTAACTGCACTATTCCAGATAACTGCACATTTAAATCAACGCAAGTCTTCTTCTAATATTCAAATGCTCATTATATTGATTTTCCTCAAAGTGGTTAAAGGAAACTAAAATTGGTTAGAGAGTAATACGCTGAACTTTTAACGGAATACGTGGATTGCAATCTTTTTATCAAGTAAAGTTACTAGTCTTGTTTTCACTCCAGATCTTCCAGGAACTTACTGAACACTCATACTGAATCACTCTTCGTATGCAATGCAAAATATAAAACACAATATAAAGCACTATAAAGGCTTGTATTAGATGTAAATTTCCAACAGGGCGAAAAATGTCCGGACCAGGATTCGAACCAGAGATCTCATGGATGAAGCCGCCAGTGCTCTAATATCTGAGCTATCCCGGACGAATCTGGTGGAACGTTTTCACCCAGATAACCTTAATGATTATAGCATCTGGTCTGAAACCTGGTTCAGATCAACAGAATAAATCTCAGGCAATGGAACTCCAGAAATCGCTGGATACGAAATTACACTAGATTAATCTTAACACAATTATTTTAATTGATAAATAAATCATATTAGATGTACATTCTTAACAGGGCGAAAAATGTCCGGGCCAGGATTCGAACCAGGGATCGCCTGGCTGAAGCCGCCAGTGATCTGCCATCTGAGCTATCCCAGGCGAATCTGGTGGAACTTTTTCAAACACATAACCTTAATGATTATACCATCTGGTCTGAATCCTGGTTCAGATCAACAGAATAAATCTCAGGCAATGGAACTCCAGAAATCGCTGGATACGAAATTACACTAGATTAATCTTAACACAATTATTTTAATTGATAAATAAATCATATTAGATGTACATTCTTAACAGGGCGAAAAATGTCCGGGCCAGGATTCGAACCAGGGATCGCCTGGCTGAAGCCGCCAGTGATCTGCCATCCGAGCTATCCCAGGCGAATCTGGTGGAACTTTTTCAAACACATAACCTTAATGATTATACCATCTGGTCTGAATCCTGGTTCAGATCAACAGAATAAATCTCAGGCAATGGAACTCCAGAAATCGCTGGATACGAAATTACACTAGATTAATCTTAACACAATTATTTTAATTGATAAATAAATCATATTAGATGTACATTCTGAACAGGGCGAAAAATGTCCGGACCAGGATTCGAACCAGGGATCGCCTGGCTGAAGCCGCCAGTGATCTGCCATCTGAGCTATCCCAGGCGAATCTGGTGGAACTTTTTCAAACGGTGGTACTTTTTCTTTAATGATTATAGCATGTGGTCTGAAACCCTGGTTTAGTTCAACAGAATAAATCTTAGGCAATGGAACTCCAGAAATCGCTGGATACGAAATTACACTAGATTAATTTTAACACAAGCCTGAGTGCAAGTTTTCATGCCAAGGAGTATTATTTAAAGTTATTATATTAGTACAAATTTTTGAAGGCATTTGCAGTAACCTATGACAATAAATATGACTAGTCATTGGATAATAATTTAGAATATACACAGAAAAAGTAAACATTTAAAATATTGGTGAAGCACTCGTAAATATCTTAACTAACAAGGAAGGTCTCCATACTGGGCATACCCAGAATATGTTGAAAAAAAATGCTAGTGAAAATACTCATGTATGTAATAAAGGATCAGTTAAAATTAGCGTCTGTAAAAAAATAAAATACTTTCGAATAATTGGCGTGAAAAGACGAAAGCGGCACGCAATTTGGCGAGCAGCACTTTTCCTCGCCAAAAGCAAACGATTTGAATGAATCTGAAAATTGTTTGTTAATTGATTTTGAGAATATTTAATGAATTTAAACGTAAACCATGAAAGAATTTATTATTATTATTATTATTACATTTTGTATTATACTTGTTGCTAGTTGCCGATTTGAACGAAATTTTGCAATTGTTTTATTCTCCAATCCACAATTTTTTCAATTTAAACGGTTTTATCGGTTAAAAAAGTAACTTTTAACGCCAGATGAATAATTCTGCCGTAATACATTTCCGTACCGCAGAAGTTGTTTCCATAGCAACAAAGTTGAATCGACAGTGCTCGATGGGGCATATTTTTGAGTTTGGAACAATTTTAATGAATTTAAATTTTGTTTTAAATCATAAAATATGATAGTTAAAATTCGTTATAAGTACATATAAATATATATGACAAAACTATAGTTAAAACAAACTAAAAAGGACAAAGCTAAAGTTATTTAAATTAAACTATTTAAACAAATTCAACATAAAAAAAAATTTCCTTAAAGAGTATTCGACATGCGTATTTTTTTTTAATTTAATTTCTTCGCCAAACGGTGATACGTCGCCAAATAAGCGAAATTTTCATTATTTTTTTACGGACGTTCTACCGAGGTTCCGTCAAAATATTTTTATAAACATATGTACCCTTGGGAGATGAACATTCTGTATTTTTTTTTCAGATTTTTCTGAGTATGCCCGTATGGAGACCTTCCTTGTAAGTACTTTTTATTTTAACAATTATTATTTGTCATATCATTTAATGAGTACAAGAGATTTTCAGCTTCTTTAGTACAAGAAATAAAAATTTCGTTTTCTTGAGAATCTTACAAAGTGTATACTTGCCCTATTACAATGTGCCTCAATCTTCTCACATTCCAATCTCTCCCAATCCTCTTCCGAATTTCACAAATTTCTTTAGGTTAATCCTTTGAGATGCGGTGGAATATATTATATCCAAGTAAGTTTAATTAAGACTTGCTCCAGAATTTTTTTTTTAGTTTCACTTTTATAAATTTGGGGGAAAAAGAGTTGAAAATTTGCTTATCTTTATACAATAATTGTTTTCCAAATTTCCAGTGGGAATTCATAATTATACGAACGCAATTGCTTTTTCCTCAAAAGGTTAAGTTCGGAACGACTGTGACATTTCTATTTCTTAATAACATGATAAATGTGTGAACTTTAAATGTTTCAAATTTACTTATTTTTAATGCTTATATCTTAAACTAAACATAGATTAAATTTTAAAAAGTTTTCCTTGATTAACACGAAACATTTTTATTTACCAAATATCCCAAGGGTTTCTGAATTTTATATTTTTCACGACTTAGGGAACTTTTAATATATGAAAGTCTTCACATCGTATTACGTAATGTCTTTATGAATGGATCTATTTGATTACGTTTAACACTCATTTATATAATAGAATTAATGTTCTATGACAGCACAATCTCCTTGTTAGGAGGAAGAGTTTAATGGAATCGCAATGTGCGACATAATTTCTGAATGGAACTTAAAACGAGCGCAGCCTGAGAAAGTAGTTTGCCTGGATTTAAGTATTTTAGAAAGATTAATTTCACACCGTTCAAGAAACTGTGATAATTTACATCTCTCGATGTGTCTTGCGATTATAAATGAACAAACCTAAAAGTTTAAGCAGTGCTTGGGTACTAATGAAGCAAACAGTTAAAACTTCTGAAATTATATTTAAATGATAATTAAAGTTTAAATATTTTAACATACGTGTTAAACATTTTCTAGATTCTTTTGCATGATTCGACTAAGATCTAGATTCTATTTGAATAGTATCTTTTTGGAAAAAAAGTAAAAATGGAATTTTAGATAGAATGGCTAAAAAAAGCGATAGAATCAAAACATTCTGGTTTGTTGAATCATTGGTCACGCCATTTTTTTTTTCCTATTGAAAATGTTGCGTTAAAATCTAATAATCTTGAATTTGTCAAATATAAGAAAGGTAAAAAAACTAAAGTGTTAAATAAGTAAGTGAAGACTATATTAATATTATTATTTGATGTAAGACAAAATCCAGTTTAGAATTCAGTAGAACTATAACAATGGCATGTGCACAGGTACAGTCGTGGAAAAAAAAAGTAAACACCCCCTACTAGCTCCTGAACAAATTATCGTAGAAGAAAGTTACTGGTACCGAACGATTGAAAATAAAGTCTACTTTTAAATGATGTATATAAAATTTGCTTAGTGGGCCATCTACATATTAAAACGAATCATAATTTTGTTTTTTTCAATAGCAGTATACAATTCTGACAACATAAATGAACTCTACACCCTTCAATTAGTCTAAAAACAAATTGTTATGCAATTCGTACCATAAGTTATCGAGAAATTAATTATTTTAAAACAAGCATATTTTAAGGGCTGTATCCAAATTGAAGTTAGGCCCCACCAGTGGCTGAGAGGTTCTGCTCTCGAAGCTGATAGACGGGAGGTGCTGGGTTCAAACCCAATCGCGCCCGTCCGCCTAATCTTTCGGAGTTTTCGTGGTTTTCTTCGAACAGTGGATTTCCATGCGTTAATACGGATTAGGTTCCCTTAGAAAGACCTCCACGGAAGGCACTGCCCCCAGGGCCCATATCCCTCGTGTAGATAATTGGCCGTCAACAATCAACCCAACCCAACCCAAATTGAAGTTAAGTACTCGATTGTTAACCGAGAGAGCTCCCTTCTTGATCAAGGCACCTTAAGCAGTCAGTTAAGCCTGTTAAATGACAGGATAGCATAAGAAATTTCAAAATATTTAGTCACTTCTATAATAGAACCATCATTTTACCGTTTTTTAAGCATAATTTGAAAACTACTTGGTAGAAAATGTGAAATTTTGGATTTCCCTAAAGCAGGACTTAATAAATCTGAATCCATCAAAAAAAAATTGTAGGTTGCAATTCATAATTTTTTTAATATTAATTTCATAATTCATAATTCATATCAGAAAATTATAAAAATTGCGAATTCAGCGTATTTATGTTTGGGTATATTAGTATTAGTGCTACACAAAAAATTAAAACATTAGGATCATAATTTCAGAAATTATAAATAAAAATAAGAAAATGTAATTTAACAGTACAAGCACTATATTTTGAATGTTTATAATTCAAAAACTTATCATTCAAATGACTTCAAATTTCGTGTCTAGGCATAGTTTGAACCAAAGATTTGAAATATCTCATTAATATTGGGTATTGCCACTGAAAAAAATGAAGTTTGGATTCAATTTAATATGAAGTTGGCCCCCTAAGCAAATTTTATGTACGTCATTTAAAAGTAGACTTTATTTCCAATCGTTCGGTACTAGTAAGTTTCGTCTACGATAATTTGTTGAGGAGTTAATAGGGGATGTTTACTTTTTTTTACGATTGTACATTCCAAACATAATCTGTTCAGGAAGAAAAGTGCCTGTTTGAACGACGACTTGCATATATTTGACAGAATGGGTTTTTAGGTTCGAGATATTATGATTAAAGATAAAATGGTGAATTTGTTACACCAAATTCCGATTATACATAATAGTTACAAAGTTATTTAACTAGAAATTTAATTTATTATGAATGTTCATCGGGTGCCCCTTTCTTACCGTCAGAGTTTAGCAAATAAGTTTGTGTGAAATTCTTAAATTATTTAATTTAAATTTGTCTGTAGAATTAGATACGTAGCGACAGAAGCAGTTGAATATCGCATCAAAGAAGAATTTTTAATATGCATCATCATAACCTTCTGTTATAGATTTTTATTCGCCAGTATTCCATGCCTATCTTAGCTTTGGATCGTGTTAAGTAGTCTCGGGACTCTTAAAATTGGAAAAAATGAAAAAAAAGACCATATTCAACATTTAATATCTTAAAATGTATTTGATTTTAAGACACAATTTTAATTGGAATAAAATATATAGGTATTTTCTTTCATTTCATGTATTTAAAAAATTATAAGATGCAGAATTGCAATTTACAGGGGACTCCAAACTGTTAGACATTTCTCGAGCAAAAAATCGTCATAACAGCTTACGCGCACGATTACAAAATAAGTGTTGCAACTAGAATGAAAATTTTGGTACCTACTTATACTTAAGATTATAATAATTACCCTGAACCTAAATAAATTTGTATTTAAAGCTTTTTTATAATTTTAATACAAAGTTGTATTTAGCTAATGCAAAATTAAGAAAATTTCAACAGTATAATCACCTAAACAAATATTGTTTTGAACAATAAAAAGGAAATTTTGTTTTCAAAACATATGTTTTGAAAATTTCTTGAAAAAATATTCAAAAATTTTTGAGATATAGTGCTCGTTATTCCCAAAAACGTCATTTGGAGAAAAATGGCTTCAAAGTTTACGAAACGACGCTTCAGCTATTGAACGTGTATAAATGTAAAAGCCATAACTTCAGTTCTAATAGGAATTTCAAGGAAACAATTATATCAAAATGTTCAGAAAATATAGGAGTTTAACATCCAAAAAAATTAAAATTTGGAAAATTTTAAAGCTTTAAAAGTCCTGAGACCCCGTAAGCGTCCGTAATTCAATACGAATAAAAAGGAATTGAACATAAATTGTACTTTTATATAATTTTATTTGTTTTTACACATAGTATAATAAATGTTTGTCGATACAGAGAAACAGCATTAAAAATCCTCTAAATTTCACACTTATATTTTATTTTTACATCATTCAAGATTTTGTTATATCAAACAACAGTTAAAACCACCTAATCGTTTGCTAAATTGTATAATTGATAAATGTAGAATTTCATTTTTATTTTAAAAACATTTTAAAAAATAATTTTCTATTTGAAAATATTGTATAAAGAATAAATAGTAAATTTCAATAAATTTTTAGATATTTAATGCACCTTATTTAATTTTTAGATGCAGCCGTGCAGAAAATAGTTATGAAACAAAAGCTGAAGTATAATTCATTTTTAACAAAATAAATAGAACATATGCAATAACAATTTTACTTAATTTAAATTATTGCTCATTTGACATAAGTAATGATAATGAAAACAATAAACAATGAGTTATGAATACGCCTCTTTGAAAATAAGCAACTGAGTAAATAAAGTTCATATATACAAAAGATTTCTAGAAGTGCATCCTCACTTTCTTATAACTAATCAGTTGAGAAATTAAAATCCTGTTATGCACATAATTTTCACATGCGTTTAAATTTAATAGCCAAACAGTTAATATAATTTTCCTTTAAGATGAATTATAATAAATAATTATTCACTGGATATTGCGCTAAGGTTTTTAAGGTACTTATTGCAACTCTGCCATTTTCGATTGAATAGAATATTCGTGTAACTGAAATTACTACAAATAATGTAACAGAAATAATATATATATATAAACTAATATTATACAAGCATATTTTAACTAGAAATATAGGACTATACGATTATGAATGGGCTGTTAACTTGGAATAAATATTTTCTCTGTTATGATCAGTATACTAGGTTTCCATGAAAAATGTCCTGGATTCAGTGGTATATTATAACAGTTTAATTTAATCAGTTTACAAAAAATCATACATCTAATTGAAGCTAAAATAACCTAGTTTTCCTTGCAAATGGTCAATATGTGCACCTTTAAATATTTAATACGTCATTTATCACATTACTAACTAAGCGTAAAACCAACAGAGTGAAAAATGTCCAAGCGGGGAATCGAAATTGATACTCTTGTAATAGCGCACTACCTATTATGCTACGAGGGCGATACCCAGCTTAGCATCTCTCACTCCTAGGAACCCTTGGAATAGCGCTCCAAGTGTGCTACCATTTAAGCTACGAGGACGATATCGTCCTCGAATCTTAAAGTGAGAGATCCTAAGCTGGGTATCGTCCTCGTAGCTTAGAGTGAGAGATTCTAAGCTGGGTATTGTCCTCGTAGCTTAGAGTGAGACATGCTAATCCTGGTATTCTCCTCCTAGTTTAGAGTGAGAGATGCTAAGCTGGGTACAGTCATCGTACCTATGGTAGAACACTTTGAGCAGTATTCCAAGGGTTCCGGGTTCGATTCCTGGATTGGATATTTTTCATTCGGTTGGTTCTACGCTTAGTTCGCTATGTGATAAATGACGTATTAAATATTCAATAATTTTGAGCCTAATTTCACTACTGAAAATTAATTAAAAAATAAATAAGAATATTATGTGTACATCTTTAGTTTTACGGCATATTTAAGCTACGAGGACGATATCGTCCTCAAATCTTAAAGTGAGAGATCCTAAGCTGGGTATCTTCCTCGTAGCTTAGAGCGAGAGATTCTAAGCTGGGTATTGTCCTCGTAGCTTAGAGTGAGGATGCTAAGCTGGGTATCGCCCTCGTAGCTTAGAGTGAGACATGCTAATCCTGGTATTCTCCTCCTAGTTTAGAGTGAGAGATGCTAAGCTGGGTACAGTCATCGTACCTATGGTAGAACACTTTGAGCAGTATTCCAAGGGTTCCGGGTTCGATTCCTGAATTGGATATTTTTCATTCGGTTGGTTCTACGCTTAGTTCGCTATGTGATAAATGACGTATTAAATATTCAATAATTTTGAGCCTAATTTCACTACTGAAAATTAATTAAAAAATAAATAAGAATATTATGTGTACATCTTTAGTTATACGGCATACATCCAAGCTAAAGTGTAATTCTTCCCGCAATTCGATTAACAAGTCCGGAGGGATGAAAGGAATAGCTTCTTCAATTATGTGTCTGAAATCTGGCAAATCATTAGGTAGCGGCGAAACCTACACATCATCTTGTGTAAAGCCCCAAACGAAAAAATCGCATGCCTCTATCAGCTTTTAAAACTTCATCCCAGCAATAACGCTTACGCCTAGGAGTCGTCCTTTTGCGTATGTGGCACTGAAAGCGAGTCAATAACAAAGAAGTATTCGCACATGCGCTTATTAACCATTTGGAAAAATGGTTATTGTTCTCGTCAGGATGGGAAATGAAAAGCATATCTGAAGGTTTTCATTGGTTTAATCCGCAATTTATTCGTTTTCTGATTGGTCTATACAGTAATCTGTATTTCCCTTTACTTTCAACAACGGTGGATACTTTCTGTTGCCACTATGACAAAAAAGTAATAAAAACTACAAAAAAAAATAATAATAACTCAGAAACAAATTGAGATACAGCTTTCAAACAAATTGCATTTAAAAGTACATTTTTTTCTCTATCCAACAGTGTAAAAAGTAATATTTTCGGATGTTTAGAAGTTTAAGAATGAAATTTCATTTAAAATTGACCGTCAGATTTCTTGGAAATCTGACGATGGAAAAGCATTTTCCCGAACAGCCAATGATATTTACGTAAGTTTCAGGTGGATAATACTTAAGTTTCATGAAATCTGACGGGTCGCAGGCGATATTTTTGGCTTGCAATTTTTACGTATAATAACACTATTAATGTTTAGTTCATGGCGTACGTAATGTATGATCAACTCCGTGCGATTTTTTATGTCTTAAATTTTAGTTTTCAAAAAAATCGTTTTCCAAATGGTCGTTGTAATTTGATAAATTGCTTTTTTAAAATTGCTTGAGTTACTCTTTATTTGTGACCTTGAATCACCACTCTACAATTCTAACATTTTATACTATTAAAATTTATACCTGGGACATTCTTTTACGGACACCCTGTATAATAAATTCTTTTATAGCGGTGTAATGCTATTTGCTAAAGTAAATGTCTTTTTTAACCATCTGGAAAAATGGTTATTGTCCTCTCTCAGGGTCGGAAATCAAAAATATATCTGAAGCGTTTTATTGGTTGAATCCGCATTTTATTCGTTTTCTCATTGGTCTATACAGTAATCTGTATTTTCCCTTTACTTTCAACAGAGATGGATACTTCTGTTGCCACTATGACAAAAAAAGTAATAAAAACTACAAAAAAAAAATAACTCAGAAACAAATTGAGATACAGCTTTCAAAAAAATTGCATTTAAAAGTACATTTTTTTCTTTGTACGAAGGTGTAAAAAGTAATATTGTGGGATGTTTAGACGTTTAAGAAAGAAATTTCACTTAAATTTGGTCCAGGAATATTTATGTTTAATCCATGGCGTACGTAATGAATGACCAGCTCCGTAGAATTTTAAAAATCTATAGTACCAAAAAATGTAATCCATGGCGTACGTAATGTATAATCAACTCCGTGCGATTTTTTATGTCTTAAATTTTAGTCTTCGAAAAAATCATTTTCCAAATGGTCGTTGTAATTTGTTAAATTGCATTTTTTATTTATTTTTTTTAAGTACTGATATTCTACAGCAACCTTTTCCGTTTATGAGAATTTATAAACACAATTGCCTACTACCTCTTACTGAATTATGTCACTAAGCATTAGCTACCGTTAACAAGGCCTTTTAAAATTTTGGAACAACGTTGCGACTATCATTGGTGCGGATGCATTACGGAAATAGAGCGCCAAAATAGCTTATCTTATTTAAATACTGTATAATACTGGAAATAATTCCTGCGAATTGTTAATATTACAGAAATAAATTCTCTCTTTAATATTTGAAAAAAAAATCATTTATACGAAAAGATACTAAAAATTATCCTAACACTTTTCATTGGGAGAATATGATTAAAAGCAAAAGTGTCATTGATTTTATAACTAATAGTCAAAATAAACATTTTAATTTTTTGATAAGGGATACATATAATGCAAATATTACACAGAAAAACTAAAGATGTTATATTTTTACTAGGTACCACTTACAGCAACAATAAAAATATTAAATAAAAGCTATGTTAAAACATTAAATAAAATATACTTTTAAAATATTAAATAACGTTATTGTAAAATTATTAAAAAAAGTTGCTATGAAAATATTAAATAAAATTAAATGTAAAATTATTTTTTTAAAAAACTTTAACGCACACTATCACCATTTTAAATGCGTATTTTTGGTAAACTTAAAATTTCTCAAATATTCATAAAAAAAAATGCTCGCTACATTTTCAGATGCTTCTAACATTTTAAATGTAAGCCATCTTTATGAACAGAAGATTTTTCAATTCATTTATTATTAATGTAAATGACAGAGTTAATGATACATGTTCGTAAAATATCTTCCGAAAGAGGTTGTTATAAATGGAATTGCAGCTAACATATGTTAAAATTATCGTAATGGTGAATTTCGAAATGTCTTAACCACAGAAGGATACTTCCAACGATTTAAAATTATTTTAAAGGCATTTTCCATTAAGAATTTTCGAAACAATACAATAAGTTCTGTTATAATGTTCTCGTGCTTTTATAAATTCTGCAGAAATAAATTACAGGAATTAATTTTCAGATCAAAAATTCAATCCGTCTTAAAGAATAAATGGACTGTGCAATGATTTTTAAGTTATATGAATTAAAAAAAAAGCTTGAATAACCATTATAATTTATGTAAAATATGTTTATACCATATTGATACATCTCTATTTAAAACTCAAATAAAGTTTTCAATGTATGTAAACAGACAATGCTGTTAAATGATATTGACAAATGGCTCAGTCTACTTATATAAGAGAAGCATACCTTGAACTTCAAATTTTATTTAATTAACAACAAAATCTAAATTATTAAGAAAACTTTTTGTTAAGAGGTATGTTTATGAAAGCTTATTCAAATTGATCCATGTGGTGGCTTTAGAGTTCAATAAATTTTACGCGATTCTAAATTCTAAAATATTTAGTCTAAAAAAATACTTGTCTTTTAAAGTCATCGGAATAGCAACAAAAATAATGGCAAATAACAGATATAATACCCTTTTCTGTCTGCAATTTCGTCCAAACTTTAAGAACAATTCGCTATTAAATGGTAATTATTCTTTTATTTGTGAAACTTAAAAACAATGGACATTGTCTGGTTATTATAAAGTTTAATTACTGGTAATAGACAGCATGACTGGCTTTTGACTACTGGTGTTAGATTACTTTTATTAGACTACTCGCATTGAATTCTTAGCTTTCCTTCGACTTGATAATGCAACCAATAGCTAATCTGTTTAGAACGTAACATTAGGTATACAAAAATGATTTTTTTCTTAAGTATAACTTCCTCTCATAATTAATTAATGTTTTAAGAATATCATAAGTACTTTTAAAATAACATTATACCGAAATTCTTGGAACCATTCAATTACTTTAAATGCTTATCCCACAATTCAACGAAGTATTCCATCCTGTGGGCATTGTTTGCATTAATCGAGATAAACAATTGTACAATGCTTCAATGTTGAATTCAGGGGGTTGCCCGGAGGACATTCCTCTCTAGAGCACTAAGATGGCCCCCGGAAGATTTGAAATTTTGCGTTAGCAATGCTGAAAAGAGCATGTCCCTCCGCCGGAACTCTATGATGTCCCCCTTGGAGCCGCAGAATTCCCTCCCGGAGAAAACTGTCTGAACTCAACACTGTAATGCTTAGATTCTATAACTATCCTGCTTTCACTTGACACTAATATGCATTTTTGAATTCTTAGTAGTGTACATTTTTTCCATTACAGTAGCATTTCGAAAAGCTGTTACACATATCTGGATAAACTTTTAAAAATTTATATAATGATAACACATTATTGTACTGTTGTAATGTATTTATTGTAAAATTCTAAGATAAATTGCTTGCTTGCTCTATACTTATATCACATAACATTACGTGATAATACTGTCTCCTGTTGTCGTTATTTATTCTTTAACGGTTTTCAAAATGCTAGATGTAATATTTTAAAATATTATCAACTAACAATTATTTGTTAATGAAATATTCTAAAGTAGTTCAACTAAAATAAAATGCATTAAATATTTTCTGTATGATTGAATGTTCTTATGCACATCTCCAAAAAGAAACAATTTATAATTTGTATGGATATTTTAGAGTAATTTCTCGCATTTCATTTCATTTTTTCAATTTCAGTGTTGCTTTTAAATGTTATTTCTAATGTTCTATGCGTTTCTATTAAATATTTCTTGGCGTTTTAATGCTTTGAATATATGCTTTGAATATGCAAACTTTTTCAAACTATTTAAAATCTTTGATATTTTTAGATAAATACAGATTAATTAAATATTATACAGTTAAATATAATCTATTATTGGTATAAGCTTTCTTTTAATATATATTTCTTAATGACATATAAAATTGTTTATCAGTATATTCCTTTGTGTAAAGAATTATTTTACAGTAAAAAAGATATTCAGAATATATTTTACTTTTCGTGACAAAATAAATATTATGACGAACAACAAAATTAATAAACGTTATGTATATGTTAGGATACATAAAAAGACGAACAACAATTAACATCATTGTACATAAGTGAGACGCTATTCCCCATATTTTTGTCAGATTTAGGATATATGTTCCCTTTTATTAATTAAATATATATTTTATTGAGCAGAAAATTATTGAATACAGCACCTTTAGTTCAGAACTAACTTGTTTTGTAGAAATGGAATAGACATCTATAGTATAATTCCACTATATTCAATTGTCGTATTTAGGTGATTTTTGACGCATTTAAGGTAGTTAAAACATAAATGAGACGCCCAAAGTGCTAAGTATGACAATGAGTTTCATACATGATAATTCATCTGAAAATGTTCATTTAACCCTTAATTGCTGTGACAGAAATCTTCGCTTAGCTAGTGTGAACGGTCTCCGAGGCCGCTTGATGAAAGATAAAGAAAAAGCTTAATTTAAATCATAGGCAAATATTTGTGTAAGGGACTGTTATTATTTGAAATAACTTATTCAGATATCTCTATCATTGGTACCATGGCTCCAAACGAACCACAATAAACATATATTTATAGTTTAACTGAAAATTTCAAGTTATCCCGTAACAATTTTAAAAGGAAATAGTCAGTGAGACCGCTAAAAGCAGTTAAAGGTTAAACACTTATCGCAGAAAACCTCGTTTAGAAACGAATCGCGGAAATCAACGTTAAGAATTCGCTAGTGAATATTAACCCTCTGATTGCTTATCCCGCGGGCAAGACATTTGAAGAAAAAAAATATAATGTATCATTTTTGAAGCAATTTTGTTTAAAAATTGCCATAGCAAAAGGTTAAAATGCGAATGATAAATATACTACATATTTCAAATACATGATGATTTCAAGTATGTAATAATAGAAGATACTGATCGATTACATATAGGTCGAATATATTTTGAAGAAAAAAATAAGCAGTCAGAGGGTTAACCCGTAAACACCAAAATAGTGCGATTTGGTATTCCGTAATTTCAACTGCATATACTTTTGTTGTCAATATATAGTGATAATGAAATATAACACATACTCCTATGTAAAATTTAATGAGGGATCGAAAATGGATATTGATTTTTATCAAAAATCTTTGTTTGTTAATGAAAAATACAAATTAATTAAAGCCTGCTTTAAATAACGCCGACATTTTAAAATTTTATTGGTCGAATCCGCATTAGTGTGGCGTTCACGGGTTAAAAGAGTATTTGCAAGATATACATAACAATGCTAACAAGAATATTTATTGCATATAACTCGAATTATTATAAATTGTCTCATGATAAAAATATTCCACTTAAAAACAGATAAAATCGTACATTATTTCTGATAATTCGGTTTTAACAGGCCTGGATAAGCTAAAGAGAGTCCCACGGCCTAATATTCTGTTACCCCCAAACCAATCCTTTTCCTTACACTTCCACATGCTTTCCTATGCGTTATAATTATAATCCATATATGGAAACATAATTGCTCATTCAGATAAACACAGTTTTTTGTTTCTTTATTCTAATATAAAATTGGAAAAGGCTTATTAAAACGTGTAAAAGTTGAAAATAGAATTAAAATATTAGACTTAAAAAAGTGTAATATATATATATATATATATATGTGTGTGTGTGTGTGTGTGTGTGTGTGTATTTTAGAGGCCTCCAAACCAGGTCATAACTTAGCACCATCATGCTGCAAATTCGGCATTGAAGCTATCGAAAATTTTATGCTTGTAAAAATAACTTACTTAATCGATTTAACATAATTTAAATATTTTTAAATATATACAAGATACTTCAGAATTTCCATCATGTAAAATTATTGCGAATCCAGCAATCATGTATCTATATTCCCTGTCTGGAATATACACCACTATTCTTAAGCCATTATTTTTTATTAAGAATTTTAAAAAATGTACTTTTCTGCTTTGATCATTTTAAACACATATTTAAATACCCGATTAACACTATTTATATCAAGAGGGTGTCAAAAGACACCTTTCAAATTTTAATTTAAAGTTATTCTTTAAATTCAATCATTTCTCCACAGTTAATTTTTTGACTTTTCGTAGAATAGTTGTTAAATTAATTAAACGATATAATTTTCCTCCATCTCATTATGTATCTAAAAATGTGCATATGATACACCTATTTCTACCATAAGGTGTTTTTTGGCATTTCATAACAGTGTCTAATTTTGAACCATTTTACATATAAATCTGAACTCCATTTTATAGGATCATATCAATTATAATGCAGTTACAGAATCTCAATTTCACTTGTAACGGAAAATACAGTGAAGAATGCTTTGAAATTGATGAAATCTCAGAATCTGAATGCGGAGATGAGTTGAGTGATTCAGAAATAACAGGAATTTGATAACGATTGTGAAAATTACTTGTCAAGTACTAATGAAGAGGAAGATAATCCAAATGCAACTAGAGGACGAAAGAGAATGAGATTGTTGATGGATTCTGAAGACGATATTGAAGAAAGCAATTAACGGTAAAACATTGAAGTTGATGAAAAAGTTTGTAAAAAGTTCGTAAAAAGCTCCTGACCTGGCAGACCCTTCTTCATACCATTTTCAAAGATGTATCTGGTCTTTCTGGACATGCACAAAGTAGCCACCGCCTTGTATTTACTATTTGTCAATAATGTTATGGAATACCATATAAGATGTACGGAAATGGAAGCACAAAGATTTCTAGGAAAACAATGTAATTTACATCTTGATAGATTAGATGCATTTACAGATGTTTTATATGCACGCGGTGCATATATATATATATAAATAAAAAGTTAACGCATCGTTTTTATGAACTAACAAATGGAGTCTTTCAAATTATTTTGAATGTCATAAACCGAAATTGCTTCACGGAAATGCTAAAATTTTTACGTTTTGATAGTAAAAACGAGCTGAGCTAAAGTTTAGGGAATGATAAATTTGCTTTGGTATCAAGAGTATGAAGCACATTTATTGAAAACTATACCGATAAGTTAGATACATTTAGTATAAAATTTTTAATGCCATCTAATGTGAGAAGAAAATATGTTGATAATAGATTTCCGTACTTAGGGAAAGATGAAATGAGACCAATATCAAATTCATTGAGTGAGTCAGTCATTTTGAAGCTGATTAAACAATTTACTGGAAGCGGAAGAACAGCTAAAAGCGATATTTTTTTTTATAAGTTCTTCCCTGGCAACAAAGCTTATTTAAAAAAATAAAAGAAAAACTTATTTAGTTGAAACTATCCGTCATAAATAAGACAGAACTGCAAAGTCGACAAAAATGCAAAAGGATAAAATGGAACTCTTTACAACGCAGTTTTATGTATCGAATAACTGAACTCTAACAATCTATAAAGGCAAACCGATCGAAAAAGTACTTCTCCTGAGATCAAGATATAAATCTGTAACAGTGGTAAAAAAAAAAGATAAACATCTTGAAGAAACTATAAAATTTTATAATAGCACAGAATTCGGGGTCGATATGACAGACCAAAGAGCAAGAACGTGTAGTGTGAAAAGTAATGCCGTAGATGGCCTGTGCATGTGTTTTACAATATACTCGATTTAGCCGGAATAAATGCATGGTTTTTGTGCCAAAAAACGACAGGGGAAAATATTTCACGTAAAGATATTTTTTTCCACTTAAGAGTAGAACTTACAGCGGACTATAAAAATAAAAGTCTGCAACGTTCATCTGTCATCAATGGTGTAAAATCACATCTTTCCCAAGTACACAAAAAAATGCCAAATAATGTATTGCTCAGGCGATAGAGTAAAGGGAACCTGCTTCAAGTGTGGAAAGTCTTTAGTAAAGCAACCATTGATTTGTAAAACCGCGGTATTGAATAACGGAAGAATTATATTAGAAGGTTGTTTTTATTGATTGCTGAGGGTTTTTTTGTTACAAAGATTGAATTTTTATACATGACGCTGAAAGTTTGTTAAGTTAATAATATTACAATGTTTGATTATCTTTCTAATAAAAAAATGAAGAGTAAAGCATGTTTCGTTACATTTATGTGTATTTATATTTTGTAGATTGATTAATTAAATTAGAATTTACAACATATCTCTAAAAAAATATGCATCAATATGTATCAATAAATATATTGCACAAATTATCTATATTTAATAGAGATGGGCAACATCGTTCCTTTTAAGGAATCGTTCCAGCCGGAATCGTTCACCGAAAGGAACGAGTTCATTGGAGTCGTTCCTTTCGGAATCGTTCCGAAAAAAAGGAACGAATCCGGGGGAAATGAATGATTCCGAGAAAAAAGGAACGATTCCGAGAAAAAAGGAACGATTCCGAGAAAAAAGGAACGATTCCGAGAAAAAAAGAACGATTCCGAGAAAAAAAAGAACGATTTTGAAAAATAAAGGATTCCAACGGGAAAAAAACACTTCCGAGATAAAGAGAACCCCATGCAATCCATAATATTTTTTACTAATTTATTTTCTTATGTACCCATCCATTTTCTTACGCATCCAGTCGCCTTAATTTTTTAATGTTTTGGACAGATGATTTTGTTTTTAAGAATTCATTTCATTGATCAGTGTGTGCAATTAATTTGCAGTTATTTCTAACTTTATGATTTATGGTATAAAGCATAATTCCTCTTGGAAATTTAAGGGCGGTGCAAGGTCTATTCGATTTTCAGTGTAATCATTGGTTTCTCTTGAAAATATGTCGTCAAATGACCGTCCATTTATATTATTATTTTATACAGTGTGTCTTTACTCTCAAAGATGTTCAGTGGCTAAGTCCTAAACCGTTAGTCATTGTGTTCCAATTGTGTGTTGTTGTGTGTTAAAACAAAAATGTTTTAAATAAGGTAAAAAATTATTCTGAAAGTCGTTTGGATCAATAAAAATATTTGTAAAAAAGTTACGAAATTTAATTTTTTATACGGTCCCCCGCCCTATAAGAATAGGGCGGGGTAATATGATATTTAGTAAAAATTTCATGTTCTCTTAAAAGAAAGACAAAAGAAGTCCCATTCATCTAACACTAAAATTCATGAAGTTATACGAAACTTTGAAATGCAAGACTTATGCCACTTTTCTGCATCCGAATACACATGAGTTTAGCCATGCTTCTAGGGGTCGTAAACAAAGTGCTTAAAGTATTTGAAGGATTTATTTCATGTGTAGCTGCGCTTTGAAAGAAATCGTATTGCGACAGATTTTTGTAAGGATTTGAAGCTGTTTCTTTTCATAATTTTTTTAACAAAAATTATGCTATTTTTATAAACTTTTATTTAACCTATTAACCGCCAAAACTATAAGTAGGAATTTTCAAATTTCTTGTTGTAAGTCGCTTGTCACCACAAATTCAGAAAGGTAATTTCCGCTTTATTAAAATATCGAAATTTTTGCCAATAAATAAGGCAGTTTTTTTAATTGTAAAATAGTGGTGACAAAGTAATTAATGTAAGCATGAGCAATTATTTTGACCATTGCGGGAACGCAACACCAGCCGGTAACGGGTTAACTTGAAACGATCGTATGTATGTCTTTCCAGTTCAAAATTTGTACTCGAAATTCAACTCACTTTAAAATATGCGATCGAGGTTAAATTTTACATATTGACGTAAATCAGATGACAATGTAATATTATTATGATTTTCAGTGCTTATCATTATGTACTTATTTTACAGGGTAACACAAAAAATTTCGGATAGATTACTGCCAACAAGTTTACTAAAAAGTTTTAGATTAGATAACACAAGACTGCGATGGTTGTGTTTTTTTTATTTTTAAAATTATGTATTTTTAAAATTATGATTTTTATGTATTTTTTAGCGCTGAATCCGAAAATTATCTTCATTTTTAACCATCATGTCAGAATATTTCGCAAATAGTAAATTTTAAAATAGTAAATTTCAAAATTGACAAAATAGCTAATACTATAAAATAGAGTCGATGGTTGTATTTTTTAACTTTTACGATTGATTTGTATGTGCTTTTTTAGCACTGAATGTAAAAATTACCTTCATATTTAACCACCATGTTAGACTTTTTTGTAAATGGTAAATTTCAAAGTTATAAAAATAGCGAAAATCTGATACTATAAAATGGATGTAAAACTTCTTTTATTCAATTTAATTTTATTTAATTCAAGAATTTATTCAATTTTTGGCTTATACTGGGATTCTTACAACTAAACAGCTCGGGGATCCGATGATGTGAAAAGGGAAGAGGCTCAATTAAAACTTTGAACTTTTAAACTTTGAAATTTACAATTTGCGAAAAATCCTGACGTGATGGTTAAAAATGAAGGTCATTTTCGGGTTCCATAGTAAAAAATACATAAAAATCAATTATAAAAAGTTAAAGAAATAACAATCACGTCTATTTTATACTATCAGAATCAGATTTCCGAAAATTTTTCACTTTTTAGCTTTCAAATTTACGATTTACAAAAATCTGTACTTTATGATAAAAAATGAAGGCCATTTTTGTATTCAGTGTGTAAAGAATCGAGGCTGTTGCTTTTCGACATTTTATTTAACGAAAATTCTATTATTTTTTTCCCGTTATATGTTTAGTACAAGCTGTATATTTTGCATTAATATTTCAGAATGATTATAGATTTCAAATTTATAATGCAATGTTAATTTTACTATCAAATATTTTTTTTATATATCTGAAGATTATTTATATTTCTAGTAAATTTGTAAATGACCCCTATTTCGCAGCAAAAAATATGCTCCAAGTTTAAACAGCCATTACTTCGGTCAGTTTTAGTCGTAGAATAATAGGACTTTTATTTGTCTTACTTATAAGTGTAATAGGAAAGTTTTACTAACTATAACTTGAATGACCGGGGGATCGTATAAAAAATTAAATTTCATAATTTTTCAAGAAATGATTCTATTGACCCAAATCACTTTTTAAATACTTCTTTACCCCCATTTAAAACATTTTTGTAATTGGAACTACATGGCTATGACTAACGTTTTAGGAATTAGCTATTGGATATCGTTGAGAGTGGACATCCTGTATAGGAAATTTTATTATTGCTCTGATATTTGTCTCCAGGGTCTAGGAATTTTTAGTCTCATAGATTCCTCTTCAAAATCTACCTCTAGGTAATCTTAATTTCATTTTTCATTTGGATGGCCCTACTGGTTTGGATATGTAACTAGTTAAAGTAGATTACATTTTTGTTCCAGTGTCCGTACTTTCAATAACTCTATCCCCTTTGTCGTCTTTCTCCTCAGCTCCTTAACTTTACGCACACAGGATATTTCGCATAATTCATCAACATTATTATCACCGCCTTCAGGATCTGGTTCAGAAGTGAAACACCCTATTCTATAGCAATCATGTTGTAGTGCAATTCGGTGATATATATCAATTTTAATGCATTTGAAATAGCTTAATGTCATTAAAACGCGCTGCAAACGATTTTTTCCCGTTGACCATAATGTAACGAAATACTTTTGAGTGCCCCTGTAAATAAACTATTAATGGTACACTCTTCATATTGAATACCAAACATCCCATGGTAAGCATCATTAACACATATCAATTGCATGGGAATCCGAGTATATTTACTGGAGTTAGGTATATCACACACTGAGACCACAGAACGACACAAAGCGCAACATGAAGTGCAAAAACCGGTCGAAACAAAGAACGAAGTTGTTGCAAACTTGTTTTAAACCAGTTTTTCTAGCGAATTCAAGCGACATGTCTTATGTGTCGCCTTAGTGTGTGACTTGCCTTAGAGCGTGAACAGATGGTCTGACGGACAGACAAACCGCATTCATAAACACTAACTTTATTGGAAAGAGTTAAAAAGTAAAGCACGTTTTTGCACACTGTCTTTCCTTAGTGACTGATGTATGTCTTGTCTTTTACCCTAACATCGCTTTTTGTGAACTGCTGTTAACTACGTAGAATTTCAATAAACTTACAACTCTTTTTGAATCTCCAATTTCACGAGAACCTACAGGAATTTCTCTTATTTCACACCCTCATCCGCCGTCACCCTCTCTCCACTTATACCATACAGAACCTCAGTTCGGTGTGAGTGAATTGCGATGCTAATATGTTTGGATTGGGATCTTTGGAGCTTCATAACTCATGAAGTCATTGAACACTTGTGTTACACGAAAGGGTAGAAGTTCCTTCAGATGATTTGTAAACAGATTCATTAGCAGCATGGCTATGGCTAGTGATATTTATAAGATAATATTATATCTATTAATATTATAATATATATATATATATAGTAATATATATGATTTTATTCATATATAGTACATATTATCTCCGCCAAAAGATATAGTGATTCACTAAACTTCAAAGTTCTATTTCTTTAAATTTGAAATTTGCAAACATTTTAACTGAAAAACGGTTTATTGGTTTAATTAAATTAAATTAAAAGTATGTCCATTATTATTACAGAGTGTAGTACTATATAAAGAACTATCTTTGACGATGTTTCGGCCGTTGAATGAAAGGTATCTGTTGTAAACGTGTTATAGATATTACCAACCTTAATTTTTTGAGAATTTGATTATTTTTTATTCGGAGTTAAACTTTTTATTGTCAAAACTATTTAAAATAGATAAAACATTTTGTTAAATTCGAACTTTTCAGAAAACTTTATGTAATTTAAGAAAATAAATAAATAAATCTTCTAAGTGAAAAGAATAACAATAAGAAAGGAAAATACATAAAATTTAGTATCGTATTTTCAGTAAGTTTTACCTCAATAAAAACGGAAGTTTGGTATTAGGCTTGAAACATTAAATTTAGTTTAGCATGAAGGGAGCCTTGATTTGATCGAAACTAAACTCAGATATGTATTATCCATCACCACAGTAACAGGCATTAATCGTGGCATTGATTTCGGTATTTACGAGTATCAATAACGATCAAGAAATCTGAATTATTATAAGAAATTATTACGATAAACGATTTTTTTTCTTTTATTTTACGTTGAATTAAAACAAAGTCACATTTATTTAAATTCTAATTATTTAGCAAGAAATAGAAGTAAAATAACAAGTGAAAAAAACTGTACAAAATCACAACGTGCATTCTTTGGAAACCAATAATTAAATTCGTATATTGTAAAACTTTTTAAATGCAATATTAACCTTCCGCATACCAGACCGGTGCAACAGACCCGATAGATACATTCAAATTGATTTTTCACATTTTAAAAAATGAAAATTTTGTAAATATGTGACTTTTTCTGGAATGTTCTACTCAAAAGAATAGAACATCCCAGAAAAAACCCATATTTACAGAAATTTCAGTTTTTAAAATAAATTAGAAATATCATTATAAATGTACCTGTCGGGGCCATTGAACCCCTCTGGTAGACGGAGGGTTAACATAAATATATTAAAACAAAACAAGCATAAAATATGCAGCTTTATATATATATATATATATATATACATATGTCGCAGTGTTGGAGAAAGTCCAATAATCTATATGTAGCACGTGATTTTTCTTTCCCGTTTTTATACTCAAAACGGCCATTAAGAGAGCGAACCGCGGTTAAATTATTTCAATCCCACCCACCACTGTTACTGTTATCTTATTATTATTATTAGACATTAAGCTTTTTGAAATATTCATTATCTTAAGAAAGAAAGAAACGTTTTACAAAAATTCCTTGTTCTAACAGATTTTACTCTATGTAATAAACCTCAATGTAAGTTGATTAAAACAACAATCTTAGGGAGTTTCGAGATTTTTTTAATCATCTTCTTCAGGAGAGAAAAACAAGACTCCAAACTGTGGAAATAAAGTGGTACTCGTGCGCTCGTAGCTGGTCATATATTTATTTTGACAAAGAGGATTCTCAAAATGAAGAATGTGGGATTAATAGTTCATTTACAGGGGCACCCAAAATAATTCTGTTACATTATGGTATAGAAAAAATCATTTGCAGAGTATAGAGTATTTTAATGACATCACACTATTTCAAATGAATTGAAACTAATGTAAATCACTGAATATTTCACTGCTAGATGATTGCGTTAGAACAGGTCCTTCATACCATTTATCGTTCATTTACAGAGGTACACGAAATAAATCGATTACAGTACTGTCTTTGATTAATAATGGCTGGAAGTGCATTTTCAATTTCGGCATGCGCTTTTTAATTTAACTTTTTCTTTTCATTTTACTAGTAGCATATAAATTCTATACCTCATATACAGGGCTGCACAAAAGAATTCACGCGCCATTCTCCTTATTAACGGAAGTTTCTGAAGGGGAAATTTCAACTACTGTATATATGTATTTCTTAACTGCACTAAATTTTGGCGTGTATGTCGTTAAGAGATACAAATCTATTTACAGGGTTACTCAAAGAATTGGGATAATTTTCCGATTGTAGATTAGAACAGCTGAAATTGGGTTTCTAAGTGTGTTACGCGTTTTCATATGATTGAATTAGATAATATTTTAACTTATTAAACGGTGCAGTTTTGTTACATTACTCTGAATGTGTTGGAAAGTACTTCGTAATCTATGCTTGAAGCAATATTTTTTCTTTCTTGTATCCGGATGATGACTGAAGGAGCAGATCAAACCGTAGATTTTATGTTTTTATCATTAATTTTAATTGTAAAAATTCGTATACCACTGAGCAAGGTTATATGTATTTAACATTCTTATTTAACATAGATATCGTAAATCTTTATTGAAACACCCTTTTATCTCTTAAACTTTAAACATTTTAAAATCTTGCACGGCATAGTTTTGCCAAATTACATTATAAATGGAATATTATCTAAGTCATTAATTATTCATTTAAATATAAGAGTTAATTATTTACGCGTGTATAATCTCTTTCTTAAGATTAAGGAATAAATAAAATAGTTCAGAAAGAATAGTACCGTGTCTTAATGGAGAATTTCGAACTGCCATGGCAAGAGAATCACATATTTAGGGAATTAGTTCAGTTTTGGTTATAAGAATTATATGTTTTTGTAATATGTTATGTTAAGCTTTATTAGTATTATGTTAATTATTCTAAATGAATATGTCTACCAGATTTCATAAAGAATAATAAATGTAATACAAAAAATCGTTAAAGTTTCTTACCAAAATTTTAAAGATGGCAAAGGTTAAATATTTTGTACAATAAATCAAATGGCTTTTGTGTAAAACATTTATTGAGTTATCGTTAATTATTTATTTAGAGTATTTTCATACCATATAAAATTCTCCATTTTAATTAGAAATTTGTTTTTCGGATATTTTAATGAAATATATTATGATAAAGGACGTACGTTTGTAATTCTGTGATAATATAAATTACAGAATACTGCTTTGCGCATCTTAACAATGAATTATTTAATTCAGAAAATTATTTCTGAGTTCATTTCAAGGGGTGTCATGACTTTTAAAATTGGGAAAAAAATGATAAAAACAGACTATATTCAACATTTAATATCTTAAAATGTTTATTATTTTAAAACACATTTTTTATTGAGACAAAAGATATAAGAACGTTCTTTCATTTTATGTATTTAAAAAATTTAAATGTGCAGAATTACAATTTACAGGGGGCTTCAAGCTGTTCGATATTTGAATAGCGGGAAATTTGCATAACAACTTACGCGAAGGATTATAAAATAAATATGGCAACAAGAAAGACTATTTTGGGGCCTACGTATACTTCAGATTATAATAATTATCCTGAATCTAAATAAATTTATATTTATAGCATTTTTATATTTTTAATACAAAGTTGTATTTAGCTAATACAAAATTTCGAAAATTTCAGCAACATAATCACCTAAAAAATATATATTTTGAAGAATAAAAAGGAAATTTTAGATTCAATTTATTCAGATTAACATTAAACGTATGTTTTAACATTTTTATGAAAAAATATTCAGCACGTTGAAATATTCTGCTCGTTATGCCCCAAATCGTCATTTGAGAAAAAACGACTTCAAGGATTCGGAGACGCCGCTTCAGCTATTGAGAGGGTTTAATTCTAGAAGCTATAACTTCTGTTCTAATGAAAATTTCAAGGAAACAATTATATTACAATGTTCGGAAAAGATAGGAGTTTAACATCTAAAAATATTCAAATTTCGAAAATTTTGAAGCTTTAAGAGTCTGTAGACTTCTTAAGTGACTTAACCCTCTAAAGAAGGATAAGCTTGATTCCAGTCCAATAAGAATACTACTAACGTAACATTTAACTTATGAGAAAAAATCAACATAATAACACAAATAATTTTGTTTATTAACAACGCAGTTGAATTTTAAGCTTATTTAATGTCAAAATGAAGAATAATAAACAACAGAGTAATAATAACAGAGTTAAAAAAAGGAACAGGGTACCATAAAAGTGCCGATACTTTTTAAAAATATTGTCGCGTACTTTCACTTTTATCTCATGGTAAATATTTGAAAATGGCATATTATTCACAAGTCAAAGGGTTTTTTTTTTTTTTTTTGGTACTTATCGAAAGTTATTAAAATTGTTTGTATTTAAAAAAAAAATGTCTATAATAACTTTTTAAAGATTATGATTTTTTTACTTTTTTTATATTTTTTAGTATTTAGAAGAATTTGACATTATCTAATAGCAATAAACATTAAAAAAGTTTTGTAAAAACAATGTGTCATTGTTGAGTATTACCACTTGCTGTGTTGTATGAGAGCACTTAATGGTAAATCGATGGTGTAATTATTTTGATTAATTTTATTCAGAGCATGAAATATATTCCGAAGTTATTTAGTCGTTAAAAATCAATGGACATAAAGAGACTGTTTAAAACATTTATTTTTTCTGAATTATAGGAGAAAGGAATTACAAATCATATGGATAGATTTAAAATAGAATAGATTTTAATGCAATGAATGGTAATTAGTATTTATGTTTTGTAAGTACAAACGTGAAATTAATATGCTGCAGCTTTTGACATGTAAATATAAATCGCCATTTAAAGATTATATTCCATAAATGTTCTGGAAAACCTGATGATTTTGAAAAAGTTCTTTTCATCCAGTTCTTCAATATTTTCATTTTTGATAATTATTCTTTTGTAAGATTTCGCATAATTGATTTTTCGTGTTTTATTGTCTTTGTTAATTTCGTCCTTGTTAATTTTGTAACATTGTTAATTTCGTTTATTCATAATTTCCCAGGAATATCAATTCGAGTAAGTAATTACAATTGCGTTTCTTAAATGGTGTTCTCTTTTTAAAAAGAAGAATAAATTTCTTTTGGAAGATGTTCATATATAATGTTTCTTGAAATCACATTTTGCTATCCTACAAAAGAAAATTTCCGCATTTTCATATGATTGTTAATGAAGCACTTGCCAATAAGGTCCCAATAGCGACATTCCGCTAGCTCCTCAGACTCCTGCATATTGAGTTTATAACCCTTTGTATCACAGTGTTGCATATTTGCAACATACCCAAAAAGCAATGAATCTTATACAGTTGGCTGTAAAATACTATCTTTTTTAATAGCTGTTAACAGAAATTTCAACCGATGGAATACTGAGTATATTTTTCATACCAAAGTGTTATATTTCTCATTTGAGCAGGTTGGTATTGTTATTGGTAAAATGAACTTCGTAAAATTTTTTAAAGTATAAAAGGCTAGAGAAGACAATTTTTTTCTTTTTTTTTTTTTTTTTTTTCTATAAAGGTACCTTCGCATACTTTACAATTTTGTATAAGAAACTTTGGCAATATTTATGAGAAATATGTAAT
This sequence comes from Maratus speciosus, assembly GCA_963932465.1. Lineage (NCBI taxonomy): Eukaryota > Metazoa > Arthropoda > Arachnida > Araneae > Salticidae > Maratus > Maratus speciosus. Next base: position 552,997,031 of record OZ010791.1, read on the forward strand.
TTTCTATTTCTTGCAGATGTACAAAAAGTACCTTTTAGGCAATAATTAATCTATTTTTTTATGTTCTAAATTTCCTTCTTTACATTTACTTGCTAAAAATGATGTACATTAAATAATTAAATAAGCTGGTGTGAAATGATATGATAAAAAGAACTTCTTAAAAACTCCATAAAAATTTTAATAAATGTCCGAGGTCTTTCTTCATCAGGGGCACAGAACTCGTCTTACTACTTTGAAAGCAGCAGCAGTGTTCAGTACCCTCGATGAAAAATGACTAGTTTTTTCGGAAGTCTTTGCACATTTATTAAAATTTTTATGCTGTTTTTAAGAAGTTATTTTTTATCTTAAAATGATGTATCCTAACATATCAGTAAATATTTTCTTTAAGTGGGAGAATTTCAGTCATAAAGGGTTCACATAATATAAACATTTTCGTTAATGCATATAATGCATTAAAGTATCTATGTCTACTGACAACATTCTTGAAGTTTAGTGCGCATTTAATTAATTTAAAATGTAATAAATATTAAGGAACATCTTCTGTACTTAACACGTTATTTGAAACAACCTACAAATATCAATCCTACATATAAATCTGTAAAGTTTTAATAAATTCTCTCTTAATTTTTTTTTCATAATTTACTTTTTTGCTCATTAATCTCTCCCGAAGAATTGTAATATTGATTTTACATTAGATCACTTACTTGATTGGTTAGAATATATTGATAAATTTAACAACAGTTTAAGACAAAAGGGCATTATTAGAATTTTTTATAGTTAATGTGTCACTGTAGATTACAGCTCTTCTAACTAACTACATTAAAGATAAGTGAGTACTTAATGTTAAATCGATATGGTAATTATTATTATCGATGACATTAAAAGAATGAAATAAATTAGGAATAGCAATTTACTAATTTTTCAAAGAGACATTTATTTTTAGAAATTTATAAATGCTCAGTATACTGAAAATAAAGAAGTTTTATGAAAAGAAAGTGCATTTTAGAACTGAAGAGTTATAAAGAAATGTTTAATGCATATCTTAATAATTATAATTATTTAATGCAAATCTTAATTCTAGGCTGAAATACATTTAAAATTTTTATTGCTTTTTTTTTCGAAAAACCAATTTTCTTTCAATATAATTTCTTTACTTTATGACATTTTTCATACTTCGAATGAAATTTTTTACACAATGTTACGTGTCTCAAAAATAAAACATATATAACAAAAATGTGTACAGAAAAAATCTGATTATGTTTTATTTGCTCATGTAGTAAATTTTAGATTTTTAAAATTAGTTTTAAAACTATGTTTGTAGTATTTTCTTTTCTTTTATACTTAATTTAAAAAAAAAGCATTTTTCTAAACTTTTATAAATATACACTTTGAGTATATTTCAAAAAATAGAATATTATATAAACATTTTTTTAATGTCTTTTCCGATTATAAATATTTTCCTATTAAAATCGTCCAAAATCACAATGAATTTAAAAAGAAATTCTCATCCAGCGTACTGGATGTATTGCATGTATTACTATCATGATACATCCACTTATATATTTATTTTGAGCGGTTAAAAATACATTTAATATTGCTTATCAGAATGTTTATATTATTAATAAGGTATTTTTTTATAAATGCACCAATATCAGACAGGAGACAGAAAACGCTGACATATTGGGATTTTCCATGTTATCGCTAAAGCTCTGCAGGAAAAATCTATAGATCCCATCAAGTCCAGTGATCCACAAGCCTCGAAAAATTCCCCATTTATTCAATCCTTTAAGAAGGAATTTAACAATTATATTGTAATTTTGCTATTTAAATATAGGATTTCGACTGTCATGATTTCAAAGATATGATTTTTAATATATTTACAGTAACACTATATTTTTTCATGAAAATGAAATAATACAATAATTTTATGAATTTCACCAAGTTCATTTAGCATGTGAGTTTCAGTTGAAATTTTATATATAGGTACAACATAATTTGATTCTCTCATTGCAAGATGTAAAATAATTCTTGGGGTTGTTAAAAATATATCCTTATTGGATGGAAAGTAGTCGGTTGTTTAATTATGAGATTGATTGCGCTTTAGTTTGAAAATTTGGAGATTTCTTGTATCATATGACATGTTCCTATGAAAATTATCTTAAATTTGTTTTTATGTATATAGTTGGGACTCAAATAATATTAGATATTTGAATGATTCATAACTTACTTAGCAATTATCATAGTAGTTCAAGATTGAATGATTGATTTAACAGCACAATGGACATTGGCATTCAATGTTGCCTAGTATTAAACCCTCTTCGCATATCTATTAGTTTAAGATCTTTCATGTATCATATCTTCTTCCTACCATATATTTTAGGGTTTGTACTGTTATTTGAATAAAATAATATTTTACTATATGATGCAAATTTGCGTTAAATTAAGTTAAAGCTTTATGTTTAAAAATTCTAGTACTGAAATGTTAAACACTTTCGAATCTTGTTTTTGCACCTGTGCCATATACAAAGAATTTAAAAGCAACAGTAACTCATCTTATTTGCTTTTTAAAACTATTAAGTATTTCATTTATTGTCTTGGGTTTTTGGATGAAATGTAATTACTAGATATGATACTTGTCTCATAACACTTCGCTACATTTGGTTCAGTTTTTTATTATTAATTTATTTTGTCAAATAAATAAATAAATAAATAAAAATTAATCAATAAATGTCAAATACGTCTCCAGGCACTAATAATAAATGACAAAAGAAAAAGATGTTGGTTTAAAGTTAAAATAATCTAAAAGATGGGGGCCCCAGCAGTGGCCGAGAGGTTCTGCCCTCGAAGCTGGTAAACGGGAGGTGCTCACGTCGGCCTAATCATTCGGAGTTTTCCGTGGTTTTCTTCGAACCTTGGATTTCCTTGCGTTAATACGGGTTAAGTTCCCTTAGAAAGACCCCCCATGGAAGGCACCCCCACCTCAGGGCCTATATCCCTCGTGTAGATAACTGGCCGTCATAAATACAACCAACCAACAAACTAAAAGATGGGGTAAAAAGATTTTTTGCTCAAATAACAAAAAAAAGTTAGAGTTTCCATTAATTAAAGATAAATTATATAATCATGCAAATTTCTTTGCATATTTTGTTTTTCCCGATTAATTATTTTGTATTAACAAATTGCCACTAATTTACTTTTTAATTGAAATTATTAATTTAATGGAAAAAGTTGTTAATTTATTTAATTTCTTGGAAACCTATTTAATCCTATTTATGTACACAATTCAAATGCTTTAACAGTTTAATGAGGGGTTCAGCTTATGTATTACGTGACTTTTTTAAATGTTCTATGACGCATTTGAAACGTAACAAGGAAATTGGTAGGGATCTGTTTAATAATCAATAACGGTTTTTAAATTTATTCCAAACGAAAACCAATACGATTTTTAAATGACACACGAGTTAAAAAATAATAATAATACAATAAATATGCCTTACAAGATAAAAGGAATGAAAAGCGAAAAAGCAACAAAGGAAAAATCTCATAACATAACCATTTATGAAAGATGACAACGTTTGATCTTGATTATATGAAAATTGCCATTTAGCAAATGAACCATGAAAAGTCGGGTTACTGCGACGAAAAATGGGAGCATTAATTTTTATTTGTATGTGAAAGATTATGTCTTCTTCTCTATAGAACACATTTTTCTTCGGTATTGCATCGGAGACTGCACTTCTAAATATAAATAAACTTTATCAACGAAATAAACTATTAAAATTTAGTAACACACAAAAAATGTTGCGGATATAATATGTTTAAAAAATTGGACACATATTTATTTACTGTAGTATGAGGCTAAAATAAAGCAATTATGTTATACTTCTTTACTTTCAGAGACGTTAAATAAGGCGCTTTATAAACTATAAACATATTGAAAGGTTTTTTTTTTATCTTGTTAATAATGCAAAATGACTTTCAAAATTATTAAAATTTCTAAATATACATTGTAAACTATTCACAAGTTCAAACAGATTTTCAATAGTAATACAATAGATTAGTAATATATTAAAAAGGGGGGTAGAAAGAGATAAACAATAAAGAAAAAAATCCCACAGTAGTGTAAAATGTAAGTCTTGAAATATCTCTGTTTCGGTTATGAAGGCATTTATAGGAGATTATTTTAGCAACTGTACCATCAAAATCTAGAACTTCTATTTTTATTTGTACATCAAAGATAATGCCTTTTTCTGTATCGAGGAACAAATTATTATGAATTTCTTTGTGTAAACGTACTTATAAAAATAAATGTAATATATATATAAGAAGGAAAAAAAACGACTTAAAAGTATGCTACGAAAAATAATGATCATCTACAGCAGATCATCTAATGATCATCTACAAATTATTTAAATAGTAAGATGTGAAAGATTTTTGTATTATTCGACATTTGGGAAATGCAACGATACCGAAAACATATTTATTATTATTATTATTATTATTATTATTATTATTATTATTATTATTATTATTATTATTATTATTAAATTTTCAAACCATCAAAAATGCCATACAATTGGTCTTAAAGAAAAAAAATCGAAAACTACTTTCGTTAGAGCCTTAAACATTTACCTTTTGAAACTTTTGAAATGTAACGGGGTACAAAAAGATTTTAAATTACGAAACCAGTTTTATAATAAATGGAAGTTATAATTCTAGTGCTAAATTCACCTTGAGTTAAATAATTAAAATTCATATAAAAAAAGCGCAAATAAATGTACAAAAATTACTTTCGTATGCATAGATATAATATAAAATATATTTAAAATACATTACAAATATTCTAAAATACTCTTTCACTGCTGAATGAAATTTTAATTCTAAATGAAACTTTGCTTATACTTGAAGCTATAAATATGATACAATGAACTCAATTCTTTAATGATTGCTCACAAGTGCGCTTCTAAGAATCTTCTCATATAAATAGCAATAGTCAAAAGCATCTAAAGTTTAAACAGATAATTTTCACCAATATAGGCTAATCATTATTTGAATCTGCGTTATCTAAATGGAAAGTTTGGATGATTAGCAAATGTAAAGAAGAGAAGTACGCTGGCCTAGATCGTGAACTAAGCACTTACATATTAACAGTAGAGGTCTGGCTATTATTGTTAGCTCCACTGGGGATCCTGGGACCTTAAAAACGACAATATTTTAGAAAGTTGTGTTCAAAGGATTATGCATAGAAGTTTAGGAGAATTGAGGGGTCAATCCATTTCAAGTGGTCCAGAAAATCATTTATTCGTTGCTGGACCATTTAAAAAATAAAAATCTGAAATTTTTTGTACAACAACCCTAACATTCCTACACTCTCTGGTTCTGCCGAATACATTTTAAAATATGTGCTATATATAATTTGTGTGATTATTTGCAGCTGCGGCGCTTATCACATGGATGTTATTTTTATTTTTAGTTTTAGTCTTAACCTACATTTAGCTTATATATATATATATATATATATCCTTTTTAATCTTCTTTTATTTTGAACTTTATTGGTGTTCAACGGTTTATTCCTCTGTTTTATGAGTGTGGTTACCCAAAATTATATTCTTTAGCTAATTTATGGCTAATATGAAGATGAAACCACACATTTTATTTGTGGAACTTTAGGCATTTGGGAATCAACGATTCTGTCTAAGTTCTACAAATTTCCATTATTCCAGTTCTGTTATTAAATTTTTGCTGTTTTGTACTATGTTTTTGGAATTTGTGTTAAGTGTGTTGGGGGGGTGGGGTGGGGGGTAACTGTATTTTTGTCAATTTGTTAATGTCATTTTATTCCTAATTTCGCAGTTTTTGTTGGTGGTCGGTAATATTTATTTAATGGTTTTATATATATATATATATATATATATATATTACATTTACAAAATCTATTAGAACTTTTGATTTTAAAAGAATATTTTTTTTTCTATATTATGTATCCCGGGAATTCTGGATTTCCCTAGTAATTTTCAAATTGATAAATTATTTAAAAAAATATTCTAATATGGAATAGAATAATTTTGTTTAAAATGTTTTTAATAATAGCTGAGTCTTAATTTGCAATTATGTCATTAATATAATTTATCATAATTGATACTTTGAAAAATAAATTACATAGAACATTATTTAAGCAAGATAATATTCTCATGGGTTTTATAGTGACTGGAAAATGACCAAAATGTAATAAAATTTCAGAAAAAATGTTTATATAATTTGGAATGACATAAATATAAATTCGTTGTGGGAAACAAAGGTTCTTCCAAATTTCTAGTAAATTAATTTCCTAACCAAACTAGGATCTATGTATCTGGAATTATTTTAATTTATCGTCCATATTATCATGTTTTCTCTATATCATGATTAATGCTGACGGTTGCGTCTTAATATATTTTCCTATCTTTTAGAGATAGTCATTCGTATCTAACGATTTAACAGTTAACAATCAAACTAACAGACAATTTAACAACTGCATATCATTCTTCACTTGAATCACCTGGATCAAATGCTCATAATGAAATGAAGGTTTTGATGTTAATCAGATGAATATTTGCTTAGTTGTCAAAAATAGTATATGCGGTTCCGCAATTCAGAAAAATTACAATATTTGTATATGTTAATGTATTCAGTTATATATCAAAAGCGTGCTTGTACTTAAAAAAGATGATAAATGCAATATTAGATTCTTATAAGGAAAATATTGTGAGAGATAGATATAATTAACAAAATTTCACAAACGATTCCTACAATATAATAAAAACCATGTAAAATCTTACAAGCGAATTACGAAAATATATTCGAAGCTCATATGTATTTAACAATGCTTTGCATTTAATTGTAGCGTTTATCATACATAACCATATCCAATTTTCCTAACATGTGTTTGATTTTCAAGCTTCAAATCTGCAGGCAACGAAACTAAATGATACACTATATGGCCATTAATGACCGGTAACTTTCAATTTAAGACATTTTGTCGAATATTTAGAAATATACTTGACAGATTCTTCTGGAATTTCAGGATTAAAAAGAAGAGGTATGACCTCATATTTAACAATGTCGATTTGTTAAGGGGGGCAATTAGAAGCCAACAAAAAAAATCAAAGAAAAAAAATAATACTTGGGATCACCCTGTAAAATAAAGTGCACGAAATGATCTACCACTACCAAATATAAATAAACAGACATTGTGCAATATGTGTATTCTTTTCTGTAAGAATAGCACGTATATTAACAGTATAACGCCCGAAAGGCGTCGATTCGACTCCGACCACATGATTAAATGTCCATTGGAGCCAGAAATTTTTCATAAAATAAATTAAATTTAAGTTACGCAGAATTACGTTAAATAAATGGGTTAAATAATTTTAAATAAAAATTCTGAAGTGAAATATTTTTAGGAAACTTGGGTAAAATTTCCGGGCCTTCTAGTGTTAATAGAAATATAGCGATTTATTTAAAATAATTAAAAAAATCATGCATGTTTTTTGCTTATAACATGCGGGGTTTTCAACCAAATTTAACGCCGGTTTCAGACAAATTGACAGAAATTTGTAGAAACAATATAGTGCAATTGGAATACAAATATATTAAATATTTTATGAAATACAAGCAGTTGTATGAAATAATTTTTATCTGCGCATGCGCGAACGATAACAAGGATCATTTTACATAATTTAATAGTGAACTCTATAGAGCAACTTATTAAAAAAATCTAGTCAAATATCGTAAAAAATAGAGAAAGATGTCTGCGTACAAGAGCAACTCCGTCTGAGCAACTATTTAGTTGTTCTCTAAAAGCGGCTGAATGATAAGGGATTTTACACAAATTGTCATTTTTTTATTATCTGACTTTCAGAAAAAAGTTAGTATTCAGTGAGTATCAACAAGTAGATTTGGAAAAAATGCTTCGATATTGATACTTCTTTTGATCATGGTACAGGCTCATTCTGGTGGTTATTCAAGAAGAACTAAAGCATCAATAAAAAATTAAAATAAAAAAAACAATAAAAATTAAAAATGATAATTTGTTTGTTTGGAAAATCCATTATCATTCAGCTGCTTTTAGAGAACAACTAAAAATGTGCTCACTCTAACGCCGATATCTTTCTGAATTTTTACGATATTTGACTAGATTTTTTTTAATAAGTTGCTGCATAGAGTTGCCTATTAAATTATGTAAAATGATCCTTGTTATCGTTCGCGCATGCGCAGATAAAGAATATTTCATACAACTGCTCATATTTCTTAAAATATTAAATATATTTATATTTCAATTGCACTATATGATTTCTACTATATTTCGTCAATTTTTTTGAAACCGGTGTTAAATTCGGTTGAAAACCCTGGATGTTATAAGCAAAAAACATGCAAGAATTTTATATATTTTTTTTAAGTAAACCGCTACATCTCTATTAATATACATGCTATTCTTACACAAAAGAATATACATATTGCACAATGTCTGTTTATTTATATTCGGTAGTGATAAATCATTTCATGCATTTTTTTTTTTTTTTTTTTTTTTTTTTTTTTTTTTTTTTACAGGGTGATTTCAAGTTTTATTATTTTTCTTTGATTTTTTGTTGGCTCCCTATTTGCCCCCCTTATCAAATCGACATTGCTAAATATGAGGTCATACCTGTTCTTTTCAATCCTGAAATTCCAGAAGAATCTGTCAAGTATATTTCTAAATATTTGACAAAGTGTCTAAAATTGAAAGTTGCCGGTCATTAATTGCAATATAGTGTATGTATATATATAGAAAATGAATATCTTATAAACGCTACAGCTGTCGTGGAAATTCTTGCAGGAAAGTAATGTACAGTTTCAGTAATTCCTTTTTGTGATTACTTGTTTTTCTTAATATTGTGAGAGATAGATGATGCCCCACCGAAGAAGAATGTCTAAATAAATGAGAGTAGTGACACACCAGAGGGTGCCTGTGGAGATTGAACTTCATGTATCAAGTATAGCAACCCACATTCCAGAGCTTCTTGAAATTCACCTTATTGAGATCGGTTAGATGAGTGAAACATGCCACCAGTATTAGCGAACAATAATAGCAAAAAAATTTAAAATCTACAATCGTCTTTAGAAGTCAAATTTTATTAACCGTATTTCTCGATAATCTTACGGTATCATCCTACAGAAAAGCATGAACAAATCCAGTTAAAACTTTTCTCAACGTTCATGAAGCTGCGATTTTGAGAACCTATTTCGCTTGATTGTTCGTAATAACACATTTAATGTTATCAACGTACCGGGTAGACATTTCCAAAAGATTACGGCCTACGTTGTCAGACAAATCATCAATAATTCTACCTGTTCATATACATCTTTAGTAGTAAAATCTTTTACTCTTCTTAGGCTGCAGACATATTTTTGCATCGAGTATTTCAATTTTATGCTCTACGTGAATAATTCAAAGACAGTTTGATCAGATAATGTTTTTATCATTTTTTTTCCGGGCATTTATCTCATAGTTATGGAATGTGGAATAAATTAAAAACTTCAACCTCAACATGCTTCCTATGGTCACTTATCCTCCTCACCGGATCCCAAAGATATCGTAGTGTTATCTATAGCTGGTAATATTGGAACTAAACTAGAAAAAAGAAAAAAGAGTAGTAAAAATTCTGCCTTTCATGCATTATTTTTCTCGTTGTAATTTCTTCAATATATGCCACCATTTACAGTCATTATTTTCTTTTAAATAAATCTGTCAATTCTATAACAATCTGCATCTTTCGTAAAGTAGTTATAAATAGAAACTTTTGAAAATCATATTCATAACATTGGTGCTCTGTTAAACAAACATTTTCAGCAAACTGTCCAGTCGTTTGACAGTTTTTGATAACTTTTGCTTTACCATATTATAAAGCATATGTAATTATATTATGGACCAAATAAAGGGTCAGATTAGTAATAATTTACTGTTATGTAACGGCTTTCTATAACAAAGTTGAATGACTGGACAGTTCACTGCAAATTTTTAGCAGTGCGGTGATCAATTAAGGATAGATAAATAGCAGTGTTGTTGGCGTTATTCTAGCCTACTATTAAAATAAACTACTGTTACAAAATCCTTAAAGAAGTATATCTTGCTCTTAAATAATTGTATTTAAAAGTTCAATTCTTATTGAAAACATGCGTCAAACATTGTTCTCAATCATACCACAAGACATTTATGTGGAAATATTTTTTTTATCATGTAACGAAATTAATTGTTTTATATTATTGCTGAAACATGAAAGTCATATTTGAAAACAATTTTCTTCGTGCAATTCAACAAATTTCTGTATTTTCAGCATTTTCTGTTGCTAGGGGAAATAAAAGGTTTTGGAATAAAATAATGTAATTTAATTATAGTTAATGAAATATTTCCGAAATATACAAAGATAGTTTTTTGTGAAATCTATATTTATAAAAGAAAGATATTTGTTCGTCCGCCTTTCTGTTGATGAAGGCTAGAGAAATATAACGGTCTTGAATTTTGGATGAGAAAACCCGAATGGAGAGCCAAATGCACTGAGACTCAGAGTTTATTATTATTATTATTAGGGATATTTATTGAAAACCCTAATCAGCATCTCACAATGCCGAGTCATTGTAGTTCAGAAACTTTTGCCTGCTCTTTTGCGGGTTTTCAAGATTTTAATGCAGACAAAAGATAAGACTACGTCTTTTTTCTGCATTCTGAATCACCTTTTGCCGAGTTTCTATCAAAGTTACAAAAAGAAAAAACCAACGAAATAAATCACAAAAATAAAAGAAATAAAAGAAAGAGAAAGAACTCCGCGAAAAACTTTTTATGTAACTGCAACGCGGGTAACAGACAAAACTTTAGTAAGATTACTGTAATTTTATTAGATTATTTTGTAATGCTACAGGTTTTTGAGCTTTGCAAAAACTACTTTTGAAGATTTACTTTTTTTTTTTTTGTACAGTGCACATATAAAATTTTAGTAAGCATACAGATTTCTGTAACTTTACATCTGTAGAATGACATTTTTTTTAAACGGTGTAGCTCATGCAGTTATTCGCAATGATGTACGTAATAAAGGGATGTTACAAAATATATATATATATATATTTATATATATGTATACATATATATATATAAAATGGAGAAGGACCTCACTCCTTTACAGGTCGCAACTCGCAAGGACTAACTTCTGTGTTGTCTTTAAAATATGTTACTTATTTTACCTTTATATAAGTTATAATTAACAAATTCTTTGATTTTTAAAACTTTGATCTAGACTTGATTTTTTTCTATAGCTGAAGGAAGGAAAATTTTTCATATCCATAAATACAATTCTTTTTCAACAACGCAGATAATGAATGCAAATATCATAGTTTATAATTTGGCTAGAGAGGTTATGTGCTCGGGACAAAAGACTAATTTTATTGCCATTATATTAAAACAAGAAAGTTCGTTTTTTGCGTCAAATTAAACATTTTTTACTACAGCGCACGAAACGCCAATATAATGTGCCAGAATGACCAAATGAGCAATTCTTCTTTTCAATTAGGCTTACAAATTTCACAACATAAAATATAAATAATTTCAGTCTCTCTAACCGAAATTGCATTAAATACAATGAAAAATTAATTTAATTAATATTTTAATCTAATAAATATAAATATTGAATAGCAAACATAATTTACCTCACACACTCTCAGAAATGGATACTCAGATTTCACGAAATTTTCTTCGATTTTGACGAAACCATTTCCTGGGATATGCTCCGAGCGAATATTTCGTCAAATTGAGAAAATTACTTTCTTCGTTTATTTGAAGATAACAATTTCGTCAAAAGTACTTGTTTGAAAGTGCAATCAGAGGGCTGGTGGTGCCACCTATTGAACAGTTTAGAAGCTCTTGTGTCGACAGGAGAAAAAATAATACCATCGGGGTGATTCGAACTCACGACCGCCAGTGTGGGAGACGGTCGCTCTAGCTATTACTCTATTGAGTCCTCGAATGGATATGATTTTAGAAGCATGTAATGGATTCTACTGTATGTTTATATTTTTATAAGGTTGGTTGTAATTTTATCGATGCTGCTATACTTATAATTCTTGCATGTTTTAATTAGTAAGGCTAATTTATTATTATTATTTCCTATGGGTAGTATGAATAATTATAATATGGCTTGTTTAATATAATTTATTAGGGAAATTTTCTTTGCTCGATCAATGATTAAAATATGGTCTGGTTAATTTGTTGCTGAGAAATAACGAATTTTAAAGTGCAAATGGGGGAGATTTTATCAATTTCAGTAGGTGGTTAAGATTTTAACACTTTACTGTTTACAGAAGAGAAGGGAGAGGTTTATATTATGCATATTTAATTTGATAGTTATATGAATACTTAAATGAAAAAGAGATCTTGGAATTTTAAAACTTTATTGACCAAATTTTCTTTTTGAATGATTTTGTAAAACACAGGAAATTTTTTCTTTTCGAATTAAACCATAGTGAAATAATAACAATAATAATAATAATAAACATTCTTAAAAACTTTAACAGCTAAAAAAATAACTAATGCAGAAACAATAACTACCTGTATTTCAGCATTTTCTGAAAAGCGCTAAAAAGTGCAATTTTTAAAATAAATTATGACAGGAATAACATAAACAAGCAAATATCTGCTTGCTAAAGTCGCAGGATTTGAGAAGGTACGGTTTCCTTAAAATGCATTGAGTATGGCCGTGAGTGAAGAAACACCTTCGTCAAATATTTGAGAGTTTGCGTGTCGTTAAAAGCCACGTGATTTTGATACGAAATGATTGTCAAAAACAACGAAATATAGCTTGAGGATTGCTGAATCGTCAAAATTGAGAGTTTTATTTCTGAGAGTGCACGCAGCAAGTTATTCCTTTAACTTCAAGAAAATCGTATACAATTAACATAACTTTGCAGGCAAGATAAATAATATTAATCATCTGAGTCTTATTCTCAATTTTTTAAAAAGTATAATGACGAATATCAATACGGTCTTAAATAAATAGATTTCTGCAATAAAAAAGAAAATCTTTTTTTTTTTAAATTTCATTCTTTAAAAAATTTAAATCTCTATCCGTATTATAAACGACAAACATGCCAGTTATAGCACTGACGTAATTTTCACGGTGACAATAGCAGATAATAAAATTTTCGTTTTACTGCAATTTTTTTAAGTTCAAGATACCTCAGATTTTCAATTTTTACACCGTCAAATAGCGAAAATATATACAATTTGTTTGAAAACTGTATCGCAATTTGTTTAAAAACTGTATAGCTAGTACACAATCTTTTTTGTTTTTAAAATAATTTTCAATTCTGATTTCTTTTTAAAATCTATTTCGCATGCAGACGATTACGAAAGATAACACAGTTTACACTTAAAATAATATGAATCGCTTAGCATTTGGTTTCAGCTTATTTTCTAAGAAATTAACCTATTAATCAGTCTATTAATAAAATAATAAAATATAAAAAACACAATTTTTAAGACGTCATCAAACTACGCTATAAAACTACTGAAATTAATAGTATCAAAAATAATTCTAAATAACATCCCTGGGCGAATTATTCGGCTGTTAACAACTGGATCGAGACAAATACGAAAACATAGATGTTAGTAAATCTAAATAATAATAATAGCTCATTATTTCTATTTTCCACATAAATATATTTTTTTGGTATTGTTAATGGACATTCTAAAAAATATATATTTAATGTAAAATATCAATCCGATTTTTAACAGAATGGCTTTCACTTATATTCTATATCCGGGAGGATCAGGTTTATCCTCTCGTATATATAAAGATTAGTGACGGGGTATAATCAAATGCGCACCAAAACAAGTTCCAAAGAGCAACAAATAGGCTCGAGGGCACCGCGTTGTCAGAATAGTTTTAAATCAGTCTTTTTTACTTATTCAGTTTTCAATATATTGTTTGAATAATATGAAACATTAAAATATAAAAATATAATTTCTGTATAATTTTACGTTTCGGGGATTGGGGCTATTGCTTATTCCTAATATTTTCTCGACTTTAGATTACAAACTGGAATATAGCGATGAATACATTAAATAAAAAGCAAAATGTATAGTTATATAAATTACATGTACATGTACATAAATATCATACATACATAAAATAAGTGTAATCCTAAATATAAACACAGAAGAAATTCTTCTGTTTACGATTTTCCTTTCGTCCTTGTTTACATACATTTTACACTAGATACAATTATAATCTATATTAGATTCAAAAGTGAAATATAGCAATGAATACATTTAATAATAAGCAAAGTAAACCAGTATTCTGAAAGATATAACATTCCCTTTAAGTGCATATGTAAAAACTATTCTTTTACATCAGCTCAGTTTATAAATGCAAGAAGCAGAGTTTATATTTTGTCAAAAATGAACTTATTACGAGCATATATTAACCGAAAAACATTATTACCCTTTTTTATCGCTAAGGGCTCAGGCCCCTACGAGCTACGCTCGCCAACCCCCGTTCAGACTCTAAAAATTCGTTAATTTGATCGGCTTTAAAAATATTACGGAAGATTGAATAATTATTTAAAAAACCTGTGTCGATATCCCTGAAACATGTATCCATTCATTTCCTTTTTACTGAGGAATTTTAAGGACGAATTAGCTGCTGTTAATGGCTGATTTCGTGTCGGATTAAATAAGATCAGTTAAACATTTGAAAATCAGATAATATAAAATGAAGTAAGTTTAGAAAATTGCTCTTTTGTTTCAAGAATATTTCACCAGATGGCAGCATCACACAATCCGCTTTGTTGTTTTACTAAAACAGAGAACCAGAACACTCAGTTGCTCAATGACTCTATCGCACTAAACAGCAAAATGCTTCTGAATCAAAAATCTACAAATATTCCAAAGGAATAACATTATACATTAAAAACTGCAACAAACTAATATTTGATACATAGTTCAAAGTTGTTTTTGTATTTGTATTTGTAAATATTTCTCAAGAATATTTAGATTGAGAATTTCGTAAGTATTGTGTGCAGCATACTCTACTGTATTTTTCTTCCATTAAATGTGTTTTTTGTTCATCCCAAGAAGACTATATTTCAACTGAAAAATCAAAACATAAAGATAAAACTTTTAACTTTTTCATTATTTACTATTGACGAACTTCTTATTCATACCTTCATATTGAATAACATTCCTACAGTAATTCAACAGAGTCTTTGCCTGCGGGTCTCTTTTAACAACGCTATAAGAAAATAATTTTAAATATGAGATTTTAAATGTAACGTTTTAAATCTGACGTAGTTTTCACCAAACTTTTCTTTCTCTTTTTAAAATTTGCGTGAAAATATTTTTATTGTTAGAAAGGAAATATTATTTTTCCAATTCTGTCTTAGAATTGGCAACAATAGTTAAAAAATACATAGATTTCTATGTAGTCATAGAGATGCAGTATCCTCTGAAAACGGTTTGCAATATCATGGTGGTTATCGCTCAAACTTTAGGGGGCTGGTCACTCAGCTTCTGATTTCCCGTCACTAATGTAAAGTCTGTGGGCATTTGATGCATTCGTATATTTCACATATCTCCTCGGGAAATTAATATTTTTACGTTCTATTTTTTGTGCATACTTCCTAAAAGATGTCTCTTTTTTTTCTTAGTTCTCAAAATATTTCTACAGACAGACTTAATTTTATAGGAAGTGTTAAAATCTTACTCACAGTTCGCCCGATTTTAACACTTAAACTATTAAATTCAGCGTGGATTTTAGAAATATTTTGAAAACTAAGAAAAAGAGAGACAACCTTTAAGAAGAGTACACAGAAAAAAGATGTTAAAAATATGAATTTCCTGAGGTGGTATTTTAAATATACGAATGCCTCAAAAGTCCATAGACCTTAACATTACGGGGGAGAATTCCGAAGCGGAGTGACCAGCCCTCTTAAATGCCCTCATTCGGCCTAGCCGCATACAGACTCTGTGGAACCTCAAGTATTTCAACTTCAGTTTGACCGGTTTTAACCGGTTTCACGGCTGTATTTTTAACATCACGCAAAATCTCTCACCTCCGTGTTAAAAATAATCATCTGGAAATATAAAATAAATCTCCGGTGTGCCTGTAAATATATATTTTTTTTAAATTTAAACTGTTAGGCAAGGTTATTATTTGGATATTTAAAATAGGATGTAATTTTCCCCATTTGCTACTTTTAACACATATTATATAATTCCTTATTTTATGGTTTTCTTTCTTTTATAATAATAACGTATAAAAGCAGTTTCTATGACGTTTATTTCAATATTTTCCCGCATTTAAGACGTAATCATTTAATTCTAATTTGAAAGGTTTTTTTTTTTCCTCTTTATAAAAGTCAAACGTAAATAAATGTTCATTCAAAGGAAATATTATTCTTTAAGCTTTTTCTTTTACAATTGGCAACAATTTAAAGTAATAACGTTTTCTAAAATATGTAAAACATATCTCTGGAAATGTTGAAAATTTGAATTTGAAATTGAACTAAACCCTCAAAAATTAGTCAAATGAAAAAAATAAATGCAGTCTGCACAATGCGAGTTTCTAATGCATACAATTAAAAAAAAATGATTAAACTCCTACCTACAGTTTTTGCTACTATAAAACTTTTTTAATGAAACGATTTTGACTAACTTTAACATTAAATATCTGTTTAAATAATTCGTCGATTTTAAAACTGTCTGCTTCTGTGTGCTTATCAAACATTTCTCTATAACACTACCAAGTTTTATATTTTTGCATGCAGTAGTGTTCTTAATATTAGCGAAGAAATACTTCCGGTCACAACCCTCATAGCATGCATGGTCATAGTGACGTCGTTGTGACTTCACTGTGAGTCACTGTGGTCACGTCACATCTGTGACCGAAATGCTACCACTCAGTGATGTCACATTGTGAATGAGATGTGAACTTCTTAGAAAACTTTGAAAAATTACAAAAAATCTTCAAAACATGTTGTTACTGTAAAATTTTATTTTTCTGGCAATAAAAAAGAATTGTTATGTCACTGGATGTAACGTAGGTCACGACACACTCGCAAAAAAAAATCCCCCATATTGTAAGTCACAGTGTGAGAAAAATACGAACTTCAAAAATCTTTGAAAATGAAGAGAAATATTTTAAAAAGACCAGAGTTACAGCGGCATAAGGAATGAAAATATATTAGTGGGTAGCAAGTAGTAAATTCAGACACGAAAAGATGGTGGGGGGGGGGGGGCATATAAAGGAAAATGCACGGTACAAGTATCAACAAACTAGATTTTCATGCTATATTTTATCCAATTGATATCTAAGAGTGTGAAAGTATACTTTTTTCCTGATTTCAATTTTATCTAGTATTGCAATTTAATATAATAATCCTTCTCTTATTCTTCTTATTATAAAAATGTTTCTCGGAAAAATGGTACGTGCTGGAGCAATTTGGATAACATATTTAGAATTAGGAATATTAAATATATACACTTTACATATTTAGTTTGCAGGAAGGAAAATTTTTAATTTATTTTTACCGACCACTGGTATTCGAAACACTTTTGTGGCTTCAAACTAAAAAATTTCTATTATATTTAAGTCTGCATCTTTTAATGAGCACGTAGAAAGAGTCTTCAGAGTTTAGTCATACATACATTTCTTGCTTTATAATTTGCATTCAAGTCATATTTTTTCCTGTTAGTGTATCTATTTTAAGTAACTATTTTTTAAAAAATTCTACTTCTTTCAGACTTTTAAAATAAAATTAGCATTTTCCGAATAAAAAAAATAATACAAAATTTATGCAAAATCCATGATACAATTTATTATTCGTATTTCAAATTTGTGTTTTAGAGATATGACTCTAAAAAAAAGTTATTTTACGAATTGTTTTATTCTACAGGAAATTAACATGACAATAATGACGATTGACAAAGAAATTTTTTTTATCCTCGATATTTATTTATATCTTTTTATTTTTTAGGAAGATATTTTGTATTTATTATGTGTGAAACAATCTTTACTTAGAAAAAGGGAGGGGGGTGGGTGGTTAAAACTGATAAAAAGAAAAGGTGAAATACATTGGGAAATTCTTCAAATACAAAAATTTAAATACAGACAGTCTCATAAAATGATTGCACATATAAGTTCCATATCTGTTTATATAAAAGGAAATAAATTAACACCTGCCCCAAATCGTCTGTCAGGATACCGCAGGGTAAACAGAGAACTTTTTGTTCTAACAGATGCGGTAAGTTACTAGTCTAAAATGTAAGCTTTTGCATGTGCTTTTTTTAATGGAAGAAAAAGACGTCGCCATTTTCGGATACACACGGATATTATTAATTAATTTATGGAGCTCAAAAAGTAAGTCTTCTTTAATTTAAATTGTTTATTCCTGTTTTGTATATTTGGTGAGATGAGTTAAATAGTTTTATATTATACCTATAGAAAGAGACTGATCTGGGATTGTTTTTCAGATTAGAAATTAACATTATACTGAATGGGAAATGCCGTTTTACATACTATAGTAGTGAAACTTTTGAAAGACTTTTTTTTTTCATTGCTAATAATATTTTAAATTATTATTTAAAATCCTAAATCTTCATATCAATGTTTTCAGATTTAACATTTGCCAAAATTATAAAATAATTGGAATTCCTTGTAACATATGGAGAGATTTTTGAGAAATTGTTAAATCTAACAATACATTTAATTCATCTATTGTACTTTGTTGTTGTTTAATAGTACAATTATAAATACTAATTATATAGTGTTTTTCAAATTGGTATATTTATTTTTTTAAATTGTATGTAAGCACGTTTTTACTGTTCGTGATTTTAATCAAACATTTAATTGTAGATATTCAGAATCAGTTATTAAATTTTCTTCGATTGTAAACTCATTTTCTACGTTTTTGATACACGTTCGATACTTCGCATTAAAAAATAAAATATGACAATTAAGCATTGAAATAAAGTGTTTTTCATGCCTGATAACAAGTTTATAGATTAAACTGCTTTACTATACTTTTTAAAATTTGATATTTATAATATTTATAAAAAAATATTTGTAATTTATGATATTTATAAAAGTTGATAATGTACTGTTCATTAGCGATAATTGCTGGAAATGCATTTTTAATTATAATATGCGCTTTTATGATTCACTATATTTATACATAGTATATGGTGTATATAAAAGCTATAATTCATATACAAGACTACACAAAAGTATACGTAAGAGTTAAGGGGTATGGGCGCAAATTGCTTAAAGGTGTTTTTAGATGAGTTATGGATTTTTATGTTGAACTGCATTTAATTTACTAAGAAATGTTTGTAGAATATGGATAAAATGATACACAGGGTCACGCAAGGAAATGGATATATGGCCGTCTATAAATTATAATTTCTGGAAATGTGATTTCAGCAGTTTTAAGAGTGTTTTAATTTGAATTAAATTTTAGCTAAATAGTGGCGTGTAATAAAGATTCTAGGTAAACTACAGGGTTGTACAAAAGTATTAAAGTATGTTTTCATATATTAGTATAAATTGCTGAATGAGAATTTCAACCTGTTATGCGTTTTCTTGCTAAACTAAATTTTCACATTATATACTAGTATATATCAACCTACAGATTAAATACAGGGCCATTCAAAAGAATTGGAAAACATATTTGGCTATGGACGGTAACTGCTGAAATCAGTTTTTCAAATGTTTTATGCGTTTTCTAAAATATTTAGTTAGTTATCTTATTTACGTTATTTCCTTAAATTACGATGTCTAGTTAAAGCATTCAGGAAGCGTTGGAAAGTGCTTTATAATCTATGCTTAACGCATGATTTTTCGTACTTGTTTTTTCTATTTCCCAGATCAGTCATTTCCTATAAATCATACCAAATCTATTTAGCTCATATTAACAAAATACAATATACACGGGAATAAAAAAATTAAATAAATATGGCTTATCTTATTCTTCTTTAAATAGGAAATGTATTAATATCCGTTAGACTCCATGTTCGTGTTTAATAAAATAATAACAAATCACAACACATGAAAACTTACACATTCTTAATATAAAGCTTGAACTGAAGATCAAGCTTAGAACTTAATAAAAAAGGATGCCAGTTGATAAGCATTGTTTTTTTCAGTGTAAAAATTAAAAGTATTTTAGAAGAATAGGACTCCAAAATAGCGATACATTGCTAAAAAGTACGGTAAAAAGATAATATTGTATATTTTAAACAAAACTTTATTTTAAAATTCATCACAGTATTTATAACAAGAATCATCACAGTATTAATGCTTGGAAATTTTTCCAGAGAGAAACATTCGCCTTGCAAACAATATTTCAAATGGAAATCAAATTTCAAATTGATTGCTTAAAAGGCGCAAAAGCCAACATAGTGAAAAAAATTCCATAATGGTACTTGAATCCGGGCCATCAGTATAGCGCACTGACATTTTACCGACTAAACCACATGGAACGAGACCCAGCATGGAAAATGTCTTACTATTACATGTTGGCAAGGCTACAAACGCAGCACAAGATGGAATATTTATCATGAGCCACCGACATGGGGCAAACACTAAACTTAATTAAATCCAGCAGCGATTCAAACTATATGAATACTTGGAAATTTTTCCAGAGAGAAACATTCGCCTTGAATACAATATTTCAAATGAAAATCAATTTTCAAATTAAAATTGCATTTTAAGCAATTAATTTGAAATTTGATTTTCATTTGAAATATTGTATGCAAGGCGAATGGTTCTCTATGGAAAAATTTCCACGTATTTATATAGTTTGAATCGATGCTGGATTTAATTAAGTTTCGTGTTTACCCGATGTTGGCGGCTCGCGATAAATATTCCATCTTGTGCTGCGTTTGTAGCCTTGCCAACATGTACTAGTAAGAAATTTTCCAGGCTGGGTCTCGTTCCATGTGGTTTAGTCGGTAAAATGTCAGTGCGCTATTCTGATGGCCCGGATTCGAGTCCCCGCTTGGAATCTTTTTCTCAATGTTGGCCTTTGCCATTTTAAGCAATTAATTTGAAATTTGATTTTCATTTGAAATCATCACATTGTTTATGACAAGTTCGTCACAAATGACACATATTTCACAAATTAGTCACAGTGTGACGTCAAAGCATTGTCGCTGTCGTCACACGTTCGTCACAAAGTTAATGCCAAAATAGTCACAAATGACACACTTTTCACAAATTTGTCACACCGTGACTTCACAGAGTGGTCACAATGTGACGTCACAAACGACCTCTAAAACGGCCATAACGACCTCGCATTCTAGTCACTATGACGTCACATCGACGTCACGTGACGTCACATCGACGGTCACAAAGTCACAGTGTGACTTCACAACGACATCGCAGTGACGTCACCATGCCTTACGGGAAAAAAGTTCATTTACAGCGTTAGTTACTTTTTTTTAGAATAGAGAGATACTAAACATTTTTCATCTCTGTACACGGAATATCGTGATAATTTCCATTAGAAAAGAATTAATTTTTTTATAGAAATTAGCTTTCGAATTTCATAACATGAAAAACAGTCACTTTATGTATCTTCTTCAACCTAAATTGTAATCCATACAATGAAAGATGACATTCACTGTTACCTTAATATTATAATAAACATTTCTAATTAGCTAACATAATGTAATGTTGTCAGTATCATTTTAGTTCCTTAACTTTGAGAAAATGATATACAATTAATCAATTCTCGAAAGTTTGATAAAAATTATCATACTCTGGATAATATTCATTATCGTAAACAAATTATAATCGTGAATACAAATACGGTCTTCATTAAATCGTAATAAATAGGTACCATTAAAACAACTATTTTCTTGTTCATTATAGTAAAAATTAACTATATAAATAACTATTATGTGTTATCTTAAATATAGCATGTAGCTGATTAATTTAGAGATAAATGACATAAAATTAATAAATGCATGTACGAATTACAAATAAAATTTATATTCTGATTGTGATTTTCCTCTCAAATAGAATATCTCTAAAACAAATAAATGACCTGTATTTTTCTATTGGATGTTAAAATAAACTATATGCAATACTTTATTCATGAATGGTGAAAAGTTTTGGTAATTGGTATAAAACCGTTGTCTACCGAAAAAAAAAATAATCACATAAATTTATTTATGAAACTATTTTTTTCAGCTATACGTTATTTGCAAACTTCATTAAATCATATGTAATGGATTTATTTGTAATTTGCTATAAGAAACAAATCAATTTTTTTTATATTGTTAATCAAACCGATTGTATAACCTTAAATTTTACTTATCTTGAAAATTTTAAATTCTTATATTGAAACCAAGTCACTCAAAACAATATTTCCCTAACACATTAAGGTAATAAATATGTATAATAAATAGCTATCATGCGTTATCCTAAACATAGTCCTTCAGTTGATTAATTTCCAGACAAAGGACAACAAATTAATCGCTCCATGCTCGCTGCATATATAAAATTCATCGTCTGATTCGAATTTTCCATATCTATAGAATATATATTACATAAATAATCTGTAAGAATTTTTTCTGGTGGCAGTTAAATTAATTAGGTAGAATACCTGATTCATAGCCGATGAAATTGTTTGATGCTTGCTATAATATTCGTTAGCTACAGAAAAATAATAATTCCATCAAAGATTTGTTTGATTATCCTAAAAATAGTTCTGCATGTTGGTTAATTTCGAGACAAATGACAATAAAGTAATCGATCCATATACGCAGTATAAATAAAATTCATCTTCCGATTCAGATTTTCCATCTTAAATTGAATATATCTTACATAAATAAACTATATGTAAAATAATAATACAATGAGAGATTTGTTTACGAATTTATATTTTGTAAAATTTTCTCCCAAATGTATTTTATCGTTTTTCCAAATCGCTGAAAGTCTGTGATTAGTTAAGATAAAAGTTTCTGGACAGAAAATCTGGTGTTTAATTTTTTTTATAAAAATTGGCCCCAAATGGGGTACAAATACATGCCAGGTGGTTAAAAGGTGTCAATGACTTCATGATTTTTGTCAGAATTCATATCATCTAAAATAAAGCATCTAAATAACACACCAGTTCCATAGTCATGAGATGATATTTGTTTTAACCCTATAAGAGTCCATCATATTTTGTCCTTTATGTTTAATGATTCATAAAATAATAGCTACGGAAGTTATTTATATGAGAATTTGTTTATGATTACCTTACATATTTATTTACCATATGCACTGCAAAAAAATAGCATTAATATGAGTTTTGTGTTATTTAAGCACTTAAATTCAAAGATTACCTGACGGAAAAACCCGGTTAGGACGCTTAAAGGGTTAAAAGCAAGTTATTACTTATCCCTCATACGTAGTATAGGGTAAGCCTTGTAACAGTTTTAAAAATCGAAAAAAAAAATTGACGGATTTTCACGTTTCAGACACTGAAGATTCCGAAAAATATTTTTAGAAAAAAATAATTGCCGTGTGTCTGTAAACGCTTTATCTTCAGAACGAATTGAGACAGAGAATGGAAATCGGGTATGTATTTAGTATGTAGTAATGAGAAGAAGCTTATTCAATTACAGTAACCTCGATTATCCGGTTATCCGATTATTCAATGAGATGCAAGGGTTACTTCAAAGGAAAATGCTGGTTATTCTTTATTGATTATAAATTTATGATATTTTACAGATAATCTCAATTGTTAAAAGTAAAAATTAAACAAACATTGAAGAAACCATTATTAATATATAATTATTTTCATTTTCACAAAAATGCGACGCACAACTTTATTTCATCGGTACGGTTTCGGAGTTTTACACTCACATAAAATGTTATCTTAAATTAATTATTCTCAGAATTCCACTTGAGTAAATTTAATAAATTTGAAGTTTAGTGATCCAAATTGATTTTCACTTCCACGAATCTCACTTGGTGACTCCAGTCTTCTCTTGTATGACCTAAACCTTTTCACATGGAAAATGGCTACAGAAAATATCCACAACAAGTGACATTCGTTCGTTATTATTTACAGCAAAACACTCTGATTACCGTTGTACATATTATATTAATAACAAAGTTCGTGATACCCTCCTATAAACATCTCGTACTCAGACACGTTTACAACACATTTCTACTCAGATTTTTATTTACTATATTACATTCCATACACTATTATATTCTTGGACGGAAAATAACAGTTCAATTATAAGATGCGTGTAGACATTATATGTATTCACTTCGGATTTTACATTTCTCGAATATTCAAACTTAAAGGCCTGGTTTGAAGAACAAAATATCTCATGCATTTATCGGTAACTATTTTTCGAAAGACTTAAACCCTAGATTCTGTTCCTTCTCTTCTCACTTAATACATGTTGTTTTTTCTTGTATCTGAGTACATAGGACTTCACACGGTTGACTGTGCTACTTTGCCGTATGCAACTCTCTCTATAAAAACTGGTGAACGCTTTTTTTTTTTTTTTTTTTTTTTTTTTTTACGACACATATATCAGCAATAAAAATTAGTGTAACATTTCCAGATTTTATTTGCTTAATAATTTTTTTTACAATTTCATGATTAGTAATCTTCAAAACAAGAACTGACTGCATACACATGTGTTGTACCAATACGCTGCTCTGTGCAAATATCTTTCAAATCAGAAAGTAATTTAAATCTAATTTATAAGTAAATTATTTATATTCTGAATGTTATTTAAATCTAAATATATTTTTAATTGTTAAATTCAAAATTCGCTTACTTAATATGTGTTGCAATTATACTTTTTAAATGCTATAGACATCCATATTTCAGAAAAATGTAATTGCAATTTTATTTACGAGACTGAAAATTGTCATAATTAATAAAACACATCAAATATGTACTTACTTAATTAAGCTAACATTCTTGAATGTTCGTTAATTTTATCTACCAGCAGATTAAATGGATTAATCTCTATGCTCATTTCAGTGATCACATATTAAGGAAATTAATGTCGTGATGAATAATTCATACCATGTTCACCATGTCAGGCAAAATGAGGATTAATTTTACACATTGAATTCTCGTGTAATCGAGGAGAAGTTTTATGCATTTTCATATATCTTTAATTAAAATTTCAGACCTATTACAATTTCCCTGTTTCTTTCTGAAGTTTATGTACTACGAAGTATATTTTTGTTTTTATTTCCAAATATTTGTAATGTACAAAAATGAACCGTGTCCTACTTCTCTGGAATAAAAAATGAAATTCACTTAAGTTCTCTTTACATTATAAAAATATATACGTTCGAAGCAAAAAAAAATATATATATATATATATATATATAAATGACATTAACAACGTGTGTGGTGGTGCCATTTCTTTGTCACGCATCTTCAACTCGTGAAATTTATTCATCAAACAGTAGAGTGTAGATAAAAATAATAAAGTATACGAGGGTGTATCAATACGTTTTTGCCTTAACATAGAAATAATTGAGTGAAATTTATGAAACTGCTAAATTTGACACTGTAAATACATTCTATTAATCCTTTTCTATATAGTCACCGTGCACTGTAACACATTTCTGCAGACGTTATTTCAAAAACAGGGGGATGATTTATTCCAGGTCTCGCGATAGTAGACCTAAAGGGGGACATTTTTCTAACTTTTACAGAACCCCACATGTGACATACTGTTGGAAAGGCCTGTGACCACTTATTCATGTTATGCACCTCCCGAGCCCCTCCTTTTGCCTCCCGAGGGGCACGAATGATGTCCAAAAAATTTAGAAAAGTGCCTCCCGGAGGACAAATTTGGGGGGAGGTGCTCAGGAGGTGCATAACATGAATAAGTGGCCATAGGTCTTTTCAACAATATGTCACATGTGCGTGGGAGAGGAGGTCGGCAAAAGTTAGAAAAATGCACCTCTTTGGGTCTACTATCACGCCTCCTGGAATACAACCTCCACCCTCTCTTTGAAATGCCTTATGCTGAAATGTGTTACTGTGCACACTGACTATATACAAAAGGACTCGTAAAATGTAGCAATTTCATAAACTTCACTCAATAATTTCTATGTGAGGGCAAAAACTTATTGATACATCCTCGTATAAGCGATTTACTTACTGAATTATATAAGTGAAAAAAACCCTCCAATAATGCCATTTTAAAAATAAAAACTCATTTTATTTATTTATATATTGTAAAATATTACGATAGATAAGCGCTAAACTTGTAGCTTATTTTAAATTCCCATTTTCATAAAGATAAAAATATACATATATATTAAGGAAATAAAACATGAGATTCATTAAAACAAACGGTATTTCTAGCAATTTAGAATGACATGAATATAGCTAAATGTATATTGATATAACCCTAATTTTAACACAATATGAAGTGAATGTTAATCATATTGGATATAACTGAGATAATCTATGGAATATTGGCACACCTTACCCACATTCAGAAGTTTATATTTTACCTATAATGCACCAAAAAGACATGAAATTTTTGAAATTTTACTGAAAATAACCTCAATGTAATAATATCAATATTTCTGCGGCCATGGAGATTCGTTGTGAATAATTGAAATGTAAAGGTAATATTTATGAGTAAGGGAATCTAATGAAATGGAGTTTGGGACGTACGCTATTAATTATAATAGATTGTATTTCTATGATATCATTGATAATTCCAAACAAGTCGTTGATTAGAATTTCCTAACTGTTGTAATGCTATTCCTGGCGGCAGCTCATTCCCCCAATTGAAACTAATCAGATGTCCCAATCCCAAAACTTTCTTGTTTCTCATACATGCCAATATTTGAAAAGTTTTTACCCATATTAATATTTCAAAAGCATTTTACACATGTTGATATTTCAAGAAGTTTTTAGACATGTTAATCTTTCAATGCTATAGCAATTATGGTTTTCATAGCTCATTCTAATAATCTTAGAAAAGCAAGTTAATCTCGATCATAATATTTAATAAAATCATTATTTTTAGTTATTCTTATTCAATTCCTACTATTAGTTCACACTCTCCCTATATTTATTTATTTACTTATTTATTTATATATATATATCTTGTTCAAATTTTCAATCGTTAATAAAATACATATTATTCATCCTATCAAGTTGAAATAAATTTTTTAAAACTTGTACTGGATGACAATTGATGTTAATACAGTTTTTTCAAATATTAATTAATTAATTAATTTTTAATTAATTAATTTTAGTTTTACATGGGAGAAAAAATGGCGGCCATTGGTTATTGAGGCATTTAATGCATCTTCATATCTCTAAGGGGAAGGGGGGGGGGGGTTGCAATAGGGGAAACCCTGTTCTGTCGCCAAATACCGCCAACTTTGTCGCCAACTTGGCGATATCTCTAATATTTCGCCAAATTCCCATAGACTTCCATCGTAAACCAACTTGTTTATAGAAAATGAACAAATTGAGATATTTTAATGCAACAAAAACTAATATTAGCTTAAGGGATTATATTAAATTCTTCTTTGATGACCTAAGTAGGGACTGACTTTAAAAACAAAATTTTTATATTACTTGTTTATTTATTTATTTATATATATATATCTTGTTCAAATTTTCAATCGTTAATAAAATACTTATTATTCATCCTATCAAGTTGAAATAATTTTTTTAAAACTTGTCCTGTATGACAATTGATTTTAATACAGTTTTTTCAAATATTAATTCATTAATTAAATTTTAATTAATTAATTTTAGTTTTACATGGGAGACAAAATGGCGGACATTGTTTATTGAAGCATTTAATGCATCTTTATATCTATAAGGGGGGTTACCATAGGGGGACCCTGTTCTGTCACCAAATACCGCCAAGTTTGTCGCCAACCTGGCGATATATCGCCAAATTCCCATAGACTTATATTGTAAACCTACTTTCTTATAGAAATTCAACAAATTGAGATATTTTAATGCAACAAAAACTAATATTAGCTTAAAGGATTATATATATATATATATATATATATATATATATATATTTTTTTTTATGACCTAAGTAGTAACTGACTTTAAAAACAAAATTTTTATATTACTTGTTAGTTATTTAGTTATATTTATCAGCTGCTTGAGAATCAACGGGACAGATGGTGCGAATTGCCCGTCGTTGTATGAATAGCCGATTTACAAAATTACTGCGAAATATCGAGAACAATCCCTATTGCAGTGTCCCCTTCCGAGGAAAATGTCCCCATTTTCAACTACGATCTAGCGTAAACAACCAAAAATATACATATGAGACCAAGTCCGTTTTGAAGAAAAAAATTAAACAGTCCATTTAAAAGCTGCAGAAGTCCATTTTTACATACTTTCCCATATATGGCGTCTGTTTACAGACTTGGTTCATTCTCAGAGTGAATAAAGCAAATTTTATGTACCTTCTAAATGGACTATCTCATTTTTTTTTTCAAAATGGACTTGGTCTTCTATGGTTGTGAGCCCCTCATATGAAGTTTGCTTCAATTCTATGCACTTTTTGATGCTACAATATTTAAAAGACACAAAAATTCTATTACAGTGCCTCCTTACGGCGAATTGTTCTCAAATTCAAGTGGATCTGCTAGTCGTAGCCAAAAACATATATATTAATCAATTCTAGGCATAATATTGTACAATTTTAATTGATACAATCGGATATACAAACATACGGACACACGGACATTCTGTATACACATGTTTTTCGGAATCTGTAATCCCTAAAACATGTAAATCCGACTAATACCGAATTCGAAATAAAATTCAACTGCAATACATTCTTCTTTAGAAAAAAGTAAGTAAAAACTAGAATTGAACAGGTTGTTAGTTTCAACCATTTTGTACTATTATTATTTCACACATTTAATGTTTATAGTGCAAAGAGATTATTTAAAACACAATATTGTGCAAAATGGTATTTTTATCGTATCTTTTTTTAGAAACATACATTTTTAGTAACTATTTTAAAAAGCAGGCCAGCTAACGCAGTTAAGAAACAATGAACAGTCATTAAAACCGTGTAAAGAATATTGATATATATTGTGATTTTTTAAAATAAAACTTTATTGAAATAAAATTACGTTAAATATAATAGTAATTGTCATGAAGCATAATTAAAAACATCCCTGGTTTAAAATTGTGTGCACTTTTGTATGATAATGAACTTAGAAATATTGTCCACGTTAGTAATATAGTGATCTTATTAAGATAATACTTCTTCAATTATGAAATTAGTTTACAAGTTGTGAAACTGATAACGTGAAGATTTATAATATTGAATAAAAATCGAAAACATTAGAAAAAAAATAATTAAAAGAGCATTGAAGAAAGAGATCACTCTCGTTAGTATCTGTATATATCAAACCATAAAGTAAGATATAAGTAAATACACTGGCCTCCAAAAGTTAAGGTACAGGGACTGAATGTTTTCGATTGTACACAGTTTGCCGAATATCTACCAACATTATTGGTGAATTCTTCTTGAACTTCTGGGATGTAAAGAACATGTTTGATTTCATATTTCTCGGTGAAGATTTATCGGGTGTACAATTAGGGGGCTAATAATAAATTTAATAATAAAGTAATATATGCGATCACCTATGTAACAGAAAATGCTGGAAATGGTTTGTCACTGTGTGGTAAATTACTATTTGGGTCCTGTTCAACGTTTTTATGCATTTGTGTAAGCATAGCACTCATATTGGTGAAGATATTATCGTTTTTGTGAAAAGTTCAAAAGTTTTTTCTTTATAGCATACAGACTTTTCAACCAAATTTAACACAACTTTCCAAAAACCTGACAAAGAACAGTAGCAATAGTATACTGCAATTAAAACATGAATATACTGAATATTTGATGAGATATGGGCACTTTTATGGAATAATTTTTAACTGCGCATGCGTGTAAGATTTCAAAATTTTTATTTCATAATTTGGTAGCCAGCTATTTTGGGTAACTTTTGTAAAAAGTCCAGTCAAATATTGTGAAAACTCAGAAAGATATATTGAGTTGATTGAAAAGTTGTGGAAAAACTCTTATAATAAAGCTATTTTTAGAGAGCGACTCACTATATCGCCCTATCTTTGTGCAATTTCTCGATATTTGACTGGACATTTTAGATACTTTGCCCTAAATAGCTGATTACCAAATTATGAAATAGAAATTTTGAAATCTTCCACGCATGCGTAGTTAAAAATTAACTCATACAACTGCCCATATCTCATCAAATATTCAATATATTCATGTTTTAATTTAAGTGTACTGTTACTACTGTTCTTTGCCAGGTTTTCGTGAAGTTGTGTTAAATTTGATTGAAAACTTATTTAACACAGTGATAAACCATTTCCAGCATTTTCTGTTGCATAGTTGCCAGATGTTCAAGAACAATTTATCAATAATGTTGGTAGGTATTTGAAATACCACGTGCAATCAAAAGCATCCAATCCCTGTACCTTAACTTTTGGAGGCCAGTGTAATAAAATGATATAGATACAATTTTCTTTCTCATTTTTGTAATAAAATACTTTTTGTATTCATGTTTCTAATATAAACAAAAACGATCAATAGAAAAATAAGGGAATCACATGTGGTAATATAAGGTTAATAAAAAATCCGTTCATCTGATGTATATGACATAGATATTCATTTAAAAATTTATCATAGCTGTGACTGTCCTTGGTGATATATTCATGTTTAGTGGTGATATATTCATGTTTAGTCATGTTTAAATTGTCTTCACATATAGGCAAATCTTTTTGTGTAAAATTTGAAGTGGATATTAGGAGAAAATCTTCCCAATCTAACAAGCAGTTAAAAAATGGACTGTTTCGGAAAATTGTTAAATATATTTACTTTTAACATTGTATTGCATTGCACATTACTATATTCTTACTATTACATGTGTATTCGTTACATTACTTTGAAATTTGGTACTGTATATATTAAAAGTCGAGCCACTCAGTGCCACGGATAATCGGTGTTCCACTTTTGAAAAAAAAAAGTGTAATTATTCCTAATTTATTTGGGGGATGTGCACCCTACGGGCTACAATCGTCAATCCCCTTTCAGACCTTAACAACTCGTTAATTTGCTCGGCTTTAAAAAGATTACGGAAGATTAAAGTATAATCAAGAAACCAGTGGCGATCTCCTGTAAACTGTTTTTCAATCATTTCCCTTTGACTGAGGGATTTTAAGGCCGCATCAGCTGCTGTTAATTGATGCTTTCGTGTTTGATTAAATGAGATTAGTTAAATAATTTGGAAATCCCTCTTTTTTTAATATTCACGTTTAAACGCTATTTGCATGAAACAATTTTCACTATATTCTGCTTTTAACACGTTAACATTTAATTCTAATTTG
Organism: Maratus speciosus; assembly: GCA_963932465.1. Lineage (NCBI taxonomy): Eukaryota > Metazoa > Arthropoda > Arachnida > Araneae > Salticidae > Maratus > Maratus speciosus. The sequence goes on from OZ010791.1 coordinate 553,028,492, forward strand.
AAAGGGTTTTATTTCTGTTTATAATTGTCAAGTGTAAATATTTTTCTTAATTTAAAGGAAATATTATTTTTGTACAGTTTTTAAAATTTGCAACAAGTTAAAATAATAACCGTTTCTAAAATATATGAAAATGGCTCTGCAAATGCTGAAAATTTGAATTTAAAAATGAAATATGTACTTTAAAATTTAGTCAAAAAAAATAAATGCAGTCTGCACACCACGAGTTTCAAATGTATATTCTTAGTAAAAATTGCCTGCTATTAAAAACTGTCTGCTTCAGCGTGTTTATCAAACATTTCTCTTAAATGCTACCCATTTTCATATTTTTGTATGCCATAATATTCTTTATATTTGCGAAGAAAGACCTCCGGTCACAAAAAAAAAAAAAAAAAAAAAAAAAAAGAGTGACATTATGTTGTATGATTTACATTTTATTCGTTTTGAATCGAAATATTTTCATTTGTTAACGGTCGAATGATCGATGGTTGGTATATTTAGTGTTAATGCAAGTTGATAGTCTAACAGGTATGTTGCTGAGTCATGGGAGGACTAACAAACATATGGAAGTCACTATTTCTCTCAATGCCTTTTTCTATTTAAAATTAATGGGATACACTGAAGTGCTTTTGTTGTGAGAAAAATGGAAACGCTGCTAATTTAATAAATTTTGTTTTCGTGACAAAATATCGGGTTTCATTTCTATACTTTCTTGGAAAACCCCGTGTTTCTTATTAAATTTAAATGTAAGATCCTTTACTTTACGAGGATATTACTTTAAATATCCTATCTGATTGAACAGGCATGACATATTTGAATGTTCGATTTTATTTATACGATTGCTCTTTTATATACACTGCAAAAAAAAAAAAAATATATATATATATATATATATATAGGACCAGATTTCCTGTAGGAATATGAAAAATAGTTGCCCTTATCGTACCGGAAAAATTTCAGACCCAGCTTGGAATACAATGAGTAAAATCGGAAAAAAATCCGTAAAATTGTAATAAAATCCGTAAAGTACCGTTTTAATGACTGTTTCCTTTTTTTACGTATTCCATTCCAAGCTGGGTCGGAAAATTGTCCGGTACGATAAGGGCAACTATTTTTCCGATTCCTACAGGAATACTGCTCGGATTTTTTTACAGTGTATTTATTGCATATATTAAGTATAAATGATCAAATATTATCCCATTAAAGTTAAAAAAAAAACATTATTTTTCAAGTACATTCCACTCAAAGCGTTACGTATATTAATTATTGTAGAGCGAAATCTAAAAATCCTATAATTTGCTTCTACTTTAAAAAAATATATTTAATGCAATCTACGTTAATGATATTTTTACTACTGTTTTATCTCTAAAAAGTAACTATACAATTATATATCTATACTTATAGGAATAATTTATGTTTTAAAAGTTAAATTTCATATATTTTCTGATTTTTATATTGTATTTTTTAAAGTGTTTCATATAAAGGCATTTAAATAACATTACTGCTAGTAATATTTAACGTAGATGCCAAATTTTGCTTGGTCCCAGTTACGGAACAGTAAACGAGAATTTAATGAATGAAAATTTTCGATATATTCGATTTAAATTTTCAAGCAGTTAAATATATTTATCTTTAAATCGATTTATTCTTTCACGAGACATTTAAGTAAAATACATTTCTATATTACTTAAAATAGTTATTTTGATGTTAGGAAACAAGTAAAGTACATTTATAATCTTATATTTGCAGTTTTTAGTTGCCATCTGGATTCTTTTATCATCAAATCACTGTTCGCTTAACAAAACTATTTGTATCTTGTTTATAATGTTACTAAATTTAAGAGCTCTGAACTAAGAAATGGAATTTATTAGACATCTTTAGCTCTTTAACATTAGTGTATAACTAACAAAAATACAATATCTTCGAATAATAATTCAAATAATACCTTTCTCTTTATAAGTAAGTCAGGTATAACAATCGCATTAACCTTAGATTACCCCAAGATTTTTTATTTTTATCATTTGTCTTTATGCACTGTTTTATTCTTCATTTCACATAAAGCTAATTGTAAAAGGCTAAAACTTAATATTCTTTAGCCTTTAGTGATTGCCAGCCATTTTCCTAAATTATTGGGTAATTTAGCTAAGTAAACACGTTTTGTAGAAGTTCTTTTATTTTCACTAAAAAACTAAATACTTACAAATGGGAACCTATTATCTCCTAGTCATTTCACAGACAAATTAATAAGCGAAAATATTAAGTATCGATATAATAAAGAAATTATCAATAAAGAGTATAGTTGGAAAATGGCACAATAATAAAGTAATTTTCTATTACAGAAATGAAGTAGTGTTTGATTTAAAAGAATGAATTTAAGATTTTTAAAAAGTCTAACTCATGAAAATATGTATAATTACAAAGAGTTGTGCATCTTTTTACTATAATACAATCATTTATTTTATTTTAATCAAAATCTCAGACTCATACATCTGTAACTAAGGTATAAATTATTGAAATATACAGAACAATATAAATTCAGTAAAATGCATAGGTATTTCTATAGAACTTAATCATTAGATATAAAAATATAAACTTTCTGTATATTCGACACAGTGATATGCATTTAAATAAATTTTCGCTGTTACGACAAACAAGATGTTACTTAATTTAAATACATTTATTTTATCAATCAGAATTATTATTTTATTAACAAGTGAAAGTTTCCTGGGATATTCTGTGCAATTTATCTGTATTGTATTGAAAATTTATAATGAAATTAAAAAGTTTTTAAAATATTTTTATTAACTTAAAAATTAAAGAGATTCGCGATCTGAAATTTTTTTATTGTTAGAATTACTTCGCTTTCAAAATTATTATTAAGAAATCATTTGATCTCAGAAAATGTAATTTATTATACATTTCGTACTATTTTACTGAAGTACAATGGCTTATAATGTAGCTGTAACAGAATTTTTTTCTTTATAAGTAATATAAGTATTAAAATGGAATTAACCTTATGCTAATTCGAAATTTTTTTCCCTCACGATGGCTTTATATATAGATTTATTCATCATATCACATTGCGAACACTGTAGACGGTAGCACTTTTCTTTATGCTTTACAGATTGCCAGCCATTTTCGTAAGTTATTTTGCAATTTATCTAAGTAAACACGCTTTTTCTGACAAAGGGACGGTCCTGGTGACCAATGGGTGACCTGGTGCTCACCCATTTTGATGAAGTTAAGGTATGTTGTAGATTTCTTATCCTTAATTATTTTGGTGACAACATTTCTAAGAAATGCATTAGATTTTGAAAAATTTGTGATCAAAGTTAAACATACATTTGAAATGCCCATTAGTTTGCTCTAGTACTGGCTAGCTAGAGTACTGGCCAGATAACTTGAGGGCCAGAGTTCTATTCTGCTACCTAATTTTTTTTTTTATTATTAATTTTAGATTTTTGACAATTTAACACTTTACAGCTGCGAAATTTTGACATTTTCATTTAAAAAAAATAGATTTACGATTTCATTTTTCGTAAAAACTTCCTTTTTTTTTTAAACTAACATTTCTGTTAATGGAAATCAAAACTAATTTTTCTCTAATTGGCGCAGAAAATCTGTTTTCGAAAAATTATTATTATTTACCTTTTATATTTTAAATAACATTATGAAATAGGGTAAGGTGGACTAAAATGATCCTAGCGAGCAAAACGATCCACATAGGTTTTCTTCCAGACAGGTCGCGCTATCTACAGGGTAACACATAAACTAGTTCTGCCGAATAAAGAAGAAGCAATGACGGTATTCAAGCGATCGCATTATTACGCGTCTGAAAAGAATTCTTTGGAAAAGTGGTTTTTACAACATCTGTTATAAGATAAGCACTAACTTTCATATTTGTTTAGATATACAGTTTTTGATGTACAGAAATATGACTTAATAGATTTTCTTTACTTAATAGAGTATGTTTTTATATCTGAATTACACCAATCCATGGGGTATCTACCGTATTAATTGCCAGTGTCGCCATTCCCATATAGGACAAACCAAACGCTGCTTAAATTTTCGTATCAAAGAACATCAACAATACATTAAAAAACAAGAAATCAATAAATCCTCTATTGCAAAACATTGCTGGGAGATGAATCATTCTTTTGACTTCAATTTGGTTAAAATAATCGCTAAACCTACCTCTGTACATGAACTTAACTTCCTTGAAGCATTTCATATTTATAAAAATTTTAAAAATATTGTTAATTGTGAATTCGCTATTCCCCCATTATCAGATTGTTGGAAATATTACATAAAAAACCTCTTTCTCTTAATTTTTTTTTTCACTACTTCGGCCCCATTTCCAGTCTATATTCCTATTGGCTGTCGCCTGCCATCCTCTGTTTTCCTATTGGTCAATGAACCTTTAACTTGAAACCCAACCTCTCCTATATATGAGAGCAAATTTCCGCCATACTTAGCACTGAGGAAGGTACGCTATATGCTACCGAAACCGGTATGCTTAAAATTTAAAATTTTTGGGGATGTAACGTTGTTATTTTTACGCTTTTATTACATTTCACCAAGCTCCTTCTTGATAATTTTGCTAAGTTTGTTATGTTGGCGTCATCCAGTTATATCACCTAAAATAGACGGCCATGTTGTCGGGTAAAATGATCTATTATGTGGATCGTTTTACTACCTTTTCTTTGGCTATAGAAAATCCGGTACCGCGTCCTAGCCATCATGGGATCCAAATGTGTGACAGCCCCAAACTTTTCTCTTCGAGTCCACGTGTTATCCTACCGATCATAATTTTCAAATATTCCATTTTATTGTTTTTTTTTTTTAATTATTTGTGACACTTTTTTTTATTTTAAAATTTATATAAAATAAATTATGTATGCTATTTGTTTGCAAAACTTGTTTTATTTTATTATGTATCGTCATAATTATTTTTATATCCTTTATTTTGCCGATAAAAATCAATTTATAATTATTTTTAAATGAATGATCATTTTGCCCTAGGGTTAGGGTAAAATTATCCTTTGGACACTTTTTCAAAAATCTGTTTTTTTTTTTTTTCATTACTCAGTTTGGGTTTATATTATTATTAAGATATGTTTATAATGCAAAATATAGTATAAAACATATGCCGCAATTAATAAATGCTTAATAGTTGTAAAGTGTAAAAATATAAAATTAATTAAAAAGAAAAAAAAAAGAATTCAAGAGGTATCATCGAACTCCGATCCTCATCCTGGGGGGTTGAGCATTCTACGTCCCGTACCCAAGTCCATGTCCAGAAGAGCGAACTAATGAATATATGAAACATATGCAGAACTGTCACCCCCAATATCTCAAAATATAATGTGCATTTGAAGAAATCCTTTCATCAGAATAATTAGGGATAAGAACACTACAATATATTACATTACATTTATCAAAATTGGTCAGCACCGTATTTAACGGTATCCTTGGGAGTGCTTTTAGACTTTACGTATGAAGCCCATCATCTTTCAGTAATTTCCTCACTCTTTCTCTGAAAAAATTAATAATGTTAAATTATTGGGTAATGATATAACACACAACATATCTATAGAGAATATACCTAATATTTGGCACATTAACAAAGTATGAAGCAAAGTAAGCTTATATTACATAAATTATATAGCTTTAGTTTTAAAAGAATGAAAAAAATTAAATTTAATCTAAATTGGTAAAATCTTTCCAATTACGAAACGTTGCATTGAACTACATTTCAATATTCACACGATTTCATGGTATTTCTTCGAAAATCAATGCATTTTTATGGTAAAATAAGTACAGAGCATTTTTTAATAATAAAATCTCAGATCTATAATTAGTAACATAGAAATTACTTTTAACAAATATACAGAATAATTTACATTAAAAACGCTTCACTATATCATTCGACATTTTAAACAAGTGTTTAATACTGGACTCAAAGATATAAACGTTAAATAGATTTCACCTTCTATCACTAACAGGATGACACCTTACACTGTTAAAAATTTGCAGCATTATGTCCAGTCATTTGACCGTTTTTTTCCGAAAACTTTTACACAACCGTATTTTAACACTATTTTGACCATATTATTGGCCATTTTATGGTCAGAATATAGTTAAATTACGGTTATTAAACCATTTTTTAAAAAAACGGTCGAATGACTGGACAGAGTGCTGCAAATTTTTAACAGTGTATTTAAATATATTTACTTGATAAACCGTTTACACTTTCATGTAATAAATGGTAAGTATATTTGTATAATAATCAAAATAACTATAGCGAAACTAGGAAAAGTATAAAAAAACTTAAATAACTTAAATTTGTAAATTTTCAGGTCCCAATTTGTTTATTAATAAATAAACATTCATTTAATAAAAAACTTCATACCTAGTAACAACATTATTAATAATAAAATCTTTGATCTTAAAAAATAGAATTGATTAAGTATCACAAATTCTTCAATATTAGTAAATAATTAATTAAAGTACAATGTCTTATAAAAATTCCAATAAAAACTCCAATAAAAACTTTTCTTTTATAAATAAACTATGAATCAAAATCGCATTAACCTTATATTTCGAGGAGAAATTTCTTTTTTCATGAAGTCTTATATAAAGCTTTATTCTTCATTTCAGGCAAACCATTTTTGTAAGTTATTGAGTAATTTAGATAAAATTTTTAGCGCTTTGTCAGAGTTCTTTTATTTGCACCAAAAAATGAAGTTTTTTCGTGTGAGAACGTACTATCTCTTAACATTTTTACATACTGTAAAAAGTAACACTAGGAAATTATTCCATTCTATAAAACAATGAATTTGTCTATATAGAATATAGCTGAAAAAATTTTATTGTACGAATTATGGAATATACGAAGTAAATTTTTATTATAAAATGATACACCTTTTACAAAAAAAATCTCCCTTTAAACTAAAACAATATATTGAAAATCCTTGTTTAAATATATCTAAAGTTTTCTAATTACAAAGAGATAGAAATAGATTTTAAAACATATGGAATTTCTTCAAAAATGGCTTTTAGGTGTATAATTCGCATTGTGAGAGTATTTAATAGTGGTGTAATCATAATACTACGTTGAGCAAAAAGTTCTGGGAAATTTGTGAAAGTTGCGTTGTTATGCGCAAATTAACAACAAAACCAACAAGGACTATTCTTCAAAGGAGAGATCATCATAGTCCAAGACTTTCTGTCATCGTTCTTCAAGATTGCGGATTTGCTGGAAGTACCATGACGGCTCCTTGGAATCGAAAACTCTTGACTTCATTCTTGACTTCTTCAACGATTCAAATCGACGGTCCTTGAAAAAGTGCTGCACTGATGGAAAGAGGCCATAATTGGATGGAGTTTGGACTGTACCACTAGTACACTTATATATGATACAAATTCTGGTAACTATTTCATTGAGAATTTCCCAGAACTTTTTGCTGAACCTAATAATATGTTCATCATATTTCTATTTAATTAAAATAGAATACTATCTTTCTGGAATTCATAAACATCGTATAAATATACAGAAAACATAAAATCAGAAAAAATGCATTACTGTGCTATAAAAATTGTATAATTTTTTATGTTAATAATTATGGAGCTAAATATGAAAATCCTATAATTTGTTTTTGTGCAAACAGTTGGTTCTTGGTTAGATATTAGAATAAACAACCATTGTGGTTGGAAATTTTGCTTTTAAATTTCAACCATAAAACCATAAGTATAATTTAAATGCATAAAATATATTACCATATAATATATTTAAAATAATCTATAAAAATATTTTGTGTTTAATTATCGATGACCTTTTTATTAATATTTTGTATTTGCATAAACATTAGTTGTAATTTTCAAACTAACAAGGAGAGGGCCAACCTTGTTCATCACAGATTTTGATTATTTTAATATATGTTGTAGGGTAGAAACCCCTTAGTGTCAGGTTCAACGGATTTTATCCAACGCTCCTTAGTTCTTGACAAACCGGGGGGGGGGGGGTCTAATAGTAGTACACAACTTAAATAATTACTTTGTAACAAGAAGGATAGGTTGGCCGTAGTTCAGTTGGTACGGCGTTTGTTTGCTGTTCTGCGGGACCGGGTTCGGTACCTGATCGCGTTACATCTGTTTTTCTCATTTTTTGTTTTATAAATATGCTTGTAATTATAATTTAATAATTTAAATTAAAAATTTTAATATCATACATTAATTATAATGTTAACAAACTTAAATTTCACATTTTTTTATTTTTAAACTATTATTTCTCATCCTTCAAAGAGGTTTAAAAAGAAATTGGATCTATTATTGAATGATAAAAATTACAAAATCGTGTCAGAACTTGTTGTGGCGCCATCTAGTTATGATAAAATAAAAGAATATTCAAATAAAATAAAAATAAAACCAGAAATAAGATAAAGGGGAAAGCGAAATAATTGAAAACGCAAGCATATACGTATTACACATTAAAAAATGTTTAATATGCGAAAAATTGGTTGTAATTTAATTCTCATGCAAATTTTTAATATAATTATGCTTGTTATTTTTAAAACAGAATAATTGTTTTATCGTATTGACTTCCTTTGTTAAAGTAATGCGTAAATGATGTTTCTTTAAAATCACGAATTGACACAATTGCTCAATATCATTGCATCGATAAAGAATACATGAAATACATTTTTAAAGTGATTTAAAAAAAATAACAGTTTTAAGATGTTTTATACAACTATTTAGTTAAAAGTAAAAAATTAAATAGGTTAAAATTATAATTGGTATACAATATTATAAATTTTAATTGACAATGAGTTTATTAAGTTATACTTACAAGTATATTTATCAAACAAAAAGTGAGAAAAACAAATGTAGCGCGTTCAGGTATCGAACCCGAGCCCGCGGATCAGCCGGCAAACGCCATACCAACTGAGCTGCGACCAACCTATAATTTTTGCTTGCAAAGTAGGTATTTAAGTTGTGTAATACTATTAGACCCCCCGGTTTCACAAGAACTAAGGAGCGTTGGATAAAATCCGTTGAACCTGAGACTAAGGGGTCTCTACCCTACAACATATATTAAAATAATCAAAATCTGTGATGAGCAAGGTTGGCCCTCTCCTTGTAAGATCGAAATTGAAACATTTCCTGATGTGTGGATATTACGTTACGTTAGAGTTTATATTGAATATATGAGAGAAAATTACAATATGTTAAATACTTTGCATGACAATGTGTACTACGTACATTCAGTAATATTTAAATTTGAACATGTACGCACGCATGCGAGCGTGCCAAATTGTCGGAAAATTTGGCGATAGTTCTTTAAGTATCATCATTGAAGTATCAAATATGAAGAGAATTAAGTTCGCTATAAACAAGCAAGTGACTTGCTAATTTGAGGAAATTCATATTTAAAAGCAATTTTAACTAATTTGGCACTCTCTTCGTTCACGATGTTTTCATTGATGTGTTTTCATTGATCGATAACTATAATCATGTAACCAGAGATCCCTTCTTAAAGCTGAAATTTAGTTTTTTACAAAGTTAAAAATTGTATCTTTTTCATACTTTTTCTTTTTTTTTTACAGTGTACTACTTTTTTAGAGTATTTTATATAAAAGCCTTTAAACAACATTTCTGCAGACAGTATAATGTAAGACTAAAAATTTCGCATAGTCTTGGTTACGAAAAATTAAACTAAAACTAAATGAATTGAAATTTCTGTAGTATTTAGTAATCAGTTTTTAAATATTTAGTGCTTTAACAATCCTTGCCTTGTGATATTTACTAAACATGGTCTTCATCGTGGTATTATTTTGAAAAATTTAATATGTACTAATGAGCCATTCGAAGTACATTACTCTTTATTGATGTTGTATAAACAGTAGTTGCCACACTGAAAAGAACGACAATTGATTATTGATTGTTATCTTCTCAATGTTTGCGAAAATGTAATACAATCTGTCCCGAGTTACCCTTGATTACAAAAAGCGTATATTTATCATTAGACGCCTCAGAAACCAATAGATTTTCTGAGATTTAAAAAAGTATTTCAAAAACAAAATAAAAAATTGGTGCTTATAATTTTCAGGAAGACCTCCGAATATTTTTTTTTTTTTTTTTTACAATTTAATCATCATTTTTCTGTACGCCGAATAACGTATTTTTTTATACTATCAATACTCCAAAAAACGTTTTCAGCTGAATAGCTAAAGTTATTTATGCAACACTAACAAATTTACATTAATTTATGTGAATGTGAATCCTGTTAATTTATAATGCTTGTTGAACATGAAAATAATTCCTTGAAAAGAGATATTTTCTGAAAAAGAGATATTTCATATTCAGAAAAATGAAAATCATATTGTAAAAATATCTTGAATCCGCTTCCAAAAATTATGGACAACAGAATAAAAGTCTTACAAATGCTTCTTTAAATGTCGGAAATTTATTTCCTTTTGAAGTAAATAAACGGTTTTCGAAATAGTTTATACAGGGTAAATATAGGATAGGTGGTCATAGTTTATATAGATTTAAATAAAAATTCTTAGAATGCAAATACAAGAAATATTGATGAATATTTAAAATTCTTATACATATATTCATAATATTTTATGCAAAAAATAATTAAATATTGAAACCAAAATGTGTTAAACAAAATTGAAATTAAAATGGCACATGACCATCTCTCCTTAAAGTCGAGGAGAGATGTCCATCCAATACAAGAAAGAAAAGGTGAAGATAAATTACAAAAAAAATAACACATTTCTTATAGCCAATCATGAAAAACATATCGCAGTTTGTAAAGATGCAGTATATGATGGAAAGGTGAGAGGCTAAAATTCGAATAAGCAAAATTTGATGTATATTTTCAATACTTCACTTTTCGTAAAATCTTACTGCATGTTTGGCAAAGGTCTTGATAATTTGTATACGTTTCATGGAACCACTTCAGGTACTTTATGCATTGTATTCAGACATCCTTTTTGGGATGTGATATTATATTGTTTTCCACAGCCAACACAGTGATCCTAATACAACTCTACTTACTCGGAATCTTTAGAATCCGATAATTTTAAATGCAATTCGTTTTCTTTACTAGTAAAAGTGCCGTGGTTTTTTTTTTTTTTTTTTTTTTTTTTTTTTTTTTTTTTGCGCGCGTTATTTTTAGGTTTATTGCGTTAATTCAGTTTATTTATCAACTTTATCAGTTTCTGTTATGAAAGTTTCCGACATTTTTCAATATTTTCTGAATCAAATAAATCGTTAGGTCTTATTATATTATTATTATTGAAATATTTATATTGGTTAAAATTTAATAATTCTATCAATTAATATATTTATAAAAAAAAAAAACATTATATATATTTTTCTAATTAATAATATTTAGTTAAAATCATCACTCCGTATAATTTTGAAATATTGATTAAATGTGGCCATCTCTTCTCGATTTCATGTGACCAAATGTCCCCAAATAGAAGGGCTGATGGTCGCCAAATTTAAAGCATCAATAGCCATTGTACGTCTTTGTTTTAGGCTTAGAATTAAGAATTAGATTATATACGAGCCCTAAATGTCCATATAATGAAAAATATATATAATTACGTGCTGCAAACCATTCAGATACATAAGTCAAAAAAATATTCAACCACTAAATTAAATAAACATTAAAATTACACTTAATTTTTATAATCGAAAAACATGATTGCGCGTCACAATAAATAAACTCGTTGAACTATTTCATACTAACAAATTTCAAATATACAAAATAAAGTTTTGGAAGTATTTAGACTGGCCATTTCTCCGCTATGGACATCTATCCCACAGTTATCCTACATATATATATATTCTACTATTGTAGTTACTTGATATCTACAGATAAGAAATTTCATTTTATGCTGCAAGTTTGTTATCTTTCATGGCCTATTTTAAACTTCATTTCAACATTATCATATTCACTGTTGTTCATTCGTTATCAATTAATTTGTATTAATATATTTTAATAATATTTGTCTCACTAATTTTAGGCATGAATTATAAATTAATCGTACGCAATGTGCTAGTGAATTAGTGGTATAGTGCTCGATTCTATATTACTAGTTAAAACTTCCATTTTTATTTTGTATGATGTCAGTACTAGTATTAAAAAATGCTCTGACGAGCACCAAAAAAGATTAATATGTTTTTAAGTATAAAAAAGGGTTTGACAAGTGCTTCTAATTGGGCATGAAAAAGGACAAGGGGTCCCTTCTTGGCTGCAGCTAACTGTCAATGCCAACTTTGAAAAAATCATATTTGCGCTTCTTCTATATAAAATAAATTCGCGGTACTTCAGTAAAATTTCCCGTCGTGCTTTACATGTTAACTGCACTGTTGTACTGCGCATGCGTCTGCAATGCAACATCATACAGTGCACTGTGTACCATTATTTCTCTATAAATTATACTACACTGTACATTCCTATTATGCTTTTAATTTTTGAACTTCAGCGCACATTCACACTGTGCTTTTGTACTTCCGTATTAAAGATGTCTGCGTCTAATGTTCGTTTATAATTTACATGCATTGCTGTACTGCATAGTACATTGTATAGCCACAGCCACTTGCATATAATTTCAACAACCAATGAATGCATTATACTGTTATGCGTGCACATGTGGAATTGTTCCTGTGCAGAGTGCTGCAACAGTCTGCACTGCACTACAAATCAGTTTTTTGTACAGTTCTACACTGCGGGCATGCTTGGTGGCCCTGCATGAGTGTGATACGCTGCAGGAACTAAGGTTTTTGGTGCTATGTCGCCTTACATTCATGTTTAATCAGGCTGTGTCGTTATATTACACAATTTTATCGTAACTGTGGCTGATTTTTTTTATATGAAAAAAGCGCAAATATGATATTTTCAAAGTTGGCATTGACAGTGAGCTGCAGCCAAGAAGGGACCCCTTGTCCTTTTTCATGCCCAATTAGAAGCACTTGTCAAACCCTTTTTCATACTTAAAAACATATTAACCTTTTTTGGTGCTCGTCAGAGCATTTTTTAATACTAGTCATTTAAATTTTTTGATAATTATATATTGAATATAAATAAACCTGAGTTGCTTTTAAATATTCCCAATACTTTTTTCTTATTTCGCGCAATAATGCACTATTTAACCAAGTAATGCACACTGTTTTAAGAGGTTCAAGGTTTTAAAATCAAATTCACCTTATTTTTATTCATAATTTAATTTACTTGGGCTCCCTTAAATATTATTAATATAATTCCTTAAACTGATATTAGTTTTTGTTGCATTAAAATATCTCAATTTGTTGATTCTCTCTAAACAAGTAAACCCTATTGGTTTACAATGGAAGTGTATAGGAATTTGGCGATATATTTACAAGTTGATGACAAACTTGGCGGTATTTGGCGACAGAACAGGGTCCTGACTATGGTAACCCCCCTTATAGGTATGGGGATGCATTAAATGCTGTTCTATAACCAATGAGATGCGTTTCATTCGAGCGTTGCCATTAAACAATTAACAACTAATCGCAATTTCTGTGACAGATATGATAGCGTAATATATATATATATATATAGATTATCGAGGAAATCGAAGGTTTAGGCCACATCGTATTGTTTAGCTAGACCGGTTATACTAATATCGTTTTCATGTTTTGCTACAATTCCTTTTATTGAACAGTAATTCGCTTAAGCTTTTTACTACTGCTATCACTAAGCACTTTTTCATTCTTAGAAGCCATAATGAGAGCTAAAATTAGCGCAAACCTGACTAAAAGTAAAACAAAAAGTTAATTTTTTTACAGTAATAAAGGTACACAAAGCACTCTGATATGCACACCTTACTCCAAACTTGACTAATAACACGAGTTATGTAAAGGTTGCCAACTGAACTATTCAGCAGCCTTGGTCGTGAACCGAGATATTGCACGCCAACCGAGTAAAATTTTGATCACCGAAGTTGGACATAAACCGAACTGGTCATAAACAGAGGCGGTCGTGAACCGAGGTTCCACTTATATTTTGACCAATAAGTTTGCAAATATGGCATTATTTATATATTCAATGGCGATGATCATTATGCATCTTGGTGAATTTGGCGATGAAACTCACCGATTCCAAAGTAACGTTCAGAAGTGTACTTGAAACGCCACAGATGTCATATACGCATCACGTTGAAACGATTTTTTTCTGACGCCAATGTCATATACGAACCGGGGTACTTAAATGGCGCCAATGTTTTGTTATTTTGCTTGATATGGTAACGCGAATGTTGTTGTTGATTTATTAATAAATTGTTTATTTACTTTTATTTTCTTTTTTAAAATTATATAAATTGTTTTGTTCTATTGTTATTAATTAAACATTTTTTTTAATTTATTGTTAAACCCTTTTTAAAAATACATATGTAACTGGTATTCGAAAGCGAGGTTTTCGCCAAATTGGCGTCAGAAAATATCGCGCTAACGTGGTGCGTATATGACATCTGTACCATACTTGGTACAACTTGATTATCCTGTCGATCAAAAAAATTACCGCCAAATTATAAGATTGAATGACAATAATGGATGATAGTAAATGTTACATTCACTTGACATTAAACACGATACACGTGTTTGTTACGTCATCAAGTGATTTTTAATTCAAGTTTTGGCACAGATGTCATATACGCCCTATACTGGCGCGATTTTTTTACGCCAATGTCATATACGCACCGGGTACTTAACTGGAGACAAAGTGTCGTTATTTTGCTTGATATGGTAACCCGGATATAGGTGATATATTAACGAGGTTTTCGCCAAATTGGAGTCAGAAAAAATCGCGCCATTACGGAGCGTATATGACATCTGTGCCCAAGTTTTTATTAGTATTTTTATTAATGTTTTACTAATTTATTTATTCTTCCGTTATTTAAAATAAAAAATTATGTCAGTTTGTATCATTTGGCGAATAGTTTGGCGAAATTGGTCGACGGGATAATCAAGTAGTACCGTATATTTTTGCTGTACATTTTCGACAATATCTCAAGCAAAAGTACCTAAAGTTAAACGAAACCCTAATTATTTAAGGCACAGATGTCATATACACAACGGGTTTGGCGAGGTTTTTTTCTGACGCCAATTTGACGAAAACCGAATAGCAGTTACATATTTTTTCGAATAGCAGTTACATATATATTTTTAAATTACTTTCTATTATTTAAAGAAGGAAATAACAATAAATAATGAAAAGTTTAATTAATAACTATAGAACAAAGCAATTTATATAATTTAAAAAAATAAAATAAAAGTAAATAAAAAAATAATTAATAAATAAACAACAATAGCTCAGTTACCTTACCGTATCAGGCAAAAAAAAAAAAAAAACGCCATTATCGCGCCAGTTATGTACTCTGGTGCGTATATGACATCTCCTCCTTATTTAAAATAGATGGAATGCTATTTTTAAGGTACGTTTAGTATGCGAAGTATTTATATTACTGCATACCATTCGCTTGTGTAAGTTAGGATGTTATGATGATAATTTTAAAAAACTTACATTTAGCTCCTGAACAGAAGCTTGGGATTTACCCTGTTTTTTTTTTCCTATCAACTCGTTTGTGCTCCATTGTGTCTATTACCCCAGTTCAAAATATTAATCAAGAAAGTTCATATATATATTTATGAAAATTATGCATTATCTGCTTAGGTTGACGTCGATTTCAAAATTTAAGAAATCTATCAGTTGAATTTCAATTTTTATTGACTTATAACAACAAAAGTACACGTGTTATCCATTTTTTTTAATTATTGTATTGCTTTTTAGGGGGTGGCAATACGAAAGAAATTATTAAATTAGAAAATTAAAAAATGAAAAGGAGAGATTGCTATAATTTTATGGAGACATTATAAAAGACAAATTCGATTTTCTCAGCGACCGTCAAACATACAAAGATTAAAAAAAATCTATTTTAAGTTTGAACAAGAGGATCAAAATAAAACAAAAACGAAGTTAATCCACCCACTGGAACGTTAGCTACACTTTGTTGAATTTTGTGTCTTCATTTTTTCGTTTAAGGTTGAATAAAAAACTACTGAAAGCTACAGTAATTTTTTTAATGCTATCAGTTTATTCGTCTCGTCGAGTTCTATCTTTCAAAAGAAAAATCATTGTCGTATGTCAACTGGTTCGCCAGAAATTTAAGAAAGTCGTTTGCATTTTATATTTCTTAATCATATTATAGCTTAACGCTATCGCGTTTGCTATGATTATGAATTGCAGCTAAATTTATTAATTTAATTTTAGTAATTGGAGGTAGATGATGATTTGTAATTATATAATGGTTATATATATATATGTTATATAAAAATTTTTACTTTTACTATTCATTTAAATTATTCTAAATTGCCGGCATATTCATTTCCTTTTTTTGATGCGCTCTATAATTTATTTCTAGTTAAAATCCTGTAATTTTAAAACGCGTATCTTAACATTAGTTTTATTCCAAAATGTAATCTAAACTTTTAATCCCTTCATTAATTTTTATCGTCTACCAAACTGTAAAGTTCTGAACGCAGTTACTTATTTTTCGAATGTTTATCAAAGCCATTTTTACATTTTTATTCTATTTCATCTCATTTTCCCGCCCGCTAGGCGACAGCCTTTTCACATCGAAATCCTTCCATTAGCGGCGCTGGGATTCTTTTCTGTGACGTTTTTCGGTCGCTCTCCATTGGCTGAGTGACGGATCGCAGTTTCACTTCGAGTCTCTTTCGTGATTTTGTTTGGCTAGCCTGAAGTTTTCATTTCAGTCGGATTTCCTCCGCGCATGATAATAAATAGCTAGAGCATGAGCTCAGGAGTAGATTTTTTTGTGCTGTTGGATTGTTTACTTAATTTGTTACCTGGTGTCCTAAGTCGCGTGGAATATTATTTCGTTATTTAACATCTATTTCGCATGAATAACTAGTTCATGCTCAAGCGGGATGGCTGTGATTTCTCACCCTGTGGGAATTGTTTAATGTTGGTATATTCTGATAGAATAAACAGTTTCCTATGACTGCGCTTATATGTCTTATTGGGATAACCCCAGATTTCTTCATAAGCCTTTACTTTTTTCACCACTCATGCTCCCTAATCTGCCTTGTATTCATCATGAATAAATGAGTTTTGATTGGACTCTACCAATCTTATCATCGCTCCACAGCTGCTAAATTTCCACACAGTTGACACCTCCACTAGCGATGCGTGCGCTAAGTGGTACGCCTGCTATACAACCTCACCAACGGCTGATTAAAAGTGCCACGAATCCAGTAATATGTCATAAAAGCAGGACGTGATAGTTCGACTTAACCCATTAAATTGTTTCGTAATATATACAGGGTGTCCGGTCTCAAGGGTGTCCAATGGCTAATTCCTAAACCGTTAGTCATAGACATATAGTTCCAATTACAAAAATGTTTTAAATCAAGTAAAGAAATATTTTAAAAGCGATTTGGGTCAATAAAAAAATTTCTTAAAAATTACGAAATTTAAATTTTTATACGGTCCCCCGGTCCTATAAGTTATATTTAATAAAATTTTCCTTTTACACTGACAAGTAATACAAAAAAAGTCCCGTTGTTCTACGATTAAAATTGACCGAGTAATACCTATTTAAATTTGGAGCATATTTTTTGCTGCAAATTGGGGGTCATTCACAAATTTAGTCGAAATATAATTTCGTCAGGTTGAAAGGGTTGAGAAATGGTTGAGAATGGTGTTCAGAAATGGTTGAGGGTAAAATTAACATTGCAATATAAATTTGAAATATTTAGTCATTCTGACATATTAACGCAAAATATACATTTGTAATACACATTTAAGAAGAAAGAAAAAAACAAAATTTTTGTTAAATAAAATGATGCTAAATTAACAGCCTCAATTCTTTACAAAATGTTAAGTATTTTGAAATATTATTAGATTACACTAGCCTGCAAAAGTTGGGTTATTTCATGTTTTTTAGCTTTTGATAATTGATTCTTATGTATTCTGTACCGCTGAATCCGGAATTGACCTTCATTTTTAGCCATAACATCAAGATTTTTCGCAAATTGTAAATTTCAAAGTTAAAAAGTTCAAAGTTAAAATTTAATCTCCTCCCCCATCTCATCACACCACCCAGCTGTAAGAATCCCAAGATAAGCAAAAGTATTATTGAATCAAATAAAATAAAAAAAGTTTTACATATGTTTTATAGTATGAGATTTTCGCTATATTTTAACTTACACATTTGCAAAAAAAAAAAAAAAAATTCTAATGTGGTGGTTAAAAATGAAAGTCATTTTCAGATTTAGTGCTAAAAAGTACGTAAAAATCAATTATCAAAAGTTAAGAAATACAGCCATCTCCTCTACTTTATAGTATCCGATTTTTGTTACTCTTTAAATTCGACAATTTATGATTTGCGAAATATCCTGACATAATGGTTAAAAATTAGGGCAATTTTCTGATTCAGTGCTAAAAAATACATAAAAGTTAAAAACCTAAAAATCTCCGTCTTGTATTATCTAATCTAAAACTTTTTCATAAACTTCTTGACGGTAAGCTATCCGAAATTTTTTGTGTTATTCTATAAAATAAGTATAAATGGTAACCACCGAAAATCATAATAATATTAGATTGTTATCGGATTTTCGCCAGTATGTAAAATGTAATCTCGTTCGAATATTTGAAAGTGGGTTAAAGCTCGAATACAAATTTTGAACTGAAAAAAATACATAAAATCGTTGAAGTAACATAAAAACTTATAAAAATAACATAATTTTATTAAAATAAATCATAAAAGAAACAGTCTCAAATCCTGACAAAATAAAACATATGTTATTTCAGCCAATCTGAAACTTAATAAATGTTAACTTAATCGTAATACTTGTACGATTTTTTTCAAAGCGCAAATACACATGAAATGAGATCTTCGAATACTTTAAGCACTTAGAATATGACTCCTCAAAGCCAAGCCAAACACATTTGTTTTCAGAGCAGAAAAGTGGCATAAGTCATGCATTTTTAAATTTCATAACTCGTACAATTTTAGTGTCATATGAATGGGACTTTTTTTGTCTTACTTGTCAGTGTAATAGGAAAATTTTACTAAATATAACTTATAGGACCGGGGGACCGTATAAAAATTTAAATTTCGTAACTTTTTAAGAAATGTTTCTATTGACCCAAATCGCTTTTAAAATATTTCTTTATCTGTTTTAAAGCATTTTTCTAATTGGAACTATATGTCTATGACTAACGGTTTAGGAATTAGCCATTGGACACCATTGAGACCGGACACCCTGTATATTAAATAAAACATTGAAAATATAAGAGCTCGATTAAAAAACATTTGCCTGTTTTACTGTGTTTATATAAAAAATCTGCAAAAAGTACCTTTATTTTGTGTTTGAATGTCTTCCTTGTAGAAGCATTAATGGACTAAAGTATTGCTTCCTTAAAACAGGAATGGCTGTTGAAATACAGTGATTTAAAAGAATGATACAGGTTTACAGACATAAATAGCTTTTTACATCGGTAAAACCTTAACATGACTAGCATGTTTGAAGGTTTTTTAGTAATTCTGCATTTTTAAATGTCAAACCTTTGACATTCATTACTCGAATAAAAAACTTTTTTTAATAATCAGATTCGGCGGAAAGCGCCAAATAAAATTAAGAAGAATGGTCTGGCATTTTTTTTTTTACGTTGGATATACATTAAAAAATATATCGAATATTCTTGTGCACGCTTTTGATACGACGAAATTGATCGAAATTTACAAGTGTCGGTTATACGCCGATTATAAAATTTAAAGTTTAAGATATAAGAAGAAAAATGATGAATATATGAAGCGTAATTTTCACATTAAAGGGAATGAAAGAATGAAATCTGTGCACAAAAACATATAAATGGGAGGATTTTTAATAATGTCGACTTGCTGCATATCGCATGAAAACATCTTTGCGAATAAGAGTGCATAATACGGCGAGTATACCAAATATGAAAATGTGTAAAGGCATATAATATTATGTATAATGGCAGATATAAAAATGGGAAGTTTGAATGCACATTCCAGACTGGGCTGTTTTTGTATGCATTTAAAAATGAGAAAATAAAATTATGTGAGAAAATCACTTATTATCATTAAACTAAAGGTAAAACTATAAGTGATAAAATATACAAAAATCTTTTATTCTTATCTACAATTTACATGATTATTTTATTTCCCATCCATTATCTTAGATCAATAGAAACATTTTTAAGTAGCAAGAATATATGCAAAGATTCCACCTCCTTGAAGTTATCTCGAATTTGAAGCTTTACAAAATAACAAAAAATAGGTTAAAATAATTCACGTTCACAGCCATTCATTTTTGTTAGAGCACTTGGTTTTCATTAAACTTCTGATCTCCAGATTTTTTTTAAGTACATTAAAAAAAAAATGTGGTACCGCACATAATTTACATCTATATACAGTGAGCATTTGTGCATTTCAGCGGGTCAAAAATCTTAAAAAAAAAAAAAAAAATTAACAAATTACGACCATTTGGAAAAAGATGTTTTTAAAAACTAAAATTTAAGACATAAAAAATCGCCACCAATTTTAAATGAAATTTCATTCTTAAACATTTAAACATCCTACTATATTACTTTTTACACCGTCGTATATAGAAAAAATGTACTTATAAATGCAATTTATTCGAGAGCTGTATCTCAATTTGTTTCTGAGTTATTATTATTATTATTATTTTTTTTTTTTTTTTGTAGTTTGTATTACTTTTTTGTCATAGTGGCAACAGAAGTATCCATCTCTGTTGAAAGTAAAGGGAAATACAAATTACTGCATAGACCAATCAGAAAACGAATAAAATGCGGATTCAACCAATAAAAAGATTCAGATATGCTTTTGATTTCCTACCCTGACGAGGACAATAACCATTTTTCCAAATAGTTAAAAAACGGGAAAAAAAGACCATTTTCAAAATTTAATAATTTAAAATGTATATGATTTTAAAATACAATTTTTATTGGGACGAAATATAAAAGGGATGTTATTTCATTTCTGGTATTTAAAAAATTGTAACATGTAGAATTAGTAATTACAGGGGGCTCCAAACTGTCAGACATTTGACGAGCAGAAAATCGGTATGACAGTTTACGCGCACGCTTACAAAATACATTTTGCAACTAGAAAGAGAATTTTAGTGCCTATTTATACTTAATATTTCAATAATCCCTCTGAATCTAAATAAATTTGTATTTAAAGCATTTTTATATTTTTAAAACAATGTTGTGTTTAGCTAATGCAAAACTTTGAAAATTTCAACGGTATAATCACCTAAAAAAAATATTTCCTTTAACAATAAAAAAGAAAATTATAGGTTCAATTTCTACAAACTAACCTGAAACATACGTTTTGAAAATTGCATGAATAAATATTTAGAAGTTTGTGAGGTATCGTGCGCATTATGCCTACGTCATTTGGAGAAAAATTACTTCAAAGTTTCGAAACCGCCGCTTCAGCTATTGAGCTGTTATAAATCTAAAATCCATAACTTATGTTTTAATAGGAATTTCAAGGAAACATTTATATCAAAATGTTCAGAAAAGATAAGAGTTTAACAAAAAAATTAAAATTTCGAAAAATTTGAATTTTTGAGGGTCTTGAGACCCCTTAAACATGTAGATGAGAATAAAAGATAGTTGTATACCTATTATTCTGATTCCTTACTGTTTTTTAATAAATTTTGTATAAAAAAGAGATTATATAAAATATATTTTATGCTATTTTGGAAAATTACTTCTATGTCTACCACATAGGTTTATTTTTTTAAGTATGAATTATTCATTATTTTTTTCTGGTACAATAAACAAAACAGCAAAGTGCTGCAGTCTATTTTTAACTCGAGATTTCTGATGCTGCTGATAAGGAGAATAATTAGATTTATTAAATCATTTTTGAAACGAAAAGAACGCCGCATCCTTTGAAATAATTTCTCTTGCCGTTTTTTGAGAAGAAGCATTAGAAATAAATGTACATTTAAGCTCCTTATATGAATTTTATTAACTAGAAGAATTTTCGACAATGAAAATATTTTACTAGAGATTGAATGTGCGTATATTGATATTTACTAACCATGAATAAGTTTTGTTTAAAAGGATTCAATATTTACGAATCTTATCATAAATGATCATTTTTAAATTTTACTAAACATAAGAACTGATAAAATGAATAATTTATTACTATGATTTTTTTATTATATTTTTCTTGGTGTGTAAAACGTCGTGGGCGTGTAAACGTATCTTTTAAACGTATTAATTTTTCTGTTAAAAAAAAAAAAAACTACATGTTTATTATACGAATTGAATGTTTCTAACTAAGTGAAAAATGTTCCCAAACATGGATTCGAACCCAGTTCCTTGGCTTACTATGCCAATGCTCTACCGCTTAAGCTATCTGGGCTGACAACTGGCGAGACTATTTCGCCCAGATTCTCTTTTTTTTTCGCTCAGTTGGAAATATTCAATTCGTATGATAACTTTACCAATCAGTATGATTTTGTTAAAAATAATAGTATACATGTATATTATTTTTCCTAATGGCTTTTTTTTTTTAATACTACATAAAACTTAAAAACAGCTAACATATACTCTAAATGGAGTTTATCAAAAGTTAACATTTGTAACACCGGATTTTGTCTAAATTGTAATTAATCTGCGTTAATTTATGTTAACTCTTGAATAAGTTTATACATTAATGCCTTCATTGTTAAATCTCATTTTATTTTCATATTGTAGAAGTATAATTATTATTTTTCATAAAATAACAAATTATAACATATTTATTTACAAAATGAGCAATTTATGCAATTTCAGAAAAAGGTTTCAATGCGTACTTCAGAATAAACGGTAAAGTACGAGTATTACTCATATACAGAGGGTTCCGTACAATAAATACAATAATTAGTAACTGTTATATTACAAAATATCGCTGCTAAAAAATAATAAGATTTTATAAAAAGCTATACAACGTAGGGTTGAGTATAGCTGTATGTACTAGAAAAATATAAATAGGTATACCATGAAAATTCAAAGAGATATGAAGCCTAAATAATATCAAATATTGCTATTCTGTATAATTCTTTTTTTTATTTGTCCTAATCTAAGTATGATGAAGTTAATTACAATAAACAAATTACAAATTGCTGACAATAAAAGTAGTCCATATTTAAAATTTATTTTAAACTTCAATTTGATAAAACTAAACTCAGCGGAGTAATAATCTTTTCTTTTTACAGTGCAGTTAAGACAAAACCCTTGTTCAGAGTTTAAACTTAGTATTGTGCTAAGCGCGCTTCAAAAGAAGCAATGTTACAACGCCGCCTTGGTCCGTGCCGGGTTTTACCAGATAAGTTTTGTATAACTTTTAAAGACACGGGAGGCTTATTGAAAGATCCACTTAATGCAAACTAGTCGAGAATCCCATAGTATTTATGTGATTAATTCTAATTTCATTAGCTGTTTTTAACAATTTGACGTTTATAGCTTTCATACTGTTACTGGGGCATTGCATTACACAAACATATCATTAAAAGTTATTATCTTATCTTTAAAAGCCCATGGTGCATAGAATACACAGCCCCCGTCAGTATGTATGTCGAAACGTATCTTTAAGGGTTAATATATCAGCTAAATACAGACGTTTTGTCTTCAAAAATCATTATCAACAATGCTTTTGTACTTCTGTTACGATGGGTACCTCCAGCGCATCTCATAACTTTTGCTGAATACCTGCAAATCGAAATTTGTGTGTAACGGAAAAATTCTCTTTTCTAAAAAGCTATGTGACATAGGGTAATCACTATAATTTTTCTGAAAGCTTTAAATTAACGTCTGCAATCTCTAATGTTTTCATAATTTTAGTTTCAGTACATTCGAAAGTAGGGGCTTATTTTTAGACTACATTTTCGACGATATCTCTGAAAATATAACACCTAAAATTAAAAGAAATATTATCAGATGTAAATTTCCAACAATGCAAAGAATGACCGGACCAGGATTCGAACCAGGGATCTATTGGCTGAAGCCACTAATGCTGTACATTCTGATCTATTCCGGACGAATCCGGTAAATTTTTTTCACCCAACTAACCTAATTTAATAATTGTGTTAAAATTAATCTTGTGTAAAAGAAATGTATTTTTGAGTTCAGCGTTACTTAATCTTTCACACGATACCCCCACAAGATATACAAATATATATATATATATATATATATATATATATTTTAAGTAACTTAATTAGCACCTCTACATTTTCCCTAAATATATTATTGAATGTTTAATAATCTGTAAATATGTGGGTCAATAGTCTTTAATAGTTCTTTGAATAGTTCTTCTCTAATTTGAACTTTCTACGTTCCATAGTGCTCGAGTAAAATTATTGTGAGAGACAGACAGATAGACAAAGGAGTGATCTTATAATGGTTCTGCTTTTCCTTTTTAGATACGGGACCCTAAAAAGAGGTAATTACTTCTGCTTTCACTCGATTATTCCGCTGGTCTTTTAACTCTAAACGGATCTTAAAGTAATTTAAGAAACGATAAATGTGATACAAAATAAGAAAATTCTGTATATATATTTAACTTTTTCATTAACAATAAAAAGTAAAAATAATTCTAAGAATATGTTGTATAAAACAATTAAAAGAACAACTGGAACACTGGTAAAAGAAAAATGTCATAAGAGTGGCAGAGTTGATTGAATTATTATTTGAGAGGATGGGAAAAATATTTTAATGGAATATAAATTCTATTTTAAAAGGGAATACAATTTTTTTTGCCTTCAAGAGATAAAACATTGAAAATAAACTTGAAACTATAATTTATTTTATGTTATTAAACGAATTCTACTCAGACTTTATGCACATATTATTTTTAAAAACTGATAGAACAATTTATACTTTTGTCAAATTTGTTTTTATTTTTTTCAAAGTAATTTAGATCTTATTATTTATTTATTTATTTTAAAAGAACTTTTTCACGTTTTCATTTTCAAATAGTATCAGAAGCAATATATACTTTCCCTATTCATTTGATTAATTTTGTAATCTAATTAAGAAAAATAAATACAAACTTAATTATTTTAGTTTCCATATAGTTGTAAAGTTTTTTGCAGTTCAATAATCATTAGGATCTGGAGGGCAATATATAAATATATATTATATACAAAAGTAATTTCAAACAAATGTACTAACAATAATTCATGAAGGTATGTCTATACGGGTCAATATCTGAAAACCGGACAACTTCATTCCAAAATTTTTATTATCTTTTTTTTATGTAAATGTACCAACTATCACATACAATAATGTACAATGATATATGAGGACCCTAGAGGCCAAGGGATACAAGTGACAAAATTTAGATTTCGAGTAAATTGAGTTCAAAGTTGAACATCAATAGTAATTAAGTGCATTGAAATATGAAACTGTTGCTGATTTCTTAGTGGTCTATGAACTCTTATTTCAATAACTGTGAAAAGAAAAGTGGAGTACAATTTTTTTTAAAATTTATAACTAAGCAATCTTTATAATCATTCGGTACTTGTACCCTTTGGCTTCCAAGCGGTACACAAGAAATGAAAAATTATGAAAGAAAAAAAATGAATTTATAAAAGTTTTAAGAACAATGTTGATACAAATGAATTAAAGAACAAAATCATGTTTTAATATAAGTTTTAAAAATAAAAATTATGAAAAAAAAAAAGAATTCATGAAAGATTTAAGGACAATGTTAATACAAATGAATGAAAGGACAAAATTTTGTTCTAATATAAGATTCAAAGTTTTATTATAAATTTTGAAACATTGAATTTTTTTAACCGTTAAAATGCATTTATTTAACGTATAAGAAAGAAATTCTAAAAATAAAAAAAGACACGAAACAGTTTTGAAATATGGAACAATACTCTTCTAGTGATAACATGGGAACAACACGTCTACATTATCTCATCCTCATCTGCTTTATAAGCACGAGAGGCTCATCAGCCTGATCTGCAGAAGCATGCGGGGTTTCAGTCTGTCCTAGTGCCACTTGGTGAGGAAGATCTCGGTAGAAAAAGTGGTACACTCGAGGTACAAACTGCAATAATTTAATGAGATTTTTAAAATAAAGTTACTTGGTTTTCGGCTTTTCTTGTGCTATGGGAAGCTCAGGCAGAACTGTAGGGCATCTACCGGCACGGCAGGACTTCACCTTTATCTCGTGGAAAGGTTCTAATTCACCACCAGCAGTTTCTTTGTAGAAAAATGTGAAGGGTTTTTTTTTCTCAAAATGCAGCCACTGTATATTTCGAGATACGTTTCACTGACTTTAGAAAGAATGGTGCACGTGACACGATTAACAAAATTTTCATCTTTTAGCATTTCTTTAGTGAAGTTTTAGCTAGAATCATTTACAAGTTCAGCCCAGCGCTCTGGAACATACAGATCCTTTTTATTCCTCTTCTTTCTGATTTCTATAAGCTCAAAGTCTTGGTCACATTCATTGTAGGATTGTCCTGAAATCAAAAAGGGGTGATCGACTGTTTCTATGTGTGTATTTTTTATGATGTACAGCCAGAACTGCACAATCAAGTGGCTTTTATTCTGTCCTCTATAATTGTCACTAAAAGCTGTAATATACCTGACTTGAGAGGAAGAGTCTTTATAAATTTCAAAAGACAGAATGCGATCTCTTGACATCCGCGAAAAGTCTGGCCTTCATTCCACATGTACGTGTGGGCAGTTCCGCTTTTAAGGTTATGAATGTTCAAGTTGTACGTCCAAAGTTGGCATAGGTAATAACCTTAGCATTGGTTACATGTGGAGTTGGCATGATCTTTTTCAAGTCAAAGCATATCGCGACCTTTGAATCATTTTGAATGTGTCTTTGGCTAATCTGGCAGCTTCTGCTTTGCGGAGATGTAGTTCCTTTTGATTTTCTGCTTATTGTTTCTCATCTGCATTTCCATGGTCTATTTTCAATTATAGCTTGTCACACATAACACATATATCAGTCTCCGGTCGGTGAAAACTGCGATTAAAATGGATGTTAAAAATGTGTGTATAGAAACTTTCCTTGACCGGCTGTACGCGCTTTTCTTCTAGGTAAATGTGAACACAGAGTTTGTACATCTCCTTTAAATTGAGTTTTGGATTCAGGTATTTACGGTTGGGGGTCTTTTCTCTAGTGTAATGGCTTGTGTATCGAGGAAACGTGTTTATGAGTTCTTTGGTGACATCAATACGGTCTTGTGGAATTTTATTCGATGGTCCTTTCCTTCCTCTTTCATCGCGAGAAGGTGCGGCAGAAACTGTTCCTTCCTTTTTGTTTACTATGTTCTGCAACCGTTTGTTAGAAACATATTCGTCTTTTTTGCGCCAATCGCCGTTTAAAGATGATTAAATTCGTCTGGCGTTTTAACAGCCATGAACTGGCCTTGTATGTCGTTAGTCTCGATTCAGCTATGTGGATGTCACCGGATACAAGTACACTTATACCCCTTGGCCTCCACGTGTTTCACCGTTTCGAGAAAGAGGTTAAGTAATTGACCCCTAGAACGCAGCGCATAATTAAAAAATCATTTATATCTGTTTACCTACAAACAAATAGACTTATTTCCAGATAGCCTGTGCACTTAACTCAATGTCTTTTAATTTTGTCACTTATACCCCTTGGCTTCTGGGGTCCTCATATGTTTTGTCATTTAAATGCTATAGTGTTTTGAGATCAAAGATGTATATTTTATGCATAGGACAAGCTAATGCAACTAAAACAACTCAAGAACTAATGCTTGAATTTTTTATCCAATTTTAGATTCCGTTAGTCCCTGATATAAATTGATCCGTTTACATTTTTGTTGTAAATTGCCCAACAGGGGCCACTGCTATGCAGAACTTTCATGACTTTTGCAATAGCTCAATCTCAAAAACTAATACACGGATTTTCATCAAACTTCAAATTAAGTTAGAAGTTGACATAAGTTGTTTCTGATTGGATTTTGGTGTAAATCACCTAACCGGTGGCGCTACTAAGCTGCATTTTTCATGAAATATTAGCATGCATGAATAGATGAAAGCTTTGGGATTGCCACATCCGAATAGTTTACAATTATTTTCATTTACCATCCAATCTTTTTTAAGTAATGCTGGGAAAACCATCGCAATCTACCTCATCTTCAGTTTATACTTGTACTACTGCACGAGTGTTTGAAAAATATACCCTTAAAATAAAAATTAAGTATTTACTAATCCTAGAGTATCTGTTACTTTAAAGAAATCGGTCAATGAGACTGCTTTCTTGAAATTTTTTATAAGAATTTTAAGTCCCTGCTGCTTTTTTTTTTACTAAAATTGTGCAGAATTATTCATTTTTTTTTTAAGTTTTTGAAATAAGCCTGGATGTTAGGACAAACAGTTGGTCATTTCTTAATTAGTTTAAAACGGCATAGGTTCATTGCAATAAAGTGATATAAAAAATCATGCTGACTGAGAACATCCATTCGGTTATTTTTCAGTTAGCCTAGCGATTTGCATGCTCTTTAGAATAAGCATAAAAAATACCAGGCTCATTTGAAAAAAGGGAGAATTCTCAATTAATCTAGCTATTTAAAACAATCTAGAATATTAGCAAAAAAAAAAAAAAAAAAAAAAAAAAAAAAACAGATTTCTTAAATAGCCAGCGACATATATATGGGTCAATATCTGAAAAACGGACAATTTTATTCAAAATTTATATATTTTTTAATTAATGTATCAACTACCACATACAATTATATACTTTAATACATGTTTTGTCTTTTAAATTCTGTAGTGTTTTGAGATCAATTATATAAATTTTATGCATACGATAAACTTTTATTGAAGAAAGTGTCTAATAATATTATAATCAGTGTCTAATAATTGGGATGACATGATGCGGAATGAGATGATGTTTATGTCTTAAAAGCTGAACAGCCATTTTGTTGAATCATTTTGCAAACATGTAAATTATTAAATATGCCAGTTGACATTTGTATGTTACATAAATAAAGTTGCAATAAGCTTTTTTTTTTTTTTGAATAAATAAGAAGTTAAAAATAGGGACATGAATGATGCAATAAAAAAATACACATCCTTATTCAGAAAAAAAAAATCTAAATATTTCTAAATATGAAACAAAGAGAAGACCAACTTACATTCATTAATGGTGGCTAGTTAAATTTTAGTTGCTGTCGTAAGGAAAATAATTATGTCAGCGCAACTAGTATCTATTAAAACTAGTATCTGTTAACCTAAATGTGTGTTTAGAGGGACTGAGATCATGGTAAACTTCAGGGACAAATAAATTTACTACGATATTTTACTAAGCAATCTATAATAATAAAAGATAATTATATTTTTCCATACTGTATATATATATATAGGTATAAATGTATAATAGCAAACGTTAATAATATTTATAGAAAAGTTTACAGCATACATTTAATATTGAATATTTGTTCCTGGGTACAGGGACTGAATTGATGATTTACTTTGTTTAAAGCTTAAAATTAATTATATATACATCATAATATGTCCATTTATCCTTGGTAATTGTTAAAACAAATGTTACAATATATTACATTTTCAGTTTTTGGTTTTAGTATAATTAATGAAATGTTAGTGACAGTGGACGTAAATTGTCCAATTTTCCGATAGTGACACATATGTAATTTTTTTCTATGTTTCTTTTTTAAGATGTAAGAAAAGTAAAGAAAATAAAAAGTATTTTTTATAGTAGCTATTCAGGATTTCTAACTTGTTATTTCAACAAGTCATCATAATGTAATTAATGTTAGATTATTATATCATAAAAGAGTAATTAAAAGTATATTATAATCTTTATTTTTTTAATTGTAGGGGAAGGTAGCCTAAAATGATTCTAGTGGGCAAAACGATCCACATTGGTTTTCTTCCAGAGAGGTCGCGCTATCTACAGGGTAACAGATAAAACTAGTTGTGCCAAGTAAAGAGGAAGCAATTGCGGTATTCAAGCGATCGAAGTATTACGCGTCTGAAAAGAGTTCTTTGAAAAAGTGGTTTTTATAACATCTGTTATAAGATAAGCTCTAAATTTCATATTTATTTAGATATGCAGTCTTTGATGTACAGAAATATCACTTGGTGTACTTAATAGAGTATGTTATTAGATGCGAATTACACTTGCTAAGTTTGTCATGTTGCTCGGCGTCATCCAGTTATATCACCTAAAATAGTCAGCTATGTTGCCGTGTAAAATGATCCATTATGTGGATCGTTTTACTACCATTTCATTAGCTAAAGAAAATCCGATACCGTGTTTTAAGCATCATGGGAGCCAAATGTATGACTCCCCCAAACCTTTCTCCTTGAGTCCACGTGTAATCCTACCGATCATAATTTTTAAATATTCCATTTTATTGTTTTTTCAAAATTATTTGTGACACTTTTTCATTTAAATTAAAAATTAATTTATAATTATTTTTAAATAAAGGTTCACTTGTCCTTGGTTTAGGGTAAAATGATCCTTTGGACACTTTTTCAAAAATCTGTTTTTTTCATTACTCATATTGGGTTTAAAATATTATTAAAATATGTTTATAATCCAAAATATAGTATAAAATATATTAGCATAGGGCCAAAGTTTCATAAACAGTTATGTTATTTTACAAAAGTTTTCCCTTAAGGGGATCATTTTAGGCCACCTTCCCCTACTTTCTACTTTTTACTACTTAAATAATTCCGGTGTTGCAGTTTCATAACTACTTGGCCTATTTTGGTGCGAATGGTTTGGTCCGTAATTACCTCTGTTGTTTTAGAAAGTCGTAATTTTTTTTTTTTAAACTTAAAAAGGATTTTGCGATTTATTATCTGATGATAGCTAAAGAAAAAATGGCTTAAAACTAATTATTATTATTTTTTATTACATTAATGTTCTACAACTATTAAAATGATGCATTGTCAACGGTATCATAATTGTGTACAGAATGTTAAATTTATATTAAATTAGGAAGTAAGTAAAAAAGTCGATCACACAATTCCATCTTTACAAAAGAAATCAAATTAAGTTAAAGAAAAAAGTTTATAAATACAGATTGCCTCATGCTAATCTACAGTTGGGTTTACGTTAATTCTAAAGTTAGTACTTTGCTACGTTGCAATTTTCATTAAACTATATATATATATATATATTTAAACTGATGTTGGTGGTAACCAGAGTTAGGTTAAAGGAAAAAACCATGTAAATTTGAATGTATTAAATGACTGCGGTGTCATATTTGAATTATTATAGTGACTTAGTGAGTTTTTGATCTCACTGCCAATTGCTGAACAATTGTTAAAAATTAACATGTGTATGGATATTTGTGTTTATAGGGGAAGGTAGCTTAAAATGATCCTAGCGGGCAAAACGATCCACATAGGTTTTCTTCTAGACATGTTGCGCTATCTACAGGGTAACACACAAACTAGTTGTGCCAAGTAATGAAGAAGCAATGGCGGTATTCAAGCGATCGAAGTGTTACGCGTCTGAAAAGAATTCTTTGATAAAGTTCTTTTTATAGCATCTGTTATAAGATAAGCACTGAAGTTCATATTTATTTAGATATACAGTCTTTGATGTACAGAAATATCACTTGGTGTACTTAATAGAGTATGTTATTAGATGCGAATTACACTTGCTAAATTTGTTATGTTGCTCGGCGTCATCCAGTTATATCACCTAAAATAGTCGGCCATGTTGTCGGGTAAAATGATCCATTATGTGGATCGTTTTACTACTATTTCATTTGCTCAAGAAAATTCAATGCCGCGTCCTAGGCATCATGAGAGCTAAATGTGTGACTGCCCCAAACCTTTCTCTTTGAGTCCACGTGTAATCCTACCAATCATAATTTTCAAATATTCCACTTTATTGTTTTTTCAAAATTATTTGTGACACTTTTTCATTTTAAAATTTATATAAAATAAATTATGTATGCTATTTGATTGCAAAACTTGTTTTATTTCATTATATATTGTCATAATTACTTTTATATCCATTATATTGCCGATAAAAATTAATTTATATTTATTTTTAAATAAAGGTTCACTTGTTCTTGGGTTAGGGTAAAATGATCCTTTGGACACTTTTTCAAAAATCTGTTTTTTCATTACTCAATTTGGGTTTAAAATATTATTAAAATATGTTTATAATCCAAATTATAGTATAAAAAATATTAGCATCGGGCCAAAGTTTCATAAACAGTTATGTTATTTTACACAAGTTTTCCCTTAAGGGGGTCATTTTAGGCCACCTTCCCCTACTTTCTACTTTTTACTACTTAAATAATTCCGCTGTTGCAGTTTCATAACTACTTGGCCTATTTTGGTGAGAATGGTTTGGTCCGTAATTACCACTGTTGTTTTAGCAAGTCGTAAATTTTTTTGAACTTAAAAAAGGATTTTGCGATTTATTATCTGATGATAGCTACAGAAAAAATTGCTTAAAACTAATTTATTATTATTTTTTACTACATTAATGTTCTACAAGTATTAAAGTGATGCATTGTCAACGGTATCATAATTGTGTACATAATGTTAAATTTGTAATAAATTAGGAAGTAAGTAAAAAAGTCGATCACACAATTCTTCTTTACAAAAGTAATCAAATTAAGTTAAAGAAAAAAGTTTATAAATACAGATTGCCTCATGCTAATCTACAGTTGGGTTTACGTTAATTCTAAAGTTAGTACTTTGCTACGTTGCAATTTTCATTAAACTATATAATTATTTTTTAAAACTGATGTTTGTGGGAATCAGAATTAGGTTAAAGGAAAACATCATGTAAATTTGAACGTATTAAATGACTGCGGTGTCATATTTGAATTATTATAGTGACTTGTAGAGTTTTTGATCTCACTGCAAATTGCTGAACAATTATTAAAAATCACCATGCGTATGGATATTTGTGTTTTTAGGGGAAGGTAGCTTAAAATGATCCTAGTGGGCAAAACGATCCACATAGGGATTTTCCAGACAGGTTGCGCTATCTACAGGTTAACACATAAACTATTTGTGCCAAGTAAAGAAGAAGCAATGACGGTATTCAAGCGATCGATGTATTACGCGTCTGAAAAGAATTCTTTGAAAAAGTGTTTTTTATAGCATCTCTTATAAAATAAGCACTAACGTTCATGTTTATTTTGATATACAGTCTTTGATGTACAGAAATATGACTTGGTGTACTTAATAGAGTATGTTTTTAGATGTGAATTACATTTACTAAGTTTGTTATGTTGCTCGGCGTCATTCAGTTATATCACCTAAAATAGTAGGCCATGTTGCCGGGTAGAATGATCCATTATGTGGATCGTTTTACTACCATTTCATTGGCTCATGAAAATCGGATGCCGCGTCCTAGGCAGCATGGGAGCCAAATGTGTGACTGCCCCAAACTTTTCTCTTTGAGTCCACGTGTTATCATACCAATCATAATTTTCAAATATTCCATTTTATTGTTTTTTTTTTTTTCAAAATTATTTATGACACTTTTTTATTTTAAAATTTATATAAAATAAATTATGTATGGTATTTGATTTCAAAGCTTGTTTTATTTCATTATGTATTGTCATAATTACTTTTGTATCCTTTATTTTCCCGATAAAAATCAGTTCATAATTATTTTTAAATGAAGGATCATTTTGCCCTTGGGTTAGGGTAAAATGATCCTATGGACACTTTTTCGAAAATCTGTTTTTTTTTCATTACTCAATTTGGGTTTAAAATATGTTTATAATGCAAATTATAGTTTAAAATATATTAGCATAGGGCCAAAGTTTCATTTAAACAGTTATGTCATTTTACACAAGTTTTCCACTTAAGGGGATCATTTTAGGCCACCTTCACCTATATGCATGCATTTTCCAAGAGGGATTTTTATAATAATCCCTAGAAATCTTTAGTAATCACTTTCATGAAAATAATAAGATAGTAGTAAATCATAATAAGTCTTAAAAAGCAGAAAAACCAACGTTTAAAATGCACAAATAATATATGAAAAGCAGCAAACAGCTGTTTCGAATCTACTAGCGAGATTCTTCTTCAGTGCAAAAGGAACAGCGTGCTAGAAAAAGCAAGGCTGAGCAAAATCATAGACAGAGACGCGCTGGCTTTTATACCCTATGCGGGTGGCGAAGGCGCCGAAAGAACCAATGAGAGAGAAGCAGTGGAAACGACTGGGTGGACAAGTAGCGACATCTACCGGAGAAGTAGAGAAAAGAAACCGAAAAAGGGGAATTAAATTAACGCTTTCCAAATACTTGGAAAATCTAGAGTACTAGATAATCTTAACTAACTAGTAACTTATCTAGTACTCCAGATTTTCCAAGTATTTGGAAAGCGTTAATTTAATTCCCCTTTTTTGGTTTCTTTTCTCTACTTCTCCGGTAGATGTCGCTACTTGTCCACCCAGTCGTTTCCACTGCTTCTCTCTCATTGGTTCTTTCGGCGCCTTCGCCACCCGCATAGGGTATAAAAGCCAGCGCGTCTCTGTCTATGATTTTGCTCAGCCTTGCTTTTTCTAGCACGCTGTTCCTTTTGCACTGAAGAAGAATCTCGCTAGTAGATTCGAAACAGCTGTTTGCTGCTTTTCATATATTATTTGTGCATTTTAAACGTTGGTTTCTCTGCTTTTTAATATTGTTGCACAAAGGCTTTATTTGCTATTTTTACATAATAAGTCTGTTGATATGCCCTATATAATGACACATATATAAGGTAAATGCGCCTATAGTGAACCACAAAATTTTCTAGTTTAAAAACTAGCCCAACATGCACTTTTGGAAAATGATTGAATAAAACCTGATTGGCAAACATCCTTAAATGTTAACGTTCTATAAGCTGCTAGGAATATATATATATATATATATATATATATATATATATATATATTTTTTTTTTTTTTTTTTTTTTTTTTTTTTTTGTGCTGGTACCTTTGTTTATTTTCGAGCGTGTCGTCATAACATTTTTTTTAGCAAATTCTTAGAGGTTTCATTTAGAGATATAAGTTTTCAAATATTGTTTCTTTAATATTAAATTTTATTTTAACAGAAACTACTGTTGATATACTCTTTAAATGCTAAATAATTTGTTGGATAACCGAAAACTTAAAGATTCATCCAGCATAGAGGAATGTAACACTTTTTATTTTTTATTTTTTTTCAAAGAATATATTTTGAAACTTTGAAT
Organism: Maratus speciosus; assembly: GCA_963932465.1. Classification (NCBI taxonomy): domain Eukaryota; kingdom Metazoa; phylum Arthropoda; class Arachnida; order Araneae; family Salticidae; genus Maratus; species Maratus speciosus. The sequence goes on from OZ010791.1 coordinate 553,063,785, forward strand.
TTCAGTAACACTTTAGTAATAATTAGTTTCTTTTTGGTTTTTTTTTTCTTTTCTTTTTTTAAGAATAGTGTTTCAAAATTATTAGTATATCAGTTTCTTACTTTTTTTAAGCTGTAGTCTTTATAAGACTATGGAATATTAAGATTTGTAATTGTAAGCAATAAAATATTTAACTTTCAGAAAACTGATAAATAAAAGAAAGTTAATCGAAAAAAAGATCTTTTTAGAAATGGGAGAATTTGGGAATTTAAATTTATCTTTTATTCCACATTAATTTATTTTTAACCCCCTCACTGACAAGCCCGTGTTAAAACGTTCACTAAGCTCCAGGTTTCACTGCAATACAAGTAATATTTAAAGTAATATAATTCTATTGATTTAACGTATTTTTAATACATTGAACAATGATTAATACTTCCAAGGACTGCATTCATATTCGTTATTAAGTTTTTTTTATAAAATGTTCAAAGAATCATTTTTTTTTTTTTTTTTTTTTTTTTTTTTTTTTTTTTTTTTTTTAGCATTTAAAACAAAATGCAGAGAAAACAACATTACAATTTTGCCCTTTTCCAAGACAGTCGGAGGGTTAAAAATATCTGTTGTGACTTAAATCTGTCATTAAAATACCCTTCTCCTTGTTAATCACTTTTAATGTTTATAATTTTTCACATAAGTACAAATTAAATGCTAAATAAAATATTTCTATTTTGTTTTGATTTATCTTCATGTCTTTATATATTTGCTTTTATATCAAGGAAAAAATGGTTCCCCTTCCATGAAAAAAACAAAAAAGAGAATAACCTCAAAGAGAGAATAATATCCATGCGCAGGTATTGTCAGTGACAAATGGCTATTTAGCCCAACTTGTAATGGTGATTCCAAACATAATGATTTCAGTAATGATCTCAGATGATATTAAATCTGAATTCTTTGAACGGGAAAAGTTTTAATGCATCAAAAATATTCTAAATCTGTAGAATATTGCATTTATATAATGATTCTTTTGATCATAAATTTTTCCTTAATTATTGTAAGGAATATAATTAAGCACTCTTCAAATAAAGGTAATTACATTCACCTTAGAGTACCCATTTTCTTCTTAAATTTAATGGATGTTCTAAATAAATGTATAAATAAATTTAACTATACTGAAGAAAGATAACTCCTGCCATATTCGGCTTAAATCCATATTAACAAAGTGCGAAAATTAAAACTTTTTCACGGAATAAGTCAGTTCACGTATAATTATTAGAAAGAGCTTTTACTTAAATCAAACACTTATGATTACATCTTAACTACAATATCTAAAAGATTTTAATTGAAGTAAATACCCTTTTAATATAATTATTTATAAATGATTCAATGTAAATATTTTCTACTTGATAAATGATTAAGTTGCTACTTAAAAAAAAAAAAAAAAAAAAAGAATCATCAATTAACCAACATTTTTAAGGATTCAAAATGTAGTTTAAGGAGTCTCAGGACACTTACACCTTGAAAATTTTCGAAATTAAAATTTTCTTTACATACTAATCTGCTATGTGTTTTGAAAATTTTGATATAAGTGTCTCCATGAAATAACCATTAGAACAGAAGTTATGGCTTTTAGAATTATACCCGCTCAATATCTGAAACAAAGTTTCCGAAACTTTGAAAGCCTTTTTCTCCAAATGACGTTTTTGGGCATAACTTTCAAGGTATCACAAAAACTTCTAAATATGTTTTCCTGATGTTTTCAAAACATATGTTTCATGTTAGTCTGTATAAATTAAACCTGAAATTTCATTTTTATTGTTCAAAAAAATATATTTTTAGGTGATTATACTGTTGAAATTTTCAATATTTTATATTAGCTAAATACAACTTTGTATTTTAAATCTGAAAATGCTTTAAATACAAATTTATTTGGGTTCAGGGTAGTAATTATAATATAATCTGAAGTATAATTAGGCACAAAAATTTCATTTTTAGTTGCAAAATGTATTTTGTAATCCTGCGCGTAAGCTGTTGTACCAATTTTCACCTCGAGAAATGTCTGACAGTTCGGAGCCCCCTGTAAATTCTAATTCTGCATCTTGCAATTTTTTAAATACATGAAAGGAAAGAACTTACTCATATCTCTCATCCCAATTGAAATTGTGATTTTAAATAATACACATTTTAAGTCATGAAATGTTGAAAATGATCTTTTTTTTTTTCTTTTTTTTTCCAATTTTAAGATTCCTGAGACCCCTTAATATAAACTATATAAATTTTTATGAATCGTAATTTTAATGTATTATGTGTTATCCATTACCATTTTCTTGTGACTTACTACACAAAAAAGTGTTTGGAATAAATATAAAATCATTAATAAAAGAAATGTTTAATCTAAGCTAATATATAGAAATAATGAAACAATTTATTGCACTGTAGATGTTAGGAGTAAAGTCATATTACGATCAGTGGAATTTAGCATTGGGAAATAAGAATAATTAAAAAAAAAATATTTTAGAAAATCAATTAGATATTAAAAAGAAATGACGGAAACTTGACTTTTGATTATTTAACACGTTAAGCGTCACGTTAGTCACCGGTAAGTGACACAGAACTTTTCGTTTAGAATGTGTCATTAACCTATGAATGACGATCTAAAATATGGTATAAAATTAAATATATATATATTGTTTTATGTAATTACTTTAAATTTATTTAAAATTTACTTACCTTTTATTTATTACAGGATTATACTTTCTTAAAAATTACAAAAAAATTGCAAATTCAGCTTCAGTGTCAGCCACCGTGGCACTCGTGATAAAGTTATTTTTTAAACGTGTTGCCTTGCTAAAAATCATTTGTCCATTATATACTGCAAATTAAAATAGCTTATTATTATTTTTTTTTGTTTTATGATTCATTAGTTCTTAAATATCCCAAAATGGCATAAAAAGGAATCAATAAAGGGTAACCATTTTTTATTGCTTTTTTTATTAATGCAACAACAACGGACAAAAAAGTATAGGTAAGTATTATATTTTATTTTAGACACCTAAAACCAATGTTTATTTTTTATTGTTTGGGATTTAGTGATGGATTTTATTGATTTTGTAAGCATCATTATCGATTATTTTCTTATATTTGTATTAAAATATTATCTTATGAATCAGCTCCAAACTAAAATTTTTAAAAAGGCATAGAAATTACCAGTTTATTAAAAAATAATAAATTTCAGAAAGGATTAATGCTCTTTCTATTCAAATGCGAAATTTATTTCGAAAAGAATGCTTTTCTTACGTGATTGTTACAGGAAGAAATGTAAAGAGGGCGTTGGACATTGGGATTTTACAAAGAAAGTTATCGCTACACAACCAAGAATAATTAAAGAGAAGATTTTCTTCAAAAAAGAAGATAGAAGATATCGTGAAAGATGACTTTGATAAAAGAATGTTTTTCCAAACATTAAAATGAGAAATTCACCTCCCCCAAAGAAGTACAATTTAAAATTGTTGCCCAAGAAAGTAACAAATAATTTGAAAACACTGCTAAATGAAAGATATATGGTCTCAAATTCCATGAAAGGTTCTTTTTAAAAATATGTACAGTATATCCTAAAAACATTGACCTACACTTTTATTCCTTAAAATATTGATCTTAGACACCTATCCTCTCTATATATACTACATGTATATAACAGTTTGTCCTGACTGACTCGTAATCAACACCAGTACAAAACCATTGAACCTAGAAGCATTATTTTTTTTTCTTTTTTTTTTTTGGGGGGGGGGGGATACTTCTTATGCCACAAACGCGCATTACGATAGTATTTTTGAAAATTTTCCCCATAAATTGGGCAAAAAGGGAGCCGAAAATTTTAGAAGATCTGGCCATCTCAGCAGTCAGGTAGGCGTGTGAAAAATCAATAAAAAAATCTACTAAACATATAATTAAACACGTATTTCAGCAGGCCCCTAAAAACATTGTTGGTGTGGTGTTAATCATAAATTTGCACTGAAGAAACTAATACAATAATTGTTTACTTTCGTAATTTGTGTACGGCCTTTTAAACACGATGATCTGACGTTGCGACTTTGTATTATAAAAGACTAAAATTTTGTACATGACGTTATTAATGTTTGAGGCAAATTTTGCTCTAAGGAAAATAATTTGTACGAGGACGGTTGTAAAATCTAAATTTTGCATTTCTCCAAATTTTATCCCCTAAAATATTGTAATCGATTAAAAAATATATTGTACCCTTTTTTACGTAGCTTTTTAATTTATAGCATATGTCTATAATCAACATCTAAGGAATAAAAGCCGAGGTCAATGCTTTTGGGACACCCTGTGTATATCGAAAAAAGTAAAGTTGTTATGATATGGTACTCTATCAAAACGACTTTCAAAAATGAATAAAATTGCAACAGAACTCAAACAAACATAAAAATGTCTGGAAGGGATTGGAAGCAATTTGTGGCGCGATCTCAAAGCCAAAATTTAGATTATTTAAGAAAAAAATTTAAAGATTGAGATGTCTGTTTGTGTTGTTTTGTTATTTATTATTTTGTTATTACTCTGAAAAGAGAACAAGCAGTACCTATAAGACACACCGGGTAAAGCATTATTTTATTTTCGATATCCTAATTAAACTAGTTGGAAATTGCACGTCAAACGTGGCAAATGTGGTGCGTTCGTAGTATAACTATTTTTACAAATATTTTTTGCACCCCATACTGTACTGAATGTGTATTTTAGTGCACTTCATAAGTGCATGTCAATTTCATTCTGTTCGAAAGTCTCTTATATCCTTAAAATACACTTGAAAAAAAATTTTCCCATTGTCCGTAATGTAACGGAAAACTTTTGACTGTCCCTCTAACTAAACTATGCATCCGATTTTCATATAATTTGAAATAACTCGACAAAACTTTGCAACAATTATATATTTTAAATTTCAGATCATTCAGTTGGTTAGTTTTTGCTCTGTTATATGCGGACGAGCGAACAGACAGACAAACAGACGGACCGAACGTCGACTATAGGTGCTACGTATTTATATAATTACGAGCGCACCTAAAAATAAAGATATTATGAAATTGCGCTTTATCAAAAATGACTTTCAAAAATGAATAAAATAGTGACAAAACGCAAACAAACAAAACAATTATATGTATTATATGTTTATAATCGATTGGAAATAATTTGTTGTTAGATCTCAAAGCCAAAATTCGAATTATCTAAGATCAAATTTAAAGATTGAGATGCGAGTTTGATGTTGAGGTTCTTCTTTTTGTAGTATGAAACAAGCTTTAATTTTTCTAGCATATGACTTAAGATAGATTACTTAGATCACACAGTTGTTATCTTAAGAAGACTTGAACTTACCTCTGTGATGAAGCCAAAAAAATTCATAATGATCTGAAATACTGAATTAACTATTGAAATATAGTACTAATACTTTAAGAAATAAATTTGCAATGAGATTATACATTTTAAAGCCATACTGACAATATGCTTAATTTATACAACAAATGCTCATCATGCCATTATTCATTATCTACAACATGCTGTAATACCATAACCATCCCATCGTTGAGTACAGCTTGTCTTTGCGAATACAGAGACAAATGCTATCTTGCATGTATAGCATAGATACTAAAATATGACTTAGCGAATATAACCGTTCATGAAAATGAAGGGATAAACCGATCCTTTATTGTAGTATATAAAACCGATATGCACATTCTGTACTGAAATGTATGAGCAGTCTGGAAAGTTATTTGATTGCTATAGAACCCCAGTTTTGAAAATTTTGTATAAATGTTTTTCTGATAAGCGTATTTTCATTATTATCTGTAGCTTTAATTTCTTTTCGATCGAAGAGATAGAGTTTATCACAGGGCGCTTTCATGTAAATAACTTGTTTATGGCTAACCTTGTATTTTAGAGAATTTTGAAGGATGCATGTATTTTAAACTTACTGCAAGTCTGTCACTGGTGTTTAATTCTTATTCTACTGCAGCCACATTTTAATATAAATAATCTTTGTCATAAATGTCTAGGAGAATTTCAAGATAAATGCACAACATATATTTTTTATAGCGTTACCAATAGAAAATAAAAATAATCAGTTACATCTATGTCAATTAGAATTAGTACAGCCTTTAAAGCATAAGGTTTTGAAAATTAATTTTAATAAAACAGTTAAACTTTTGTAATAAGTAATATTTTATGCTCTTAGTAACCAGGATTTTTTTTTCCGATGCATTTTTAGGAAAGTTAGAGAAATAAAAACTCAAGTAATTAGACTTAAGTTAGCAATAAATTATATCTTTTCGATTAAAAAAATATATACATTAAACAGAAATTGTAAAAGGTTAAAACGTGTTATTCTCAAATATGCAAAGAAAGATCATTATTTCTGCTGTTTTAGCCGTAGCTGTATTTCCAAATTCCAAGGATTATTTTGGAAATTCTGATGTAGAAATGATGTATTATTGATAGTCCACAAACAAATCTCGTCATTATTTGTATTTTTTAAGTTATATTAATAATTGTACTTCATAAATAATAAAAAAAAGTAATTATAAAACATGGTGATACTCTAAAAAATTCTTTTACTTACGGAAAATTAAACGTTTAGTAATTTTATTAAATTTTTAACTGCATACTTGTTCGAAACAAGTATTTCGATTGTGGCACAGCAGTTAAAACTCGGTATCTGCATTTTTTTTTTTTTAGATATAAAAGCTCTTAATTTTTCAAGAACGTCGTTGATAACATAACAGGGTTCCAACAGGTCAGGGGATTTTCCTGATTTCCACTATTTTCATAGAGACAATCTTGCCTATTTTAATCACATGATTATAAAAGTTGAATTTTTCTACGTAAGAATACTGGTATTTCAGCTAAAAGTGTAGGAACCCCGCATAAACATACGAACTTAGTTCAAACAAGCATAAATAAATATCACATAAAAATGTGCGATACTTAAATAAGCTTCGATTATTTTGTAATATTTAATTTAAATAATAAAAATTGTAACAGTTAAACAAGCTTTAATGATTTTCTACGAATAAACTAAGTTCTGTCTGTGATTAAATAAGACAAAGGGTATTACTTAAATACAGTGATATCTCGCGCACCATACTTTTACGCCTCGCATTTAAAATTTTTCTATATTTAGTAGGTATTTTTCTTATAAATAAAATGGGAATTCTGTGATAATTATTGTAGAAATTGTATTGTACGAGGGGGTATCGTAAACTACTAATTATCACTAGGAAATAATTGAGATAGAAATCTAATTTCCTTTTTAATTTCTAAGGCTCTTCTTTAATTTCTATATAGTCAACATCCAGAGTTATACGTATTTCAGAGCACTTCTTTAACATTTCGAAAACCGTCATTGAAGTACTCTAAAATAAGGGAAAATCCATTGTTCCACATCATTTGTGGTGTCAAACAGACCCAGAAATGTGTTTTTGAGTTCTGGGAATTGGAAAAAGTAGCTTGGAGCTAGAGCAGGTGGATGTAGCCACGTCTCTTAGATTCCTCAACCGAAACTCAACATGAGAAGGGGGGGGGGGGCAATCTGGGAACTCAGCGTGTGGTAAATTAGTTTTCCAAACACTGTCGTAACAAAGAAATCCATTTAGCATTGTTTAAAGTTATGTTTATTAAAAATATTTTTTATTTCCTGGATTTTAAATTAATAATATAATAAAAAAAGTTTATGTATTTAAATCTAAGAAAATTATTTAAAAAATAATCTTTATTATGAAGGGTTCAAACACTAAATGGATTATAAGTATAACTGAGTGTGGAGAAATGTTCCAAAATGTACAAGGACAGAATGGTAATATTCGTGAGAAAGAAAAAAAGCGATGATTTTGTGAAATTAAATCAAACTGGTTTACATTTGTGTTTTAAACATATTTCAAAGACAATAGAATCAATAATTAAAACTTTAATAATTTTCAGTTTAATGAAAACAAAAAAAATATGCTTTCGTACTGCAACATAATTTCGCATAATCTGAAATTTCGTTCATTATTACACCATAAAATGATAAATTGAAAACCAAAGTCCTGGTTAATCATTTCACTCCAAAGCGAGGGGGAAAAACGGAAACTGGGTGTAACCTTTCCCCATAAAGTTGAGAGAAAAACCTGAATCGTGGATAAAACTTTTACCAAAAAATTAGAATAGAGAAAACTTGAATCATGGTTAAACCTTTCACCTGAAAGTTTGATATAAAAAAATGCTGATTCATGGTTAAACCTTTCACCAGAAAATTTGATTAAAAACAACCCTGATTCACTGTTCAAACTTTCACCAGAAAATTGGATTTAAAAAAAAAACTGATTCATGGTTCAACATTTAACCAGAAAATTGGATTAAAAAAAAAAACCCTTGATTCATGGTTCAACCTTTCACCAGAAAACTGGATTTTAAAAAATCCTGAATTATGGTTCAACCTTTCATCAGAAATTTGGATTTATAAAAAACTGAATCATGTTCAACATTTCACCAATATAATGGTATTTGTGAAATCGCCAATAAACTGGTGAAACACATCACCAATATCTCAGTTGCAGCTAAATTTCAGCTAATTTTCACCATTTTCTTGGTGAAACATCTAACTTTATTTTTAACAGTGTGCCTTAACAAAGATGAGTCGCATTCATGATCATTTGGATAGTTACCCTATGATATTTTGTTCAATTTCTTCAATTTTATCTTTCACAACTTGGGGCGTCTGTGAGGGACCTGTGGCCAGTTTTTGAATTCATTTTCCATCTAACAGTGTCATATGATGAACTATCACTTCCTTAAGCCGCAAACATCTCATTTTGAATTTGCCAGGCACTGTAGGAGTGGGGAGGGGGGCAGCCTATTCAAAAGTACTTATATTGGTCCGAGGAATAAGGATTTATGAAGTTAGTAGTCCGCGAGGTTCAAAAGTTTGGATAACACTTTTTTAAATGCTTTCTGTAATACATTTTGATAGTAATAAGAATACTAGGGACGTACAAATGCTTATATCTTTTTTAATATATACTTGGAAATTCATGCGACTTTTATATTTAAAAAAATCTCCTACGAAGGATTTGTCTACAATTAATTTTAACTTCCCAAACATAATAATTTATTCTTATTTGCATTAAATGAAACTTAATTTCTCAAAAAGAGACACTACACATATCAAGCGGGAAATGTAGTCTTAATCTGAAAGATATAAACTAAAATAAAAATAGAACTAGCAAAATAATATATAATTGTACTATATAATACAATGAAAACCATAATACAATAACAATAGAATGCAACGAAAAAATTAAAGGAAAAAATCATCCATATAACAAATGAATGTTGTAATTAAAGGGTCCAATACTTCCACAACACTCGAGTCACGTGATTAAGATTGGTTCGTTTCCACCAGTTATCGGACTGTCATGTCATCAAGGTAAGTAGAAGGGCATCCGGTAGACCAACAAAACCATTTACAATGTTTGAATTAAATGTGCACTGTGCTAAAAGTAACTATTAATGTGGACTCCTAAATAACTTATTCTGTGATAAATTAAATCGAAACTCAACCCGCTTGCACAATACATAAAGATATGATATAAAATATATTTTAAATACTAAGGTTTGTGTTTGCTTTCAAAATTTAATCAGCAATGCAAATTGAGATATTAATCAGCTATGTGCAATATAGAGAATCAAACCACAGTTTAAAACACAAAACAATTATAATTATTGTAGACCAATTTTTGTAGCATTGAGCAATAACGTCCATCTTTCAAAGAATTATGCAACTTTGCTGTATAGTGAAGAAGCGGCCAAGTGTACAAATGCACACAATTTCGTCATTCTTTACACAGGTGACTGTATGCTGAATTCAACGGATAATAGTCAATAATAGTTCATAAATTATGATCCCCAAACAGATGTTTTCTTTACTTAATCAACCCGAGTTTTTTCTAATGTGCAAGAACAATATTTTCCTCAGAGCATAAAGATTTTCTTTTATAATAAACATAAGTATCATTTAATCTTTGTAGCATACTAATACACAGTTTAAATATTTTGTTTTATAATTCTTTTAAACGAGAATTTATACGTGTAAGATTAAAGAGAATATAATAATGCATGAAGGATATTAAATGTTTATGTTACATTAGCTTAAATAAATAAATAATGATATTGAGCTTTTAACATCTACTATTTCGAAATTTTGAAAACAAAATACGCCAAGATGCATGCATGAAAATTTACTTATTGAACGTTTAATCATTTATATCAAATTCGATGAAAAAATATAATAATGTTGGAATACAAAATTAAAAATAAGATAGGTAGTTAAATGTTACGTAATTAAAACTTATCAACTACATCAAAATAATCATTCATACGATATAAATCATTATATAGTTTTCATTTTTTTTTTTTTTTTAACGATACATAGGCATTTATTTTAGTAGAGATTTACAACGATTACTTTCAAGGAAGAATCATTAATTTAAACATAATTTAGGAGTAACTTAAGGGGATTTCTTTTTCATAATGAAATGTTAGTACTATATTTTTCAATGTAATAAATTTATTACCGGTATATTTTATTAAACGAAATTTTAACATTAAAAAAGAGAATATAATTTAAATACGAAATAACAAATTTTCCTTGTCAATGTAGTTGATTGGGTGTACTAGAAATGATTTTGTTTTATGAAATGATTATACACGAAAATAAAAAATAGGGAAAGCGTGTTTCACGTGATTGTAAAAATGCAACTGAAATAAATGTGAAATGCAAAATAAAATTTGCAAAATTACTAAAAATAAATAGAAATTTATGTATGTTTAAAGTATTTTTGAAATCTTCATAGATGCCTTAATTATTGCCACAAACAGGGTACGTAATCATTATTTTTGTTATTTTTTAAAGTAATATTTTATAAATTTCAAAATTAAATTTAAGCACGTATCTATCTTTTAGCTAGGTTTAAATTTTAAAGAAATATTAGCGAATTCAACAAGAAGTTGTATTGAAATATTTTTTGTGTATGAAATGTTCTTATAAATGAAATGTTAACAAAAATTTCTTATAAACTATTTTTTTTTTTTTTTTTTTTTTGAACTGTGCAGTATTATTTCTAACGTGTTTGACACTCTTTTTCACTTGAAAATTGTGAACTGTGTATTAAAAGTGTAACAGATAATTGTGCTAATTGTCTTATATGAATATGTATCTTTAATGAATATTTTATAAATACAATTTATTAATATAATAATTTAATACAATTAAGTGGGCGAAATATTGTTCTACAATACCTTAAAATGTTAATATGTGTATTTAAATTTGTAATTATGAAATTTCTGAGAGAACAGCATTAAGTTATATTGAAATATATATATATATATATATATAAATTTCATTCTGGTATTTAAAATCTACTAAAAAACAACTTTTCAAAAGTAAAAAAAAAGCCAAGCAAAAAAAAAAAAAAAAAAAAAAAAAAAGAAAAGAAAAAAGGGGAAAGTTGTGGCTAAAAAATAGTGTGATATCAAATTTCCAAGCTAATATTATGGTACTTATTTAACATTTTTTATTAAAAATTTACCATATGTAAGTCGAGTACCTAAGTATGCGTTGATAGAAAGCCTTTTCTCCTTTACTTAATACATCATAACGTGTTTCTGAAAATTAATTTTTTTTAATTATGCATGATGGGCTTGGCGGCCATCTTTCCATATTTTACACAATTTTCTAAGCACACAAGTACATTGTTAAGATCGGAAATTCGAAATTGTTGCTAAAGCAAACATTTTATGCTTTTAATTTATGGAAATGAGTGCCTAGAAATTTGTGTCTTAAAATAAAGTTGAAGTAACTTCAGGTTTTATCTTATGATTCTCTTTTTTCGGAGGGGGTTAATTAATTAGTTAAAGCAGTAAAAATCAATTTGTTTTTCTTTTCTTCAAAATAAAAGACTTTCTTAATTTATCTGTCTGTAGCCAAAACTAGAAGTCCAAAATTGTTAATAATGCAAACATATTACGAGCTTGTCTGCTTAGAAATTTGTGTAAAATATGGAAAGATGGCCGCCAAGCCCATCATGCATAATTAAAAAAAATTTATTTTCAGAAACACGTTATGATGTATTAAGTAAAGGAGAAAAGGCTTTCTATCAACGCATACTTAGGTACTCGACTTACATATGGTAAATTTTTAATAAAAAATGTTAAATAAGTACCATAATATTAGCTTGGAAATTTGATATCACACTATTTTTTAGCCACAACTTTCCCCTTTTTTCTTTTCTTTTTTTTTTTTTTTTTTTTTGCTTGGCTTTTTTTTTACTTTTGAAAAGTTGTTTTTTAGTAGATATCAGTTCTTTTTTTTAAACAAATTATATATAATTGAAATAATTCTACTCGCTAAAATTAGTCCTTGTATAGCCTTTATAAGTAGGGAACAAACACAATAGTATACACTTTGTTTACCTATCATTCATTTTTTAGAGTAATTAATAATTTAAAACTAAGGAAAGTCAATTTCTTCTTTCAAAGTATCAGTCTTTCTCAATTTATATCGCCTTAAAATTTTCTATGAGGGATGAAAATTTAGTAAAAATCAAATAGAGTCAAAATAAAATATATATTTACAGTTAGTCTGTCAGTTAATTGTTTGTTCTAACTTTTTTTTTGCTGACGGTTTTGCAAAATAAATTTATCTTTACAAATACCTACGGAAAATCCGAGAATGAAGCCCCGCAGGCATCTAAAGAATCGAAGATCTGTCTAAAGAAGTAAATCTAGCAATTCTAGACATGATGATGAAACATTTTTGATAAAAAAAATCTAAAAATTTAAAGATGTAAACTGTACATATAACTTCATCTTCATTTAGATCGTGTTATAGAGAAGAAAGAATAAATATGTAATTTTACTCAAGTCTGTTTATCCATACCTATTTGCATAAATGTGAGAATATAATTTCGTATAAAAATTCCCGTAAATTGATTATATTTAATAGTCTATTATTAAAGCCGCATAAACATTAGAATAAAATTCTTTGCAGTTAAAAATTGCCTGAAATCTATAGTCTTATCGTTCGTCAAATTTGTTATATGTTTTTTTTAATACCCAGACACCTTTTCTAAACTCTGACCAAAGATCACAGAAATACTGAAATTATCCAAATACTTATACCTTTCTATCGTATTTCTTTTTTTGAGTGGGGGGAGGGGTGAGGAAGGGCGCTTAAGAACTTCGTTTTGTTCTTAGAATTCTGAATTAATCATTGAAAAGATCTGCCTACGTAAGTCTTGTTGCAGAATTTTCATTAGGTAAGAGTTGCATCAACTTATACATCATGTGAATATATTAAATTACTTTTGTAAAATACTAGATGGGAGCCATTGATATTTTCAGAGCATTTGCCTACATTTTAAACTTAAATTATTTACAACTATTCATTAATTTTCTATACGAATTAAAGAAGTCGTTGTTTCCATGGCAACTGTACCTTTCACTATTGCTTGTTTGTTTGATTGAACACATATATATCAGATCACGTGAGGATCACGGCGGGATTTGAACCCGCCCCCACCTACGTTCTCAAGCGATTAGCGGCGTGGTGTCTTATCCACTCAGCCACGGTGGGCCACTATTGCTTTATCTAATACCCAGATACTCAAATTTAACCAGCTGCGCTTAGAATCATGCTCATAACAGAGTACATTTATATGTAAGAGTGGTGACACATATGCACAAGTCGTGTACTCATATTCAAGTTTTTGTCCAAAGTACAGTAACTCAGTTTTCATTAATAGACGTGGAAGATTTCGATTAAACTAACCAAAAAAGTTTAAAAACATTGGCTTTCTGATTTGATTTTATGCAAAATCGTCTTAACCAACCAAAGTTAATGTCCGGGATCCAGAGTGTTTACTGCAAACATAAAAAAAGTTTTCAAAAATGCAGGCTTCTGATTGATCAATCTCATCGCGCTAATAGCGTGAAATCTATCTTGATCCCGGTCTATTCAACGTCCTTTAAATATTCGAGAAAGCCTTGACAAGTCAGGAAAATATCACACAAAGCAGGCAAAACAAAGAAGAAAAATCATTCATTGGCTCGTTCATATCCACGAGCCAATGAATGATTTTGTTCCTTTGCTTTGCCTGCTTTGTGTGATGTTTTTGTGACGCGTGTCAAGACTTACTCAAATATTTAAGGGGCGTTTGTTTATTTCACCACCATGAAGCTATGAAAGGAGAGGAGCAGACATGTCAATCTTCCCGTGTGAAAAACTACATAAAGAAAACGAGTTCTTTCCCCCTCTTCTGCCCTTTTCTCTCTTGATTTTGACCGATAGCAGCCCATTTAGCAGTCTCCATAGCAAGATGCAGCTATATATGGCGGACGCAAGGGGGAGGGTGTTAGCGTGACCAATGACATAATAGGCCAGTTTATGACGTTTAAAAGTCACACGGAGTTGGATCATCTTTACACGATGATTAGTACAAAGCGGTGTGCCGATTTTTTTTTGTGTCCATTGCCGTGTACAGATAATCAACTCCGTGTGACGTGATGAGCTGGCCACACTTAGGAACAGCTTCAAATGACGTCATCTACTTCGAGGCAAACGAAAAAGGACAGGCTACCGCGGCGCTACAGCGTCTAGAATATATAGTGTGGAAATCCAATCAGTCGATCACAGCGATATCTGCAGGATATTTCCCAAAACTCCAAGACAATTTGGTCTAGACGCTGTAACATTTTTTTTTAAAACGTTTTATTAACTTACATTTGACCTGTGTGCTTGGCGTCAAACCCGCTGTAATAATACGATGTTTACTTTGAAATTTGAAAATATATAGCAGATGTCGCTGCGATAATCTCCCTGGATTTCAGCGTCAGTGCACATTTAAGGGATACACTTTTTAGCGGTTCTTGGATAGCAAATTTCCACATTATGTATTCTAGACGCTGTAGCGGTGCATTACACATGTCTCTTTCTTCTTTAAAAAATATCCTGCAGATGTCGATGCAAATGACTGTTTGGAATTCGACATCGTTGTACATTTAAGGGATTCAATACTTTCGCGCTTTTTTAAGTATTGCTGGGATAGTCGATTTCTACAACATATAATCTAGACGCTATAACGGAGCTATAGTTTCTAGAAGATATAGTTTAAAAATCGGCTTATTAAAAAAGTGCTAAAAATTGTATCCCATAAATGTTGAACGAGGCTGAACGACGAATGTCGATTACAGCGACATATGGTAATTCCAACATAACTATTTCAAAAGAAAATGTTTCGCTCAGAGAAGATCTAGAAAATGTTGCTCCTATCGACATTTGTCATTCAGTATTTTTCAATATTTATGGGATTCAATTTTTAGCGCTTTTTAAAGAATTACTGGAATAGCCGGTTTCCACACTGTGACCGTGATCTAGGTAGATTTTTCTGTGTTATCGTAACGAGATTGACCAATCAGAAGCCAGAATTTTTGCTAACTTTTCACTGTTTGCAAAATTGTACCTGGATACCGGCCTATATTTCTAGACGCTATAACTGAGCTCAGGAATAGTACAGAAAGCAAACTCTCTATTTTGATACATTAAGGCCGGGATCTAATTAGGAACAAGTGTGTCTCTATAACGAAGTAGCGACATACGGCCAATAAATGTTTATTGGTAAAAGTGATAAAAACAAATCGTTAAAGTTCTTTACGAGCATGCCATTATCGCCAGGTTAATGCATGCTGAATTATTTCCCTAGTCTAATAGAGATCGTCCATGCGCGTATCTTCTAATGGAGGATATTCCAAATATGGGTCCGAGGCTGAAAAAGTCACGTGGTACCGGTAATTTACCCAAAGAATTTCTAACTGATAGAAGGGAAACAGGAAACTACACTGTTAAAAATATCGTGAAAAATTACCTCGGTTCTTACAGCTTCTCTATTTTCTGACCAATGAGAACGCTACATAAACGCCTATGAAGCGTTCTCATTGGTCAGAATACAGATAGCCTTTAAAAACAGAGGTAATTTTTCACGATATTTTTAACAGTGTACTACTGCTTTCTCCCATGAACTATTTCATTGGCTAGCGGGGATTTACATTACGTAGACGGAGACTTCCCTTCTTTACGCTAGACGTTCTTGCCTTGACCATGTGATCATAACGTAGATTGAATATCCTCTATTCAAGAAAGCGAATTGCCGTACTTTCGACAAAAGCTTGAAATGAGCATGTCTCCTGTGCATATATCACCACTCTTATGTATAAAGGCTCTCTGTTATGGTGTTGTTTCTGATACAGCGCCTAGAATACCTAGTGTGGAAATATGCTATCCAAAGAGTTCTAAAAATTTGTATCCCTTAAATGTGCGACGATACTGCTAAAATTTCAAGTGTCGATCGCAGCGACATCTGTGGGATTTTCGTATTACTATTATTACATTGTATAGACTAGCAATTTCTTGCAGTTGTAGAAAATATCCTGCAGATGCCGCTGCGATCTGCCTATTACAGCAGTATCATTGCACATTTAAGGGATACAATATTTTAGCGCTTTTTTAAGTATTACAGGGTTAGCCGATTTCAACACTATATATTCTAGGCGCTATAGTTTCTGAGCGCTGTTGGTTAAATTTCGATATTCGTGTTTTAGAGTGAGCAATAGAGAAAAGTACTAAAACTATTGAAACAACAACTTCTTTAATATTGAAATGTATAGCAAAGGAGTTCAGAATCAATGCCTTAAATAGTTTCGAATACGCACTGTTGTTATGACATCAATACCCTTCCTGGATGTGGAAATGCAAAATTGTGTTCAACATAATTGGCCGCAATCTATATAGATTTTTCGCTGTTAGCGAAACGAGATTCATTAATCAGAAGCACTTTTGCGAACTTTTCGCTGTTTGCAGCAATGCAGGCTATTGATTGGTGAATCTCGTTTCGCTAACAGCGAAAAATCCATCTGGATCCCAGCCTAAATTTCTGCACTTCATCCATGGCACTAAGAAAATGACTCAAAACTTTTATGACATAGGCCGGGATCCAGAAGCAGCAAAAATTCTCAAACATTCTGGCTTCTGATTGGTCAAACTCATTTCGCTAACAGCGAAAAATCTATCTGGATCTCGGCCATAGTTTTCTTCGATGAAATCAATGCAAAAGGATAATATAAAAAATTTTAAAAGACTTCTAAAATGATTTGGCCGGTTTATCGCTGTTTGGCATAATTTATAAACTTTAAAATTAATTAACAGTTTTTCGCTAATTAAGAATAGAAAATTTGTGTTTTTAAAGCTGAATTTTACAAAAGCACGTAGATTGAGTAAATATCTGTCCAAAAATGCAATCCTTACTTTTTTATGTCCATTATTTAAGTCTCTACCTTGATTGAACCATAAATTGTGACGAAGAAAATAAATCGATCATTTGCAGTATCTCGACGTTATTTTAAAAAATCTATTTCTCTGTTTATAATTAATTTATGAGGATGCATTTGGTCTCAAATTGAAGATATTTTCCATTAGGTCCTTCTGGTTTTGGTTTTATTTTTCTGCGATGATTGGTTCTTTTGATATGGGAAATTTTACGCTGGCATGTTTGGTTGATTTTACATGGAGAAGTTGTCATCAGTATAATAAGCAGTTACGGTGTCTTGCGTTTTATTCTTGGCGTTTGTTTGTTTGGCGAGGTTAGCATTTTTTTTCAGCTTGGCTTGGCAGAACGACCGTCCTGCTTGATACACGTTTTACGTTATATAATGAAAATAAAATCGATTTGAAAATCTTAAAAATATTCACTGATACTTTTTTATATAATACTTTAAAATTATTCAAAAGTTAATACTATAATTATTTCAATCCTTTTTAAAGACTATGTATTAAGCAGATTTTAATTTACTTTTGTTCTGAAACTGAAACGTAAGGCAAAATCTTTGAACGTCTCTAATTCCATAAAAATTAAAGGATTATGAAAAGGGATAAAAATGATAAATATCCGTTTTGAAAAATGTATTTCATTAATATTGTTATTCTTCACAGAAATAATCCTTTGTCGATTGTTATTATTTAGAATTTAGGAAAGCTTAGATTTAATTCCCAATGTTAAAATTATTTGTATAGATTTTAAGCTTATCGGAAACATTCAGTTGGATAAAAAATCTTTTATAAAGCATCGCCAAAAAAAAAAAAAAAAAAAAAAAAAAATTATTAATTTATTATATTATATCGCATTATTTATGTTAATTTTAAAATGCAATCTGCCATTTTTTTTTATACAGAAATAAAAGCATATTTGTGCATTATTTTAATCTGCCACTCATATCGTAATTAAAGGATATACTTTTGTTGTATTTTCATATTTGAGTATTTAAAGCAAATCACAAGAACGGTAGATCTTATTTATCTTAATCGATCGCTGGAATAATCATTGTGTAACTCATTTTTGAGAAAAAAAAAATTCACAGAGAATTAAATTTAGCAACAGAAAATTAAAAACTGAAATACAGTAATTTTCCTTTTTCAGAATTTATTGTCACCCCCGATGAAAAGAATTTTTATATATATATATATATATATATATATATATATATATTATATATATATATGTATATGTATATAAATATAGAAGATAATACAAAACATATTTCAGTTTTAAGACTTAAAACACACGTTTTTATTTTATTTAAAATGACGTCATTCACATCCTCTAAAGAATTCCTCATTTACAATCCAGTCTTAAACAACATATACAGTAAAATATTCATATGACGTCACTATCGCTAAATTAAAAAAAAAAAAAAAAAAAAAAAAAGATGTCACTCAAGAAAGTCGACAAAAAATAACGGCTATCTAATTATTTATATGCCTTCATTTGTTTGTAATACAGATAATTAAATGAAATATAGTTTATGTTTTATCGAATATTATGTTTTATCGCTCCATGTTTTATCGAAATCATTTATTTATATATTTTTTTTTCAAAACAGCAGGTATTTTAATTAATTTTTTTCAGTAGTTATGGGAAAATGGCAACAAAAAGATATAATTATTATTTTCCAACTATTTTTTCTTTATTTTTCTACAGAAATAGAGTACTTGAGCCGCCAAAATTAATGAAATGGCTCTAAATAATAATAATAATAATAATAATAATAATAATAATAATAATAATAATAATATATCAAAAAATAAATCGAGATGAAGTTTTCAAACAAATTGCATTAAAAAGTATTTTTTTTTCCCAATACGATCGTATAAAAATCAAAAATGTGCGATGCTTAGAGATTTAAAAAATTGCAGTAGGTTATTTAACAGTACAATGATAAATCTGCTTTGTTTTATGGCTGGCTTATACAATAGAATGTTATTTTTTGGATACAACACTTTATTTGCTAGGAGAAAGAAGTAGCATATCGGGGGCTAAAATTAAAATATTCGGATTTAACAATCCCAATTCTTTCTCATATCTCATACATGTTAATACTTGAAAATTCGCCATCACAGCGCTAAAATTAAATGACAATTTATGCTCATAATGATAATTCTAAAAGATCTATTTGTATGAAAGTGTAACAGAATATGATGTTTGATTAAATTCCGTACCTTAGTTTTTGAGATAGAGCTATAAAAAAAAATCGTGAAAATTGCAGCATACCATCGCCACCTATTTGTCGATATACACCAAGCCTCAACAGCAACAACTTGTGTCAACGTGTAAATGAATCGGAAATTTTATAAAAATGCGTGCATTAGTTCTTGAGGTAGAGCTGTTGCTGAAATTTGAAAATTGTAGCGAAGCAGTGACACCTGTTGGGCGATTTACACCAAAAACTAATCAGCACCAATTTATATTCAAATTTAACTTAATCTAAAATATTCTTAAATTCCGTGCATTATTTCTTAAGATAGAGGGCCCACAAAATTTTTGTTACATGCAGACAGATATTTCATAAACCGTCAAATCATGTTCAGGATCTTCTAAAACGTATAAATCCAGGGAAAACCGGAAGTCAAAAGTTTTCAGGCATCCAATACTTTCCTATTTTAAAGATAGACGAATGTTAAAAGACTTGAAAGCGTATCGAATGCACGGAGCGGCTATTTTGGTCGAGAATTGATTCATTGCACACAATTTTGTACAGCGGTAGATGCCATTAAAACACCGAACGCACGTTTTACGGTTGTTATGTTTCACAATTTATAGCAGCTTAAGGTCGTAGTACGTCCACAATGGTCGTAGTTAGTAACCGACAGAATAAACCATTCGGACTTGTGCAAAAGCGTACTTTCCAATCTTTGTATATATTTTTAAGCAATAACCACCATATAGTTTGTAAAAAAAAAGCATAGTTGCTAATCTTCGAATTATTTTTAATAAATTATCTTCCGAAATTTTCAAGAGGCAATAAATTTCTAAATTTTTTAGTTGTTCTGAAATTAATTCCACTTAAAATACGAAAATTCTTTTTCGATACAAAATTTCTGGTAACAGTTAAATAAAAAATAACAAAGATTGACAGGTATGCCTTTGCGCATACCCGAATCATTCATTCGAATAGTAAATTCCTTCATTCTGCCCATCAGTTGTCGTAGTATTCACTCAGTATATTGAAGATGAGTACTTGGGTAGGTAAAATTCTACAAAAACTTCAGTACAATACAAACTAGTGATAAATGCAACGTCACTGCACATAAAATCTGTATTTTGAGGAGATTTTCGATTTGTTTAGGTAATACAACAGTTTGTTAGGTAAAGCAACAACAGCACAACAACACGTTAACACATAATTTAAAAATATTTCTTAAATATTTTTCAACCCGTTGTTCGTAATCTACTCAAGGATAATTATTATAAAACTAGTTGCAACGACAGGCGTCGCCAGGATCTCTAATAATATTCTTAAGTGAATCTGACATTTGGATCGCAGGTCCGTACAGAAAGGAAGTACTTGAGTATAGTTCTTTAATCTGTTACTTGAAGCCGAATAAAATATACTGCTCGATTATGGACGCTTCCAAACAAAATATGGACTTTATTTCATCGAATTTATGTGCATAAAGTTTGCATATATCAGCTGTTATTTCATATTTAATGTCGCCAAAAACTCTGTATTTTCTTTTACAATTTTTCAGATTTAATATAGAAAAATATATATAGTAAATCACGACTAAGCTCAATTTTTTATATTATTAAATAGTTTAGATTATTATCTTTTCGTTTCAATTGAATTTGACTCCCCTGAGGAGTCCTCCCAGTTTTTTGAATTGTTTTTAGCTTATTAAGTCTAAGTAAAAAATTTTGAAATTTTAGTTCAAGTACCATTTTCTTTTTATCAAAGACAGCATAATTTAAGTTAGTCACATATGTAAACTTTTGCACCATTATGCAACGGCAACAAGATTTAAAATTTAACGAAAATGTGAATTTTGTTGAAACTATTTTGTTTATAGAGGACAATTACCATGAAGAATTCATGCAGTTTTGCAAGTGCGAAATCTTTAAATTTATGACCAAATTTGTGCAAAAATTGCCAGTTGTATGTAGATAGCTCAGAACAAAATCCTTCTATATACGTGGGCTGTATGATAAGTACCTGGCCTTGACAAGAAAAACACATTTTTATGTCAAAAATGTACTTTATTTTTCAACATAATCTCCTTTTAGTTAGATTCACTTAGCCAAACGTTTTTCTATTTTTTTCTATTCCCTCTAAAAAATACGATTTCTGCAACTTTTCAAAATAGGCGTTTTTCTTCAGCAATATCCTCATCGTTAGAGCCAATTTTTTTCCACCGAGCCGTTTTTTCATATTTGGATATAGAAAATATTCGCAGGGGCTAAATCTGGCGAATATGGTGGATGCAGAAGCAGTTCGTAACCTAATTCATAGAGTTTTGAATTGGCGATGACACAGGTGTGAGCGCATGCATTGTCTTGATGAAAGATATTTTTTTTCTTCGCCAAATGCGGATGTTTTTCTTTCACAACATGGTAGAAACTATCCAATGAGTTGGAATAATATTCTCCATTAATCGTTTTACCTTTTTCAAGGTAATCGACGAGAAATATGCCGCATGAATCCCAAATTACTAATAGCCATGACTTTGTTTGCAGATAAAGTCGCTTTAGCCTTTTTGGGGGCAAGTTGGCCGCGGAAAACCCACTGTTTGGACTACTGGTGTACAATGATAAATCCATGTTTCGTTAACAGTTATGAATCGACGCCAAAAATCATTTTTATTTCACTTTAACTTCGCCAAACATTATTTTGAAATTGGTTTACGAGTGTGTTTAATGGCAATAGTGAGCAATTGCGGCACCCATTTTTTAGAAAGCTTTTTCATATCCAAATTTGTTGTTAAATTTTTTTACACCCATTCAATTGAGATGCCCACAGTCTCAGCAATCTCGCGCACTTTCACTCTCTGAACATTTATCACAATATCATGGATATTTTCAATCGTTTCTGATGTCGTAACCTCAGTTGGGTGACCTGGACGTTCAAAAATGCTTGTACGGCGCGTTTGAATTCCGCTGTCTAATATTTTATGGTTGGTAACGAAGGTGCAGAGTCTCCATAAACTTTTCTGAGTTCCGCTTTAATCTCATCAATTGTTTTCTTTTCAAAAACAGGTTTTGTATCACTGCTCAATATTCAATTTTTTTCATTTTTCAAATATTACCAAAGTTGTTTTATTCAAATGGCTTCAACTCACAAACTAAACAACTTAGTGACTTGGCAAATGGCCAGATTGATGTGAAAGATCACTTTTGCGAAATAAATCCTTTTTTAAACTCTAGTAGCACCATCTCTGGCCGAGGCCAGGTACTTATCATACTGCCCTCGTATAAAAAAAAGTTTTGATTTGGAAATGGACCAATGAAAATCTGCGTAGATCATCCGGGTATACTCCTACTAGATCGGCATTCATATTTTTTATGACCGGGTGTCTTTCTTCGTTAATATTAAGAAAACTGTTTCATACAAAAATATGAAAATCAGTGATATTATAGAGACATGTTTGATAAACACGCTGATGCAGACAGTTTTTAAATCGAATAATTATTTTAAGAGATATTGTTAACGATGGTCAAAATCGTTCCGTCAAAAAAATTTCATAGGAGAAAAACTATACATAGGAATTTAAACATTTTTAGATCATTTTATACATTGGAAGTTCCCGATGTGCAGACTGCAATTATCGTTTTAATTTGTCTCAATTTTTGAGGATTTATTTCCATTTTAAATTCAAATTTTCAGCATTTCGAGAGATATTTTTTATACATTTTAGAAAAGGGCAATTATTTTAAACTGTTGCCAATTTTAAAAACAGCGCAAAGAATAATATTTCTTTCAAATAAAATATTTATTTACACGTGGCTATTATAAGCAGGAAAAAACTTTCAAATTAGAATTAAGTGATTAGGTGTTAAAAATCAGGATAATATTGAAAATTACATAATAAAAACTACAGTTACACGTGAATTTTAAAAGGGAAAGAAAATTTTTAAATACTAAATTCATTATTATGAGTTAAAAGTCACAAATGAAGGAAATTACGTCATGTTTAAAAAGGCCAAATAAATAAAAATTGGCAAAACACGTTAAATTAAAAAATATATTTGCACGAGACATTTATTTCATATTTTGAGATAATCTTTTCAACTATTATCGTGAATTCTAAGACAGTGCAAATAATATTTCCTTTCTAACACCAAAAGTATTTTCATGTGAATATTTAAAAGAGAAAGGAAACTTTGGTGGAAATTACGTCAGATTTAAAACGATACATTTAAAAGAACTTTCTCATAGCGTTGTTAAAAAGTGCCGAGAGACAAAGACTCTGTGTACTTCACTTTACATTAGCTTACTTTCAAATGTTTAACTAATTTTTAACACTTTCCAACAAAGTTGAAGAGTGTTATTGATTTCGGTTTGTCTGTTCGCGCTCTAACTCTCGTAAATATACACGGATCGCACAGAAATTTTTGGTTATTGACGTTTAGCCTAGCACGAACCCTATTTCAAATAAAGTTTGTAGCATGTTTAGTTCATTTACAGGGACAGTTAAAAGTATTCCGTTACATTACGGCCAATGGGAAAAAATGATTTCAAATGAATTTTAAAGGTGTTACACCCTTTCAAACATAATAAAAAATATATGCATTTACGAAGTGCACTAAAATATGAAGAATATTCTGTAGCATATGCGGTGCAATGAATAGTTACTATTCATTTACAGGGCTACACAAAAGAATTCCATTACAAATGGTATTGGGGGAAATTGTTTTCGGCGTATTTTAACTATGCAAATTCATATATAATAAAATTGATATACGTCGGTGAGGCTTACTTAAGTTATTTCGTGTATAATACGAAGTGCATAGCATTTGCAGGAACATACAAAACATTTCAAACAAGTATTTTCTATCCGATTTACTGTATATTAGAGGCGATGGCAGGGAATGCATTTTTAATTATGATATGCGCTTTTAAGTTTCACTATATTTATGCATACGATATAATGTGTGTAAACGTTATAGTTAATATACAAGGCTACGCAAAAGAATTCGTAAAGGTTACTTAGTATGACCGTAAAATGCTGAAAGGTGGGTTTAAAATTAAAATGTGTTATGCTGAACTGCATGTAGTTTTCTATGAAATGTTTTTAAAACATAGATAAAATGATATACGAGGCCGCCTATAGATGATAGATTATGGAAATGCGATTTCAGTAGTTTTAAGAGTGATTTAGTTTGAATTAAAGTTTAGCTAAATAGTGGCATGTAATAAAGGTACTAGGTAAACAACAGGGCTGAACAAAAGTATTCAAATATGTTTTCATCTATTAGTATAAATTGCTGAAAGAGAAATTTCAACCTGTTATGCGTTTTCTTGCTAAAGTAAATTTTCTATTATATAGTATATATATCAGCCTACTGATCAAATACAGGGCTGTTCGGAAGAATTGGAATAAATATTTGGCTATGGATGGTAACTGATGAAATCAGTTTTTTAAATGTTTAGTTAGTTATTTTATTTACCTTACTTCCCTAAATAACGAAGTTTTGTTAAAGCTTTAAGGGATTGTTGGAAAGTGTTTCATAATCTATGCCGTACTCGTGATTTTTCTTTGTTGTTTTTAATCAAAGACAAAAACAGCCATTGTATCTCTTAGCAGCGGCTGATTTCGTCTTAAAATTCTCCAATCAAAGAAAAATGAATGAAAACCCGTTTACAGAAAGACCGTCACTGTTTTTTTTTTTTTTTTTTTTTTTTTTTTTTTTTTTTTTTTTTTTTTTTTTAAGGCCGATGAAATTAGCATGCTTTTAGAATTTTGGGTGTCTGAATGGGGATTGGCGAGCGTAGCTCGTAGGGGGCAGTGCCCCGTAGTGATTTAAAATATATTAATTGGCTTCAAATTTCAAGTGGTTACAAAATTGATCCAAAAAAATTCTACGAATTCAGATTTAATACAATGCAAAACATAATGTAGGCATTTTCTCATGATATCTTATGATACCCATTCTTTACCTAAGATATTCTTTGCAGAGATATATATATATAAATATACAACACAGCAATTTTCATTAAAGCTGTCGATTGTTTGCCCCGTATCTTAAATTTTAGAAAAATAAATTTTAGGATTTGTTATAATAATACAAAAATAGTTTTATCAATTTAGTTTCCACAATGTTAACAAAGTATCATTAAAATTATCAAGAAAAACGTAAAATCATGCATCAATCAGATTGTGAAACATTTTTCAACGCATTCTGACTACCATAATAAAACTTCATTGCTTAATAACGTGAAAAACGATATATAAGTAGTAATTTGTAAAACACATACCACGTTTGAAAACATATTTTCAATCAAAGTTGAAAAAATAGCTGAAGATTTTATACATCCATGTATATAAACTATAGATTTATCATATAATTCGCAATAGGCTAAAATTTAGAGCAGTTAGTAAACGCGTAGCACACATGAGAATTCCTAGTCAGCAATTTCCGTCAATAAACGGAAATGTACTTCAAATGTTTTGTGCGGCCCTGTATATGATTTGTAGAATTTATACACATTAAATAGTATGCAATTTTTATAATTTAAAAATGTGTTCCGCAACTGAAAACGCACTTCCATCAATTATTGTTCATACAGAGAAAAAATAACTGATTCATTTTGTGTGCCCCTGTACATGAAAGAACCATGGCATATTATATTCAATAGTAAGCATCTTATGGTGTACGTCAGAGATATATATCAATTTAAATACTTTTGAAATCGTGTAACATGAACAAAATACACCACAAAAAATTTTCCTCCATAGACTGTTATGTAATATAATTCTTTTTAATGTCCCTGTAAATGAGCGATAAATGCTGTCCATACCATAGCATTCTATAGCAAGTACCTTGTAGTGCACTTCATATATATGTATATAAATGTCAAAGTGTTTGAAATTATGAAACATCATTAAAAACCACCGCAAACAATTTTTCCCCCATCGGCAGTAATGTAATAAAATACTTTTGAATGTCCATGTAAAGAAATTATAACTGCTACACGCTACATTTTGCAATACCTGACGTTCAATATTGAATATCAATGACATTTTTCCATTTCATGGCGATGCGAATATTGACGCCAAAAATAATTTTGGCCAGCTAGAATCGACAAATCATATATCGTGCATCGCCAGTAAGTCGAGCTGTCAGGGATGTTTGACTCTCTAGGCCAGTGTTTCTCAACTTTTTTATTTCACGGCTCACTTAAATCTAGAATTAAATTTGTGCGGCAGACTATGGTGACTTAAAAAAGAGAAGGATTATCTATCATTACATAAGAAATGGTTACATATAACTTTTAACTTATTTACTATCACAAACAAAATGGGCCACCCAAACAGTATAAAGGAAAAGAAAATTATTTTAAATAAAATTATTTTAAATACTTTTTTTTAATATGCATTAACATTTATAAGCAGATGAAACACAGTTTTAAGCACCTTATTAACCCTGATTTCGATATCATTCAGCATATCGTCATCAGAGCAAAAATAATCATGGGACTTCCCCATATATATGGAGGAGAAGCAGATTTGAGGCATAAGCAGGGACTGACAAAAGTTAAAAATTTTTAGGCGCCAAGAAAAATTCTTAGGAGCCAGCTTGAAGAATCATTTCTCTGACTTAACTCATTCACTGCAAAATGGGACACTGGCTACTCATAATCGAACTCGGCTATTTTTGAGTGATCTATGTGTCATTTTGCAGTGAACAAGTTAACTATTCAATGAAAAAATAAAACTGAGCAAAACTTTTAAGATACCACTTTTACATTATAAAAATTAAATAGAAACAAACTATGAAATTAAACATTAAAACAGTAGACAAATTTATATCTTTACCTTTAATTCCCAATAAGAAATTTGCCTTTGAGATTTTGATTTGTAATAACATTTGTCCATTTGTCATTTTTTTTTAAAATACATCTGACAACTGCACATTTTGGTACATTCCATTTAATGAAACATCATTTTTTTTTCATTTTCTGCGGAGTATTTTTAAGTTTTTCTAATCTAAGCACGAATCTTTCAACATGCACTTTACAATGGCTTATCAAAAACTCTGATTTCTGAAAATTTAAGTAGAGTTGTTGCGCCGGTATGGTATATTTTCTTCCACTGCAAATATTTGCGCTATTAAAAATAAATATTTTCGCACATGGAATTTTTTTGGTTAAAGTAAAAAAAAAAAAAAAAAAGTTAATAAGTAGGTAAGAAAGTTAGTCGCCAAGAGGAACTTTTTATTTGCCGGGCGACCTGGCGCTGGGGTTTGTCTGACCCTGGGCATAAGGGTTATTGATCGAAAGAAGTGCAGGAAATTGCAGGCAACAGCCAAGAGCCAATTAGATATTCGTAGGTAAAGGAACTGGTAATGTGGAAAAATATCTTAATTCGTCAGTAATTTGTCACATTAGCATATAAAGAAATTGTCTTTTTAAAAATTACAATACATTCTGTGTAAGATAAAATCTTCGGATAGGCATACTATTAAATCATTTTTCAACGATCTTTTCTTCTGCATTTTAAATTAGGGCAGGGTACACAGTGAGACACAGTACACAGTGAGAGAAAAATTATTATGGTCAAATGGTCAAGATTTTTATTCTTTTGAAAAAATTTTTGCTTCAATTTTTTACATCTTTAAGCTACACAAATGCGCTACACATTAATGTATAAATAGTTTTTAAAAAAAGTTATTTATAAAAGCACAGAAGCAACATAACAGAGTATCGAAAATTGTCTCACTGTGTACCACAAGTAGTACACAGTGAGACAATGTATATATTTTCATAAATCATACATTTTTACACTCTATCAATAATATTCTGCAGTTTATGATTTCTAATTAATATTTCTAGGTTTTCAAAATATTAAAAATATGAGACTCGGGTGGACAATGGCAGACCTTGGGCTACCTTCATGCAAATTTTCAGCCTCTTACGTTTAGTAAATTTCCCTAACCATCGCACGCCCACAAATACAGAGAGAAAGAGAGAGAGAGAGGGAGAAAAGCCTTATTTTATTAATAAATAACTTTTTAAACATCAGAACCACATAGTAGGTACACAATAAGATATGTCTCACTGTGTACGACAACTGTGTGTCTCACTGTCGTTTTGCCGAAATAGTCTATTATTAGATATAACTGGGTTTGGTTAAGTAAATATATGTCATATTGAAGGAAATAAACTTTAAAATATACGTTTATGTAAATTTAACCACTATAAAATAAGGAATTATTTACTATTTTGTCGGACGAGTTACTGAAGTGACGAAACTACATCCACATGTTGCATAAGATCGTTATGTTTTCGCAGGTCGTTCGAGGTCGTTATGTGTGTGTGCCAGCTTGAAGGAAAAGTTACAACTATATGCCAAAGTGGCAGCTGTCTCACTGTGTACTCCCCTACCCTACTCTGCAGAGTTTCCCCACTCTGAAGAAACATGATTTTTTTTTCTGAACGACTTTATCTCAAGATAGGTAAAACCATTTTTAGGTTTTACTCATATACTCTTATAATGATTAAGAGAAGAAAAATCTCCCAAATAAAGTAAATTTGAGACACTAAATATTATTTCAAAGTCAATCGTATAATATGAAATGTCGGACATCAGAGATTCGAAATTTTAAAAATTTCATGCCACTTTGATCAAAAGTTTCGCGGCATACCTGAGATCTTTTTAAGGCGCACTACTGTGCGGCAGCACACTGGTTAACAACCGCTGTTCTAGAATTATTGAAAAAAAAACAGGACTGCAAATATTAACGTGTAAACTGCTAGTATTATAGAAAATGTATGGTAAACACGTTGAAGTAGACATTTTTTTAATCGAAAAGTTATTTTAAGACCTAGTTAATTTTTAATTCGGTTAAAATAGTTCTGATAAAGAGTGTTATAGGATCAAAAACTATACATACAAAATTAACTTTCTTTCGCTTGGTGTGCAGCATTGTAAACATGTTTTGAATTTGTCTAATTTTATTTCGGATTTTTTATTGAAAGTTTCATTATGTGAATCGAGATTTAATTCATAATTTAAAATAGTCCATTTTTACCTAATGTTGCTAATACATATAAAAAAATAACACTATTTAAAATCACTTTTCAATATAAAAATATATTTATGCATGAATTTTCTAAAAGAAAAAAAAAAAAACCTTAAGCATGCAAAAGTATTAAGTTGTAAAATTTGCGCTATATTTAAAACGTCATATTTAAAATCATTTTCTCATAGCATTTGGAAACATAGTATTTTTAATTAAAACAAATATTTAAACATGACTATTAAAAGAAAAAGAAAACTTAAAAATTAATTAAAGTATTTCGTGCGAAAAATAGCGAGGAAAATAACGTTCTTCTTTAAAACGATACATTCAGACTATCGTACACTGTTAAACATTTTGCAGCATTCTGGCAGGTCATTCGACCGTTTTTTGAAAAAACGGTTTCATAACCATAATTTAACTATATTCTGACCATAAAATGGCCAATAATATGGTCAGAATAGTGTTAAATTACGGTTGTGTAACCGTTTTCGGAAAAAACGGTCAAATGACCTGCCAGAATGCTGCAAATGTTTAACAATGTACTTAAAACGACTTCTTAAGACATCTAAAACAAAACTTTTCTTCTAAACATTATAAAAGCGCATTGAGTAGCGTAGTTTACACAACAATTTTATATAAACTGATTTTCAAATGTGTAATTATTTTTTCGTAAGGAATCTCGAAAAAAAAAATCAACAGCTGTCGCAACCACAATGGATGAGTCGTTGAGCACCGAATGCCCCAGTCAAAGAGAAGTCAATGTCAACCCAATTACAGAACATCGTCACTAGTCGTACTAATGTTATTCAATCTTCCGTAATCGGGTGATCTCTTTAAAATAGAGCAAATTAGCTTGTTTTTAGAGTGAAAAGTTTTGAAAGTGTGAAGCGCAGAGTAACCTAGCTTTTCAAATGAAGCTTTGTTTCTGGTGTATATTTTCCCAAAAGTTTTTATTTCATGGAAGAAAATTATTAAAATAAAATATCCAAACTATACAAAAATCATTAATTCAAAGTAAAATTTACAAATATTGTTCCAAAATGTCAGTAGAATTCTGTTTTAATAATTAATTATTTTTCAATGTATTGATTCAGTATTTAAAGACTGCTTTAGAAAATATTATACTTTTTTGTTTCCAATGACTTCATAAAATAACACAAAATTCTTATCTTAAATCTGTTTAATCAAGCGCAGAAGATTTTGATTATAGCTTGATAAATTGTCTATACATGCAAATTTCACTTGTAAAATTTAAAGAAATGATGAAATAAAAGGAAGATAGCGAAAATGATTATGATAATGTTAAAATAATGAATTAAAGTTGTAAAAAGTTGCTTAGATTAATTAGATAAAATTTAAGATAGTATATTAGTTCTAAAAGAGTAAATAATATAGGTTTTTTTTATTGTTGTTGTTCGTAGAAGCTATTATTTACGACGTTCTTAATCTAAGCTAATAAATGCAGTAATCTTTCAAATAAGCGATATTTAAGTGGGTGTTAAAAAAAATATATATATATACGATAAGAACACTTGATTAGCGAGTTTTGATGGTGTCCAAAAGTTTTCTGTAATCTATTATATCGATATCACATCGAAGTGTTTTATTTCACTTTATTTTTAGCTATTTTTATTTATAATTAAAATACTGATTGTTTTGTGTGGGATTCCGTGTTACAGTGGATTAGAGGATTTTCATTTTGAGACCTTTTAGATTTATGTTTAGAATGCCTTTTAACCCTAAATATTCTACTTTCTAGACAGGTTTGAGAAATAAATATTTTAAGCTTATAGGTTTATTTTATGTATCAGCTATAATTACAAGAACACCAGTTTTTTTCTCAAAAAGTGGCGATTTTAATAGCCGATGATTTATTGAATAGTTTATGCCTACTTCTGCCAATGCCATGGAGGAATTCATAAATAATTCTGGAGAAAGCTTATTTGAAACAAATGGAAACAGATAAATTCACATGACGGAACAAACAACATCAGTGAAAGACTAATTAGCCAAACAAACACACACACAAATAACTAGTCAGGAAGAAAGGAAAGATCTTGCATCGCCGAAAAAGACATAGAAAAAAAAACTATGGGAAATGAAAATGACGGTTTTAAAGATAATGTGAAATAAGTTGCAAAACACTTTGAACAGAAAAATATTAGCTTGATAAGAAAGCCTTGCAGCACCTTTTTTTTAACTTAAAATATTTTTTTTTTCTAATGACGAAGATCGAGAACATTCGAGAGCAGTAATAGCAAGACTAGTCTAGAACCTTCCATGCTACAAGGTATAAAAACCATTCAGTTGTTCCGCGCAGGCAGTATGAACAAAGGTGGATCACACGCAATTGGAGCGATTCTTTATTACGAGTTTTTGCAAGGGCATTCTGAAAGAGCGTCAGCCGCTAATATGCGTAGTGCATTCATGCCTAACGGTGTTCATTATTCAGTGGTATCCCGTCGATATCAGCGTTTTCGTTCTGGTGATATATCGTTTTGAGTCGAACCTAGGTCCAGCAGGAAATCAAGTGTAGAGGAGGAAGAACTGTCTTATAGATGTAATACAGTTATACATGCATTCGTTACTGTATAATCTTTTGTTGTTAAAATAAATATTTTTATTTTTACATGTCCTGTTTGTTGCTAGACTTTCTTACCAACCCAATATTATATTTTTGTGGATTATTCATATTTTCTTATATGACATACTGCTTTCCTATGTTCATATCCTGTTCATCATTAGAATGTTATCATTTGTTCATATATTTGTGATTTCATCTTTATTATATATATATATATTAGACTTTAGTAACTCTTTATAATAAGTAAATGCGTGAAAACATTTCCTATATTTTAAACTAGCTGGCTCAACCGGCTGGCGTTTCCCGAGCTTCTGTTGAATGATCCTGAAACGAACCTCAGATTTGTATTATATTATACGTTTAACTCCATTTTGTCAGAATTTATACTTTTAAATGAAAAAATCGCGAAAATATATTGAATTAAAAGTATATACTATTAGGTATTTTATTTTCTGTGTGATTTGTTTTTTGGAGTCTATGTGTAGCGAAAGTGAACAAAACCGCGACGAAAGATTTCGTCGACATTTCACGCATTTATTTTTAATAAAAAAATATTTCTATCCGTCTGAACATTTTAAATTTTTTATAGGTGTTGTAAATATGGTCTATTGAGATGCTCTAAAAATATTGTGTTAAAATACGGATATTTAGTTACTTTTAGCTTCGAGAAAATGTCATCTCCGTGTCCGCGATGTGACCTGCGTTCCACCGGCGTATTTCAAATAGTTAATATTCATATTTTTAAACCATTTACACCATCGATTAGAAGAAAGATTTGCCTATAAGAACATATTTTATATTGGTCGGTATCTCTAAAATTGCGCTCTAGAAGTGCGTTGAAATAAGGAGGAAAACGTTTTTTTGGAAAAACATTTAAAAATTTTTTTCAAAGGGTTAACTGCGACATTTATTTGAATTGATTACGGCAATTGACTCATTTTAGTACGATCTTTCGGAATATGGCTTTCAGTTTTAACTGTATCGAGAGGTTGATTAGCTTATTAGAAAACTCAAATAAAATAAAAATCTGTCTTTCGTTAGCCTCCGATGGGTATATGGATTTGTGCGCATGCGCAAGCGGCGTCCTTTACTAGGTATCAAATAGATTCCTTATTGATAAGAGTCAGTTGCGATGCTGAATTAATAACTCAACTAATTATTATAAATTTAAAATTCTCAGTCCAGGTGCAGCAGGAGCCACATTTGGCTACCCTCCGAAAGCTTTTCATTCTCATATGTGCCGTAGATTTCGCTAGCCATTGTGGATACACCCTCACACACACACAGACAGACACACAGAGTGAAATATTTCTTTATTAGTATAGATATCGTTAAATGCTGCTTAAAGAAAAAGTAACTAATCTATTAGAGTTTAGTGTAGTTTAGATTTTTTTAATTGATGTCAATCAATCATAAAAAAAAATTGTGCAAGCTATATCTTTTAACCCTTTCCGGCAAAGAAAAGCTTTGTTTGTAAAATGATGAAATGACTGACTGACACGAGAATTTACAAACAAATTTTTAGAAATTAAAATCTCATTACTCTAAACTTTCATAGTAAAAGCAAAATTTTATTAAAATGCTGTTGATGCCGTATGTAAGTTAGGAATTAAAATTAGGTGATCCCGACGTGTGATCACTGCGCCGGAAAGGATTAAAATAATTACAAAATAGATCACAGTAGCAAAAATAATATTCATAAAGCATTCGAAAACCAGTACAGTGAAATTTTAATAAAAATTTATAAACAATTAATCATACTTCCAAGTAACTGGCAAAATAAACTTTTATAACATTTTCGGCAATTTCGTAATATCTTATTTTTCTTATTAGATTAAATAAAATAAATTTTAATGAGATATTTCTTCAGTTAAATATCTAAGTCAATTCATTATACGACCTATAAAATAAATAACAGGATGAATGAAAAAGTAAAAGCTGTCAACTCTTAAATACTGCTCAATATTTAAGTACATATAAGTGCACTCAAAAGAACATGTCTACTAAAATAAAACACTGCAAAATCTTATACGAACCCCTTACAAACATAAAAATGAAAAGAAGGATTTCATTCAGTTAAGCCTTTTAAAGGTTTCTTATCTGAAAATGTATTAAAATCCAACATGGAAATATGACAAAAGAAAGAAATGATGTTGGAATACTTAAGTAGTTTTTGTTAATACATATCTCATGAATAAAACACGTTTGTTCCATTTTACTGATTTGTTTATTTACTAGTATTCAGAGGGTTCGTACGGGTACCGCTATTTTCAAGACCAAATATCAGTATTTTTTAACAGAAAAAAGAATCCAGTTTAATCGCGTGAAATTTCGCTTTAATTAAGGATACATTTTCTATAAGAAATTACTGGTACGGAAGAATTTCTTAGTCTGAAAATTCAAGGACCCGTACGAACCCTGGTTCACTTTACCAGTGCGTACTGTGAAAAACAAATTATGCTGACAAAATAAATATATATTTCTTAATAAACACAGTAATATGACGTACAAAATAGCCAGAAAGAATGCCGTAGTTCTTTTTTTAAAGCATTAACCCATTAAACGTCGCCATATTAGCAACATAAAATTAAAACTGCTTTTAAAGGGTGTCCTGAAAGTCCATGAAACATTTTAAATTTAAATATAAAATCTAGTAAATGTCAAGAAAAACAGAAGTACGGTTTGGACTAAAACGCTTCTCAGGATGAAAAGTTTTCTTCAAGAAAATGAAAATAATTAGTTCCAAATTTCGATCATAAGTGGCGCCACTTGTCCGTACGTTTGGTTTTTAAGCATGCGTTTTTTCTTATTTTCACACTACTTTCAATTTAGTTTCGGAGTATCAACCTACGCAATTAGCTTTTTGCCGGGAGTCTTCATCTCTGTGTCACAGCATCAGAACTAATCTGAAAATCAGAAATACACGAATGTTTGAAAGCAAACATAAGGACAAATGATGTCATATGTGATCGCAGTTGTGAATAATTTTCTTTCTGTAGAAGAAATCTTTTCATCTTGGGAAGTATTTTAGTCCAAACCGCACTTCTGTGCGACAATTACTTAATTTTATATTCAATTTTAAACTGTGTCAGAGACTTTTGGGACACCCTGTATAATGTATTAGGTATATTAGTTACCCCTATTATGAAACAAGCTACTTTTTTTGGAACAGATGTCATAAGTTCCCACTGCCGCCATCTTGGATTTTTTCTTGGCGTGAAAACACCTTTTCCGCCAAGTAGTAAATGTCGCCAAGCACCGGTTTATTCGCATGTTTCGCTTAACGAAAATAAAATGTAAATAATAAACAAAATTCGCTAAAGTGGCAATCAGTAATCGTGTATAAGTCCTTCGCGCACATTAACCGAAAAAAAAAACATCACTGCATTCAGCAGTTCTCGCGGTGTAGCATTCTCAAAATTCAGCAGTTCTCGCTTTCTAGCAATCTCAAAATGTAAAAAACTCTTAAAGCAGCAAAATATGCATAAAATTATCAACATACCTTAACAGACATCTGCTTTCTTGAAAGCTCCAGCACGAAATCTCTCTCATAACATCACCGTCACTTTCCAAAATAGGCTTATGAATACGCATTGACACACTATCAACAAACCAACTTTTCTTGTCAAAATTTCCTCAAATTTCTTAATTATTTCAGCAAAAGCATTTAAACGGATTGCAGAAACCATAGTCAGTCAAACATAACCAATAAATTTGACATAAAAATAAAAAGACAGAACGATACAACACAATATCAAAATACATCCACAAAATTCACCACTTCTCAGGGGTTTCCAGAACACACACGTCACACGGGGTTCCACATATCGAGGTTGCTATATCCATAAACACCGGAAACACACCAACAAAAAAACGCCAAACAATTCAAAGCAATGGCTGAGGGAACGTAAGGCATCTAAGCCTTTTCTGTAATTGCTTTTAGAGTTTAAATCACAACATGTTCCCGTAGCGAGAGCTTTGGTGTATCATAGGGGAAGGACTTTTCTCCGTTTTGGATAAGAAGCTGTCGCTGTAGTTGTATCTTCTGAAATGCCGGTGTAATTGAAAGACATTTATTGAAACATAAATTATATTTCATGTGCATGTTTTAAACTAATTTATAAAACATTTAAATGATTATTAAGCAACTATATATTAACTAGCAAAAGCCATGCTTTGTTTGAATTCGCGAAGCATTATTTATCAAGCTAAATATTTGAAAGTAACAATATTTTTTTTATATTATTTTTGCATCTTTATTAATAAAATACGTTATTTTATGTTTTGGCGCATTTTAATTTTAGAAATGTAAATTCAGTCAAATAACTAAGTATTTCCTCGGTATTTTTTATTTATGTATAAGACTGGTATAAATAAAAATATTTCCGAAGCAAAATTTTACAAAATATTTTTAAATTTTCAACTAAAAGCTCTTTTAAAGATGTTTTTACATTTTCCAATAGCCGCTGGTGTTCCTCATATGGTTTGAAATAGGTATGTTACCAATCTTTATAATTCACATTAAATAATTTTTGATAGCAATCTTAGAATAATATATTCGAAGAGAGCTTGAAGAAAGTTACTTCTTCAAAATCCTATTTTCTGGAAAAATATATGAAATCTGCTCTTTTGATACTAAGAATTATTAACTGTAAAACTTTTCATTCTTTTCTTCTTTTTTTCTGTATGTTAGCATATGATAATTTTTGATATTGTAGAATCTCTCGTAAGGAAATTTCCTATTGAATGATAAACTTTGAAAGGTTTTCACTTTCGACAACACTACGTACGTTAAGCCAACTGATGATTCTTTATCCCCAATATCTACAACTGCTTTATCTAATGTTAAATCTTGGGATTTATGAATTGTAACTGCAAAAGGTAACTGCAGAGGAAATTTTTTTCTTGTCAATTTATATTTTCATTTTTCCAAAATTTAGTTATTGGTGGAATCGGAACGCAGCCATTCTCATAAGTTGAATGATTGTAGTTTTCAAATTTAACCATGATTATTCGCCGCATCTGGCCCGGTGGACCGTGATTTTCTTCATAAATAACATCTGCAACATAGCATAAAGCCCCACCTACCAAACTTTTTTCGATCCACAAATTAGAACGTAACATTACTATAGACCCAAATGATAAACTAAGAAATGGTTCAATGGTTCATTGATTCTTTTCAGAATCGGTCAACTTTGCACTTTATTTATTTTTACCGACTCGATGATTTTTATTTACTGCAATAAATACGCAGGTTTAATTATCGTTTACAAAAATAAATCCGTATAATGGAAAATATATTCAACAAAATAATAAAATATGTATTTTGTTAAATCATTCGATAAGAAAATAATATTGTTAGAACCTACAGATCATATTTTTTTTTTCCTGTCAAGTGCAAAAATATTTCTCTCCTTGATTAAATTTAAAAAACAGTTTTTGATATATTTTGGCGGAATAATGAAAATATATTTTATTTATTTAATCATACAAGGTGATTCATAAATATCAAAACAATAGGCTATCTCCTTAAATATTGCCCCTAGGCACATACTTCCAATTGTAAAGTTTCATAAAAAAAGGTTCAAAATTTGATGAGATGAGTTTCAAATCCATGGGGGGTCTATATGAGAAAATACAAAATTTAAGTTTTTATACGGCCCTCGCAGAGTAAAATTCCCAATTAAGAAATTTTCCCTTATCCATTCCTGAATTAAACACAAAAAAATTCATCTTGGTAGCTTCAAAATTCGCAGATATCAAAATCCAAAATTCGTGATTTACACCATTTATCCATGCCTCTGAGCGACGAGTTTTTGACTTATTTTGAATGCAAGATAGGGATCATCCACAAATTGTACATTATTAAAAGTCGATATAGGACAGTGCCGCTCATTTCGACATAAAATAGGCAGCGTATAGATTTTAGGTTAAACCTGTTTTCAAAGTATGCTGGTGGTCTACACTAGATGTGTGCACGGGTCGAAATATCTAGATCCGGTCCCGAACCGACCCATAGGAAATAAAGTTCGGTCCTACCTGGAAAAAAGTGCAAATCGTAGCCTGGCCCGATCTGACTGGATTTCTACATAGTTTTTTACATCGATATGGTTAAAAGTTGTTTCGTATGGAGGAGTTCTGACCAAACATACTTATTATATCTTTTCTTTTTTTTTATGTTTATAATATTTTTTTTAAGAACCGCCAAAAGCTGTGACTATTTTTTTTTATTAATGGATCTCTATTTATATGTAAATGATTAATTTCTCCTTTAATATCTTTAATCCATATTCCATGTGTTGAAGACAATAAAAAATGCTATAAAGTAAAATCTTTTAAGATGGAATCACATGGGAAAGAAAAAAAAAAGCATTATAGACAAGTTCCCTTCTTAGGAGTTGTAAATGTAGTCTTTTTTTTCTCAGGTGTTATTATATTCATTTTCCAGGGATCAATTATTTTTCACTAGTTTTACTGTATTTTAATTTTTTGCCTTGAAATCTACTATCCTTTAAAAATATGAATTTTAAGGTTTTATTTAAAATAATGGCCATTTAAAAATATATGCATTTGTTGTAAAAGTTTTTGGGCTGAGCCAAATTTTAGTTATTTTTGCACAAATAAGGTCAGTCAGAGATAATGATTTTAATACGGGTTGTCTCGAGACCGGGACTGAAAACTTCGCCCAGGGGAGACCTAGGAATAAGGAAGCCAGTCCCGGTTCGTTATAACCAGTGGCCGAGAGGTTCTGCTCTCAAAACTGATAGACGGAAGGTGCTGGGTTCGAACCCAATCGCGCCCTTCGGCCCATACGTTCGGAGTTTTCAGTGATTTTCTTCGAACCTTGGATATCCTTGCGTAAATACGGGTTAGGTTCTCTTAGAAAGACCTCCACGGAAGGCACTCGCATTCTTCGGGTCCATTACACTCGTGTAGATAATTGGCCATCATAAATCCCACCAACACCCGGTTCGGTATGAAAAAATACATTAGGCGCAGCCTGGCCGAGTCTCCAGAAAAAAGTCGCCAAACCCGGGTCTGGTTTGCCCCGGCCCGGCCCCAGAATATTGACTTTTTTAACGGCCTCGCCGGGACGATAAAAAGCCTGAATTTGTGAGGGCTAAAATTATGAAAACTCTTAATCGGCATGATAGAAAAATCATTGTTTCAAATTACACCTTTAACATTTATTTATGGACATTTAAATAGTACAAAAAGGAAGGTGGAAACGGCAAAAGTTAAACTGAATCGGAAGTTTAAGCTACAGAAAGAAGTTACTTTTCCACGTGCAATTTTTTAAAAGCAATTAAACATTTTATTACGAGCCAATCAATGTTTAAAACTTAAATGCGTTTTTTTGCATGATTTTTTTTCCTTTTTCTTTTTTACCATTTCTCGTTTTTAAATTATTATAAGCCAAGAATCGTAAATAAAAAAGGTGCAAACTTGGAACATGCGTTTTTTTATTATTTTACATTAATTTTGTTTCGGCAAATTTGAAAAAAAAAATTATTTTTGAAAATACGATTTTTTAAAAAATATTTTACATAATTTTTAAAATAAATATTTTTAATATTTTTAAAATTAATATTTAAAAAAATCCTGAAACAAAACTAAAATTATACTTTCATCTTTAATTAAACGAAAAAAATTTGAAATCCGATGAATAATGTTTCGAGTTATAAAGATTTTAAATTAAATCCGCTTAAAAAAAATACTAATCATTTAAATTTCTTAAAAACTTTATGAGAAATATTAGGATGCGATTTTTTTTGCAAATTACATGGTTAATCATCACAGAAAAAAATCCAAATTCTAACTCAACAAATATATTTTTTTACATGTTTCCTAGAACTCTTAAAGTAACATTGTTTCTTGGATTACATGCATTTCAATTTGTGTCTAATCCCTTAAAACCTGATGAATTACTTAAACGGCCATAACTCTGCGAGTTTTTCAGATATGAAGATGCAATTTTTTGTGTTTAATTCAGGAATGAATAAGGAAAGTTTTCCTTATTGGAATTTCTACACTACGGGGGCCGTATAAAAATTTAATTTTCGTATTTTTTCAAATAGACTCCCCCCCCCCCCCCATGGAGTTGCAACTTATGTCATTAAATTTTGCACCTTTTTTATGAAACTTTGCAATTAGAAGTATGAGTCTTGGGGCAATATTTACGGAAATAGCCTATTGTTTCAATATTTATGAATCAACTTATATAATATTTATGAACTCCAAGATTTATTTTGTCTTCTAAAAATAAGCGTGTTTCATTTTTTATTTACAAAAATGAGTACGTAATGGAAAAACATGTAAAATAAATTAATTAAAATCAATTTTTTAAAGAATATCCTGTAAAAATATAATATTGTGCAAATCTACAGATCATAATTTATTTTTATGTTTAATTTCATGTCAAAATAATAAATAGATTTTTTTGTAAAGCGTACAACAAAATGTTGTATGTGTAGCCTAATAATGTAGCCTACTAATTTAATATTAATATTTAATAATCATTATTATTCAGTGTTTGATACATTATAGAATAAATGGTAGTGTACATATTAATAAAATATTGTCAAACTTACTTATCTCACTTTTTACCTACATATATATTTGCAATGGAAAGTTTGAGGAAAAATCCCGATCTAACATTATGCAGCATTATGCAAATTTATGTAAGCTATACAGTGTGTTTCAAAACTATATGTGAGAAGCGTAAAGGCAGGTAGAAGGGACCTAAATAAATAAATTTCGTATCGGAAAGGGGGCGCGGAAATGCAGCGCTACGGCAGTAAATGTTGCAGTTAAGTACGGCAGATGAAAAGGCTTCGCTGGCTTGAATTCATTCATTCCCCGAACGAATTTCGAGCAACATGCATTATTACACCAATTCAGAGCTTGCCATCATAAATTTCATGTATCGGGTCGCGCAAGGAAATGGATTGGCGGTGAAAAGGATTTACATGGAACGATTTCCGGGCAGGATTCCGCCGGAAATCCAAGCATTTGAGCATCTTCATTAGGAATTGTGTGCGAGGGGATCGTTTTGTGCTCCCAGGCGTAATCTGGGCAATGTAAGATATTGCACAATTACTGCAGTGGAAGAAACAGTATTACGCACAGTAGAGAATAGTCCTTCAACAAGCTGAAGAGCTCTTGGACGTGCGTTGGGTATGAGCCTTCCCCATGCTTAGCGCCATACATGTAATGCATGTCAACAATCTCCGCATTTGTGTAACGATGCATGTTGCTCGAAATCCGTGAGGGAACGACGATTCAATCCATCGAATTGCTTTCAACCGACGAGCTTAAAAGCACCATCGACTGACTCGACGCTGCATTTCTGCACCGATATTCCTTTACAAAATCTCCTCATATAGTCCCCCTTTACCTGCCTTTACATTTCTGACATACTGTTTCGAAATACATTGTATGTGATTCATGTTTATTTTATAGGTTTTACATATTCATTTTTACTTTCTTCTATCTTTACAAGAAGAAAGTATTGGACTCATGAAAATTTTCGAATTCCAGTATTCGACGGATTTACATGTTTTATGGGTCAGAGATTCCAAAAAACATGTTTTTACAAAATGTCTGTCTGTGAGTCTGTCTGTCTGTCTGTCTCTATGTATGTGGCACAAATTTTTTGGGCGTTCTGTCTCAAGAACTAGTGCACGGAATTTAATAAAAAATTAGATTCTGGTAGTCCCTGATATAGATTGGGGCTGATTAGTTTTTGGTGTAAATCGCCCTGCAGATGGCGCTGCTATGTAGAATTTTGCAGGATTTCCACAAAAGCTCTATCTCAAGAACTAATGCACACATTTTTATTAAACTTCAGACTCCGTTAGTCCTTGACATGAATGGATGCTGTTTACGTTTTGGTGTAAATCGCTAAACAGGTGGCGCTGCTGTGCTGCATTTTTCAGGATTTACACTATTTTCGCATTAGCTATATCTCAAGAACTAATGCACACATTTTCTTCAAACTTCGTATTTAGTTAGTCCTTGATATGAAAAGATGCTGACTTTGTGTTGGTGTAAATCGCCCAATAGGTGGCGCTGCTGTGCTGCATTTTGAACTATTTCCGCAATAGCTCTATCTCAAGAACTAATGCACGAATTTTCTTCAAACTTCAGATTTAAGTATAACTTGATTAATATTGCTGCTGATTATGTGTTGTTGTAAATCGCTCAACAGGTGGCGCTGCTATGCTGCATTTGTCATGATTTGCGCAATACCTCTATTTCAAGAACTAATGCATGAATTTTCCTCAAACTTCATACTCAGTTAGACGTTGACATAAGTTCGTGATAATTAGGTTCTGGTGTAAATAAACCAATAGGTGGCGCTGCTATGCTGCATTTTGCTGGATTTACACGATTTCAGTGGCAGTCATACCTCGAGAACTAATGCACGGAATTTCATCTTTTTAGAATTATCATGATGAACACAGACTGCCATTTAATTTGGAACTGAGATAGTGAATTTTGAAGTATCGACATGTATGAGATAGAAGAAAGTTTTGTGATGGCCACAACATACTAGTTTAAAGAACTTATAATATACTAGTATATAACATCGAAATATATTCTTCTATTTATTCCTCCGTAAGATGCTAAATGATGCAAAACACCCAAGCTATCACCGTTATGGAAGTATTCTTTTATGGAGTGCTTCGGAAATACTGTCATCGGAATAAAATAAGACATTTTATTATTTCTTTCTTTGACGTTTATAACTTCTGCATCACATCCAGGAAATCTTTTTAAAAATAACTGCATCGCCTATTACGTATACAACTAATAGTCAAGGACAAATTACAGAAA
Organism: Maratus speciosus; assembly: GCA_963932465.1. Lineage (NCBI taxonomy): Eukaryota > Metazoa > Arthropoda > Arachnida > Araneae > Salticidae > Maratus > Maratus speciosus. Next base: position 553,106,847 of record OZ010791.1, read on the forward strand.
TCTTTGAAATTCTAATAATTTAATCACCTATATTTGTGCATTATGGGTGCTTTTAACACTTTCCGACGAAGTTAAAAAATGTTTATGCATTTTGTTTGTCTGGCCATGCTCTAACTCCTGTAAATATATTCAGATTTTCCTACAGTTGATAAACGTTACTTAGGGTCACCTAAGCATGTTTAGTATTGTATATGAAGTATGTGGGATAGCCTATTCATTTACAAGGGCACCCAAATAATTCCATTACATTATGGTATATGGTGAAAAATCGTTCGCAGAGTCTTTTACTGACATTACGCTATTTCGAAAGTATTGAAACGGATATAAATCACTGAATATTTCACTACAGCATGATTGCGATAGAATAGGACATTCATAGCACTTGTAGTTCATTTACAGGGGCACACAAAATAAATCGATTACAGTACTGTCTTTGAATAATAATGGCTAGGAGTGCGTTTTCAATTTCGGCATACACTTTTAAATTTAACTATTTTTTTCTGTATTTTCCTAGTTGTATATAAATTATATACCTCATATACAGGGCTTCAAAAAACAATTAACATACCATTCTCCTTATTAGCGGATATTTCTGCAGAGGAATTTTCAACTGGGATATATGTATTTCTTATCTGAACTAAATTTTGGTACGCATGTAGTTAATAGATACAAATATATATACAGGGCTTTCAAGGATTTCGGATAATTTTCCGATTGCAGATGGGAACAGCTGAAATTGGGTTTTCAAGTGTGTTATGCGTTTACATATGGTTGAACTACACATAATATTTTAACGGATTACACGATGCGGTTTTGTTACATTATTGTGAATGTGTTAAAAAGTGTTTCATAATCTATGTTTGAAGCATGATTTTTTCTTTCTTGTTTCAATAAAAAGGACGTCTTTATTCACGATGAATCTACCTGTTATTTCATTTAAAAACAGTACAGTTATTATAATACCATTATTAAAGACATTTGACTAGGATATCATCTAAATTCTCAATTATGTTTTCTGTTATTGTATGGAAATTATACATATACTGTTTAATTCGGCGAGCGACATCTATATTTTATTTTGTGAGAGATGTTATGTGAATATTTTGAAACTAGACTATTTCTTGTATCAGACAATAATACAAATAATAAAAATAATCACATAGAAATAATCATATTGTTTTGATAATTGCAGGCGAATTTCTGATTCTGCATTTAAAAATCTTCTGTATTTCGTTTTGGTGGCTACGTAAGCCGAAAATCGTGCTTCACAGACATATGTTCTTGACGAGAGCAGCAAAACTTATTTTCTTTTAACAGACAAGGTTTTAAATCCATCTGATAAATGATATAAGATATGTATGTTTTGTTTTGAATAAAGATTTCTACTTGAAACATATTAGGGACTTTACTCAAATTTTATATTTCACACCATATTTTTATTTAAAACTAATTATATTTAATATTTCAATTATTTGTGAATGACTGAAATGCCAATTTATTTTACGAAAAAAATTCTTCTTTCATTGAAAGTACAGTAGCTTCCCGCTTAACCGGCCTAAACGGGATCGAGTGTAAGCCGGTTAAAGCGGAGAAGTAAAAAAAAATTTAAATAATATCTGCATAATTTAATTAATGAAACCCGAACGATGCATTTAGTTTTTCAATTTGTGTAGTTTTAAAAGAAAATATTTAACACAAATTAAATTGTCGAAAATCGTTTCACACACCTTTATAAGAAGTTGAAATTGTTCTACATTATGTATATTTAAGCTAATCAACCATAAAGAAATCAGCGACCTTCTGTTGAAGGCAAGATGCCCGACATTTTGCCGCATAATCTTGCCATCTTTTTAACATCATAAGTTTAACCGAGGAAGTTGTTAGCCGCTGCGCAACATAGTGTATAGCCAACTATAATACTTTTACTCATTCCGTATGAGGAATTTTAGCAATTTCAACTTTAACAGGATCATCATCAGGATCGTCTTCGTTTTGAACAAGATCATTTACTGTCCTAATTATATCCTCGTCAAATAATGTTTCATGCTTGAGATTGTTATCAGATTCAAACAACTCTTATACCTCTACGGTGATCTGTTCGCATTTCAAGCTTTTTAAATGTCTGTTCAAAACAGTTTGCAGATAGGTGAGACATTATAGAGTTCCTGTGGGGGATTGCAATTTTGACCATTAAAAACACAAAATCTGAAATCTTACGAGGGGTTGGGTCTCAGTATTCCTGGAGGGCATCCCCCCGGCCAAACCCTGAATTAAACAATGGTAAAGGTCAACGCGTATCCATTTAGAACCGACGTTCTCCTTTCTGAATTTTGCCTCACTCCCTTCGGTCGGGATTGCACTTCAACTCGAAAGCGTAAGGTGTTTTCCCGAGGCCGTCATCCTTGAATTTCGCCGGATGTTGGGGAAAAAAGTCGGCCGGTTAAAGTGGAGTTCCAGTTAAGAGGAGGCCGGTTAAGAGGGAGGCTACTGTATTTTCATTTGGTACCGGTCGATTGATCGGTTGTTGGTTTCTTCAGTATTAATCTGCTGTGACATGTCAAATTAACAAAGTATAAACTGGGTGCTTTTCTGTTAACATTCTGTCTGTAATACATTCAATACACATTTAAATTCGTTCAAAGCATTCTCTTAAGCTGCTGAAAGATATTATTTAATAGAGTCTTTCAAAGATTTTGTATATCCTCGAATCTCTGTAGCTGTTTTGAAGCCGAGTTCGTTTACATTCCTTTATAACAAGAGGTAAGTAATCGATATCATTTTTTCATTCAGCATCCGACCAATATACATTTAATTTTAAAAGAAGACACAAATATTGAAAAATGCATAGAAAATTGTGACAGTTTTCAATTGCAATAATAGATTCGTTCATTTCACTTTGCTAATCTTATCGGCCAATTACGTAATTTGAATTCTCAGTCCTCATTACTTAAATGTTTTGCCATTTGTGAATCATGGTATTTCTAATATCACAGCGCACATTTAACCTTTGTATGTAGTATGTGCAATACGTATATGTGTAAGTATGTAAAAATGTACGCAGATTTAACCCTTAACTACTCAGAAATAGCCCCATAACTACTGTGAACGGTCTCACTGACCGCTACATCAAAATACGAATTAAAGTATAAAGTAAGATGCCAAAAAGTGTTTGTTATCCAATACTTATCTACTTAAGTGTTTTATAAATTGTCTTTTTAAACAAGGTGATTTTTGATAATTGAAGATGGGTATACCTTTATATGGAAAAAGTACGAGCAAGCAAATCACTTTCGGTCATAAATGGAAATAAATTTTGAAAATTTTTGCTCATGTAATGATTTTTACATACAATGTACAATTTACATATGTCCTTACCGAAAAAATACTAATAGTTTAAAAAATATACTGTTAGAAAATAAATATTAGATTATATTTGCACAAAAACATCGTTATATAAATAAAAACGGTGCATAAATTAACGTTTGCGTACAGGTTTATATAAATGTTTTATGTAAAGTTAAATACATAAGATTTTAGACCTCATAGTTGAAAATAAATGCATAAAACAATACATTTCTTTTACTACACACCAGGAATCTTGATCAATAAGATCATTTATAGAATTTTCAGTATCGGAATACACTCTCAGAAAAAACTGTAAATTTATGAGAGTTTCCCCTTCAATTTTCACGGGCAAGAGCCTTATTTGATGGAAAACTGATCCATTAAATAAGCGGATTTATCCCTTACAAACTTAGAAAATTAAGGGCAATCCACATGTTTTTACAGTTCTAGCCCATATGTTAGAAGAAATACGGATTGGTAATTGGATATGGATTTTTTTTTCACGATGTATAACTGGAACCTCTGCTGCCTGTCTCTGCTCGTAATTTTACAGCAACTTTTTTAACAGTGTACCCTATATCGGACTAATTATTTATAGGTTCCTCAATTTCTGTTTGTGTGAGGTACACCAGACACTTTCTTGAATAATTAGACTCCTTTTATTCTCTAATATCATGAAAAAAAATCGCCCGTGATGAAAAAGAACCTTATCGGACAAAACAGAATCATAACTACTGTCAGCGGCCTGATAGATCGCTTGAGAAGTAATAAATAATAAGTAATAAAAGCAGCTAGCCAAATGGTAAGATGAATGTAGTCTTGGGGGTGGAGGTCGTTTCAGGAAGGTAGGAAAAAGTACACGGACTATTATCAATTGTGAGGGGTGGAAATGAACAGGAGAAAATGTCGAGTTGTCTGTGAGACCGTTCACAGTAGTTAAGTGTTAACAAACGATTATACGCTTTTCCTCGACGCAACTATCTTATGTCACATTTCATGGCAACCTGAAAACAATGTTGGCAAAGATGGAATTCAGGTATTTTTTCCTGGTGTACATTTTTGGATTTCAATCAGAAGTTGGAAATTATATCTAAGTTTAAATATTCCTTATGAAGTTTCATTGTTAAGAACTTCCACAAGGTAGAGTTGGACTAATTTCCCATCTTTTTCTACTCCCCTTTGAAAATTTTTTTATAATAGTAAAACCTCTGCAGGCGAGGGATTGTTTAAATAAGTTCATATCGAACGACCCAGGGTGACCTCTGCTATGTCATTTCCATTTTTCTGTCGGGAATGAAATAATGTTGGATATTCTTTTATTAATATTCAATATACACATGAAGAAACAATTTTTTTTCAGTTGCTGGAAAGGGTGATTCTATTTATAGCAGCGCCACCTTTTGGGCGATTTACACAAAAACTAATCAGGGCCAATTTATATCAGGGACTAATTCAATCTTAAGTTTTATACAAATTCCTGCATTAGTTTCTTGAGATAATGCTATTGCGGAAATCGTAAAAAATGCAGCATAGCAGCGACACCTGTTGGGCGATTTGCAACAAAAACTAAATAACACTAATTTATATCAGTGACGAACAGAATCCGAAGTTAGATAAATTTTGTGCATTAATTCTTGAGATAGAGCTATTGCAATAATCATGAATACTGCAGCATAGCAGCGCCAGCTGTTGAGTGATTTATACCAAAAAGTAATAAGCATCTGAAATTTCATAAAAATCCGTGCATTAGTTCTTGAGATATAGTTATTGCGGAAATCGTGAAAAATTCAGCATATCAGCGCACCTGTTGGGCGATTTATACCAAAAATTAATCAGCACCAATTTGTATAGGGTACCAACCGAATCTAAAGTTTTATAAAAATCTGTTCATTAGTTCCTGAGATAGAGCACCCACAAATAATGTGTCGCACACAGACAGACAGACTGACTCACATACAGACTCACAGACAGACATTTAGTGAAAATATGTTTTTTGGGGATATCTGACCGCTAAAACGTGTTAATCCGTCTAAAACCGGAATTAGAAAATTTTCATGAATCGAATACATTCTTCTTGTGAAGGTAGAAGAAAGTAATAAATGTATTAAAATGACTAATAGTCCAAGAGCCGACAGCACAAAAAACCTATGTTATCAAGCACAAGAAAAAACCTTTATTTTATGGGAGAGTAGAAGAAAAGGAATCTGATGCTCCATGTCTGCCGGAAGTGAAGTGATGCATAAGAAAAAAAACATACCACCAATGGTTGACTCGTAGGTTTATCACTGTGTTGGTCCTACAACTATCCTCCATGTTTTCATAATTTTGTTTGTAGGACAAACACAATGTGAAACCTACGAGCCAACCACTGGTGGTATTAATTTTTGGCTTATACACTACTTCACTTCCGGCAGACATGGTTTATTAGATTTGCCCACTTCTACTCTTTTGGTGTTAATTTAACGAAAGGTTTTTTTCTTGTGCTTGATAACATAGGTTTTTGTGCTCTTGGCTCTTGGGTTATAAGCTTATAAAATAATTTTATTAGCTTAATTTTCAAAAAGTTCTTATCAAGGTTTTTATTGATAAACATCAGGCTGAGCCCGATATGCTGGTCCTATTAATCCAATAGAATCTTGAATCAAACGAAAAATATCAGTGCATACGTCGTATTTGATATTAATATGAATTTCTGCCTGTAATGTAATTTCTGAATTAGGGAAACAATATAAACGCCATTGCAGCATTATATTTTCAACTGTGTTGGACAAAATTTAAGTTATTAAGCAACAGCTATTTTATTTGATCCATTACAGTAAAATTTAGTAGGAAAATGAAGCCGTTATGACAACAGGAATCAAAATATTCTTCATTATCTATTCTTCTGAAATGGAGTGTATTACAGCGATTGCAGAAATTGTCTGTAGCATCGAAATAATGTCCACGTGATTCATTCTCATTTGTTAATTTTTGAATTCCGGGATTCTCGGCTTTTTGCCATGTGTAAATATAGTTCATTAAATGTTATATTTCGTAAAATGCAAGCCTGCCACAGTTTTCCATATTTCCATTCTAGCAGAAAAAAATGCAGTTAAAGCTGTAATAGCATTAAAAAAGACTGTAGCTTCCATTATCAGTTAAAATACAGCACTCTTTTTAACACGTCATGAAAAGCTCTCACAAAAATAGAAAAGAAATTCTTGTTTTAATTCATGAAATTCTTAAAAAAGTTAATCTTTAATAATCGGTTTCACAAAATTTATAAATTTTGCCGTGACACAATAGCTAAGCGACGTAGATCAGTGTGTTATACACCTACCCCCAAAACTAACCATTTCATTTCTATAAAAAATAATATAAACCTTCCGGTTTAGATGCAAAGCTGCGTTTTATATATGTAGTAGAAGATGATATGATTTTCTGTAATTGGATTCATCACGAAGGTTTCGTTTCAAACAAAACGATGTTTTCAACATTTTATTTAATATGTCAATTGGCGAGATATCCGATTACTGAAGATTTGTCCGGAAATCTATGAACAACTACATAATGGAAACGGAAGATTTCGCTTAAAGATGAAAAATAAGAAAGAATATATAATAATAAACAAATGATTTACGCTTTATTTCAGCAATCACTTTTTTTTTTTTATCACAATCTCGAAATTTAAGCAAATACACTCATATCCAAATTTATCTTTACAGTTATTATTTTTTTCTAAACTCTGCATGTCACATATTATTGCACTTTTTTAATGTTCCATGCAACAGCTTTATATAGTAAGCAATTATCGTAATTTTTAAATTTGTATTTGTGTTTTATGATGTTATTTATGATTCAACACAAATTCATAAAACTATAGTTCACAGATTTTGAGAAATCTGTGATTTTATGCATGTAAATATAATTTTGGACATGAGTGTAATATTAATACATAATTGCATAAATATCCGTAACTATAATATTCAATTCGGAATTTCTTGAGATGCTTAATACTAACGTAAAACTAAAAAAAAAAAAAAAAAAAAGGGAGAGAGGGAGAGATAGGAAAATAAGGGGGTATGGAGATTGCATATTTTTCTAACCAGTTTAGAAGTTGTATTTATTTATAGAATATTTATTAATATATTATTATCAATAAATATTATTAGAATATTTATTGCTGTCAACATTTTCTCCCGCATAAGCAATATATATATATATATTACCAAAAATCGTAATTGTAGATATTCGAATCCGCGAATAACGTCCCAAGTTTCTCAATTTATGGCCAGACTGTTCGTAACTTTATAGAGTGGAATGCTCTTGTGGAAACTGGTTATGTAAAACACCAGAAATTAAAAAATAATCGCCAATTGTAAAATCGGCTTATCTTTTGCAATAGTGATCATTTGTATAGTCATCGTTTGCAATACATTCATCGTGAAGAATTCTCTTCAAACATGAAAAATGCTTCAAACAATATTATTTATACACAAATTGAGGGAAGGGGTATTCGATTACGGAAGACTAGTCAAAATTCCTGCAATCACCTATCAGAAAAAAGACAGGGGATACGCAGTTACACTAAAAAGTAATCAAGTAAAAGAATATAAAAATTTATTTCAACTTGAAAATTCTTTTAATAATGAGAATTACATAAATCTCCGTAAGAATAATTCTAACTTCCCTTAATTTCGTTTTTAACCGTATTTTAAATAAAATCAGTGACAGTTTTCCCATGGTGTTCATATTTTTTTCTGAATAATATAGCCGTTTCAATTCCTCAATAATTGCATAATATATCGTCGCCAAGATCACAAAAATGACCAACCGTAAACTTTGCGACCAAAAGAACGATAAAAACATAAAATTTTAATTAAAAAAAATACTTATAATGATAAATAATGCATACAAGTAATTCCGCGAAACTATCCGAGGGTGTAGATGATAAACGAAATGCATCCAGTACTTTTTAAATTAACACTAAAACACCTTTAAAACTAGTAAACAAAAACAAAAATCACGCGAACACAAGCATAATGAAATTAAATGCAATATTAACTAGACGGATATGCCAATTCCAAAACTTTATTCTATCTCCTACTCCCTCTGTCCCAAATTAGTTGCTAATTTGATTACTTTTGTACTGATTATTGATACTAATGATTTTATGATTTTATTTGAACATTTTTCAGAGATTCCAGGGTGCTATACTATCAATCTACAACATTTACTTACAAAGCATGCCCACTGTCTCTCTTTAAATAAGTACTAAATTATTCTAAAAAATCCAGGGTTCGCACGCTCTTAAGCCACGCCCCATTTTAAGGATTCTTCTACAAGTAATCACGTACAACTACCTTCTATCTAATGAATCGTTAATTCTTTAGGAAGAAAATTATATTTATGGTATACTGGTGGTAGAGTCCTTACAAAATGGTGTCTATCTACTAAACTGAATCGGAAGTTATTTATGGTCCCGCTCACTTGAAATGTAGCAACTAATTTGAGAGAAAATTTTCGACCTAAGTATCACAAGTAATTTGGGAAGGAAGGAGTACATGTTAATACTTCAAAACTCCCTAATACTGTGCCAAAATTAAATGACAATCTATGTCCATCATGAGAATTCTAAAGACATGAAATTCCGTGCATTAGTTCTTGTGATAGGATTATCACTAAAATCGTTTAAATCATGCAAATCGCAGCATATAAGTGCCAGCGGATAGGTGATTTATACCAAAATCTCATAATCAAAAACTTATGTTAACGTCTAACTGAATCTGAAGTTTGATAAAAATCCATTCATTAGTTTTTAAGATAGAGCTATTGCGAAAATCGTAAAATTTTCAGCACAGCAGCACCACCTCTTGTGCGATTTACACCAAAAACTAATTAGCACCAGTTTATACTAGGGGCTAAATGAATCTGACGCTTGATGAAGATTAATGCATTAGTTCTTGAGATAAAGCTATTGCGGAAATAATGAAAAATGCAGCACAGCCGCACCACCTGTTGTGCGATTTAAACCAAAAACTAAACAGCACTAACTTATATCAGGGACTAACTGGATCTGAAGTTGGATGAAAATTCGTGCATTAATTCTTGAGATAGAGCTATTACGATAATTATGAATAATGCAGCATAGCAGCGCCACCTGTTGTGGATTTCTACCAAAAAATAATCAGCACCAAATTATATCAAGGACTAATTGAATCTGAAGTTTTATGAAATTCCGTGCATTAGTTCTTGAGATATAGTTATTGCGGAAATCGTGAAAAATGCAGCACAGCAACGTCACCTGCTGGACGATTTACACCAAAAGATTATCAGAACCAGTTTATATCAATGTCAAATGGAATCAAAAGTTTTGTAAAATTCCCTGATTTAATTCTTGAGATAACAGAGCCCACAAAATTTTTGTCACATACAATGTGTCAGACAGACATTTTTTTTAAACTGTCAAATCGTGTTCAGGGCATTATAAAACATGTAAATCCATCGAGAACCAGAAGTCGAAAATTTTCACGAATCCAATGCTTTCTTCTTGTAAAGATGGAAGAAAGTAAAAAGGAAAGAAAACTATGTTTTATTTAAATAAAATTTCTATAAATATATCCTTATCCAGGTGCCATATATAGGCAGCAAAGAGGATAAATCGCCAAATATCGTTTCAATGAATCGACTGTGAAAATGAATACTTATTTTAAGCCGTACAAACATATTTCTTTCATATTTAAATTAAATATTTTCATTTTATACCATTATTTCTCATTAAAACTGTATTTTTTTGTATTTTTAATAAAATCAGTAAAGTTTTTTATTTTCTTCTATCTTTACGAAAAGAAAGGATTGGATGCGTGAAAATTTTCGACTTCCCGAGATTTTACTAGATCCCCAAAAAACATGTTTTTAAAAAATGTCTGTCTGTGAGTATGTGAGTCTGTCTGCCTGTCTGTATGTGACACAAATATTTTGGGCGCTCTATCTCAAGAATTAATGCACGGAACTTAATGAAAATTGATATGCAGGTTGACCCTGATATAGATTGGTGGTGGTTAGTTTTTGCTGTAAATTTCCCAAAATGTGGCGTTGCTATGGTTCATTTTGCAGGATTTCCGAAATAGCTCAATCTCAAGAACTGATCCACGGATTTTCCTAAAACTTCAGATTCAGTTAGTCCTTGATATGAAATAATGATGACTACGTGTTGCTGTAAATCGCCCAATTTGTGGCGCTGTTGTGCTGCATTTTTCACGATTTCCTCAATAGCTCTATCTCAAGAACTAATGCACGAATTTTCATTGAACTCCAGATTCAAGAATGCATTTATTAACATTGATGCTGATTATGTGTTGGTGTCAATCACTCAACAGGTGACGCTTCTATGTTCTATTTGTCATAATTTGCGCAATAAATCTACTTCAAGAACTAATGCACGAATTTTCATCGAACTTCAGATTCAAGAATTCATTTATTAACATTGATGCTGATTATGTGTTGGTGTCAATCACTCAACAGGTGACGCTTCTATGTTCCATTTGTCATAATTTGCGCAATAAATCTACTTCAAGAACTAATGCACGAATTTTCATCGAACTTCAGATTCAAGAAGGCATTTATTAACATTGATGCTGATTATGTGTTGGTGTCAATCACTCAACAGGTGACGCTTCTATGTTCTATTTGTCATAATTTGCGCAATAAATCTACTTCAAGAACTAATGCACGAATTTTCATCGAACTTCAGATTCAAGAATGCATTTATTAACATTGATGCTGATTATGTGTTGGTGTCAATCACTCAACATGTGACGCTTCTATGTTCTATTTGTCATAATTTGCGGAATAAATCTACTTCAAGAACTAATGCACGAATTTTCATCGAACTTCAGATTCAAGAATGCATTTATTAACATTGACGCTGATTATGTGTTGGTGTCAATCACTCAACAGGTGACGCTTCTATGTTCTATTTGTCATAATTTGAAAAAAAAAAAAAAAAAAAAAAAAAAAACTTTACTTAATTTATATCTTATACCGGAAAAAATAAAAGGAATAATATTATAATAATTCTTTTCGTTAGCATCAATCCAGTTAATTTTCTTTCATTTTTTTCTTAAAAATTTTTTTCTAAATTTAAATATGTAATAACATATGGTCCCTGTTAGGGTCTTTTTTTTTTGGTTTATGCTGCTTTACCGGCCTCCTGGTTCCATTTACCAAAGCTTGGCATGCTAACATCACGTTTATGCATAACTCACCAGTTATCGTCATCCAGTCTTATGTGACGGCGATGTGGGGCAAATGGCCCCGGGCTCTTCGACCAAATCACCTAGAAACGAAAACCGCAGCATGCGTTTACTATCACTTCTAATCCTGTTAAACGGCTATTGAGACAATCATTCGGCCGTTCATGTTATGGTTAAGAATTTTATATTTACGCTCAGCTGTTGAGTATTGATTTGACTCTCGAAGCAGCCGTAACTTGTCAATAGCATTTATGCTTGACCTAGAACTGAAGCGTACGTCAGCAGAATCGTGGGAAGGAATAGTGCTGTTTCAAAGAATATCTTAATATAGGTTCTTTGGCTATATAAAGCTTCTATAGGAGCCTTAGTTGTGTACTAAATCTGAAAGAAATGTCCTTTTGAGTATTACATTTTCTTAATTTTAAAATAAAAAACGATTGATTGATTAATCAAAATTCATTTAGCTTAATATATAGTCAATTTTCTGATAAATACCTGTATTATTTAATAAACGTTAATTTCTTCGCGCAAACGGTTTCTGTCGATATTTTGGTAGTAGAAACAAATAAGTAGTTAACACAAAGATATCGGTCAATGTCCCACCCAATACTTCGAAAGTAGCTGAATGTCGTGCGTCAAATTTACAATATCTGCCGATATTCACATATATAACTTAAAATTATCTTTTAAAATAAGATACTCAAACGATTTTTTTGCATTGCTTATAACAGTATAATACAGAAATAGTATTCTAAATAATAAAATTGAATAATTTTGCCGTTTTTAGAAAACTTGATTTTTTTAATGCCATATTTTTAATATTTGATTTACATTGGTCAATGTTGTAAAAATGATATTACTATTCCAACGTTCAGATATATCTATCGGCATTCATAAAACAATATCATTTTTCAGATATTTCAAGATATCCGTCGACCAGGGCCGAAACTAGCCTATTTTGCACCCGGGGAAAACATGGATTTTAGTGCCTCCCCACCCCACACACACACACTTCCTCCACAAAGTATATTTACAAAGAGAATTTTACTAATTTTCTAATAGTCGGCTTATTTTAAAATTTAAAATATGTAATGAAAAAAATATGTAATACTTAACTACGTAATCTGCTTTGTCAAATTCCGATTCATTAATATCTTGAAAACGCAATAGAAAAGAATAGAAAATAAATTCGCTTTATACCGGATACTTATGCCATATCATCTTAAGATTCTTACCCGAGACAGGATAACTTTAAAAAAAACGTGCTAAACATATATGTGCGAAACATCGACAAAGAAAATATTCATTTGGCGCCCCTTTGTTCTGGCGCCCGAGGCACATGCCCCCTCTCCCTGCCCCCTGTTGTGACGATTTGGACGCCATAACACACAGGGTCACGCGACAGTAAAATGATTAGTACAATAGAAACAGTTATCCCGATCTGCGTTGTGAAAAGATCTAATGGGATAATGTTATTTAATAAATTAGGAGAGAAGAAAATTTTGTAATAAAATTAATTTTGGCAATAACTCAAGGACGACTTATTTAACGTTGAAATGGAGATATCGAACTTGTAGGTTGCATAGAGAAACATCCAAATCTAATAATTCCAAAATATTAGATACCATAAATTACGAGTATTATCTAAAAGGGAACAAGGAAAGAATTCAAGGAAAGACTTACAAGTATGCACACATAAACAAACTTTATTTTCATTTATATAAAATTCATAACTCAAATATGACCTTTTATATCATAATAACCTTTTCAAATTATCTACTATTTTATCAGAATATAACATAGTTCCATTCTCATTAGAACAGCAAAGCTTTCATCAAAATTATACTTTGTTACTTATTTTTTTTTTTATCAATTTATGTTATCTTATACTTGCCCCTTTTTGTTCACAGCACGATCCGATGATGAGGCTTTTGCCAAAATTTTAATCAAAATTTTATTTATGAAAAATAGCATTCCCGTTATCATTAAAATCTTTATCATAAACAATCATAATATTCAATGACATAAGATTATGTACTTTAGTGGAAATTTAGAAAATTAGTTGCTTAATATTAAATGTAAACATCATAAGAAAACATGAAAACAATAGCCACGAATATATTGAAATAAATATAAGGAGTTTCTCACCCAAACAGACTTCGATCTTTTCTGTAATCATCCAAATCATACAGTTCACTCATAGTTCATGGAATCCTAAACACAAGTAAGTTCATCGGGGCATAAAGTTCCTTTTTTATATGTATATATATAGTTCATGGGGATCTTTCACAAACCAATTTCACTTTCTTTCGGCGCTCTGTGACGCGTGAAAATTAGAGCTCCATCTCCACAATGTACACTTTCATAGGCGAAATCTGCTGATATGTCATATCTTCGTTGCATTCGCATCTCATCACTAACCACTGTACATCTCCAAATCAGGTGAATACTTCTGTAAGATTCTGCATCAGTTAATTTCCTGGACAAAGACTTGTCTGCTCTCAGCGATCTTTGTCAATAGATCATGACAAGGACAGGTCAACTCTCAGCATTAATTTTCATCATCATTTCCTTTTTTTCTGCATCAATCATTTTTTGTGACAAAGATTTGTCTGCTTTCAGCATTCATTTCAATCGCTAAATTTTGTATTGTCCTTAAAATTTGCTGCGAAAGAACTTGGTGTAAAATTTTGAAGTATCAAGTCACATCTTAACAAAAATTATAGAACCTCTTGAGGACGAGACACAAGACTTAATAATCTTTTTTCCTTCCTTCTTCCCAGATCCAATTTTTTTTGGGAGGGCTAAATTAACCCAGAGCTTTCGTTCTGATTGGAGGCTACTCCTGGTCCCTTATTGGTACTCTAGACATGCCTATCTATGGGCGTGCCAATTTATTTTTCACTGCATAGCATTAACTTAATTTTTGCCCCTTGCGCCAGGTTTCTCATGGGAATCACCACCCACGTTGAGTGTTGTAAAACCATCTTAATTGATAGAAAATTTATGGTTTCAACATCGTAAATTTTCTATTCTTTCGCTATACATTTACTGTCCATGTCTGGCGTCAGCAATGTTCTCTTTATCTATAATTTCCTATTTTCTGTCTGGTCTTATTTGGGGAGTTTTATTTTATTACACTGTTTTTGCACATATAAATATTTACAATTCGAAATGTTTTATTTTCAATATTAATACAAAATAAATTCACAATTCATATTCCTTATTTTTTTCTAAACATACCAATACCAAACAACATATATATTTTTATTTTTTTCTACGCATTATATACTTATTCATTTTAATATACTTTAATTTTGGAGTATTTTTTATGTTATTTTAATTTATTGTATAAATTAATTACTAAAGAATTATTTTCCGAGAATTCAATTATTTTTAAATGTTATTGGATCGTGCGAAAATTATTTAATTAGTTAAATTAATAACAAGCCTTGTTGTGTAGATTTCTACACCACATTGCTTCTTCCCTCTTGTTTTTAAAAAATAATAATATGTACACCACAAAAATACACTTATAATACATATATATATTACAAAATATCAATCAAACCTGATATATATAGTAAGTTCTTCAGATTGTTCATCATACCCTGTAAGTACACTTGAATAATATAATACAAAATATAAAATAGTATATACATTTTCTCTATTGCATAGGTGAGAAATATTTATTCCAATATAAGATGGCTATTTCAATATCAAAATACTGCAAAAATGCTATATTAATTTTAGTCAACAATGTCCACTAATTTTTTTTATTATTATTTTTTTAATGCTACGCATACTGAAATCTATAAAAATATGTACAATCATGCAGCTTGTAGGTAATAAAGTTTACTTCAAAATTTTGGCCATAAAATAAAAATATGCGCTATCTACATACCTACAGTGTGGATATTACGTAGAACTATGTTTTTACAAAAAAAAAATTATAAACCAAAGTGCGTAAATATATATGTACATCGCTCTCTGCTTGAAAACATTCTTTTTTTATCTAAGAATGCCTTTTCATTCCCGCATCATTTCTGCGGAATATCCACTTAAAATTTTCTCCTCGGAGAAAATGTGCCGAAAATCCCTTATAAAATCCCTGAGTGGTCTCCATGTGTCCTTGACAGTGAGAATAATCTCGGAACAAGACGTACAGGTCAGTACTAACATGCCAAACAGGTTTGCTCGTTATCACATCTGTGAACGTAGTAATCACTTTTTTTTTTCTCTGAATGGCTTTATAAAAGTGCGCGATTAGTTTGTATTGTGTTCATATAATATTGGATAATCTCTACACTGCATAAGGTAAGTGTCATTTATTTTAAAATCCGAAGATTTTAGTACTATCTAATAACTGTTATTATTTATATAGTTTATCATTCTTTATTCTTAAAAATGTCCTATAAACAATTCCCTTTTTTTTTCTATCAGATATCATGTCGGACACTGCTCGCCATTTTCTCCCCATTATGAGCGTGTTTTCAGATTGTCTCTTACGTAACAATTTATTTTCATACTGTGATTGTTCTTAAATTTTAAAAATATTTTCCTTACCTACTATAATTTACTTTCATATGCCTTAATAGTCCATATGTGTTTTTTTTTTTGTTTTTTTTTTGTTTCTTTATTTTTAGGAGTCTTAAATGTATCCTTTTTATTTTTTCTCGCAGTATTTATATTATAATATTTCGTAATTTTCTTCTGACACATGTGTATTTTTTATATATTTTGATTTTATTTCACAATTTATATTATGCTTTCTTCCGTGTGCACACAGTGTGGTTTTCGTGCGTCATTATATAAACTATGTTAATGAAAACAAATTTTTCTTTTTCGTAAAACGTATCCTTTCCAATGTGTTATTTTGTATATTTTTTTGTGTTTGTGAAATGTTTTAATCCGAAACTCCTAACAAACTGTTTTGCTATATATATATATTTTATACGCTACGATGCGTCATATGACTCATGGTACTTTGCTTAACATCTTTTGAGTTAATTTTATATTATTTATTTATTTTATACTACGATTTTCTAACACATGTGTGAAAGATGGTACCCTCTATTCACTCATACATTAGCGGTAAATATAGTGTTTATATATGTCGTTCCGTGCTCAATTTTGCCGTTTTATATTTATTCAATTGTTCAATGGGTTCCCAAATTAATATGCATCCGTTTTAATTTATTATTTGTTTATATTTAGAAATTGTGAAATTTTTAATGTATGTTGTAATAATTCATCTATAATGGTTTTATTTTTGTTTTTGTTTATTCCCGAATATGTTTTCATTCTAGCACAATGAAGTTAATAAATTTTTATATATTTTTTTCGTTCCGTTAAGGTTGTGTTGCAAATCTAGCATATATAATTTTTGAATTTTAGGCATAATATTGTTTATTTATTATATTAATATATTAATTTAGGTATGTGTGTTTTAATATTTTGCTTCGATACTGAAAAATCCGTGTACACTCCCATGAAAATATCTTGCGCAATGTCATCCAATCGACCCGCGATCAAAATGACACTTTCCATGGAAAATTTAAATATTTCCATGCGATTATCACAGTTTTTTCAAACATTATTATATTCAACTTACTCTGTGGTTGTGAATTTTAAAGGTTTTATATACGACTTGTAGGTTTTGCCTTATACTGTTGTTTACAAACGGTGCGCTTTTCATTTTGAACCCTTCTGTGGTCATCCATTTTATTTATTTACCTAAATGAGTCTGTAATGTTTATTTTAATATATGTATTAATTTGTTTACTTATTTATGTATTATTTTTCAGATTTTTGTAATGTTTAATCTTTTATTTTCATAAATTTTTAGCAATTTTACACAATTACTCTTTGTTTACATTTTCCCAATTACTACTTGTTTTTTTTATTGGTAGCAATGTGTAGAAAATTTTTATTTTCTGATAAATGGTGTCTTAAATCGTTTTTCTTTACAAAGAGTGTGGTATGTTGTATAAATTATATACAATTTTATCCATTTTTGTGTCATAAATATGGTAATCAAAATAAATGCCATATTTAAAAGTGCTTCCGTGACATAACAATTTTAAATTATTTGCATAATTTATGTCCATGTGTGTTTCATAATGTTTCATTTTCGTGTCAAAGTCATAACATTTTGTGAATGTTTTCAAATATGTCTAATGGAAAATACATTTTCCATCCAATGTTGCTAATTTCTACTTATTTATCTCCAAAGTGACCGTTTTTTATATTTTGTACAACAAAATTTTTCATTTTTCATTTTTTTTTTTTTTTTTTTAAATATGTCAATTTAATATATATATATATATATATATATATTTAGTCCACTTTGAAGTAAGTATGTGGTTTGTCTATCACTAGCGATCAAAATATTTTTCCGACATGTTTTGAAATACGTCAAAACAATTTTGAAGTGTAAACAAATAAATTATATGTACCCTGTTTTCTGTTTTTCTATTTTTTTTTTTTTTTTATTAATATTTTTTTTCTAATTTTTATTTTCCAGGATAATCCTTATGTTACGCTTCATTTTTACTCACTCAAAATATTTCTTTTCTAGCCATTGTAATTAATATGCAATTCAATATTAATTTTGTCATTCAATTATTCAGCTGTGTTGGCTACTCAAATTGCCCCTTCATTCCTATCGTGCGCCCCAGAAAGTTTTCCATCGCTGAAAGAATTCGCTGTTCTCCAGAAACGCCCATGTGAAACAACACGGCTGCTCGACTCAACGTAAAGCCCGCAGCCAGCTCATAACAACAGTATTTTTTATGCAGCCTAGAGTATGCCCTCTATAACTGGCGAATGTCGTAGTCTTCAATTCGTCTTCAATACCGGCTCGGTGAGAAAACATTTATTTATCTTTTTATTTATTTTTTTCCCTAGCGATCTGCTCCATTGCATATCTCATTTTTGACCCTAACCGGTTCTCCGAAAGTGGTGAGTGGGTTTCGTTAGAAAATGAGTTTCATTTTCTCACTTCTTTGAGCTGCAAGATACGTGTTATTCCAATTCTCCTAAACACCTTCGCTCCGTTTTTGAGCTCTTGCTGAAGACAGCTAGTTTCAAGGTCGTTCCTTGCCCAAAACAAGTTTTGAGTAAAGCACTTGTTTCGATTTTACTTTTCCCCTGCATGTTCTTCCGTTGCTATGGGAACGCGTTTACTCCTGGCTTATTTTCTCTGGTAACCAGAAGAGAGAAAAAGTGGGTGTAGTGTTAATTCCGCTGCCTCGTGGGAAAAGGGTTTTGATCCGCCTCATCCTTTCTCCTAGCTATATACATCTTCCTGCATCTTTTTCTCTTTTTGAGATGCTCGTACATAGCGCCCCTCTTTTGCGTTTGATGCTGCCGCCGCATACCAATATTTACATTTTTTTTATTTTAGTAATTTTTTTATGTCATGCTTACCTGTGTATAATGTAATACATTCTGTTTGTGTATATTATATATTTTTTTGTGGAGGGATGTATGAAAGAAAAATTATCTGTTTTACTTGTTTGGAAAAATCATTCCTATTACTGTGACAAAATATTATATTGTTATTTTATTTATTTTGACTATTTACCTTTGATTTATTTTGGGTTAATATTTCAAAAGGACTTCCTTTATACCTCCAGAAGTTTTGCACAAAATATTTTTCTGACATGTGAATTTCTTGGGCAGTATTTGTCCAATTTCGTTGAATTTTATTTTATTGAGGGAAAACGAAATTTGAACACATTTATGCTTTACTACATGTTTATTAAAATTATTTATTATTATTATTACCACATTTTCTACCAAAAATTTCTACCGCATAACATTTTATTTTCATGGTATAAAATACACATCATGGCTCCATAAATTTTATTAAAAATTCAAATTTTGCTTCTTCATTCATAATAATTTTCCAATATTAACTATTTTATTAAAATAATATAATCTAAGCAAATATAAGTATATTTATTAATATTTTTATTATTATTATTATTATTAATTCCGTGTTGCCGTTGAAAAAAAAAATTTTTTTTGTGTATTTTTGCTATGTTTTTGTTTAATCAGTTTGCACTGATTTAATTTTTTTTTTTTTTTTTTTTTTGCATATAGTATTATTTTATAAATTACCTGGTTATTTATTTATTTATTTTGTTTGCGATGTTAGGCGCGAACAATTTTGAGATGTGAATAGTGACGGGTTTTAATTCAGGCTTGTCCCTGTTTTTGATTAAGTAATTGTCGTTTCTAAAAATTCTTTCGACAAAATATGGTCCTGAAAATTTTTGGTGTAACGCTTTAGGTTTTATTAGAAGTTTTAAATAAACTTCATCACCTACTTGTAGCTGTTTATGTTTTAATTTTGTGTTTTTATTTAATTCTTGATCCGATTTTTCTTGGTTTTTCATGACCTCGTGTCTGATTTCGTACATATGTTTTAATTTATTTTGCACATAGGTGCTGTACGAGTCCATTTCGTGTGTTGTGAAATTTTTGAATGGCGTTTTTATTTCACGTGCAAAAAATAACATGCTTGGTGTAAAATCCGTTATTCGATTTTTTGTTGTATTGTGCATAAGCACAAAATATGGAAGTCTAATGTCCCATTCGTACGTTTTAGTACACATGGATGCGATGGAACTCTTTAAGTCCCTGTGGGTACGTTCAAGAATGCCCTGCGAGGATGGTTTATAAATGCTTGACGTAATTAACTCTATATTTAGATTTTCCATATAGTCTTTGAAGTCTTTTGACCTGAAATAGGGTCCATTATCACTCGCTAGAAATTTTGCCAATCCGTAGGCACTAAAATATTGATTTAAAGCCTTAATTATGACCTTAGTGTCTGTCGATCTGAGTGGGAATGCCTGTAGAAAACGTGTAGCTGTATCTATTACAGTTAAGATATATTTGTTCCTGTTTAATGACACAGGCAAAGGTCCCACAATATCAGTTGTTATTTTCTCCCCTGGGAGATAGTTTTTGTCCATTGTTTTCAATGGTATCTTGATTGTTTTATGTGTCTTAAAAGTATTGCACGTTGTACATTTTGTACAGAATGTTTTTATCTCCTGATACATTCTATACCAGAAAAATCTTTCTTTTATTATTCCATAAGTTTTTAGAAAAGCAAAATGCGGTGCATGTGCGCTTTTTATGATGTCATCTTTCAAGCTTTGCGGTGCAATGTACAATTCCTCGTTATTTGAATTTTGTGCTTTTTTCAAAATTAATATTCCATCTTTATTCAAACAATACTTTTCGTATTTTTTTACCTTTCTTTGTTGCTTTAAAGCTTCTATAATTTCTGTTAGTTTAGGGTCTTTCATCTGTTCCTTTTTTATATTATCCTCAGTTAAATTTTTATTCACCGTGAAAAGGTGTTTATTTAGATTATCTGCAATTGTTAAATTGTGTAAGCAACGAGTATTGAAATCTGCTGGATTATTATTTCCAGAAATGTGAGATATCTCATAGTCGTAGTCTTGGAGTTTAAGTAACCATCTTGCAACAATCTCAGGCTGTTTTTCTAACTGTAAATGGTACGTTAGGGCTTTTGAATCGGTCAGTAATATAAATTTTTTTCCTAATAATATATTCCGAAAATATGTAATAGTTTCGTAGATCGCCAATAGCTCAATTTGCAAGCTTGGATATTTTTTTTCTGACTCTCTTAACTTTCTTCCTGTAAATTCTATTGGTATCATTTTATCACCTTGCTTTTGTGCCAATATACCTGATGTTGCGATCTTGGATCCATCTGTGATTACATAGAAAGTTTTTGTGTAATCCGGCGGGTGAATTGTAGGTTGCGTCATTATTATTTTTTGTATTTTTTCAAATGAATGTTGTGCTCTTTCATTCCATCTGAATTTTTGGTTGCTCCTCGTAAGATCTGTCAGAGGTGAAATAATTTCCGCATAATTTTGTATGGTCGATTTAAAATATGTGCATAGACCTATGAATGCTCTCACCAGTTTTTGAGATGTGGGTCTTGCAAAATTGGTAATTTTCTTTATATTTTTTTCTGAGGGTGCGTATCCCTTTTCGCTAATTTTATAGCCTAAAAATTCTATTTCCGGCATATATAGTTTTAGTTTTGTAGGTTCAATAGTCAAATTGAATTTTTCCAATCTTTTTAGTACTTCTTCAAGTATTTTGTGCATTTGTTCTATATTTTGAGCTCCAAGAAGGATATCATCGATGAAATATTCAATGTCGTATTTTTCTTTTAAGTCACTTAGAACTATGTCCATTAAGCGAGCAAATAAATTCGTCGAAAATTTTAATCCGAATGCTAAACGAGTCATTTGAAAGTGATTGTTTTCCGTAACGAAAGCCAATTTGTGCTTGTCTTCTTCCCTCAGCTTGATTTGAAAAAACGCTGAATGTAAATCTAACACCGTGTATATTTTCTTTCCTGACATGCTTTGTAAAATCTTTTTTGTATTTGGCACAGGATATGGGTCGCTCTCTACTATATCATTAAGCGATCTAAAATCTAAAGCTAATCTTACTTTGATTAAATTTTTGTCGTTAGTTTTTGATGTGGAATTTTTTTTTACGAAAATTACTGGAAATGCATAGCTGGAATTCGTAGGTTCGATAATACCCGCGTCTAATAGATCTCTTATTTCTTTTTCCGCACTCTTCTTTATATCGTGTGCTAATTTAAAAGGTTTGGTTTGGATCGGAAAATCATGCTGTAATTTTATTTTAGGTTTAATTACATCCGTCGCTCCTAGCGTTTTATAAGATTTACTGAATGCTGTCGCATGTCTCATTACAATATCCAAAACTTCCTTTTGCACCTTCGGTGGTAAATGATCTACTTTGAAATCCTCTCTTGACAATTCCTTTCTTCGCAATTCTCTAATTTGTGTTATATTTAAATTGTTAACTTCATAAATACTGTCAGTATTTGTTTCATTTTGTTCTTTAATAGAAAAATCAGTTGTAATCTTCCCCATTTCTTGATCCTTGTATAATTTTAAATATTTGTTGGAGAGATTCTGTACTATAATTCGAAATGAATTATTGTCGGATTCTTTACTTTTATGAACAGAATTCTGAATTGCTAATTTTTTATTATTGTATTTGGGTTGAAAAAAGAATTGTTGGTCTTTTTCTAAAACTCCGTCGAAAATTAAATTTACTAATTTCGATTCTTTAGGCCTTAGAGTAATTTTGTTTTCTACAAATGCTCTTATGTTATTTTTAGAATTATAATGATCATTAGAATTAATTTGTTTGGGTACAGTTTGAAAATTGTCATTTTGTTGTGTTTTTTGAATCCTGTTAGCTTCTGTAAATTGATTTTCATTGGAATTTAATTTAATTACCGTATTGTTAATTTTTAAAATGTTGTTTTCCAAGTCCATGATTATTTTGTTACTTTTTAAAAAATCATATCCTAAAATAATCTTGTAATCGCGGTCAAATTCTTCTTTTGTGACATAAAATGTCCCATTTAGGAAATTATTCTCATTTTTAAATTTAAATTTTACGCAGTTTTTGAACGGAATCGTTTTATTTGACAAAGTTGTAATTTTAATTGAATTGGCTAAATATTTAATTTTTATATCTGTCTGTTTTATTTTTTCAAAAATTTCTGGTGACAATAGGCTAATACTTGCTCCACTATCTACTAAACTGGGTATAATTAGTTCCTTTTTTATCTTTAAATTCCATATTGGTAATTCATTGTTTCTTCCTGAGTTGCAACTTGCTATCAATTTTTCTTTAACCTTAGAATTTTGATTTTCCTCAGTCTCAAACATGTTTTTTTTCTCATGTTCATGTTTCTTTTTTTTCAATTTTTTGTTAAATTTTGTTTTTATGTTATAACCCTGTTTTTCTTTTAATATGCGGGACCTACGGGTTTCTACTTGTGCTAAATTTTGAGGCCCCCTTATCGGTTTAAATGATGGTGTCCTCTTTTTCCTCTGGTATTTTGTCTACCCCGTCTCTGTTGATTTTCACTTGGGAAGGTAATAGTGGGCTGCGTTTCTTTACTTCTATCATTAGGTGGTTGAGAAAAATTGTTTTGCCCGTTTTGTATATTTGTGACGCCTTGGTGTTGCCCTGTATATTGAATTTGTGCATTATTCCCCTGTATAAAATCAGCATTTTGGATTGGGACAGTGTTTTGAAAATTGTAATTCCCTTGGTGCATTTGATTTTGACCTATCAGCTGTTGAGAATCATTATGCCAATTGGGCATCACATTGTACATATAATTTTGTCGAAGCTGATTGTAGTGCGGTCTTATGGGATTGAAATTTTGAGGATTTTGAAAATGCGGTATATAATTTTGTGGACTTCTTTGGAAATTTTTATAATTGTAATTTGTATGGTAGTTCCTTGGAAATCTTGGCCTAACATTGTATTGTTGTGCTCCCCTAGGTTGTACAAAATTTTCGCTTCTTTTGTTAAAAAAACAATGTTGTGTTTGGTGATTTGATTTGTTGCATATGTGACAGAATTGTTGGGTGATGTGATTAATTTCCCCTTCGTTTTGTTTGTTTTCATGTGTCTCAAGCTTTAAGTTATTTATCTGTTTCTTTAGGTCTTGTATTTCAGTTTTTTGCTCTTGGGACATATTGATTAGTGCCTCATACAATTTTTTTTCACTAGTTTCTGTTAAGTTGTTCATTTCACCTGCGCATTTTCCGTTGATTGCTAATTCGATGTCCTTGGCCCGTTTAAAAGCATCATCGAATTTTGTTGGAGGATATTTTTTTAATTCAAAAGAAATATCCGGTCTCAACGCCTCAAGGTATTTTGTTAATTTCATCGTTTCAAGCAGTTCTTTTGCTCCATTTTTTTTTTCGTGTCCCGATAAAGCTAAATATTTTTGTGCCTCAATATTGAATTTTTTAGTGAATTCCTCAATCGTTTGATTGGCTGTTTGTTTCGCGTTAATGAACTGTAATTGCGCTTTTGCGAAAGATTTTTCTTTTTGAAACTGCTTTATTGAATTTTCTTTGAATGTTTTGTAGTCGTTTGCCTTATGAAGTTCTGTTGTATTTTTCATAATTTCCCGTGCTTGCCCTTTAAATTTTGATTTTGCAAGTACTAATTTGATATCATCGGGAAATTGTGCCGCATCGGCTAATTCTTCAAATTCGTCAAAAAATTGTGTAATTTCTTGGTCTGGTTTATCTTCAAAATTTTGGAGAGAATTTATTAAGGTATCTACTCCTATCGTAAATGTTTCCTTTTCAGGAGAAGTTTGTCTCTTCCCTCTGCCGCCTGTCATGATTTTATTTTTATGTCTTATTTTCCTAGCGGCTGCAATTCCCAAATATATAATAGAATAATTTCTATTTTGTTTTGCTTCTATCCTAGTTTCTCAGAAATTTCCTACACTGCAAATTATTATTTTTTCAATTTTAGAATATAATTGTCTATCTCTATTTTCAAGATCATACTAATTTGTAAAATAATATTTTTTCATAAATTCTACTGAAATAACACTGAATATTCTGCATGCATGCACATAAATAAAACACAATATGAAATTTTCACCAATATTTCTTTTCATAGATATTAATTATAATAATCATTCGTTATGCTCATACTAAATTATGTGCTGTGAACTGAACTACTCTTTTCCTTAATTTTTCTTTTTGTTATACACATAAATAATTTTTTATATAACATACGAAAATGATTTTGTTAGTAATTGAAAAGAAAAATAAAAATAGAGGAAAATAATAATATATATGTATTTTTTTTTTTTTTTTTTTAATAAGTTAACTCATTAAAACCATTTAATTTTACGTTCTAAATTCCATTACTAACACCTGGTATTAGCACCATTAAATTTTAGTATGTTGTGACGATTTGGACGCCATAACACACAGGGTCACGCGACAGTAAAATGATTAGTACAATAGAAACAGTTATCCCGATCTGCGTTGTGAAAAGATCTAATGGGATAATGTTATTTAATAAATTAGGAGAGAAGAAAATTTTGTAATAAAATTAATTTTGGCAATAACTCAAGGACGACTTATTTAACGTTGAAATGGAGATATCGAACTTGTAGGTTGCATAGAGAAACATCCAAATCTAATAATTCCAAAATATTAGATACCATAAATTACGAGTATTATCTAAAAGGGAACAAGGAAAGAATTCAAGGAAAGACTTACAAGTATGCACACATAAACAAACTTTATTTTCATTTATATAAAATTCATAACTCAAATATGACCTTTTATATCATAATAACCTTTTCAAATTATCTACTATTTTATCAGAATATAACATAGTTCCATTCTCATTAGAACAGCAAAGCTTTCATCAAAATTATACTTTGTTACTTATTTTTTTTTTTATCAATTTATGTTATCTTATACTTGCCCCTTTTTGTTCACAGCACGATCCGATGATGAGGCTTTTGCCAAAATTTTAATCAAAATTTTATTTATGAAAAATAGCATTCCCGTTATCATTAAAATCTTTATCATAAACAATCATAATATTCAATGACATAAGATTATGTACTTTAGTGGAAATTTAGAAAATTAGTTGCTTAATATTAAATGTACACATCATAAGAAAACATGAAAACAATAGCCACGAATATATTGAAATAAATATAAGGAGTTTCTCACCCAAACGGACTTCGATCTTTTCTGTAATCATCCAAATCATACAGTTCACTCATAGTTCATGGAATCCTAAACACAAGTAAGTTCATCGGGGCATAAAGTTCCTTTTTTATATGTATATATATAGTTCATGGGGATCTTTCACAAACCAATTTCACTTTCTTTCGGCGCTCTGTGACGCGTGAAAATTAGAGCTCCATCTCCACAATGTACACTTTCATAGGCGAAATCTGCTGATATGTCATATCTTCGTTGCATTCGCATCTCATCACTAACCACTGTACATCTCCAAATCAGGTGAATACTTCTGTAAGATTCTGCATCAGTTAATTTCCTGGACAAAGACTTGTCTGCTCTCAGCGATCTTTGTCAATAGATCATGACAAGGACAGGTCAACTCTCAGCATTAATTTTCATCATCATTTCCTTTTTTTCTGCATCAATCATTTTTTGTGACAAAGATTTGTCTGCTTTCAGCATTCATTTCAATCGCTAAATTTTGTATTGTCCTTAAAATTTGCTGCGAAAGAACTTGGTGTAAAATTTTGAAGTATCAAATCACATCTTAACAAAAATTATAGAACCTCTTGAGGACGAGACACAAGACTTAATAATCTTTTTTCCTTCCTTCTTCCCAGATCCAATTTTTTTTTTGGGGAGGGCTAAATTAACCCAGAGCTTTCGTTCTGATTGGAGGCTACTCCTGGTCCCTTATTGGTACTCTAGACATGCCTATCTATGGGCGTGCCAATTTATTTTTCACTGCATAGCATTAACTTAATTTTTGCCCCTTGCGCCAGGTTTCTCATGGGAATCACCACCCACGTTGAGTGTTGTAAAACCATCTTAATTGATAGAAAATTTATGGTTTCAACATCGTAAATTTTCTATTCTTTCGCTATACATTTACTGTCCATGTCTGGCGTCAGCAATGTTCTCTTTATCTATAATTTCCTATTTTCTGTCTGGTCTTATTTGGGGAGTTTTATTTTATTACACTGTTTTTGCACATATAAATATTTACAATTCGAAATGTTTTATTTTCAATATTAATACAAAATAAATTCACAATTCATATTCCTTATTTTTTTCTAAACATACCAATACCAAACAACATATATATTTTTATTTTTTTCTACGCATTATATACTTATTCATTTTAATATACTTTAATTTTGGAGTATTTTTTATGTTATTTTAATTTATTGTATAAATTAATTACTAAAGAATTATTTTCCGAGAATTCAATTATTTTTAAATGTTATTGGATCGTGCGAAAATTATTTAATTAGTTAAATTAATAACAAGCCTTGTTGTGTAGATTTCTACACCACACCCCCCTTACTTTCTGCCCTGCTGTCCACATTTAGGTACCTCAGGAAGTTTGTAATGGTGACCAAGCGAACGGAAAGTCATTAAGGACCGCCCACTTCCACAGTTTTTGTCAAAGACAAAACGGACGTCTTGTGGACGTTTTGTGGAGACGTCTGTCGTGATATTTTATTTACATAAAATTTTTGTGTATGAATCTATGATTCTATATATGTATGTATGAATCTATATATGTACATTAGGGTGGAACTAAAAAACGAAGTTTCGAATTTTATATTCTAATAGTGATTATTTTTTTTCCTTTTTAATTCCATAAAAAGAAAATATTTTTCTTTTAATTTTAAAATGATATTTTCCGGTTCCTCAAAGCGCCTGATTTTCCCTAAAAAACGAAAAAAAAGCCAATAATTGCATGAAAAGTTTTTTAAGCTTATTGTTAAATTTATATTTTGCAAAATTAAATTAAGTGTTAATGTCCTGTAATAAAGAGAATAATTCAGTTTCAGTGTCTTAGAAAAGTTAGCCCAACTTTATTTGACTTTTGTAGAAGCCAGCGTCGTGGGCGTCGGCTTTCATTGTCTCTGATTTATTTGGCTTCGACACATAACAAGTTAGTCCGATTTAACGTGTGTTATCAGTTTCTTTAATTATTTTTCAATAAACATTCGGTGTCAAAAGTGACAAAGTCTGTTAACGTACCTAAATCTAGATAATTGTTGAAGTAACCTGTATTTCGTGAACCAAAACAATTAACATTAGATTGTCATATTTGACGAACATATGAAGACGTTATGAAACATTATTTTTGGGTTCAATTTAACTTAAAATCTGACAGCTGGAATCTGGTACACACTATTTCTAAAATATCTAAAGCTGTTGATGATACAATTACAAGTGTATTGCTGAGACCTTCAATTCCAATGGTTTCTGATACACAAATCATAAAAAATGATTAGAGACTAGTGCGAGAAATGCCAAAATTTGAAGAAAAAAATTAAGATTAGAAAGAATAATCCCGCATTCAATATAAATACAATTACAAGTGTATTGCTAAGACCTTCAATTCCAATGGTTTCTGATACACAAATCATAAAAAATGATTAGAGACTAGTGCGAGAAATGCCAAAATTTGAAGAAAAATATTAAGATTAGAAAGAATAATCCCGCATTCAATATAAAATTGCAAAATGTTAGGTAATCCTGCAAAAAACATTTTTTTTGTGTAAAAGCACTAAATATTATCGTGTATCAGAACAAGAACGTCACTTTCTCAAAGACCAAACAGACATGGGGTGATTGCAATAGGATCAATAGATAAAAAAAAAAGGTGTAGCAAAACTGGAAAAGGAAATATCAAGGAAAAAAGCTATTTTAAAACAAAAAAAATGATGTTTTGATTGAATGATCGTCAAGTGTAAAAAATAGTTCGAAAGGAAATAGTTCAATCGGTTGTTTTTCTAAACCTGAATTTGATAATCAACAAGGTGAAAGAACCGGAGTATTAGACAGAACTACAAATATTATTGCAAATGGCACCTTAGAAGATATGGGTATTTCTGGTGATAATAAAGAAAAGGTAGCTGAAAGGCGACAAAGAGAAAAGAAAAGGAAGAATTTGAAAGAACAGGAAAGACGAAATGAGTTAATTTTAGAAGGTTAGTATTTTGATGGCAGAAAGGATAACACTATGATAACTGAAGCAGAGGGAAAATGTATAACTAAGAATCATTAAAGACGAACACCTGGTCTTAGTTCAAAAACCAGTATAAAAATATATTGGTCATATTTCATTGACATCTTCTTCTTATATTAATATAGCCACTGCAATTTTGGTGTATTTTCAAAATAATAATACAGACATTTCAAGTTTGAAAGTTATTGGGTGAAACAGAAACGCCTTTAATGCAGGAAGCAAATCTGGAGTTGTTAAAACATCGGAAGCATCATTATAATGTATAATTTGATTAGTACATGCAGATGAACTTTTTTCTTAGATACTTATTTCAACATCTTGCTGGAAAAACTACGGGTACAAAAGGATTTTCTGGACCAGTAGGAAAGCGACTTGAAAAAATGCGAACAAATTGAAATTATAGACTATAAAAACATTGATCCTATCTTGACGGACTGATCGGATGAAGAACCTAAAAAAAGTACAAACAGGGGATGCACCTGAATTTTAGATTTTCCTTGTCATACTCAAACAGTGGAAACGTGTATCAAAATTGTCCCGCGAGCTGCGTCAACCGTCTTTAAATATTAAGCAAAAGATGGCCTAATCTTGGGAAAGTTGAATTCCCACAATGTAATGACAAAGTTTGCCTAAAATGACAGTAGGTTGAATATCCAATTGAATTAATCCATAACAAAGGGAGGTGAGGAGGGTGGAAGTCGATATTTAACCACCTCCTCGTGGTGACTTCTGGATAGCATTTGCTAAATAAAAGTAGATATGAGCTAACAGCTACGTTGTTTCCTTTAAGTTACTTTATACTGAAGTTTCAAAACTTTGACCTCTTTGAGGAACAGGAAAACAACTTACTTTAAAAAACCCTTTTCAGCCAAAAGTTTAGACATCCAAAAAGGAAAAACAGTTTTCACTATTACACATTAAAACAAAAAAGTTTTTTTTTTTTTTTACGCTATACTTAAGTTCCACCCTAATGTGCATATATAAAAGTATTTTCAAATATTAACATAGTAATATACAGATATTAATGTAGAAAATTTTCTTTGGAGCAATTGATGTAGAAATTTATAGGGATTGCAATAGAAACATTTCTAAAGAAGCATCTCATATTAAAATCTATTGATAGTGCTAAATAAAAACTTGATAAGGATATCTTCAATTATTAGTGTAGAATTATTAGTAATTAAAAAAGCAGAGCTTGTAATTATGTTAAAATATGACAATTGTTAGTTTTATGAAAAAGAAATAATGTTTTTAGATAAAAAAAAGAAATCAATTTAGGTAATTTTTTTAATGGCTACTAGTTTATCTTTTTTAAATTCTTTCAAATTTCTCACCATTATAACAATTTCATTTTACATTATAGAAGGAATACAAATTTAGTTTCAAAAGTAGAATCATTATAGGGTTTAATTAGACATCAGTCATTTAAGTGGTAATAATAATAATTATACATATATATATACAACAGTAATAATAAACTTATAGGACTAATTTATCTGCATGTTAACCTGTATGTAGTGCATCAATTTTTATAGGATAGTAAGTTTTTGCAGAACTTAATAAAAATTACATATTTAGTTTCTTATAAACAAAATTCAAAATAATGGGGCTGTTAAAACCTTTCTCTGCAGTTTTGTGCAAGAGGAATACATAATTTTTAAGACAGCAAGTTTTAAAATTTCGTACTTGATCTAAATTTCGTACCAGCTTCAAAATAATTTCTTTAATTTCTAACAAACTTAATAATAAAAAGTGACATTTGAATAAAACATTGTTAAAAGAACGAAAAGAAATAATAAGCCGATTGCGTTTGAAATTGTATCAGAGAAATAAATGTAATTTTATCAGACATTTTTTTCGTCACTAACAGAAAAATTCACTCCCACCAATTTTTATATAGCCTTTTTATTAGCCTCCGATATGCTATTCCTTTCGGGCAACAGTTTAAAGGAGCCACTCAACGAAGCGATTATTCTACTGATCCTCGGCTAAAACAAAGTGTGAGTAGCCTTTTGAATAATCTAATGTCCTTATTTTGTGAGCCATTTGATCCCGTTAGACTTGGTAAAACTTAGAGAATTCAAATATTTATTGTCAATCATCACTTTGACCTACTTGAAATTCTTACTAAACTAAAAGCAATCGTGGTGGACCCAGATGAAGGTTTAATCCCAGCCAACTCTAAGAATAAATGTAAAAGTAATCCCTTGGTATCCACAATTGCTCTTAAAAACAAATACCAATTATTATCTAATAAAAATAACGATAGCAACAACATGGAAATAGCTAATCCCACTGCAGACGACTTAGCCAGAATCCCCACACAGAATCAAAATACATCCCTTTTACATAGAGATAAAAGGAAAATGGAACGAAATTGCCGGAAAAATCAAGAAACTTAATGAACATAACTCAATAATAAAAATGGACGGTGAGTTACTGAAAGTCCATTGTAAAACTGACGCAGATTTCCGAAAAACTCAGTCATACTTAGATACCAATGCCTACATTAACCTGATCCCAGAGGAAGAGCGCCATCGGAAAATAGTAATTAGAGAAATTCCTCTATATTCCGATTACCAGTTCATCGTTTATGACCTTAAAGACTATAATATCACTGTTAATAGAACTTCAATGATGAAAAGTAGAAAAACTGGCAGTCCAATGCCACTATATGTCGTCAATGTTAAACAATGTTTTGCCAAGAGCAAACTTTGAAGAAATTTATAACATCAATGAAATATGTTCTACAAGAGTGACAATAGAGATATTTAAGGGCACTAGCATTGTTAAGCAATGTTATCGCTGCCACAATTTTGGTGACTCCTCAGAAATTTGCCGTCTCTGACACGCCCAAATGCACAAAATGTCCATGAACACCTAGGAATGCCGATGGACTGAGTAGAACTGAGTAGTGGCATTCTGTAAATATTAAGTTTTTGTCACTGGTTTCACTCAGTGATATTTCTTTTTACCTATACTGTTTTTGTATTTTGTAATTGTATAATATATTTTGTGTATCATTCAGTATTTTATATAATTTCCATGTATCACTTGTTCAAGGGCTGCAGTGTGTCATTTCTTGAAGTCATATAAATATCCCATCTGTTTTAGCGAAATTAATCATAAATGTATTTTCATTGTTTGAATTTAGAACTTAAAAGTAAAATATAGGATGATGATGATTATTTCAAAACTGCGTTGCTTCAAAACTGAGCGTTATTATGAACCGTGTATAGAAATATAAAGTGTATAAAGGCATTAATGTATTATATTTTCATGTGCTTTTACAAATTGTGCTTAGGTGTTATGACCTCTCAAATTAAATTAAAAGTGAGGGCTCAGTGCCGTGTTCCAAATCTACATTTTTATAGGTGTATGCACTGTATGAAAACTTTAGGGATAAGGATGTGTAATAACGACAGGCAAAGTTGCAGATTTTTACAGATAAAGAATTTCGTGGCTTTTGAGAGCAAACAATAAGGTCCACCCCGAAAAAGGTAAGCATGGAACACTGAGCTCTATACATAACAGGAGATCTGTATTCCTATTTCCGAACATGATTTCCAGCGGTCAGCAATGATGGATACAGTGATGATAATTTCAGTTCGCATTCATGAGCATTTTTTAAATGGTATAGTATAAGAACAAATATGTCAATTTGGAATTTAAAAAAACATATATTGATTTCTGTAAACTAAAATATATATATATATATATATTCACTAGTAATTTCAAGTGACAAAAAGTGCTTAATTTAATCACAGATGTACTATAATTAATAACGGCGAAATTTAACATTCAAAATTACTCATGATTTATTGTTTTTGAGAAGTTCAACATTACGTTAAATAACATATTTTCTTTTTTTTTTCATGGGGTATTAATTTTTTAAAGATATCTTAAATCTAAAGCTCCTAATATGTAACTAAAACAATTAAAAATCTATCTTTTCTAAGACGTTATTTTTCGAAAATTCTCATTTATTACATTTCTAAAACTGGATCTTATTTATCTTTAAAATTATACTGAAGTAAGAATACATTCAATACTTTTAAAATATGCTTGAATATAAAATTAAAATTTAAAACCCTGTAATAAAAGTGTTTACTATTATTATTATTATTATTTAATACTTTTAAGTCATATTTACTCTTCTGAAGATAGTTTGCAACAAAAGCATATAGACAATGCAAGATTTATTCTATTTCTGAAAATTACGTCTATGTGTAACACAAAGATCTATATTTTTTAAGGTAATAGTAACCATCTTTTTTGTTCAATACTCGAAATAAAAAAGCGACGTTTATTCTATTTTTAACTCAGGATTTCTTCTGCTGCTGAAAATAAACGTAATTAGATTTAACAATTCATGTTTGTAAACAAAAGAACGCCGAATCTTTTGAAAGTATTTAGCGTTTAAAAAACAAAACAAAAACTAAACATTAGAAATAAATTTATTTAGCTTGAAATTTCTTTATATATATATATATATAATTAATATTAAAATATTTTCCTAATGATGGAACATATTTATATTCCTATTAATATAAATATTTTATATACTCTAAATGTGTTACTAACTTAGGAATAATTTGAGTTTAAGAAATTTACGTCAAGCTTTCCTTACGTACTTCTTAATATTTGGCACCAATGATTTGAAATAGGAAATTTCTACTTAATTTAATAGCAGATTTACTATGATTAACTATGGTAAAATTCAACTTTAACAATCACACATTGGAAAAATTCATGATTATGCGTACACTACACATTTCCGTAAATCGAAGCCCATTAAAGCGTTTGAAAGTTATATTTCTATTAGTGTAATATGATTCTGCGTTGCTTAAAAAGTACTGTGATCCTAGGCTTTTGAGAACATTGTAATAAGGTAAGCAGCTTGATGGATAACCTAGATGCGTGGCAACTTTACATCCAGTGTAGAGGTGATTTGTATTGCAAGGGCTTT
Organism: Maratus speciosus; assembly: GCA_963932465.1. Lineage (NCBI taxonomy): Eukaryota > Metazoa > Arthropoda > Arachnida > Araneae > Salticidae > Maratus > Maratus speciosus. Next base: position 553,141,038 of record OZ010791.1, read on the forward strand.
AGGGAGCCTTAAAAAACTATATTGAAACGCGGCTTGTAGCCACAAAGAGAAGAATACCTCTAAAAGCTGAAAAAGAGTATGAAAATAATTTTAAATTAAGTTATAATAAAATGCAAGAATAAAATGAAGAAAAAATAAAAAGATAGAAATATTCCATCAATTCCAAAAGGATAGGCGAAAAAGCTTCCTGAGTTATCCCCATCTAAAAAAAGACCCTTTACGGAGGCCATACATTTAAATTTGTGCAAATAAAAATGCTATAAGACCTAACCTAACTTCTCTTAAAAAGAATTCAGAAATTCTGAATTATTAAATTTCTAAAATAGGATTACATTTTATCTTTAAAATTTTCTAATATGTACGAAATCGTTTGAGAGTAAACATAAAAAGAAACACATTTAATAATTTTAAAATATGCTTAAATATAAACTAAAAATTCAAACCATGTAATAAAAATTTTTATTTTTTATTAATGCATTTAAATCGTATTTATTCTTTTCAAGATACTGCATAACAAAAGCATTTTTTACAAGGTATTATTTATGATGTTTAGAAAATTTTCTTTTATGTATACCACACATTCGCAATTTTTTAAAGTGAATAATTACCTCTCTTTTTGCTTCAATACTCGAAAGGAAAAAGATAAGTCATGTAGCGTATTTTTAACTCAGGTATTCTGCTGCTTTTAAGAAGAAGTATAATTAGATTTAATAAATCATGCCTCGAACAAAAGAACGCCGCATCCTCTGAAATCATTTCCTATGCGGGTTTTGAAAAGAATCATAAGAAAAAAAAAATAATTTAGCTTGAAAGCTCTTTATATAAAGCTTTTTAACCGGAAAATTTTCTGACAGTCAAAATATTTTTCCTTCTTATGTAAAATCCTGATATTCACAGTTGCTAACTGTGAATGAGTTCAGATAAATTAGACTGAAAAATTTTTGAAAGAAATATCTTTTTTAAAATTTTGTTTCTTAATAGTCTTGTAAATATAAACATATGAACTGATAATAAAAAATATTTATTTAAAAGAAAACAAAAATTAAATTTTCTGAAATTTATTTTAAGCGATACTTCAGCATTGACCTCGCGCCAGGAGTTAATGACGTAAGAAATCGCTTTTTACAATCAGCCTTTTTAAATTCACTTCATGTCAATGGTTGAAGCAAGTAGTTTGATTACATCTCTTAAATTTATGTTTTATTTATTGATTGGTGAATGTTTTAAATTCGTTAAGGAATGTAAGCTTTCGAAATCGTCTCCACGTGATAGAGATAGATGTTTTTAAAGAATCATGCTTGGAAATTGTTTTGAAAAAAAAAAAAAAAAAAAAAAAAAAGAGTAAATTGTGATACTGTATCGAAATAAATTGTATTTCAAAATACATTTTTTCTCTATTAGACAATGTTAAAAATGAAAATATTTGATATTTTGAAGTTAAAAAAAAAATGCAGTAAAAGTTAAATTTACACCTCTATTTTTGGCACCGTGAAAATGACGTCAAAGTTTTCGACGGACACGTTTGTCCTGTATAATGCATATACATGCGTTCTCTTACATTATGAATTTTTACAATTTATTTTTAAGCATATTGATTACGCATTGAGCAATATGGTAGTAAATTGAAAGACACAACAAATTTATTTCTGCAAATTGGTAAATAAACAAATTTAATAATTAAATAGAATCCATTATTATATATATTGAATGGAGCTATGTCAAAAATTTTCTTCTTTTTAATGATTTTTTAATGCATTTATGCTTTCTATACATTTTATACAAAATAAATCAATATATATACAGTGGCTATTTCATGCCATTTCAAAAAAAAAAAAAAAAAAAAAAAAAAAAAAAAAAAAAAATCGTTGCTCCCTACACAATTATAAACTGTGAAGAAAAAGAGCGACTAATCACGTACTAAAAATTCTTCGAAATTCTTACATATTTTCGTTTCAATACTGGAAACAAAAAAGCTAAGTCATGTAGTCTATTTTTCATTCAGGAATGATGCTGCTTTTGTCAAGCAGTATAATTAGATTTAATAAATCATGTCCAGTAAACAATAGAACACCCCATCTTTAGAAGTTTCTTCTTTTTCGGTTGTTGAAAAGAAGCTTTAGCGAAAAATGAATTTAATTTGGAAACTCTTTAACGGGATTTCTTTAACTCGATGAATTTTGCATTAAAAACATTTTGCTAATAACGGGAAACATTTATATTCATATTATTTAACCACGAATGTGTTCTATTTAATTGCATTCAATATAAAAAAATTTAGCAAAACAATTTTCATTTTAAAATATTATTTCTTCATAGCTTGAAAACATAAACCTCTGCATTGAGAATAAGTAATATTCATTCAGTTTAACTGCAATTTTTTTCTTTGTTATCGAGATATGTAAGATAGTATGAACATGTCACATCAAAATTAAAAATGTCATTGGTGTAATAAAAATAAATTCTCCGAAAAATTGAACACGGTACTTAATAAAAAAATATCTTCTTTTGTGATAACGTCAGTTAAAATAAATAAATAGATAAAAATTCTTGTTATAATATTAAAGTTACACATCTCTCATGTCTCGGTATAAGTATTAACAAAATGTAACTATGTAATGTAATGCCGTACGCTACCTAATAAATTAATTGTTCAAAGATATTAAAAATCATTTATCTGAAAGAGCAATATATCATAAACATAATTTTTATTTTTATTATTATTTGTACATGCCTCTTTCGGTATAATCGATTTTTACGTACGTTATAATCTAGTTAACAGAGTATATTATCTCAAATTCGCATGAGTTATTCATCACAAATTTCGAGACAAATAATTACAATTACTTTAAAATAATTAAAAAATATATACATATTTCTTTGTAGAAAATAAATACATTTTCTAAATATCTAATTAAATATAATTTACACAAGCCTCGTATCGAGTACAGCGGGAGCAATATTAGTTATTTCTTCCGAAATTTTACATGTTTTTACTCATAAATTTAAAGACTTTACAGATAAACATTGCTATCTACTTATACAAAATCGAAGTTTAGGATTGTGTAGGTAACCATTCCCACGTGAACTGTGCCATTTAGATATTTAAAACTTCAGGCTGTTTTTTAGTCATCTGCCCGGAGTTTTCATAACCGATTTTTCTAATTATTACTATTTTTTAATTAATTATGAAAGAAGGTCTTTTGTAGAGGTACGTGCAATAGTTATTTGTAAAATATTTCCATCTTTATATTTTAATTTTAATTTCAGAAGTTTTCTTTAGGAAATTTGTTCGAAATGGTGGCATTCGGATTACTTCCATTGTTTCAGATAAAAAAGAAATAATGAAAAATACACAGGCACGTGGATTTTTAGACGAATTTCACATTAACCATTGCACATTATGCACGCCAAACCATATCAAAAACTATATCAGTACTCATATATGTGAAATAAATGTCCTAAATAATTTTTTTTAAATTTTATACTTAATTGTATAATATATTTTTTATTATAATAGAAAATATAGAAAAATATTCTAGTTATAAAAAATTATTTATACAATAAATAACTTATGAAACTTCACATAATTTGTTAATATATTCCGAAATATAATTTTTTCTTAAAGTAACTTATTACCTACTGGAAATTGTTCAAATTTAAAAGAAGTATTTGTGCTTCATTGCATGGAATAAAAAAGGAGTATATTATGTAGTCTTCTAGTCTGATGCATTCTTCTGTATTTTATATTTATTGATTTTTATTACTTTTGATTTGATTTGATTTTTTTTATTATTATTCTGTTTGGTATAATTTGATAGTGAAAAGAAAAATGGAGACAATAATTCAATCAATAAAAACTTGTGTGTAAAACTAAATCGCTAAAAAATTTTTGAACACACAATATACAGGGTGCACTATGTTATCTATCGCCGACTTTTAATTTCTCAACCGTTGGTCGTAGACATATAGTTCCAATTATAAAAACGTTTCAAATGAGGTGAGTATTCAAAGTAAAAAAATCAGTTTTATAAAAATTACGAAATCTAACTTTTTATACAGTCCCCTAATGCCTATAGTTATATTTAGCAAAGGTTTACACATATCATACAAGATATAATACAAAAAGTTTGACATCTGTACAACAAAAATTGACACAGTTGTTAAATTTCAAGTTTGAGATTTCTGCACATGATTTTGTTTTTCATCGATGGATCAGTTAAAAGATGAATTAAAGTAATTCGAGATCAAAAATCAGGGTGCAGTGTCCTTTTTACGGCGAAACCACATTTAGCCGGTATCGCCAAATCGGAGTATCACCAAAGAGAGTTATTTCATCTACTTACTTTGACTTTTGAATGTTGTTTGACCCCTAAAATTTAGCTCGAGTTCGCCTCTTTGGCGATACTGGCTAAAAGTGTTTTCACCATAAAAAAGACGAAGCATCCTGATTTTGATCTCGAATTACTTTAATTCTTCTTTTAACTGATTCCTTAATGAAAGACAAAATCATGTGGAAAAATCTCAAACTTTGAAATTTAATAACTGTGTCAATTTTTGTAGTACATATGTGAAACGTTTTGTGTTATATCTGGTATGATATGTGTACACTTTTACTAACTATAGGGACTGGGGGACCGTATAAAATGTTAGATTTCATAATTTTTATAAAATTGATTTTTTACTTTAAATAATGCAACATTAATATTTACCTCATTTGAAACGTTTTTGTAATTGGAACTATATGTCTACGATCAACGGTTGAGAAATTAAAGATCGGCGATAGATAGCATATTGCACCCTGTATAAATTAAGGACTGTGAACATAACCAGACATATACGCTTCTTGAGTACTGGGACTCACATCATCAGTGTATAAAATCAATGTATAAAATCAACATCCTCCCAACAACATGCAACAAGAAAACACAAATGCCAGTAAACACAGCGCTGAAAGACCATCAAGCGCGAGCAACAAATGGAATCAAAGCGGAAGTAAAGCATCCCTGTACAAAAAACCCAACCAGAAAGTTCAGGTGTAAGGTACAGTAACATAATACTTAACCAATGAGTTTCTAAATTTATGAATATGACCAGCTTCAAAAAAGTCTAGTAAATCTAAAGAAGTAATGAATCCCGGATAATAGCGGCCGAATCAAAATTAAAATTATGCCCCCCCCCCAATCCCCAGAAATGAAAAGCGATAGAGAATTTTGTAATTCTATTTTCTTTACATAGTTTATATGTTCGTTGACACTGTAACGGAGTTATTCTTTATAATTGAAGAGCTGAGTGGATGAACATGTTATGCTACAATATGCTACAAATGCTGCAAAAATGCTATTTTTTTTTTTTTTTTTTTTTGATGAAAAGCTTTTGGATGAAAGAGTTATGAGGTTTCCTTTCACATTGTGAAGCTAAATACTAAGATTCTATTTAGTCTTGAGGATTTAAGATATTATTCATCAATATTTAATATTTTAATATTTAATATTTAATAATGTCAGTAATATTAATAATTTTTAATATTTGAGAATTAAATATGAATAAGTTTTTCTGAGAAAGTTTAGTACCATATCTGTTAATATTTTAAACACATGATACCAAACAGAAAATAAATCATTAAAATTCACAGCAAAAGCTTTTACCTGAAATTTCTTTAAATGTAATTTTTGTTACTTAACATGTTCTTCCACTTAGCTCTTCAATTATTAAGATGCTACTTGGCGCAGAACGATATAAATTTAAATTTAAAAGCAACTTTCAAAACTCCAGAAAATTCAAACTTTTCACAGACTAGTTTCGGTAGCGTTTAGCGTACTCCCCTCAGTTCAAAGAATAACGAAAACTTGCTCGATTATATAGAGGAGAAGAGGATTCAACTAATCAGTTCATTAACCAATGGGGAAACAGGAAAATACAGGTACAAGCGAATAGGAGAATAGTATAGGTAGTACCACGAAAAATGTGAAAAAAAAAACTGGTAGTATTGGCAAAAGAAGATTTTATGAAATATTTGCAGCAATCTGATAAAGGGGGAATAGCGAATTCACTATTAAAATATTGTCATAATTTTTTTAGATATGAAATGCTTCAAGAGAGTTAAGTTCATGTATAGAATTGGCTTTAGAGATGATTTAGGCTGAATTAAATTTAAAAGAGTGGTTCAGCTCCTAGCAATGTTTAGCAATTGAAGATTTATTGGTTTCCTGTTTTTGAATATATAGTTGGTGTTCCTTAATACGAAATTTTAAACCCCGTTTTGTCTGTCAAATATAGGAACGTCTTTTAGTTTTAATAATTTAGTTACAATGAATAGTTTACAAAAATTTATTTTAAAATAGGCTTGAATGTAAATTAAAAATTCAAGCTATATATTAAAAATGATTATTTTTATTTAATGCTTTTAAATATTATTTATATTTTTTTTCTATATTTCACTGAAGTTGCTGTTGCTTTTAACAAAGAATATAATTAGATTTACTTAATCTTTCACAGAAAACAAAAGGAATTTTCAATCACTGAAATTTCTTCCCTTGTGATTTTTCAAAGAAGCATGAGAATAAAATTAATTTTAGGTGATTCATTTTCTTTATATAAAGTTTGGAAACTGGGAAAGTATTACTCAATGAAATTTTTTTACCTTATCTTGAAAAATTTCGATATGCATGGTTACGGAAACTATGGTTAAAATACGTTAATTATATTTCAAGTTTAAAAATCTTTTTAAAGGGAGCATCTTTTAAATGCTATAGTATAAGAACAAATACGTCAATTTGGAATAAAAAAAATTATATTGATTTCAGTAAACTGAAATTTTTTGTTATTGTTTTATTTAGATAAGTAAAATGACATGAACGTGTTTAACATTTTTCGACTACTCACATTTTAATCTTTCAGAACTGAAAATTTCAAATGAAACAAATTTAATTGCGGATGTACAATAATTAATTAAGGCGAAATTTAACATTCAAAATAGCTCAAGATTAACTGCTGTTGTAAAAGTTCAACATAAAGTTAAATAACAAAATTTCTTTTTTTTTTCATGCGCTATCAATTATTTAATCTATTTTACATCTAAAGCATCTAATATGTAATTAAAACAATTCAACAAATAAACAAACCTTCTCTAAGACATTATTTTTCGTAAATTCTCAATTATTATATTTCTAAAACTTATTTTATTTATCTTTAAAATTATATTGAAAAAATACTACATTTAATCCCTTTAAAATATGCTTGAATATAAATTAAAATTTGAAACCCTGTAATAAAATTGTTCTTTTATTATTGCTATTTAATACCTTTAAGTCATATTAACAATTCTGAAGAGAATTCGCAACAAATGCATTTATACAATGTAAAATTTATGTTATTTCTGAAAATTACGTCTATGTGTACCACAAATGTCTATATTTTTTAAGGTAATAGTAACCTACTTTCTTTTTTGTTCATTACTCGAAATAAAAAACCTATTTTTATTCTATTTTTAATTCAGGATTTCTTCTGCTGCTGACAATAAACGTAATCAGATTTAAAAATTCATATTTGTAAACAAAAGGACGTCGAATCCTATGAAATTATATAGTCTGCGGTTTATGAAAAAAAAAACAGTAAAATAAATTAATTTAGATCGAAAACTCTTTATATATATGTTTTTTAAGTAAACGGCCTTGTTCCGACAATTAAAATATTTCCCTAATGATGAAAACTATTTATATTCGTATGAATATAAATATTTTACATACACTGAGTTACTAACTTAAAAATAATTTGAGTTCAAGAAATTTACCTTAGGCTTGCCTTACGCACTTTTTTTAATTTTTCACACCAATCATTTCAAATAGGAAATTTATACTAATTTAATAGCAGATTTTCTATGATTAACTAAGGTAAATTTCAATGTTAACAATTTCTGGCTTTTGAGAATAATGTAACATGGTAAGCAGCTTGATGCACTGCCTAATTGCGTATCAATTTTACATATTGTGTAGAGGTGATTTGTATTGTAAGGGCTTTAGGAAGTCTTTAAACGTGGCTGGTAGCGGCAAAATGAAGAATAACGGTAAAAGTTTAAAAAATATATAAAAAATAATTTTAAGATTAAACTATATTAAAATACAAGAAGTATATCAATAAAGAAAAAACAAAGAATTGGAGAAAAAATAAAAAGATAGAAATATTCCATTAATTCCAAAAAGACAAGCAAAAAAGCTACGTGAGGTTTCTTCCCATCTAAAAAAATGACCCTTTACAGAGGCCATACATTTAAATTTGTACAAATAAAAATGCAACGCGTTTTAACCTACCTTCTCTTAAAAAGAATTAAGAAATTCTGAATTGTTAAATTTGTAAAATAGGATTATATTTTTATCTTTAAAATTTTCTGTTATGTACGGAATCATCTGAGAGTAAATTGAAAAAGAAACACATTTAATAATTTAAAAATATGATTGAATATAAATTAAAAATGGAATCCATGTGATAAAAATGTTTAGTTTTTATTTATGCATCTAAATCGTATTTATCCTTTTCGAGATATTTCATAACAAAAGCATTTATACAAGGCATAATTTATGCTGTCTTGGGGGGATTGCTTTTTTGTATACCACACATTCTCAAAATTTTTAAGTGAATAATTACTTACTTTTTTTGCTACAATACTCGAAAGGGAAAAGAGGAGTCATGTAGTGTATTTTTAACTCAGGCATTCTGCTGCTTCTAACAAGAGTTACAATTAGATTTAATAAATCATGCCTGCAAACAAAAGAACGCCACATCCTCTAAAATCATTTCCTCTGCGGTTTTTTAAAAGAATCATAAGAATAATATAATTTAACTTGAAAGCTCTTTATATAAAGCTTTTCAACCGGAAAATGTTCCAGCAGTCAAAATATTTTTCCTTCATATGTAGAATCATAATATTCACAGTTGCTAACTGTGAATGAATTCAGATAAATTAGATTGTTTAAAAAACTTTCGAAAGAAAGATTAGTGTTAATTTTGTTTCTAAATAATCTTGTAAATGTAAACCTATGAACTTATAATAAAAAAACATTTAATTAAAACTGTTGAAAATAATCACAGCATTACATTAAATTCTTATTAATTTCTTTTTGTACAACTATGTTTCTTGTGATTGGTTGTTTAATGTAGCTTTCTTTCACGGCCGCCAATTCTCTGCTATGGGCCTTGCAAAATCTATAAATACCTGTAAATTTTCTGTTTTCTTTCAGTATGTTTGTGTAATTGTTCTTGTTAATAATCAAATATACTCACTTCGATCCACGTCTTTATGTCTGCCTTTTTATTTATTTTAACAGCAGAGCGTTGGTTAGCAAGTTTTGAAATGAGCTGCGAGACATACTGACGCCGTTATTTTTCTGTTTTTCATTTCTGCTGGGTTTTTGAGTGGAAAAGATTTTATCTTTCTTTTTATATATTTTATCGAGCAGAATGGATTCTTCAAAAGATGTTTACGGTATGCCTCTTTTTGAAGGTGATGGAAAAGTTTTTTCGGTATGGAAACGAAGAGTAACGGCAATTTTTGCTGCTAAAGAATTGGAAAAATTCCTGGAAAATGAAGCAGCTCTAGACAATGCCGCCGATGTCGTGAAAGCAAAAAAGGCTTACGCTTTATTATTATCATTATTAAGTGATAATGTTCTTGCGTCACTTCAAGATGAAAATACAGCTCATAAAATATGGAATAAATTAGAACGCACTTATGATACAAAGCGTGCAGTGAATCAAATTTTAATTCGGAAGAGATTGGCAACGATTAAGAAAGATCGTACAGTTTCTATGAGAACTCACATTGATGAAATAAATAAATAAATTTCGGATCTTAAGCTGTCTGGGGCAGAAGTTAATGAAACGGATACTATTGTTTATATTTTGATGTCATTGCCTCAGGAATTTGAAAATGTTAAGATTGCTTTAGAAAACCAACCGAATTCTGTTTTGACATTAGATTTCGTGACACAAAGATTATTAGATGCTGAAGCACTTCTTTTGGATTCAAAGAAAGAAAAAGTATATACTAAGGCTGCTCATGATAATACTGCATTTGTGTCGACTCGCAAAGAATTCTTTTGCAAAATTTGCAACTCTAAAGGGCATACAGCGAAATATTGTAGAAAGAAAATTACTTGCCATTCTTGTGGAAAATTCGGACACATAAAACGTAACTGTAAAGCTGTTAAAAATTCAAATGAAGAAAAATTTGCCTCTTCAGCTGTTTCTTTCGTTGCTGGAAATGCCTCCAGGAAAAGAAATGAATTTATAGTAGATTCCGGAGCAACTTCCCATATGTGTTCTAATGAGAATTATTTCGCATCCTTAGTACCTTCTTCAGGAACTATTAAATGCGCATCAAAAACAACGAATCTAGAAATCAAAGGTATTGGAAATATTAATGGAAAACTGTCAAATGGAATGGAAATTACTTTAAAGGATGTCCTTTATGTTCCAGACTTAAACGGGCAACTCATTTCTGTTAGGAAAATTGTAAGTGCAAATTATACAGTTATTTTCAAGAACCAAAAAGTATTTATCGAAAAAGGGAGAAACCGTTTTTACTTCGGTGAACGGGATTTGAATGGACAATACGTAAGTGACTTTGTCCCTGTTTACGAAACCGTTCTTACTTCAAAGAAAAATCATTGTGATATCTGGCATCGCAGACTTGGTCATCCGAGTGACAAAGTATTGAAAGATATGAAGCTTCCGGTACCTGACTCTTTTTGTGATATTTGTGCTCGGGCAAAACAGAGTGCAACACCAATGGGAAGAGGACCAAGAAAAAGAGAAACCAAGCCAATGACTTTGATTCATAGTGACATTTGTGGACCTATTTTTCCGACAACCTTTTCTGGCGAGTGCTATTTTATGACTCTTATCGATGATTTTTCTCGTTTTACTGAAGTACGTTTACTGAAACATAAAAGTGAAGTCTCAGAAGAATTAAAAATGTTCTTAAAATCCAACCCTACAGTGAAGAAAATTAGATGTGATAACGGGAAGGAATATTTTTCTAATGATTTAGTGAATTTTACTAGAGATCTTGGTATAGTGATAGATCCCGCTCCTCCATACACGCAATCTTTGAATGGAGTAGCTGAACGCTGCAATAGGTCGCTTCTGAATATAGGACGTGCTTTGATTGCTGAATCAAATTTACCAAAGACTTTTTGGGGTCAAGCTATCCTTTCAGCAGCTTACTTGAAAAACCGAATGCCAAGCAGCACTATTGAGAACAAAACTCCGTACTTCCTGAAATATGGAGAAGAAGCTGATTTCAAGCACATACGTGTTTTTGGATGCAGTGCTTACATGTTAATTCCTTCCGTTCATCGAAAGAAGCTTGACGATAAGTCTAAACAAATGACCTTCATTGGTTATTCTTCAATGGGATATAGATTACTAGATCCTGAAACGAAACGCATAACTGTATCAAGAAATGTGAAATTCGACGAAGAGAAAAAGGAAAATGTTCAGTCGAAACAATACATTCTAGAAAATTCAGAACCAGTCGATAATGAAATTGATCCAGATGTTCTAGAAAATACGAGTGATGAATTAGATGATCCTGAAAAGAAAGAAGACAAAACAAGAAAATCTGAAAGATTTAAAAAGCAACCTGTACGGTATCCAGATCCTGATGTTTACGAAGCATTACTTTGCCAACAAGAAACATTAACGTTTGATGATATCAGATCCCTCCCTAGTGATGAACAACGCTTGTGGAAAGAAGCTATGGACGCGAAGATTGAAAGTATGAAAATCAACGATGTCTGGGATCTTGAAAAATTACCACCTGACAAACGACCTATTTCCTGCAAATGGGTATTTACCATCAAAAGAGATGGTCGACATAAGGCGAGACTCGTAGCTCGTGGATTTATGCAAAAAGAAGGGCTAGACTATAGTGAAACCTTTTCCCCTGTAATAAGTATGCCAGCTTTACGTTTGGTTCTTATTTTGATTTTAAATGAAGACTTATATGCATTTGTGTTAGATGTTAAAACAGCGTTCCTGAATGGTAAGTTAAATGAACTTGTTTTTATGGATCAGCCGCAAGGCTATGATGATAAAAGTGGGCGAAAGTGTAAACTTAAAAGAAGTTTATATGGTTTAAAACAAGCCCCACGACAATGGTTTGAAAGGTTTTATGAATTTATTTCAAAGTTAAATTTTAAATCTTGTGATAATGAACCTTGTATTTTTATTCGGTATAATAATGATCATAAAATAATTATTGCTTTGTATGTAGATGATATGTTAATTGCAGGTTCAGATGTAAATGAAACTAATGTAGTTATTTCCCTATTACATAACGAGTTTCACATGTCAAAATCGCAAAGTGTTTCAGAATTTCTAGGTATTCAAATGAAATTCAATTCTGATAGTTTAATAATGGATCAAGAGTCTTAATTGTTAAGTAAACAAATTGTTAAGTAAGTTTAATATGCTAGATTGTAAACCCCGTGACATTCCTATTTCTCCTAAGTCCACCCCATCTGATTTCAAAAATGGTAAACCTTTTAATGGCCCATATCGTGAACTTGTAGGTTGTTTATTATATTTAGCTTATATTTCTCGACCTGATATTTTGTATGCTATTAACTGTTTAAGTCAATTGCAAGAAAATCCTACTGAAATTGCATGGAAAGCACTTAAGAAAATCTTAAGATATTTAAAAGAAACATTGTCTTTAAAACTTGTGTATAAAAAGCAAAATTCTGATCCTAAATTATCCATGTATGTTGATGCTGATTGGGGGGCTAACACAAATGACCGCAAATCAGTAACAGGTTATATTTTAATGTTTTGTAACATGCCTGTTCTGTGGTGTTGTAATAAACAAAAATCAGTTGCTTTATCGTCAACTGAAGCTGAAGTCATTGCTTTAACTAAAAGTTTGCAAGACTTGTTATGGTTTAAAAATATTGCTAGTGAAATTGTAAATATTAAGGATTTAGTAATTTTTGAGGATAATCAATCATGTATAAAATGTATCAGTAATGAGAGTAATTATGGTAGAATGAAACACATTGATATTAAATTGAAATTTGTTCGCAATATTATAAAAAAAATAACATCAAAATTGAATATGTTCCTACGAATATGCAAATTGCTGATTTATTTACAAAGGCATTACCTAAAGTTAAATTTTATGAACTATTATTTCTTTGTTGTTTGTACAAGTAATGTTTAAATTGTGTCATATTATTATTAATGATTGATTTCAAGAAATTTCTTTGTTTTCTGATGTAATGCTAGATTATGGGCGGGTGTTGAAAATAATCACAGCATTACATTAAATTCTTATTAATTTCTTTTTGTACAACTATGTTTCTTGTGATTGGTTGTTTAATGTAGCTTTCTTTCACGGCCGCCAATTCTCTGCTATGGGCCTTGCAAAATCTATAAATACCTGTAAATTTTCTGTTTTCTTTCAGTATGTTTGTGTAATTGTTCTTGTTAATAATCAAATATACTCACTTCGATCCACGTCTTTATGTCTGCCTTTTTATTTATTTTAACAAAAACAAAAAAAAAATAAATTAAATTAAAGTATGCTCTAAATGGAGCAGTTCAAATACTATTATCTGCAACTACTTTTACTAAAATGTAACTTAACCCTAAAACAGTGAAATTTTACCTTCACTAATATAAGTATTAGCAAAATGTAACGTGTAATGTAATGTCATACACTATCTCATAAATTAATCGTTCAAAGATATTACAATTCTTTTATCAGAAAGTACAATGTACCATAAACATAATTTTTATTGTTATTATTATTTGTACACGCGTCTGTTGGTAAAATCTGTCTTTCCGTACGTTATAATCTCACAACAAAGTGAATTATCTCAAATTCGCATGAGTTATTCATCACTAATTGAGAGACAAATAATTACAATTACTTTAAAATAATTAAAAAATATATACATATATTTTTTTGTAGAAAAGAATTACATTTTCTAAATTTCTAATCTATACTTTTATACTAATATTATAAAGAGGTAGAAATTCTTTATTTGTAGGGGCTAAGCTCTGGAACTACCGAACCGATTCCAAAAGTAATGGAATCAAATTGATGGGGTTTGTCCAACTTAGAACGTAGGCGATACCTAATGTCCGTGCAACTGACCAAAAGGGGGTAGAGGAGCAAAAAACGTTCTAAAAATGCGATTTTTGTGTTCCTGAAGGGCCTAGAAACATGACATTTGGAATGGTAGTTACTTATAAGACACAAATGATCTCTAAGGACATTTCTTAAAAAAATCGAAATAAAAAAGGGGAGAAAATGCGAGAAAAGAGTCCTAAAAAACGTCTAAATGGCGATATTTTACGCTATTTCAGGAAGTACCAAACTGATTTAAAAAGTAATGGTGTCAAAATGATGGTGATAATTCTTGCTCCAACATAGGCTGCATTTTATGTCAGTGCCACAATCCCTAAAGGAGGTACAGGAGCAAAAAAACGTTCGAAATTGAGATTTTTGGTATTACTGAAGGGCCCAGATACATGGAATTTGGCATGGCAGTAACTTATTAGATATAAATTATCTCTAATAACATTTCTTAAGAAATTCGAAATTTAAAAGGAGTGAAAATGCGCAAAAACCGTCCTAAAACCGTTCTAAATGGCGATCTTTACGCAATTTCAAAAAGTACCAAACCGATTTAAAAAATATGGTGTCAAAATGATGGTGACAACCGTTTCTCAAACATAGGCTACATTTTATGAGGGTACCACTACCACTAAAAGAGGTGCATGAGAAAAAAAAAACGTACGAAATTGAGATTTTTGGTGTTACTGAATGTCCCAGATACATGGAATTTGGCATGGTAATTACTTATTAGATATGTATTATCTCTAAGAACATTTCTTAAAAAATTCGAAATTTAAAAGGGTGAAAATGCGCAAAAAGCGTTCTAAAAAACGTTCTAAATGGCGATTTTTACGCAATCTCAAAAAGTACCAAACCGGTTTAAAAAATAATGGTGTCAAAATGAAGGTGACAACCCTTGCTCAAACATAGGCTACATTTTATGTCGGTGTCACTACCCCTAAAGGGGGTGCAGGAGTAAAAAAAGTTCGAAATTGTGTTTTTGTGGGGTTAATGAAAAGCCCAGATACATGGCATTTGACATGGTAGTTACTTATTAGATATAAATGACCTCAAAGAACATTTCTTAAAAAAATTCGAAATTTAAAAGAGGTAAAAATGCGCAAAAAGCGTTCTAGAAAACGTTCTAAATGGCGATTTTTACACAGTCTGAAGAAGTACCAAACCGATTTAAAAAATAATGGTTTCAAAATGATGGTGACAACCCTTGCTCAAACGTAGGCTGCATTTTATGTCGGTGACACTGCGCCTAAAAGGGTTGCAGGAGCAAAAGAAACGTTCGAAATTGTGTTTTTTGGTGTTACTGATGGGTCCAGAAACATAGAATTTGGCATGGTAGTTAAGTATTAGATATAAATGATCTCTAAGAGCATTTCTTAAAAAATTCAAATTTAAAAGGGGTGAAAATGCACAAAAACCGTTCTAAGAAACTTTCTAAATTGCGATTTTTACGCAATCTCAAAAAGTACCAAACCGATTAAAATATAATGGTGTCAAAATGATGGTGACAGCCCTTTCTCAAACATAGGCTACATTTTATGTAGGTACCACTACCCCTAAATGAGGTGCAGGAGCAAAAAAACGTTCGGAATTGTGATTTTTGGTGTTACTAAACGCCCCAGATGCATGGCATTTGGAATGGTAGTTACTTATTAGATATACATTATCTCTAAGAACATTTCTTATAAAATTCGATATTTAAAAGGGGTGAAAATGCGCAAAAAGCTTTCTAAAAACGTTCTAAATGGCGATTTTTACGCAATCTCAAGAAGTACCAAACCGATTAAAAAAATAATGGTGTCAAAATGATGGTGACAACTCTTGCTCAAAAATAGGCTACATTTTATGTCGGTGCCACTACCCCTAAAGGGGGTGCAGGTGTTAAAAATGTTCGAAATTGCGATTTTTGTGTTACTGAAGGGACCAGATACATGGAATTTGGCATGGTAGTTACTTATTAGATATAAATGATCTCTAAGAACATTTCTTAAAAAAATTCGAAATTTAAAAGCGATAAAAATGCGCAAAAAGCGTTCTAAAAAACGTTCTAAATGGCGATTTTTACACAATCTCAAGAAGTACCAAACCGATTTAACCCCCTGACCGGCAAGCAAAAGGGCAAAATTGTAATGTTGTTTGCTCTGTAATTTTTTTAACAATCTAAAAAAAGACGATTATTCCAACATGACATAAAAAAATTAATTAAACATAGGAATGTAGGCCTTGAGAGTATTGCTTATAACAAAATGTTTTAAAACTGCATTATATTTGTGGAATTACATTTATTTAAATAATGCCTCTATTGCAGTGAAACCTGCATATTAGTGAACGGATATATCAGTTCGCGGCGGTTAGAAGGTTAAAAAAAATAATGGTGTCTAAATGATGGTGACAACCCTTGCTCAAATATAGGCTACATTTTACGTCGGTGCCAATACGCCTAAAAGGGGTGCAGGAGCAAAAAAACCGTTCGAAATTTTGTTTTTTGGTGTTACTGATGGGCCCAGATACATAGAATTTGGCATGGTAGTTAATTATTAGATATAACTGATCTCTAAGAACATTTCTTAAAAAGTCCGAAATTTAAAAGAGGTGAAAATGCGCAAAAAGCGTTCTTAAAAGCGTTCTAAATTGCGATTTTTACGCAATCTCAAGAAGTACCAAACTGATTTAAAAAATAATGGTGTCAAAATGATGGTGACAACTTTTGCTCAAACATAGGCTAGATTTTATGTCGGTGCCACTACCCCTAAAAGGGGTGCAGGAGTAAAAATAAAGTTCGAAATTGCGTTTTTCGTGTTACTGAAGGTCTCAGATACATGAAATTTGGCATGGTAGTTACTTTTAGATATAAATTATCTCTGAGAACATTGCATAGAAAAATTCGAAATTTAAAAGGGGTGAAAATGCGCAAAAAGCGTTCTAAAAACGTTCTAAATGGCGATTTTTACGCAATCTCAAGAACTACCAAACCGATTTAAAAAAGAATGGTGTCAAAATGATGGTGACAACTCTTGCTCAAATATTGGCTACATTTTATGCCGGTGCCACTACCCTAAAGTGGTTGCAGGAGTAAAAAAAAGTTCGAAATTGCGATTTTTGTGTTACTGAAGGAACCAATACATGGAATTTGTCATGGTAGTTACTTATTAGATATAAATGATCTCTAAGAACATTTCTTAAAAAAATTCGAAATTTAAAATGGGTAAAACGCGCAAAATTGCTCTTAACAAAGTTCTAAATAGCGATTTTTACGTGATCTCAAGAAGTACCAAACCGATTTATAAAATAATGGTGTCAAAATGATGGTGACAACCTTTGCTCAAATATTGGCTACATTTTATGCCGGTGCCACTACCCTAAAGTGGTTGCAGGAGTAAAAAAAAGTTCGAAATTGCGATTTTTGTGTTACTGAAGGACCCAATACATGGAATTTGGCATGGTAGTTACTTATTAGATATAAATGATCTCTAAGAACATTTCTTTAAAAAATTCGAAATTTAAAATGGGTAAAACTCGCAAAATTGCTCTTAACAAAGTTCTAAATAGCGATTTTTACGTGATCTCAAGAAGTACCAAACCGATTTATAAAATAATGGTGTCAAAATGATGGTGACAACCTTTGCTCTAACATAGACTACATTTTATGTTGGTGCCATTACCACCAAAGGGGGTGCATCGAGTAAAAAATCGCTAGAAAATGCGATTTTGGTGTTACTGAAGGGCCTAGAAACATGAAATTTCGAATGGTAGTTACTTATAAGATATACATGATCTCTAAGAACATTTCTTAAATAATTCGAAATTTATAAGGGGTGAATATGCACGAAAAGAGTTCTAAAAAAATTCTAAATGGCGATTTCTACGCAATCTCAGAAAGTAGCCAACCGATTTCCAAAGTAATATTTGGAAATTGATTATGACAGCCCTTGCACCAATATAGGATCTACTTCATGTCGGCGTCACTGCCACCTCTCTGTGGCATTTAAAAAAATTTACAACTTGAAATTTGACATGGTTATTACTTATGAGATGTAAATGCTCTTTGTGTTTTTAAAATTTTGATATTTAAATGGTGTGAAAATTAACGAAAAGTGTTCTAAAAACGTTCTAAATAACAATTTCTACCCAATCTCAGGGAACATAAACCGATTTCAGAAATAATGGTGTCAAATTGATGGTGACAGTTCCCGCTCCAACATAGCCTATATATTACGTTGTTGTCACTACTACCTGGGGGTTAGAGGAGGAAAAAATTTTCTAAATTCCGTTTTTTGTGTAAAAGAGGGAGGGGGGGGCGTCTAACATTTTAATTTGGAATGGTAATTACTTCAAAGATGCAAATGCTTTCTAACAATTGTCAAAAGAAAATTCCAAATTTAAAAGGATGAAGCGTTCTATAAGCATTCTAAATTACGATAACCGATTTCAAACATAATGGTTGCAAATTGATAGTGATAGAACCTGCTCAAACATTAGCTATATTTTATGTCGGTGCAAAACCCCTAGAGCGTTGCAGAACAAAATTTTTTTCTAAATTCCGATTCTGCGGTACAGAAGAGGTTAGAAACTTTAAATATAGTACGGTAGTTACTTACAAAATATAAATGTCCTCTAAGAACAGTCGAAAATAAATTCAAAATTAAAAAGGTGTGAAGCGAAGGGATGGATCAAAAAGCATTCTAAAAGTGTCCTAAATTAGATTTTTATGGAATCTCAGAAAATAATAAATCGATTACAGAAGTTATTGATTGCGAATCAAGAGTGATAGCCCCTGATCCTATACGGGCTAATGCCGGTGTCACTACCACCTGGGGCATCAAAAACTAGAAATCCTTAAAAATCAGTATTAAATTCTGTTTTCTATAGAATAGTAGGAAATACCACCTACTTTTATGTTTAATGTTGTTGGCAAATTAATGGTGACAGTCTCTGAACATTTTTCGAGACATTCTACTTCAACTCTGTTTCGGCATTTTATGTTGGTGCCACTAACAACTGAGAGGTGGCAGACTGTTAGAAAACAAGCTTGCAATTTGACATGATGGTTAATTTTAAAATGTAAATGTGTTAAGATGGTTTCTAAAAAATTCAAAACTTCAAATGAATACTAAAATGAGCGTATGAAATAAGCATAAAAGTCTCAGAATACTTTCTAAATTATCATTTATTTGGAATTAGCTTTAGTTCTTGTTATTAATTAAAATCTCATTTCTATCTATTGCACTTTTATAATGAAGTTTATTCAAACTGTGGCTTAATTTGTAATTTTTGAATTATTCTATAAAGTGTTCTTCTAACGAAAAATAGTCATGCAAATATCACTTGGCATATTTCAACTATTACGCGAACAAAGCCGCGTGGTTTTCTAGTTAAATATAATTTAAATAAGCCTCGTACCTAGTCCAGCGGGAACAATATTAGTTATTTCTTCTGAAATTTTACATGTTTTTACTTATAAATTTAAAGACTTTAAAGATAAACATATGCTATCTACTCATACAAAATCGAAGTTTCGGAATGTGTAGGTAACCATTCCCATGAGAACCGTACCATTTATATATTTAAAACATAGGGCTGTTTTTTTAGTCGTCTGCCCTGAGTTTTCTTAACCGATTTAGCTAATTATTATTTTATAAAAATAATTAAGAAAGCTGGTCTTTTGTAGATGTACGCGCAATAGTTATTTTTTTTTTAATATTTCTATCTTTATGTTTTATTTTTAATTTCAAAAGTTTTTTTTTAATGAAATGTGTTCAAAATGGTAGTAATCGGATTACTTCCATTGTTTCAGATAAAAAAGAAATAATAAAACATATACAGACACGTGGCTTTTTAGACGAATTTTTTCATTTGCAAGTTATTTTTGGTAAAAAGTAATGGAAATGCAATTGTAATTTATATTTATTATCGAATAGAAATTCGTATTTATTGCGACATCACCCCAATATCGAATATTGGGTTTGTTTTATCGTTATGCATTATGACGTAGTAGTTTTTTTTTTTCATTACAAGTAAACAGAAAATATATTTCTATTTGAATATACTATGGTTAAGCATAAAATTACGTTTATAAAGTATGTTTGAAAAGTTTGCGCCTCTGATGTTATGCTTAGCTTAAAATATATTTTTACATTAATAAAACAAAGGAGAAAAATCGATGTGAATGTGTAATAACGTAATGTATGACGTAAGTTTTACTGATTTTTTATTTCTTAATTCTAAAGATTTCGAATCAGAGAGAGACCTAATAGTTGAACTGCGTCAGAAATTCATTAATGAGAAATATATATATATATATATGTCCTCATCATTTGTTTTTGTAGAAATCATTTGTTATTTTTAAAGTGTATTTTTCTAGAATAGAAACATTCCAATAATAAAATCTCCATGCTGTATGTTTGTACAAAGTCTTATAAAAATGAAACGCAGGTCAACATTCCGTCATTTTAGACATCTGTTATTTCACTAGTATTATATATTATAATTATTTACATTTGCAGGCACTAAAATATTATGTCTGAAAACAATGCAGTGATGATACTTCAGACTAGATACGCGATGCTTCTCGTTAAGTATTATTATATTAGAACTATTATTATGTTTAATGAAATATTAACACAGGAAAAGTAGAAATTTATTATTACTTTACATTTATATCCTAAAATATATTATATTATTTATTATAAAAAATATTAGGAAATATAATAATAAATACTTATTTTATATTATTTTTTATAAATTTTAGTTAAAAAATCATCTTTATGATAGATCCTCATTTTAATTATCGATGTTGTTTAATGATTTTTTTCTTTAGGTTTTGTATAAAAGTTATACTGACAAAAAAAGGTTATAAATTAAAAAAAAAATAATAAATGCCCGAACATAAAAAAATATCCATTAAAAAACATATCCTTCTGGTTTAAAATAATTTAAGAAAACTATACTGAAATGGAAAAAAGGGGAATCGGATGATCTCTGGATTGGTTAGATGGAAAATAACAACTAGTGTGAAGTAGCACATGTGGAAAATTTGCTTTATTCCATACTAAAAAATTTAAAATAATGTATCTCATTTATATTCTGAAAAATACCTGCAGTTGAATATGAATATCGTAAAGCCTCTCACTAGTGGACACATATGAACCACAGATTTTCCCCTTTTTCCGAAGATATGTGTTTTACATACATATAAATATATCAATATCTACGTATTTTGGACTGAAAATGTGTTGATAAATACATATATCGGGTATTCTGAAACGTCAATAATCAAATTTTTAATGTGTAACACAAATTCTATTTTATTTATATTCTATATCTTGTTTAAAATACTTTACATTTATAATACTCTTATATCTCAAAGAACAGTCGATGTGCTTAAAAATGGCTGAAACACACATTAACTGTTAAGGATTACAATAGAACTCATGATTTGGACTGATTCGCTGTTTGGTGTAGTCGAATAAAATATTTCACAAGAAGAACGGAAAAATATCCCCGTTTTTATTAAATAACATATACGAAGACCTATCTTATTATCCTTTTGATCTGAAATTGAAAGATTTGAAAAACTGTAGTACAGCTTTGCGTGAATTATGTTAATTCAGATACTTACAAATTTATAAATGAAGCATCTTGAAGACTTTCTTGGCGTAATGACTTTTTATTACAAGCTTCATAACTTTTCATCTATTAGATAAACAAAACCATGTTCATCAGTAATTTGAGTGAAAATGAACATTAGCATTCACATTGCACATAGAAAATATAAAAATACATAATAACTTTACAAGTATTTAAAAAAAATTATTAACTCCAGGAATATTAAATGTATTCGAATTGATACATTATATTAACCAATAACTTTTTAATAGCACGCATTGCCATTTATGTTTTCTAGTACCTTCATATTTTTGCGAAGAAAACTCGTTGAACAGAATTTTAAAGAAATCTACTTCTTTAGGTTAAACAATAGGGTGGGTCATTCCCAATTTTTTTTTCCGATAGTGCGGGAATGTTGCTCCTATATTTACTTATTACGCACAAAAGCCATTAAAAATATCCGTTTTCCTCTGCCGCCAGGGGCACAAACATTTCAAAGATAGGGGGTATTCATTTGAAATAAGCCCCATAATTCTTATATATAAATGCTTATATATCAGGTACTAAAATCATTTCCACAAACGGTTTTATGTGTCACATTTAAGGTAAGTGACCCATTCTAAAAGTTTATGTTTCTGTACATCTGTGTTACTGGAAATGATCCAACTGACTCAAAATTAAATGTGGTATTATCAATATCCAGAGTAGCATACAATTTTAATCGTTATCGTGCTCTAACATTCAGTATTCAAAAATTAAAGGAGCTTCTGTCTCACCGTAAATGAAAGAGCCCCAGGTGACCTGTGGGTCACTTCCGATAACCCACAGCTACACATTTCGTGTCGCCGTTCATACAAAAATGTTAACATTTAAGAAACATCAGATGGCAGCATTGCGAATTTATAGACAATTGTACTAATTGTGGTATAATTTAGCTTGTCTGTTGTAGATGTGCGCAAATATATTTATATGTATTAAATAAACTGCCAACAAATCAACAAGTTCTCACTTTGTGAGAGAGTTCCAAAAAGGCAGAATACTATGATTATCTCAGTCAAGAAGGAGATTTCGATAATGAAAGTGAAACAGAAACTGAAATGGACATTCACATGAAATTTTCTGTTAATCGACGAAACTTATTAGATTCTATGAAAAAGGTAATAGTTTTAGCAAACCTTCATAAGATTCCAATTCATCAGCTCATCACTCTGAAAGTAGTATGATTACATTCCCTACAGTTGAATGACAGTGTGATAGATAAGGGGTTTCAAATGCTCCTGGAGCAGCAATTGCCACAGCAGATCTTACTGATTCGGGAACTATAAAATAATATGATAAAACAGCTGTGATAGATCATGTAAAACTTAGGCGACAAAGGAAAAAGTTTTGAAGCACATTATTTCAGGAAGCAAGGTCATCATAATCTGTTATGGGTCCTGTGTTGCTCTTTGATGGAAGAAAAGATCATACCATCTGTTCACATGTGGTACATTTCAAAGTTAGCTTAACTGAAGAACATATTACGCTCCTAGAGGAGCTCAAAACTATCTTTTAAGTCATGTCACTCCATCAAGTTCAGCAGCTGAGAATACTAGAAATGCGATAGTAGTCTTCTTTTTCTAGAAGATCAATATTTTCATGGAGAATATAACAGCAGTTGGAGCTGAGCAGATGGGACTAATGTTAACACAGGTTCCAAGGTAGGTGATGTGAGAATGTTAGAATCCAATACATCCAATGTAGTGGTTAATATGCATGTTTCATTTTAATGAATTACCCCAGATACATTTATTTATGCAATTAGATGGTACTACTGGGTTTACTGGAGATCTGGTTAAATCACTCGCATAGTCTCACATCCAGCCTGCTGTTAATTTTAAAGCGATGCCAAATGATTTACCTGAAGGTTTAAAGAATATCAATGCTCTGTACATAAGTAAGAATCAAAAATATGTATTTGATCTTTGTAAAGCAGTAGAGTAAGGACAGGTTTCAGAAAGTTTGGAGAAATGTGGACAAGGAGTAAAGTTTCAGAAATTTTGGAGAAACGTGAAACTGGAGCAATTGTCCATTCTAGGTGGAAAACCACAGCAAATCGAATTCATTGCCTCTATGTTTCAACTGAAACCAAATCCAAAGATCTTGAGTTACTTGTTGGTTGCATTTTTAAAGTTTATAGACCTACTTGGTTTTCAATCAAACTGGAACCTCAATGTCACATGGGAGCAAGACATTTGGGAAAAATGATTCATTTGTCACGTTTCCTTCCTGGTGCTCTGTTATTACTTTTTGATAAGTGAATATAACGCAATGCATTTTTTGCCCATATAGAGAATATACACTGCTCAAAAGAATTAGGGGAGCACGTGGTTTTAACAAAATTATGCAAATATTTAAACCGATAAGTAACTTAAAACAAAACATCCATAAATTAAAGCATAGTAAACAATAGAAGAAGAAAACTTCGCATGGAAATCCAAATTTATGACGTCAAAAACTAGAAAAAGGAGATAAGTGCAGAAATCACTGTTTCACTGTCTCAGTTGTAAAATTCAATATCTCAGTTCGTGTTTTCAGGAAAGGTGATTTGAAAATGTCACAACAATGTGATTTATCGGAATGCATGACTTGGCGTATTATCAGGATAAATGAATCTCGAAAAACACATCAAAGTATAGCGGACGCTATTGGTGTCACAAGAATTGTCAATGCAGGGCTGTAGTATCGATTACAAGACACATGGAATGGTAGACAGCGACAAGGGCAAGGTCGGCCATGTGCTACCATAAAAAATGATGACCAATATATCCTGATAACAGTTCGTCGAGACAGAACGGGCAAGGCTACTCAGCTGCAAACACAGTTCTTCTTGACCACAGGACGAAGAATGTCCCGCCAAAGTGTCCAAAATAAGCTTCATAAGGGTGGTCTCTATGTCCGTAAGCCAATGATCTGTATTCCGATGACCTCAAACAACTGTGCGGCCCTAAGAAAATGGGCAACTGAACGTCGAGTTTGGAGGCAACGTTGTTGGAGTAAAATTCTGATAACAAACGAGTACCGATTCAGTCTGGATGTGACACCTGATGTGTTTTGGCATCGAGAGAAAAAGTCACTAAAAATAATCCCACATTCGTTCGTGAAAGATCCCATTACAGACGCTGTGGGTTTATGCTATGGGTTGGAAGCAGCATAGGTAGACGTACTGGCCTGCATATCATTCGGAATGGCACTTTGATTCCCAGAAGTTATATTGACGATATACTGAGAACTCATATAGTATTTTACGTTGTAGGAATTGGTGATTCCTTTTTTCCATGCATGATAATGTCAGACTGAATACAAGTCCGTCTTATGGAGAACATGCTTAAAGTTGAAACAATACAGCATAAGGAACAGCCAACATGCTCTCCTGAGCTGAATCCGATCAAGCATGTTTGAAACACATTCGGACGACGCATTGCCGCGAGACTGAGGCCTCCTTTTATTGTTCGGGTGTTGGGGATTGAAAATCTTGAGGAGTGGAATAGTACTCCCCGAATACTTATCGATAATGTCATCGAATCCATGGAAAACAGGTATGCGACAGTTTTATCTATTCGAAGCGACACCACGCCATATTAAATACCTGGCATCACTCCTAAGCAATATTTTCTTTTGTCATTTACATGTAACCGGATTGTTGCCCTAAACCAACTTTTTACGTTCTATCCATCGTTTCAGAGAATAAAAGCTCTCTTGCAAATTTGTTTGCGTATTTTTCCCTGTATTGCGCATTGATACACATGTTAGTCTCAATTTTATGTCCATGCATGGCTGTCTCGCACTGTTCTCTTCATTTTTTTGCTTGCTCCTCTAATTTTTTTAAGCAGTGTATTGTCAATGTTAGTGGATGAAAGGAAAGAAATACGGGAATTATCTGCTAGAAGAATAAAATTGTGCAGAAAGCCTCAGAGAAAAATAAAGATGTCATCAGAGTTTTTAAAATACCAATTTTGAACATTGGTGTGCTAGTAATTATTAAGATCTTCTGAAATGGCAAGACATGGAAAGGACACAACAACCCATGATGGTTAAATAATTAATGTTGGAATTAATAACATCATTGAAACAGCAAAGAAGTGGACTTTAAATCAGTTTTCATGTCATTCCTAAAGCTGGGAGCGGTACGTTACCTAAGCTGCATGTACAATGTGTGGCAAACTAAGTAGAAATGGTTACATTTGAGCAAAACTGCTCTCCAGAAAAAATATGCCAGAATTTCCTTCATTAAAAGATTGGAATACTGACTCATATATTATCGATTAGTGAGAAGCAGCACTGTGTATGTGTGTATAAATTATAGGTTTAAGAAAATCTTTTTTAATAAAGTACAGTACAAATTTTTGTGTTTCATTTCATTTCATTTCACGGTTTACAAAGGTACTTTTCAAAAACCTATATTAATCAAACCATTTAGTAGCGAAAATGTATTGAATTTGTGTAATAATTGCATTAAGTGTATTTCCCCCTTTGAATTTCTAGAGGCAAAAATAGTTATACATTTAACTCAAAAGCGGCAAAGGTTAGCATGATCCGATTTTCATATTTTTGTTTTAGGCACGATTTTTTTGAGATTTTATATGCTAAAGCAACCATCTAGAGCTATCGAAAATTAATATCATGAAACTTTTTTTCTGATGTACCACCCTATTGAACAGCTTTTAAAATATATCAATCCATTATCTATTATATATATAAAATCCAAACGGAAATTTCGTTCCGAACGCCGAGATTTCGAGTTCTACGGCATGGATTTTTACGCAATTTATACCGTTAGATAGGTATCGTTTCAGGGAAGGTTTTAAGCTATAACACATCATTCTACCTAGATTAGTTATAGAATTATTACGGAAAATTCTGTTATTTTGGACTTTGTTACTTCATATTTCCTTAAATATCTGGGCTCCTATTGGTCGTAGAGCTTAGATCTCGCGCCAAAAGTAGCTCCGAAGTACCCAAGCAAACTTTTTCCCGCGATTATTTTGCCGTCTTCCGATTTCCTCTAACTCTATTAGGGGCCCGCGTAGGGCCCCTTTAAAATATTTTTCGTAGTAATTTCAGCAATTATCTTAAATTATTGGTTAAGACCGCCACCCTCCCGATTCATGTATCTACGGAAAGGTTGCATGAAGGAGTTTCGTTCAAATACGCTTTTGTTACGAATAGAGTGCGCTCCCTGGTGGTGGAATGTGGAACTAACATAACGCGATATTGTTAAAATTAGGAAATCTAACAATGCGATCTGTTTTAAACTTTGAGATAGTTCATAACACATAATCTATTATCTATTCTATTATATATATATAAAATCTATTATCTATTCTATTATATATCTAACATCCAAACGGAAATTTCGTTCCGAACGCCTAGATTTCGAGTTCTACTGCATGGATTTTTACGGAACTGATACCGTTAGATAGGTATCGTTTCAGGGAAGGTTTTAAGCTATAACACATCATTCTATCTAGATTAGTTATAGAAGTATGGCGGAAAGTTCTGTTATTTTGGACGATAAGGTTACCATTTTATTTCTTGGCGAAGTTTTGTGTTGTTGAAAAAATTGAAACGGCTATTACACCTAGAAAAATAAAAGACAAAAAACTGTTACTAATTTTATTTAAAATCTTTAAAAAAGAAAAAAAAAGAAATCCATTTTAATGAGTGATAATATTAAAAAACGAATATATTTAATTTAAACATGAAAGGGAATGTTCGTAATACAGAATTACTCAGTTGAAATATTGCAATTGAAATAATATTTGGCGATTTATCTTTTGCATCAGGTTAAGAAAAATGTATCTGAAAATTGATAAAATGATATCAAGGAAGTTCCCCATAAGCGCATGCTCAGCATTATTAGAAAAAAATTATAAAATATTTTTCTCATAAATATATAAATATTAGGGTGGTGCGAAAAAAGTCAAGTTGATATTTCCGAGTCGCTATAGTGCGGAAAAGTTGCGATTGGTAAATACAAGAAAAACAAAAAAAAAATTCTTCAAATCGGACTATCTTCCGA
The DNA here is from genome assembly GCA_963932465.1 of Maratus speciosus. Lineage (NCBI taxonomy): Eukaryota > Metazoa > Arthropoda > Arachnida > Araneae > Salticidae > Maratus > Maratus speciosus. The sequence continues at coordinate 553,168,841 of OZ010791.1, forward strand.
TCCCGCAAACCGCCTAAAAATTCCAAAAAATTGAAAATTTCCGATTTTTTCCGATTTTTTTTTTTTTTTTTTTTTTTTTTTTTTTTTTTTTTTTTTTTTTTTACGTTTATATATTTTATATCGCTATAGGGGAAAATATTTTCAGTTTGTACTGTTTAATAATAATAATAATAATAATTGTGTTTAGAGAATATCTTCCGATCGCGCAAGCTCAATAAAAATCGGCAAAAATTCAATTTTGAGTGATTTTCATGCATTAAGAATATAATCAACTGAGGTCAGTTTGCAGTCTCAGGTTAAGATTTAAATGTTAATTGATACTATTGAGCATATTAAGTTATTTTTAAACAACCTATAACTTACCAGGAAGAGTTCGTTTCAGGTCTGAAAAGTTTAGTAGTGCACCCAACTGCCGTTAGCCACGTTGGAAAACAGCGCTGAAGTCGGCGTGCGCGCTTCCACCTAGTTATAATATAAAATCCAAACGGAAATTTCGTTCCGAACGCCGAGATTTCGAGTTCTACCGCATGGATTTTTACGGAACTTACACCGTTAGATAGGTATCGATCCAGGGAAGGTTTTAAGCTATAACACATCATTCTACCTAGATTAGTTATAGAATTATTACGGAAAATTCTATTATTTTGGACTTTGTTACTTCATATTTCCTTAAATATCTGGGCTCCTATTTGTCGTAGAGCTTAGATCTCGCGCCAAAAGTAGCTCCGACGCACCCAAGCAAACTTTTCCCCGCGATTATTTTGCCGTCTTCCGATTTCCTGTAACTCTATTAGGAGGCCGCGTAGGGCCCCTTTAAAATATTTTTCGTAGTAAAATATTATTAAGTAGTAATATAGCAATTATCTTAAATTATTGGTTAAGACCGCCACCCTCCCGATTCATGTATCTACGGAAAGGTTGCATGAAGGAGTTTCATTCAGATACGCTTTCGATAAGAATAGAGTGCGCTCCCTGGTGGTGGAATGTGGAACTAACATAACGCGATATTGTTAAAATTAGGAAATCTAAAAATGCGATCTGTTTTAAACTTTGAGATAGTTCATAACACATAATCTATTATATCTATTCTATTATCTATTATATATATAAAATCCAAACGGAAATTTTTTTCCGAACGCCTAGATTTCGAGTTCTACCGCATGGATTTTGACGGAACTTATACTGTTAGATAGGTATCGTTTCAGGGAAGGTTTTAAGCTATAACACATCGTTCTACGTAGATTAGTTATAGAATTATGACGAAAAGTTCTGTTATTTTGAACGATAAGTTTACCATTTTATTTCTTGGCGAAGTTTTTTGTTGTTGAAAAAATTGAAACGGCTATTACACCTAGAAAAATAAAAGACAAAAAACTGTTACTAATTTTATTTGAAATCTTTAAAAAAGAAAAAAAAAATCCATTTTAATGAGTGATAATATTAAAAAACGAAAATATTTAATTTAAACATGAAAGAGAATGTTCGTAATACTTAAAAAATTATTCAGTTGAAATATTGCAATTCAAATAATATTTGGCGATTTATCTTTTGCATCAGGTTAAGAAAAATGCATCTGAAAAATTGATAAAATGATATCAAGGAAGTTCCCCATAAGCGCATGCTCAGAAATATTTGAAAAAAATTATAGAATATTCTTCTCATAGGTATATATACCCATAAAAAAATCGGCAGAACCACTATTTAGTATTCCTAAAAAAATAATGAAAATTTCATTTTTTGCGATTTAGCGCTGGTTGGCGACACGATAAAATTTTGAATAATACTATGATAAATATTCTTTAAGAAAAACTTTTTCAACTCTCGATACCAAGTTAGTTTAAGTAAGTTTAACTTAAATAAATACATATTTATAACTGCAATTTTGTCATATACATATATATATGCAATAATGAAATTTAACGATCGTATTTATGCCGTTTACAACGAAATTTAAATGGATTAAAAGTGTTTCAAACTCAAATTAAGGTCCGATTCTGAACATTGGCAATTTGACTTCGATATTGTTAGTGTCAGAGACAACAAGAGAGTTTTATTGCCATGGAAACAGCAACTTAATATCGAAATGTTTAATGATAGCATTCTTAATTAAAATATCCTTAAAACTTATCCAGCCGGTGACACCGTATAAAATTAAATAGCTCAATACAAATAACACGCAATTTGCATATATTATGTACGCTTACAGCAAAAATAGTAAACTAATCCACAGTTTAAGTTTAAATTCATTGAGCATTAGGCATTTAATAACTTATTTAACAAGGAATTTATAAATGCATTTCAATCTCTTGCATTTGGCGAGAAAACGTATTGGTTCGCCAAAGAGCGTGGAGCGTTCGTCTTTTCACGCCAAATACTCGAAAAAATATTTTTTTCCAGATTTTCTACTGGGATTCTACCGCAATATTTTTACCGATCTTTTTTACATACATAAGTCATTTTATTAGTATTTCCTTTTTCAAAATATTTTGAGTATGCGTTTCAAGGAGACCTTTTTTGTGAGTAACAATTATTATTATTATTATTATTATTATGTATCTCTAGCAGATGTAATTATAAAAATGACGATATTATATAAATAGCAGTTAATATTATAAAAGTGGAGTCAAATATTTAAATTTTAATGCAAACGTTTCCCCCCCCCCCCACACACACACACATATTATAAATAATTTAATTTCAGATATTTAAAATATTTTTCGCGTACTTTACTACGGAAACATGCTATTTTGTTTTTCCCCAGACTTATGGCTTTTATAACCTCGAACTTAGATCAACGAATATTGTCTACTCTTTTTTTTTTTTTTTTTTTTTTTTACATATATCTCCAATTACCCTTTTAGAAAAGTATGCTGTTTCAAATGTTAAGTACTGAAGTTTATTCTTAAGAAAATGTATGCAATTTTGCGTTATTAATACCACAAAAGAAAATATTTTACAATAAAAATTGCTTACTGAAATAAATTTTCGATTATCTTTTTAATTCGTCATCCCTTTTTCCGTTTTTTTTTTTTTAAGGTTTTTGATATTGGATTAATCTTCCGTAATCAGGTTACCCGCTAATTAGTGTATTTACTGAACTATTTGGATGTTTCTTTTATATTTGAAAGAGTCTCTGGACAGTGATCGCGATTGCAGAAGATTACATGAAATTTGTACTTAGCGATTAGTAAATTTATGTTTTTTCATTATGAAGCAAACGGAGAACAGAAGATTTAGTATTATATATTTTTTATCTGTAGTTATTTTACTATCACTAAAAATTAAATACTTGGAAAAAAATTTGAAATTCCAATGGTGGCTGGTGGAACAGAATTTGTTGATTTATCATTTTAGTCTAGATAACACATTTTAGCTTAGAAAAAAAGCACCTGAAATGCAGATAAAATTGAAAATAGAAATTATTATAAAGCAAGTTCTGACGCACAATCCTATTCGCTAAACTGAAGAAAAAATTAACGATTTTAGGTTTATTTAGGCAGCAGACTGAAGAATAATGTAATTTTGAAAATAAAAATTGTATTTATTTCTCCGTGTTATTGTACTCTTTAGAGAAATGAATAAAAGGTCTTCGGTGATTCAAAATGATTATTTCGTTATATTATAGCGTGTTAGGTTATTAAGTTTTGTATAACTGACTTTATTTGTCATTTACAAAGAGTACTTTTGGCGAAAGATCTATAATTCAGCCGACAGCAATTTAACTTTATTTAATGGAATGTAGTTTGGCGCATAATTACGTATGTTTTACGTGTGTTAACTCTGGTAAATTTGTAACCATATAGTTTGCAAACACTTCTAATGTTTGCCATAAAACTTAGCTGTGCATCCGATTATGGAAGATTGGGAAGATTTTGATTGGATTAAAACAAGAGGTTTAGTTTTCTATCATAATCGGTTATCGAGGGTTTTTTTTTTCAGGTTAACACTTACATAATTACAAGTGGTCTACATATAAAAAGGAAATGGTAATGAAAATGACATCATTTCAATTTTATTCAAACACTTTATTTTAAAAAATCCACTTTTATGCGATTCACATTTCTTTTAATGAAAGTTAAAGACTTTTTGTGTGCAAACAATTTATTACTTTTTTTTTTTTTGTTTTTTTTTTTTTTTTACCGTATTTACTCTGCTGTAATCCGAAGATAGAAAACTGCAGTAGACCTGCTAGAAGACGTATATTACAAAATATAATGCAACGTAGAGAGAAATTGTATTTAAGCTACCAGAACTACACATAGCACCAAGCTGAGAAGCCCGGAGTTCAAGAACTATCAAACGAAAGTTAATAATCCGAACATAATTAATGTTCAGTGGTCACTCTCTGCAATCATTGTAATTATCTCTCATTTTAGTAGTGTGGTGACTAGAGAACATTTTAACATTTCTGATTATCATAACGACCGTATTTTCTTCCCAACCTCTACTTTAAATATATACTGTAAAAAGAGTTTCTTCTGAATAGCCCGAATTTTGCGTAACCCATAAGATAATATAATAGCTAAATAGCGTTCGCATAGTATTCAACAAATGCGGAAAGATTTTCCCGGTGAAGGTCCATATTAATTTAAAATACAAGGTCAAATTCATAATTTTGTTTGATCAAGGATCATTTGTAAAATGGACCAGCGAAGCGGGTGTAGCCTGCTAGTAAATGTATAAAATTGAAAAATATTTTTGAAAACACTTCAAATATCCTTGAAATATATTCAAACAACGGTGATCAAATGCATTCCGCGAGTTCTGCTAAAACATTTTATTCCATATTTTGAATTTCTATGAAGGATTAAAAATAAAAAAAAATAACTTTTTTACTCTTAAACTAATAAAGAATATAATAAAATATTATAAAACTATAAAAACAATAACAAGAAAGCATATTTCCAAACACGTCTTAAAAAAAAGAAGTGAAATTTGGGATTTGTTTTTAGAAAGAACAAAGGCGTTTTTACAGATTAATTTAATCGTCGTTTCTAGCATGAAAGTTAAGGATTTATCTTTGCTGCTGTTTCTTATTTGATTATTTTAAGTAAATCACAAAGGACATTATAGCTTATTTATCTGCATTCGTTACTGAAGTAATTTTTTAGTAAATGAATCTGTGAAGTAGAAATAAATTGAATTTCTTTTTCTAAAACTACACAATACAAAATCAAAACAAAAATACTTGAAAATTATATCGATCGCTGAGACAGAGTAAATCGATAGTGTTTTTGTCGATAATCAAAGAAGCGTTAATGCGAAAGTTTTTAAGTATTTCGTAACTTATTATCCGTGACATAATTGAGTAAACTTTTTTCCTTACGCTATGCTTATGAATTTTAAAGTACTTTTATTGAATATTAAAAACTAAAAACTAAATATATTTTTATTTTCGATACAAAAGATTTTTCTGAAAGAGATAGAAGCTGGAATTAAAACTAAGAAATATGGTTCAAATACAAATTTCACTTTGAAATAACTGTATTACTATACATATTTGAGAATTTTAAGTGTTTTTTCTAAAATAATTCATATTATAACGCAAAACACATGTCCGTTATTAATGCTGACGTTATATTATCTTAGCAAATCCCGACTAACCAATTTCGCTTTTGATGATATGTTTAAACTTTTAAATATCTCACATTTCCAAACTTTACAACTTTGAATGTGAAAAAAAATGTACATTCGAATGCAATTTGCTTGAAATGTTTCCGCGCTTTTAAGGTTTTGTGATCTAAAATTAATTTTTGAAATGACTTTTTTGATTGTTTCTATAACGTGCAACCTGATTACTGAAGACTGGTAGCCATTTTGCATTTAAAACAATATATATAATTCAGCATTTCTTTTTCGCCTAAGTCCCACAACGTAATTAAAACTTACTAAACGAATATCTAAAAGAAAAGAAATACAAACGTAACAGATACATAATCAACAAATTTCTGTCGAATAGGGACAAAATAATATAATTTGATTTAATATAAATAATACAATTTGTTTTAAAAATCTAACGGTGTTTGAAATTTTCAAAGGTGTCATTAGATCTACATTGTGAAAAACATCAATACATATATATATATATACTAGGGGGCTCTGTCCGCTGCAAGCAACGCTTGCCAACCCCCGTTCAGACGCCGCAGATTTTAATAACACGCTAATCTGATGCTTTTTAAAAGTATTAGAGAAGATTGAATTATACTAAAAAAAGCTGTGCAAATCTCCCTGTAAACGGGTTTCCTTTCAATTCCCTTTGATTGCAAAAATTTAAGGCCGAATTAGTTGCTGTTAAGACATCCAATGATTGTCTTCGTTTTTGATTAAAGAGGATCAGTTAAACATTTGAAAAGAAGATAGAATAAAATGAATTATGTATACAGAGTCTTTGTCTCCCGTGTTTTAAAACAATGTCTATAACAATAGTCTAAGTCATATGACTATCATCAACAGTTCCTGGTGGACCACTTCGCTTTTTATACTCTACGTGCCATTTTGGTACTTTAATATTAGCCGGACACAGGTGATAAGTCGCCATATATTACTCTATAAATAAATATCCTATAAATAATATTCTATATATAAATACGGTCTGATTCCTCCGCCTTACATATGAAAGTTTGGCACAGATGTCCTATACTTTTTTTATAGATTAAGAACAATTTTTTTTTTTTTTTTTTTTTTTTTTTTTTAATAAAAAAGAAAAACTTTTGGCAGAGATGTCATATACGGCCCCATATTGTCGCGATTTTTTTCCGACGCTAATTTGGGGAAAGCATCAACAGCATAAACCAAAACTTCAGGCTTACCATATCATGTAAAATAACGATACTTTGGCGCCAGTTAAGTACCCGTTGCGTATATGACATTGGCGCCAGAAAAAAATCGCGCCAATATGTGGCCGTATATGACATCTCTGCCGAAAGTTTTTCATTTTTATTTAAAAAAAAAAGAAAAAAAAATTGAATAAAACTACATAAACGTTGCCATGGTCGTAAAGAATTATTGGTATTATTACGCTAGCCGGGTGCAAATCTCGCCAATAGCTTTTTTGCAACTCGCCAGTTTGCATTTTTTTTATTTTTCAAGTGGTAAATTAAAACATTGATTTGAGGTTGAAATTAAATGCAATGGTTTGTTGCATTATTTAATATTTGGCCAGATGTCATATACGCACCGCAGGTTGGGCGTGATTTTTTTTTTTTTTTTTTTTACGAAAATTTGGCAAAAATCTCGTTTTTGAATACCAGTTGCATATGTATTTTAGGTACTACTTAGTTATCCCGTCGACCAAAAATCTATCGCCAAACTATAAGTTTAAATGCCAATAATGGATGATCGTAAATGTCACATTCACTTGGCTTTAAGCAAGTTACACGTGTTTACGTCATCAAGTGATTTTTATTTCGACGTTTTATTAATGTTATACTAATTCATTTGTTCTTTTGTAATTTAAAATAAAAAGTATGTCAATTTGTATAATTTGGCTAGTGGTTTGGCGATTTATATAATTTGGCCGACGGAATAACTAAGTAGTACCATATTTTTTTATTTTCAAAAGGAAATAACAAAAAAATGTACTTCTTAGTTATCCAGTCGACCAATTTGGCCAAATTAATGCCAATTTGACATATCGTTTTTTTTAATTTATTTTAAATAACGAAAGAACAAATAAATTAGTAAAACATTCATAAATGTACCAATAAGACGTCCAATTAATGGTTTTGTTACATCTCTACCAAATCAGAATTAGTAGTATCTATATTAATAGATGGCAGCACCATACACGGACAGTCTGGAATTGTAAGGCTTTGCACGTAGCCGAGAATATTTCTGCGCAGTTGTAAAATGTGACTGGTTTTGATAGCTGCTCTTGAGCGGCTTTTGTAAATATAATATAATAAACTATAATATAATAAACTATAAGTAAACTTATAGCTATGTTTTCTTCCATAGTTAAGAGTAATTAGTTAATAATAAGAGCGTGGCGATATAAAATTGGCGACGAAAATGGGATTTAACCCAAATAAAAATGCAGTGATGTTTTTTTTTGTGTGTGTGTGTAAAAACAAAAAATCTTTTTCGAAAGAGAAAAAGAAAAAGTGGCACGGAAAATGGCCGATAAAGGAATAATTTATCTGGGACGCTTGGGAGAATACAATGCAAATGTTCCTTGGACTATTTATGTCGAGAAAATTGATTTTTATTTCTCAGAGAATAGCATAAAAAATGATGATATGAAGAAGAATATTTTATTAAGTTTTGTGGGAACAACAACATTTGCTATTTTACGAGATATTATTGTTCCGAATACGCTGAAAGGAATCAGTTAAGAGGATCTTTTAAAGAAAGCTAAAGATCATTTTTAACCACGCCCTAGTGAAATTGTCGAGCGATTTAAGTTCCAGAAACGACTAAGGAAGCAAGGTGAGAATATAGCCGATTTTATAAGAGAGTTATGTCGTTTATCCGAACATTGCAAATTCGGAAATACGCTTAATGACCGCCTGCGTGATCAGTTGGTGTTTGGCATCCAGCATGAGAAAAACAGCAAAAATTACTGGATTCCAGGGATTTAACGTACCAAACAGCGGTGGAAATAGCTGTGTCATTTGAGATAGCTGAGGCTGGAGTAAAATCCCTACACATCGGAGATACTACGACTGTCAATCAAGTGCGTGTTTCGAAAGGAGAAAAATCGAAAGTGGAGAAGTATGCTAATGCACATAAGCCTAAAGAAGATAAATTCGCGTCTGAGAAACCGTGTTATAGATGTTCTAAAAATCATAACCCCAAGTTATGCCCTTTTAAATCTGCAGAATGCCATTTCTGCCATCGATTGGGACATTTAAAAATTTGTTGTCGTAACAGAAACTTTGGAATGAAAAGTGAGAAACCTTTTAAGAACAGAAAAATTAAAACTGTTCAGGAAGAATATTGTTTAAATTTTATGGACGACAACTCCAATAAGGTGTCATGGATTAAATCGGTTAAAAATAAATTGTGTAAATATACAATTTGAAATTGATAGCGGTGCGGCTCATACGATTGTAAGTAAAAGTGTTGCTCATAAATTGTTCTCAGGTAAGCTGCCTTTAATTAAATCTAATATTAAGTTGCAAACTTATACTAAAGACTTTTTAACAGTTTTGGGGGAATTAAAAGTAAATGCTGTTGTTAATGAATATTGTGTACCTGATTTACGAATATTAGTAATTAAAGAGGAGGGGCCGAGTCTAATCAGAAAAACTTGGTTAAAAGCATCAAAATTATTTTGGCCTAATGTAAATATGATTAAAATTATTTCGAAAGATGATTTAATTAGAAATTTTCCTAATGTTTTTGCTGACGGGATCGGGACAATCAAGGGTCCTCCCCCGTCAATAAAATTGAAAAAAGATGCAAAACCAGTTTTTCTTAAGTCTCGACCTGTTCCTTTTGCTTTAAGTAAAGCTACTGATGATGAATTGGAACGATTAACTAATGAGGGTATATTAAAACCTGTTGATCATTCAGAATGGGCTAGTCCTATAGTAATTGTTCCAAAGCCTAATGGTTCTGTTAGACTTTGTGGTGGTTATAGAGCAACAGTTAATACTAATACTGAAAATTATAATTATCCTCTTCCTAGAATGGAAGAATTATTTTCTAAATTATCAGGTGGTAAATTTTTTACTGTTTTTGATTTAAAAGATGCATATTTACAACAACCTGTAGATAACGAAAGTAGCAAAATTTTGACTATAAATAATCATAAAGGTTTGTTTAATGTGTTACGATTAGCATTTGGGGTAAAATGTGCTCCTGGTATGTTCCAAAGAAAAATTGAACATATTTAAAAAAATTGAATATGTTGGTGTATTTTTAGATGATGTTATTATTAGTGCTAGTAATGAATCAGAACATTCTGAAAGAGTTGAAAATGTTGAATGAAAAAGCTTTTCTGAGCATGGTATAAGATTAAATAAGGAAAAATTAAAATTTATGGTTTCGGAAGTTTCTTATTTAGGTCATAAAATATCTCCGGAAGGAATTAGACCTATTCCAGAAAAAGTGAATGCTATTTTGAATGCCCCTATTCCAAATAATGTGTCACAATTGCGTTCATTTTTAGGCTTAATTTCTTATTATAGAAACTTCCTGCCTAATATTTCAGATGTTTTAGAACCTTTACATAGATTATTAGATAATAATGTAAACTGAACACGGTCAGAAAAGCAAGAAAAAGCGTTTCAAAAAGTGAAACAATTATTAAATACATCTCCTGTTTTAGAATTATATGATGTAAACAAAGATATAGTTTTAAACTGTGATGCTTCTGAAAATGGTATAGGGTCAGTTTTAAGCCACATTGTTGAGGGTAAAGAGAAACCTATTGCTTATGCTTCGAGAACTTTAAATAAAACTGAAAGGAATTATGCTACGATTGATAAAGAAGCTTTATCTGTAATGTTTGGTGTCACTAAATTTCACCAATATTTAGCTGGAAAAAAATTTAAAATTATAACAGATCATAAACCTTTAATTAGATTATTTGATCCTGTTAAAAAGGTACCTGATACATTATCACCTAGGATGCTGAGATGGTCATTAATGTTAGCTGGGTATGATTATACAATTGAGTATCGCGATGGTAAAAATAATAAAAATGCTGACGCATTAAGCAGATTACCTCTCCCAGAAACTGTAAATATAGTGAGTAATCCTTCGGAAATAATGTTTGTTTCAAATAACGATAATTGGCCTGTTACGTCTAAAACTATTGCAAAGTGGACAACTGAAAACCCTGTAACTAAACAAATTTTAGAGTGGGCGTCACATGGGTGGCCGCGAAAGGTTAAGCAAGAAGAATATCAACCATATTTTCGTAGAAGGGAGGAAATTTCCTGTCTAGAAAATTGTCTATTGTGGGGACATAGAGTGATCGTACCAGAGGAAGGTCGTGAATATATATTAAAATTACTACATTCCGTTCATCAGGGTATATCGAGCATGAAAGCGAAAGCTAGGGGGGTAGTTTGGTGGCCAAATATGGATAAAGAAATTGAACAAATGGTAAATTCATATAATAGATGTCAGATGTTTGCGAGGGATTGTCCCAAAATGGAACCCTTGAAATGGAGATCTGAACTGCCCTGGAAAAGGATCCATATCGATCATGCCGGTCCTTTTGAAGGTAAAATGTTTTTAATAATAGTTGATTCTTATACTAAATGGTTGAAGGTAGAAGTAGTTCCCAGATCTGATAGTAAAACTACAATTAAGGTATTAAGGAGAATTTTTGCCACATTTGGATTACCTGTTGAATTGGTCAGTGATAATGATCCCGCGTCCACAAGTGATGAATTTGAGGAATTTCTTAAAAATAATGGAATTAAGCATACGCCTGTTCCACCTTATCATCCGTCTTCGAACGGACAAGCGGAAAGATATGTGCAAACTGTGAAAAATTGCCTTAAAAAGCTAGATAAAAGTGACATAACATTGTAAATTTTAAGATTTTTGTTAGAAAATCATTCCACTCCTCATTCGGTGACTGGTAAAACTCCTGCTGAATTAATGTTTGGAAGGCCAGTTCGAACAGCCCTTCACTTGGTATTACCATCAAAACCTAAAATACAGCAACCCCTTCACAAATATAAGCTTCATGATTTAGTTTTTGTTAAAAATTTTGGAAAAGGGAAGAAATGGGTAAAAGGAAAAATTATGAAATTATTGGGGAGTAGATGGGTTTTAGCAAATAGATGTGATGGAGTAATGTGTAAACGTCACGTTGATCAGTTGAGACGTAATGAAGAGATAAGTTATGAAATACCAGAAGGAGTTATAGAGATAAATCGAAATGATAGATTAATGTCAGATAAAGTTGAAAATATGGGACATAGTGGTAAAAATTACAGTGATTATGATAGGTATGAAAGGGTTAACCAAAACCGTTTTTCGGGAATTAATGGAAAAATAAAAGAACAGCTTAATAATGAGGATACTATAGAACCAAGCCAATTTCACCCTTCCCATGATATTGTGGCAGGTACAGTTGTGAGTAATAAAAATGATGTTACGATAGATAAAACTGTAAAAGAAAATTTGACTAAAAACAATGACAAGGACTGTAAGAAAAGTGCTCCAGTTCGAAGAAGTCAAACAGCAAGATTGCCTGTAGTTCGTTTGAACTATGAGGGCAGGGGTGTTATATCCCTACCAAATAAGAATTAGTATGGATCTATATTAATAGATGGCAGCACCATACACGGACAGTCTGGAATTGTAAGGCTTTGCACGTAGCCGAGAATATTTCTGCGCAGTTGTAAAATCTGACTTCTTCTGATAGCTGCTCTTGAGCGGCTGTTGTAAATATGTATAATATAATAAACTACAAGTAATCTTATAGTTATGTATTCTTCCTTAGTTAAGAGTAATTGGTTAATAATAAGAGCGTTGCGATATAAAAGGTTTTATTGGTCATTATTGGCATTTAATCTTACAATTAATTAATTAATGGCAACCATTATTGGCAATTAATCTTACAATTTGGCGACAGTAATTTGTTCGGCGTAAAAACTTAGAAGTACCCCCCCCCCCCGAAAAAAATAACTACAGAACAAAATAATTCATATAGTTTTAAAAAGAAATAATAGTAAACAAACATTTATTATTAAATAAATTACAGTACCCGGTTTACCCTGTCAATCAAAATAATGCCATTTTGGCGCCAATTAGGTACCCCGGTGCGTATATGACATCTGTGCCTAATATTTTTCTTTTAGTTTTGTTTTTAAAAAAAAGAAAGAAGTGAAATACGTCAATTTTAAAAGTTTCAGTTTTAAATAAAAGTTTTATATTTTAAATAAAATTAACGAAAGGATTATATTTTAAATGAAATTAATGAAATATAAAAAAATGCGACGTTAAAAATGTTTGGCGATTTATCACCTGCGTCTCGCTATCATAAAAATATTGAGTTCTTGATTTCTCTATCAGAGTCTTTCGATTTGGCAAAAGATCGTTCAAGTAAATTGAATTATGAATAAAAGTAACATGATGCATTTCTTAGCATACATTTAAGGGAGGCCAAACTGGTCGCCAAATTAGTTTAAAATAATAACCTTTTCTGAAATATGAAAAAAATATCTTTTATGATTTAAATTTGAGTTGCCTGCATTAGAAAAAAGTATTTAAAATTAGAAAAAAAAATAATATTTCAAAAATTATTTCGAATTTAAAAATTCTAATACCAGTTTTAGATCTGCGGATCAATACGGATTTTTGGTGTTAAATTCATCGCAAAGTATTCCATATTTTACGAGAAATCGCCGGGAGACATAATCAGTTGTTTAATCAGTCGTTTTATAGAATCGTTTCATAAATTCGTTTCATTTCAGCCGTTTCATTAGGATTTTATGTATATGTATATATATTAACAAGCTTTTGATTAAGAAAAATTAAAGTTTTTTTGTTTTTACTACAAATAGCGTGTGCTGAGTTTTTCTTCGAACTCATACTTTTCGTACAACAAACATGAAAATATAGTACTAATAACTGATTTCGGATATTTTGATTACTTACTCTTTTAAAAACATGAACACAAAATAAGCTTAAAAAGAACCTTTTAATTAAAAAGAATTCAAGTATTTTCAATTTATCTAAAGGTATTTACGATAAATGTATTTTCTCCAACATAAAAATCACAATAAATGATTCCTACTAAAATATATACTCTGCAAAAGATATAATATTCAGGATAAATATATGTTTTAAATGAAAAAATCACGAATAGTAAAAAGTGAGCATGTAAAAAGGCTCAAATTTTGATTAGGAATTTTTTTTTAAATATAATAAATGCAATTTTTTTGCACTAACAAGTCGCAATTAACAATAAGAGCTAAAGTTGAAAAATGTAACCTAATGAATAATTTTATTATTACTAAAACAATATAAGTATTGTTATACTATCTCTAAACGGTTAACCACTTACGCTCTATGACGTAAGCAGCGTAAATGCTGATATCAGGCTTATTTTTTAATTAAACATTCAGAATTCTCACCAAAAAGTTTTAACTCTTATTTTGTCTTTACATGATGGTTGATTTTCCATAAACAAAGTAAAAGAAAAATAACAATTTAATTTTTGTGGTGCAAATTCACATTTATATTAAAAAAAAAAAAAAAAAAAAAAAAAAAAACTGCCAGACGCGGCAACACTGGTGGCTAGTAACATACAGTCGTGGAAAAAAATAAAAAGTAAACACACCCTACTAACTCCTCAACAAATTATCGTAGACGAAAGTTATTGGTACCGGACGATTATAAATAAAGTCTACTTTTGAATGGTGCGTATAAAATTTGCTTAGGGGACCATATACATATTAAAAAGAATTCAAACTTCATTTTTTTCAATAGCAGTACCCAAATTTAACGAGATATTTCAAATCTTCGGTTCAAAATATGCCTAGAAACCAAATTTCAAGCCATTCGAGTGGTAAGTTTTTGAATTATAGACATTCAAAATTTAGTACTTCTAATGTTAAATTACATATTTAATATTTTTATTTATATCTCCTGAAATTATGCTCCTAATGAGCTAATTTTTTGTGTAGCAATAATACTAATATACCCAAACACAAATACGTTGAATTTGCAATTTTTATAAATTTATGATATGAATTATGAAATTAATATTCGAAAAAATTATGAATTGCAACATACAATTTTGTTGATGGATTTAGATTTATTAAGTCCAGCTTTATGAAAATCCCAAATTTCACATTTTTCCTCCGAGTAGTTTTCAAATTATGTTTAAAAAACGGCAAAATGATGGTTTAAGGGGCCGTTTATGATAGAAGTGAGTAAATTTTTGAAATTTATTCTGCTATCCTGTAATCAAACAGGTTTCATTGACGCTTAAACGTGCCTTGATCAAGAAGGCGGCTCTCTCGGTTAACAATCGAGTTCGGAACTTTTGGATAGAGCCCTTAAAATACGCTCGTTTTAAAATAATTAATTTCTCGAAAACTTATGGTACGAATTGCATAAAAATTTGTTTATAGGATAATTGGAAGGTGTAGAGTTCATTTATGCTGTCAGAATTGTGTGCTGCTATTAAAAAAAACAAAGTTATGAGTCGTTTTAACGTGTAGATGGCCCCTTAAACAAATTTTATATACATCAATTAGAAGTAGACTTTATTTCCAACCGTTCGGTACCAATAACTTCCTTCTACGATAATTTGATGAGAAGTTAGTAGGGGGTGTTTACTTTTTTTTGCCCACGACTGTACATCCGCTAACAGCGCTAGAACTCAAGGTGTTAATTTAGATTTACCATCTGTTGGAAAATATGTGTTTCGTAAATTGAGTTTTAATTATCGTACAAAAATTAAGAAAAAGTTCCTTTTAATATTCTTATTAAAAATTTATACTTTAAATTCTGTTTTTTTTTTTTTTTTTTTTTTTTTTTTTTTTTTTTTTAATATATATAGATTTATGATATATTTTTATATGTATTTTAATTTTTCTTTGCATTGTAAATAATGTTACTTTTTTAGAGCCTTCAAAAGAAGATTTTTTTTTCTTACTTCATAGTTCAGAAATTAAAAAGACGTATGCATATTATGGAAATAATGCAAAATAAATCAAATGTATTCACCCTTAAATGCCTGATTTTTAAAAAAATCATTGTAATAATGTTTTTCGGCTTACATTTTTTAAATAAATCACGGGAAAAATAATTTTAAAAATCATATTTTGTTTTAAGTATAGTTTACGGCTAAAAAGCAGTTTGTTAGTAATCGGCAATACTGGTGTTTAATTGAAAAAATAATTTCCCTTGATAAAATTCTATAATATTAAACACACAAGAATTTTAGGAATTATAATAAGAATTAAATTTTACTTGCTCACTGCAGGTCAAAATAGGGTATTTCGCAAGTTTCCAAAGAAAACAAATGAACAAATAGCAACAATTGAAAAATAAATTTATCTTTATTCTTAAACAGCACAAGCGTTGCCATCTACATGTCGAAAATCGATTTAATAATATTTTCTGAATGTATTTTATTGGCAACATTAGGCATTATAGCTTCAATATTGTTCTAATAGTATTTTAGAGCCTAAATTGGGTATGTTGCCGAAAAGCAACACCAGGCATTTAAGTGTTAATGGTATAAAGCATTCGTAGAGGGCCGGGAAGTGGCAGTTGATTTTTATCGTTTGTTCAACCTTCAAGGTATACGAACGACCCAAACATTGACAAAATTACAACGATAGTGATTGAAAATCTTCGTATGTGCCATAGAGAAATGGCTCAAGAGGTGAACATATCTTTTAAGTACAGTCGTGGAAAAAAAAAAAAAAAGGAAACACCCCCTACTAACTCCTCAACAAATTATCATAGACGAAATTTACTGGTACCGAACGATTTGAAATAAAATCTACTATTAAATGAAGTATATAAAATTTGCTAACGGTGCCATCTACATATTAAAACGAATCCAAACTTCATTTTTTCAATGGCCATACACAATTTTAAGAGATATTTCAAATCTTTGGTTCAAACTATGCCTAGACACCAATTTTGAAGTCATTTGAATGATAGATTTTTGAATTATAAACATTCAAAATTTAGTGCTTGTAATGTTAAATTGCATTTTCATATTTTTATTTATAACTTCTGAAATTCTGATCCTAATGTTTTAATTTTTTGTATAGCAATAATACTAATATACCCAAACATAAATACGTTGAATTTGCAATTTTTATAATTTTCTGATATGAATTATAAATTATGAAATTAATATTAAAAAACATTATAAATTGCAAACTAAAATTTTTTTTGATGGATTCAGATTTATTAAGTCCTGCTTTATGGAAATCCAAAATTTTACATTTTTCTACCAAGTAGTTTTGAAATTATGCTTAAAAAACGGCAAAATGATGGTTAAAGGGGCCGTCTATGATAGAAGTGACTAAATATATCGAAATTTCTTATGTTATCCTGTAATCTAACAGGCTTAATTGACTACTTAAGGTGCCTTGATCAAGAAGGGGGTATGACGGTGCTTTTGTATACCCAGGCTCACAGAACATTAAAAAAACTCCAACACAATGCTTTAGGAGACTTAAACTTCTTTATTATGATAACTTTTAAAGGAGGGCCGTGAAAGTACAGAGAGACGGGGAGAAGTAACAAGACTGCCCGTTAAGGCGCTCCCCGTAGGGAGGGGTAGGGGGACGCTGTCGTCTTTCACATTCGAGATCAGAGGCAGTAGTGGTAAAATATTCATTTCAATTACTCACTCATTGGCGAGATGAATAGGAACATATGTACGGCGATGAATATGGGTGGCGTGGACAAAGGAATCAGAAGAATCCCGATGTATTACATAGAAATAAAACCTACGCCATGGCGGTCTATATGGTTACAAGTATTTTAATATTCCTGCGGTAAAGCGGGGTGATTGAAGGCATAGCTAACACGTGATATTACATGTACTTTAGAACTGAAGAACTGTCTGTATTAGTCAGGATGGCATCTGGTCATTATCTGAGAGTGGGAATTAATAGGAATGCACTCCCAAAAGGGTGAGAAAGATCTAATGCGCAGTTGTGTTATACATAAAATATGCATTACATATTGTCGGCTGAGAGGCGAACGAAATTCACTTCTATTTTATTCTTTTATTTTATCTCAACGGAAAATCACTGCGGTTAAGACATATTCTTATCCGTGTGAAAGTGAAAGAAAAGAAGGAACTGACTGTTAAATGATGTATGCATTTAAAACGTACATTTAAAGTATAAATGAAAATTACAGTAGTGTGAGGGGGGGGAAGTCAATGAATACCGACATATGAAATTAATTATTAAAATGTCAAATTTAAACTAAATATTTTATTTGAAGGGGGTGGGGGGGAGAATAATGACAATTTATAATGAACCAGTAAAGTTAAAGGTTGATTTTTGAGGGGAGAGGAGGTTAAAGGAATATATAACGGGAAAACCGTTATAGGGGGCTCTCCCGGTTAACAATTGAGTACGGAACTTCAATTTGGGTACAGCCCTTAAAATACGCTTTTAAAATAACGCTTTTAAAATAATTAATTTCTCGGAAACATATGGTACGAATTGCATAAAAAATTTTTTTAGACTAATTGAAGGGTATAGAGTGAAGGGTAAAATTGAAGGGTATAGAGTAAAGGGTAAAATTGAAGGATATAATACATTTATGCTGTCAGAATTGTGTTCTCTTCATTGAAAAAAACAAAGTTATGGTTCGTTTTAATATGTAGATGGCCCCCTAAGAAAATTTTATATACGTCATTTAAAAGTAGACTTTATTTCCTATCGTTCGGTACCAGTAACTTTCTTCTACAATAATTTATTGAGGAGTAGTAGGGGGTGTTTACTTTTTTTTCCCATGACTGTACGTTCATAGATGTATGGCTAATATTTTTGTGCATAAAACGCGTCGATGCCCGACTGGTTCCGAAAGAGCTCAATTTTGTCTCATCGTTGTGCACGAGTATTTGGTCAAACGCAACTAATGCTATCGAACATGCATCGTTCTCGCCTGCTATGGACCGTGTGGCTGTTTCCTGTTCTCGGAGCTAAAATTACCATTTCGGGGAAGGAGTTTTGAGTCAATTAATGATATAAAAGAAAATTCGCTGAAGAAGCTGAAGGCTATACCCCAATTTGCTTACGAAAAACATATGGAGGATTGGGTCCTGCTCTGGCATAATTGTATTGAATTCGATGGGGTCTAATTTAAAGACAACAAAATAAATTTCAATGAAAGAATTATTTTTTTGTGTTTTATTTATGAATCCTGGGTACTTTTTACTCAGAATGTATAGCCGAGATTTTTTTTCCGAAACACAGAAGAAAATATGAAAAAATAATTAAATTTATACACAAAAAAAAAAAAAAAAAAAAAAAAAAACAGAAAAGGTTTTCTAACGTGAGACAACAAAATAATGATCTGTACTTAAACCTCTCAGCTAGGAGTATTATGAAAACCACTTTCCAGCAACCGCATTTTCAATAAACCACTAGAAACAGGCATTTCTATCCAATACGGATTAAACACGGATTATATCACATTAGGTTACATGACAGACCTTTGGTGCGTTTCTCGTAAACTGTGAAACACTGCACTGCACGCAGAAATGTTGGAACGTTATAGCATGTGATTTAGGGAAGAAGAAACAAAAGTATCATTTTCATTACGAATGAATAACGCTAATGAACAAAATACCTTGAATTTGTGAAGGAAAGTTTTCGATTTGGGTGAAGTGGACTATTAGTGTCTACTGTGTGTAGTTAATAAATCACTAAAGGTACAGCAAAAGACAGAACATTTTTTTCTGTTTTAAGTTTCTCCAATTAGTGATGTATTCCTTATAATGGTCTTTAACGCCGGACGAAATTTTTGAGAAATTAAAATTAATAAATAAATTATTCTTAAAATATCTCACTGTACTTTATTAATATTTTAGTTAACAATAAATTAATATAAGTTTTTCAATGTATACTAAGTTTTATATAAGTTTATACATAAAATACTTCTTTATAGCTTCTTATTTTCTTACTTTATTTCTTCTTAAAAAATGTATTTTGGTGATTTTTCAAGAAACCGTCCAAAACAATTTATGACGCGTGAGTTTGGAACAAAAAAAGCGGGTAGAACCATTTAAAGGAAATAGATTCGAGCCTGATTATGAACTTATTTCATATTTTTAAAGAACATCATTTTTATTGCATTTCTTATAGCATATTTCTACATATTTACATGTAGTACTATAAGTACAGCGGATTCTTGCAATATATATGTAAAAGTTTTTCTTTTAAATATTCATCGGTCAGAGCGTGTCTACTGGGCCACATTTCTGATAGATTATTCTGCTAATGGCTTTGGCTAATAAGCATTGGATATACAATAAGATAAGTCATAATAACCAACAACATTACATATATAAGTTACAAGATTATTTACTTCTTTCAAATGCACAAATACTTAAAACACCATTACATCAAAAAACATATATTAGCTTGTATATTTAAAATTTGCATAAAGTAATACATTTATGAACATTATATAATACAACATAAAATTGCTTAATTATGTATTTTATTATTAGCAGCTAGCAAATGATACTGTGTTTGTGAATATGGAAGATTCTCACGAACTCTTTATATTAGTAGTATTAGTATGTGCCAGCATAAAATATAAAAAGACTTATCTAAAAATACTTATATAAGCTATATAAACTTATATAAACTTATATAAAAAAAACTTATATAAAAATATATATGAGAATCTATATTTTAATCTAAATATGAGAAGACTTGCTTGGGTGTTATTTATATATATATATAAAGCAAGTGTTCTTGAATTAAAATTTGTAAAAAACAGCTGTTCACTTTCCTGATCAAGATTTAATTAATATTTCAGAAAAAAAAATTCATAATTTCGGTGAACTGTTAACTTTGCATGTAAGTCATTCCAAATCTAGAATGACAATTTCTTAAAGCGATTACAATGAGTTGCATGAACTCAAAGATTTTTTATTCAATATTCAAATTTATTTTCTGTATCATTACAGCTCAAGATATTAGATAAAGCACATGAAGCGTCAAAACATAGCCTAACCTACGTAAGCACATGTGTTTCAAAATGGGAATCAACTGAAAATGCTTTTACGAATTTGTTTAACATAATGAATAGGGGCGCTAAAAAAGCTCTATGGAAACATGTACACGTGGAAAATTAGATTATGTAATATTTTTTTTCAGTTACATAAAAATTAAAGGATTAACATAAAAAAAATACTCATCCGTGAGAAATTTAATTATTTAGAGATAATTAATTAAAGTGGTACTTTAAAGTACCGTCAGTACACTATGCCTAGAATATCATAACAGAAAACACACAAAGTACTTCAAATGGCACCAAAAAATGTTTTAAATTTAATAAGTATGTGAAATATAGATCCCCCCCCCCTTTTACTTACAAATAAATCTTTTGGCAAAATCCGGTGCCTATCATTTATTTCAACACTTTAGAATTGAAAATGCTTTGCCCCTGAAAGATTAAAAGAAAATTATTTTTTTTCTTGTTTTCGAAATTGTTAGGAGTCCTTTAGCTATGCGACGTCCATATTCCAAGGACAACATCTTCTCTCACATCTCCCCATATGCAATATATGAATTTACATATGCCATTTTTAGCATAGCAAAAACGAGCCGGTGCGACAACTTTTTCAATTTCCTATAAAAAATAACGATTAAACAGAAAAGAAATACCAGGGAAATCATTACTACAGTACATTTTAGCAACTACATTTTTAAACAGATGAAAACGATAAATAACCACACTGACGAAAATTAAACAAGAAGTTTTTCTCCAAAACCCAGTGTACTGACGGTATTTATAAGTACCACCGAGTAATTCAACTGTTAAATCAAATACAAACACAGTTCACCTAAAATAGCTAGTCAAACTGTATTCTGGGGTCATAATGAACACCTAAAAAAAATCCAACACTTATCTTATACCCTTTACTGTGTTAATAGCAATAACAAGTTGAGCATTGACAATCTGTTCAAAATGTCGGCACTAAATCCATCGTCTGTGTCAAAGATAGCCTCCTTCATCGCTAAAATAACAAACCTAGAATTACTGTTGCCACCTATCCGTATAAAGTCGTGTTAAAAGTTTTTTAACAAAGTACCATTAGAATATTAGTAATATTCGCTATGGGATGAAAATTTGAAGCGAGTGGTACTTATAAGTATCGTCAGTAGATAAAGGGTTAAAGAAAAGATTAGAAAGAAAAATATAGTTTATTAAAGAAAAATTGCATTAAATGAACAAAAATTTAATAAAATTTGTACATATTTCTATAAATTATGCAGCAATATAATAAACGTAAGCCAATTATCAAAAGGAAGTTGGTTTTCACAATCACAGTATCAATAAGTATAAGACGGTGTAATATAATTATAAATTAGATAATTCCATTATTACATAGGTTATATTACATTTATGTTTCAATGAATTAACAAATTTATACCATACTTTGTGGTAAATAAAGTACTTTAAAAATTCACTACTGCGAACTTATGTAACTCGGCTACTAGATTTCGTATCTTAAACTTTGCAGTTCGGAATGTACATGCCTGAAATTAAAGAAAAGAAAAATGTTAAATGAAAAAACTTCTATAAGTGATTTTGAAAATTTCTAGAAAATAAATATCACTAATATTTATTACAATTATGCACATTTTTAACCCAATGTGTACCCAAATGTACACATGTAGAGTTAATTATTAATTTCTTATTCAGTTTTAATTATACATATTACAATTATAGAAATTTTTCAGTCTTCTGGCTCACAATTGTACTTCACTTTGCTGCATTGTCATTTTGTAAAATATTTACATTGAAAAGAGTTTTCTAACTCCTAAAGTCTTTTTCTAATACCTTGCATACTGATACTTATTTTACTTCAATATGGAAGTGATTAATGGTAACTTGTATGACATCTATTACATATTTAAAAAAAATAAAAGCAAAAAGAAATGTTTTGAATAAAACCTGAATAATTATTCACAATATATTTTATATATAGATTATGCTATTTTTATTTCGTTACTCCAACATATCTAGTAGCATGTGTTCATGATGTGGAGACGTCCTAAAAGGCAGCTTCAGAAACTAGGGTTCGTACGTGTACTTGAATTTCCCGACTAACGTATTCTTCGGTACCAGTATTTTCTTATGGGAAATATCTCCTTAAATAAGGCGAAATTTCGTCCGTTTAAACTAGATTTATTTTCCTATAAAATAATTCTGATGCATGGCCTTGAAAATAACGGTACCCATACGAACCCTGGAAACATCTATTATAATCTTTAATTTGTAGAACGCAGAGTGAAAAGAAAGTCAAGATTTTCTAGCCATATCTGCTACGCCAAGAGATAAAATAAAATTTCAACACTGGATAAAAACATTTGTTATTAACACATATTTAAAATATTTAACATATACGAGTATATTACTTACTATTAACATGTTAAGATTGATAAATAGTTTATTTTGAATGCTACATTCATTTTTAACGCTCTAATTCAATCTACAAGGAATTGCTAAGGAGAAAAAATATTTTTTAGGCTTATTTATGTTATTGTGGGTCGAATAAGGTAAGTACTATAAGAAAAAATGCGATTTTATTATATATTATAGGATTTCTGTGTGCTATCATACATGCTAACATGGGCAGATTACGATGAA
This sequence comes from Maratus speciosus, assembly GCA_963932465.1. Lineage (NCBI taxonomy): Eukaryota > Metazoa > Arthropoda > Arachnida > Araneae > Salticidae > Maratus > Maratus speciosus. The sequence goes on from OZ010791.1 coordinate 553,192,133, forward strand.
ATATTTGTATTTTAGCGTATTTAAAAAGTGTTTTATTTCGAGAGAATAATTACATTCTTACAAAATGTGTATCCTAAAACAATTTCTTTCTTTGTTTATATATATATATATATGTGATACGTTTTCACTAGTATTATCTAAACATGTCGATCTTAAGCAACAGCATACCCTCGTTATGTAACTCAATGAAGAAATCATACTTTTTGCAGTCATAATATCGTGATGGAAGAGTGGAAGGTCAGGCTGTCGTAGATTGGAAAGTTTTCCGAAGAATAATAACCGAGGCCTTTAGTTGCATCAAAACATTTATTATTCGACCATATAATGCACCAAATTCCACTAGTTATATGTGATCCATGTGCGGGCAGTTGCTACGTCGTAAAATGTACCACTAGATGTTACGTATTAGAGCAACATGACGAAGATTCAAGGAAAAAGCTCTCCAGGTGGCGTGGTTTAATTAAGCAACTCAATAATCGTAAATTTTCTCTTTCCTAGCCCATGCAACCGGATAAATACTTGCAAAAACTGCATACGTATGAATACAATACACGTTACATGCCAAATCCCGTAAAAGTTGCCGGAAGAACGCGATAAGAGCAGAATACGATAGGACTAGCTCCAGGGGGAAGGGAAAAAGGCACGCACGGCGACGATGCGAAATATTTAGGCTTGGCTAAGTATTAAAACGCAATTAAATGCTCGCGCGAAGCTTGCAAAAATTTGTGGGAAAAAGAACATCATTGGACAATGCTATTAAAAATATTCGAAAGAAAAAGAATTTAGTTTTAGAATAAAATGAAAAAGTAATTTAATGGGTTTTATAAGATGAGGCGAATGAATTAAGGTTTTTAGACTAATAAAAGAATACGCAGGTTTAAATGCTTGAAATAAAAGACAGAAGATATTAAGATATTATTAAAGATAGGTAAAAAATGAAAAATGTTAAGAATTTGGAATAGTTTTACTAAGTTAAAAGGGCGAAAATGTTTATTTTTACATACATATATATATATATATATATATATATATATATAGTTAAAAAATTCCAAAAGTAACTTCAAATATTACCACAAACTGTAAACTTGAAGTACAATATATATATACATTGACGTACAGTATATATATATATATATATACATGTACACACTAAACTTTCGATAATCCGTCACTCACGGGACCAACAGTGTTTCAGATAATCGAAATAGACGGAGATTCGAAGGACAGTACTAGAACGTTACTTAAACTATACATTTCAATGTGTTCATTTATAAAATAGAACAATTACAATATAATTTTTTATTCATTGTGTACTTTTGTTTATAAAGCTGATAATAAGAAATCTGTTAATCTGGCAAATATAGGATTTTACTAAATGCCTAAATTATATGTAATACATGTTTTCACCCAAAGTAATCCTTTATACATTTTTGTTTGCGTTTTGTTTGCGTATTGGTTGTTGTTGCTGCAGCAAGATCGCGAATTATACGTAAAAAAAGTACTTGTGTTTCACCTGCATCCTTTTGCATCGCAAACCAACTAATGCAAAGAAAGTAAGTTGTAACTGGTGTGTATAACTACTGCTTGCATAGTAGAAGCACGTTTTCTTTGCGCCTGTCGAAGAAAGACTCTATATATCTATCTCTATATAAGAATATCTTTTAGTTGTTATGAATTAATGCATTTATAGAGCATAATCTACATGACGGACTCCTGGTTGATAATATCTCGATTTATCACATTCACCTTCTTCAGATTTTACTGCATTCAAAACATTTCAATGATTTTGTCATTAATTAATTTTTCATAAACAATATCATTCCAGTCACAATTAAATGACTCTTGTAATTTCATTCGCAGAAATATTTTCTAACTGTTGTTCCTTACGTGAGACAAGCATTTTACACAAAACAGCGGCGTCTCTCTCGGGTTTTTGTGCATTTGAAATGTCGTTGTTCGTTTCTAATAAAAATAAATATAGAAAGAATTAGGAACGGTGGCGGTTGATACAGTAGAGGATAATCGAAAGTTTACTGTATATCCATTTTTTTCTATATAATTTTATTCTTTGCAACAATTATTCAATTTTACTCAATAATAATAATAATAATAAAACCTCATTTTACTAATTGATTTTGTGTATAATTATATATATAGAACACTAATGTAGTATGTAGCAGCAAAAAATATCTGTTAATTTTTTGCCGATGGCAAACGGGTAGTTTGTTTATCTAACGCATATTGCTAGGATCCAGTAACTGTGTTACAGAGGCTCTCAAGTGGTTTTAAGTTAGGCATGGTGTAAGTCGCAACTCTAGTATAGAGGCACTCTAATTGTCCGCTGTGCATTTTTAATTAGGAGTTCACTGTTCTGCAAGTTAGCGGTAACCGTATGCAAATTTATTTGCTCAGTCTGCCTAGTTAGTGTGTCAGTAGTTGAAATTCAGTGAGTTAGTCTTTAGCTGATCCTCAGTTTCGGCTGGTGGTAAAGCAAGCTTGTGTGGGGTTCCACTCGCTAGTCTCCGAGCACGAGCACTTCCAATGAGGTGTCCCGCGATTAGGAGTCGATGATTTGACGGAGGGTCGTCATTTGATCATCAGGTCGAGCCTGTTCCGATTCCTCTTTAGAGATTTATTGGGTCGGGTTCTATCGTGATGTTTGGACGTCAGTTATTAAGAGCTGGATCGGGGTCAAAGCGGGGCCCTTGTGGACGACGTGGTGGCACTTCCTTAGCTCTCCTGTGGTGACCAGTAGTGGTTGAGCACACGTAACTAATTCGTCTTACTTGGCGTGAATACTGTTGGTGTCGGAGAAATGGTCTGTGTGGCTGGATCTTATCCTGAGAAAAAGAACAGATTTAGAGTGAGATGAAATTTAGATGTGGATTTAAAGTGAACCCCGCCATCGCAGCTTAAGCAATTAACGGATAAATGAATTTACTTGAGTTGACTTTTGTCTTTATATTTAATTAAGATTGTTTTATTGCTATCATAGAGTGACGGCGAAATTTATAAGATCTGGTCTGCCAACCTTTGTCAGTTGTTGAATAAAAGCTCTATATTTAAACCCTATAAGCCTCCTCATGAACGCCTACTAAAACCATTAAGCCACAATATAAAAATAAAATTTTGTAACTCTATCTATCCTTCTAAAAAGATACACAATTAATAAGTTAGAACAAATGAAATTTTACATACAGGCGTATTATAATATTTCGGAGACAAATAAAACTATCCGGAATCTAAATAAACTATAAATAATGTTTTATTAATAAAAAAACAAGATAACAGCTATTTCCTATAAAATTTACTATTTATTGTTGCTGAAAATTCAAAACACGCAACAAACCTTAACGCACAACAAACATAGCAATGAATTCAAATTAGAGTAAACTACAGGTCTGTTAATCTACGTGAGATTAGCTAGTGCAATTTATTATACAGAATGCGGTAGTACCGACGAATATAAACAACTTTTTCAAGGAAATCCGGTTCATTTTAACTCAGGTTTTTAATTTCATGTTAACTTTAAAACAATATATTAAAAAATTGGATCAAGCACAGATTAAGAAACACTTTACAACACTTCCAGTATACTTAAAAAAATTTCGCTGATTAATAAGGTAAATAGGCTCCTAAGTACTTATTTTAGAAAACGCATAACATATTTGAAAAACAGGATTCGCAAATTCCAGTCCCTAGATGGAAAACTAGAACAGGTCTTTTGTGCAGCCCTGTATTTGATATAAAAATGTTTTATATATTCCACACAGTATGTTAAAATCTAATTTAGCCCAAAACATGGTGTAATAAATACGGTGAATTTCTCCCTAAGCAATTTTTAGCAATAGGGGTAAAAATATTTGAATCCTTTTGTACATCCCTATATATGACCTACAGCATTTTAATACAAGCGGCGCATTAACCTAAAATTTAATTTAAGGAAAATAAAAACCCGCTACAAAACATTGAAATCACGCTTTTAAAAATGAACATCCATAAACGGTAACTTATCCATTTGTGTGGCCATTTAGTATACGATTTTATTTAAATTTTACAAACATCTCTTAGTATAGAAAATGTAACTGAGCTTGAAATGCATAACTCAATTAAAAAATACCTTTAAGCAATTCACAAGCATGTTCAGTAATTCTGAACAATTCTTTTCCGCAGCACTACATATGAACTACAGCATTTATACATACCCTCTAGTATACAGAATCCAGTTAAACTTAAAAAGACATTTCATAACTGAAGACGTACTTCTAGCAATTATCGCTAATAGGAGGTACTTCGGATACAGTATTGTATACGAAACCTATTGTGTGTTCCTCTAAATGAAGGAAAAATGCTAAGAACATCATCTTCTGCAGAATGCATCTTGTAGTAAACCTGAGTGATGTACACTGATGTGCAAAAATTAAGGGTGGTGACCGGAATCATTCGATTTTACACATTTTATCGATTATCCACTGAAATTCTTCTAGAATTGTCCTTAAATTTCTATGATGTAAAGAACATTTTCGACTTCATATACGTCACTGTACATTTTGTTGCTAGAATAATTAAGGGACCAATAATAATTTTATAAAATATTATTTACAATCATCCTTGTAACAGAAAACGTTCAAAATGATCTGTCACTGTAGTAAATGACTATCTGTGTCTTGTTTAAAGTTTGTGTACGTCTGTGTAAGCATAGCAGTCATATTCGTGAAAATGTTATCATTCCTATGAAAAATTCATACTTTTTTTTATTAAATACAGAGTTTTCAACTTAATTTAACACAACTTTCCAAAATCTTGAAAAAAAGCATAGTAGAAACAGTATGCTGAAATTAAAACATGACTATATTGAATATTTTATGATATATGACCATTTCTATTAAATTATTTTTAACTGCGCGTGCGTGGGAGATTTAAAAAATTTTTATTTCATAATTTGGTGGTCAGCTATTTAGTGCAAGTTATATAAAAACTTCAGATCTATAAAAAATTCAGAAAGATTCTGGCGATAAGGTCGGTTGCCTTCTAGAAGTATTGGACAGGACCGCCACAGGCTACTAGTTTTATATTTTATTGTACTACTATTTTAAAAATAAATGTATTGAGTGCTATATTTTTTCTGCCCATGTTGTTAAATAACATGTAAAACATTTTTTGTTGTTGTTTTTGGAAAGGGTTGCCATTTAAAATATGAAAATAGTCATCAGTGGTACCTCTGTCAGCTACTTTCAAAATGTATGTCACTGTTTTGCAAGAATATTTCTGAATTTTTGCGATATTTGACGATTTGAGACGATTTGCATATGTTGCCCTAAAGAGCTGATTATCAAATTATGAAATAAAGCATTTGGAAATCTCCGCGCAAGCGCAGGTAATAATTATTTCATACAATTGACCATATCTCATCAAATATCTAATAAAATTATTTGTTAATTGTAGTATAATATTTCTGTTGTTATGTTTTCAAGTTTTCGGAAAGTGGTGATAAATTTGGTTGAAAGCTCTTTGCGTTATAGGGGAGACTGGGGAGGGTTGACCATAGGAGAGTCTTGACACACAATTCAGTTTACACATTTAAAAGAATTTCAGATTTTGTAAACAGGTGGCATCTAAAGCTACTGAAATGCTCTAACAATAGTGTTTGTTCCATGAAGATAATTAATGCAGGTGTGGAAAAATCAATTGTGAAGTGTTTTCAACTTAAAAAACGTACTTTTTAGTCACGTTTTGTAAGATTTTCTCATATAAAATATCGAAAACCTAGAAATTTAAGTAAGTAGGTTTTAAGTAATGCAGAAAGATTGAGTTTTCATTCCAGGGATAAAGATTGTACAATGTACAGTAAATTTGGCTAAACATAAGCATGTGCTATATATTAAAAAGTGGCTAAGTGGGGAGGGTTAACTAGATGGTGAAAACTCCTTAATTAAATGTTTTTGGAAATATTTTTATTACATACTGTACATAATGAACTGTTAATAGTTATATTTCTAAAATAATGTAAATTTATTCTGTAAAACTACAGTAAAATAGAAAGATAGACTGATAGAAAGTAATATGTTTAAAACTGATTAAATGAAGATGAGAAAAATAGCTAGATGTAGCAAGAAAAAAATTAATGAAAGATAAATTGGAAAGTTGATAGGAACTTTTATTTCATTTAAATACACTGTATGGCCAAGGGTGACCGGTCACTTGCGATTTTAGACGTTTTGTTAAATATCTCAAAAATACATGAGAAATTAACCTGAAACTGCAGGTGAGCAAACAGCAGAGTATAGGTAATATATTTCTACGAAGATTTTTTTTCCGAAACCCCATAGGGGACCGTCAACAAATCGAAGAGTAACGAATATGTTTTGGATAACCTTGTAAAATCTAATGTAGCAAAAGCGTTCAAAATCGAGATTATTAATAAGTGGCTTATTGTAAGATACTGTGTTCATTTTTATGAGGATAGAATATATACTCGTAGACATATTAAGGTTTTTATAGAAACAGTCCCAAATTTCGCCAAGTTTTTTTGCTTATAATTTGCAGTTCTTGATATAAAAAAAAGTTATTTTCAGAATATATTACAACCGATATTGTACACAATATTCTGTAATCAGAATTAAAAAATAATAAAAATTGATTAAAAAATGAGCAGGTTTACTAAAAAATGCTTCATTGCGCATGCGGAATGCAATCAAAATATAATCTGCATAATGTATTATCTAAGTATATAGAGCAACTTTTGTGAAAGTCTCAAAATCATAGCTTGAAAATTCTGAAAATTATCGTCGAGAGAATAAGCTCGAAATGCGTTGTTCCCAAAAAGAAGTATATAGATGAGGGGTTGTATCAAATATCTGTTGATTAGTGTCAAGATACCGTACAGAATATTGTACGTACTACTTCATTTGGATACAATCCCTCATCTTTTTTGTTTCCTTTTGGTAACAATGGATTTCGAGCTTATTCTATCGACGATAATTTTCAGAATTTTCAAGCTATGATTTTGAGACTTTCACAAACGTTGCTCGTTATACTTAGCTAATACATTATGCACATTATATTTTGATTCCGTTCGAGCATGCGCAATGAAACATTTCTTGTAAATCTGCTCATTTTTGATCAAATTTTTATTATTTTTTAATTCTAATTGCAGAGTATCATGTACAATGTTGTTTGTCATATTTTCTGAAAAGAACTTTTTTTTTTATGTTAAGTACTCTGCAAATTATAAGCAAAACACTTGGCGAAATTTGGGACTGTTTTTATTAAAAAAAAACTTAATTTCTCTACGAGTATACATGCTATCTTCATACAAATAAACACAGTATATTACAATAAGCCAGTTATTAATATTCTCGAGTTTGAATGCTTTTGCCACATTAGTTTTTTACAGGGTTATCTGAAAGATATTCGTTTTTTTTTTTTCAATTTGTTGACGGTCCTCTCTGGGGTTTATGGAAAAAATCTTCGCGGAAATGTATGACCTATACTATGCTGTTTAAACACTTGCAGTTTCAGGTTAATTTCTTATGTATTGTTCTAGATATTTAACAAAATGTCTGAAATCGCAAGTGTCCGGTCACCTTTGGCTATATAGTGTAGTACACATAGTAGGTAAATAGAAATAATGGAAAAGACTAAAAAGAATGAAAGCAGCAGCCTTAAGAAATGATAGGTATTCATTCCTCTGCAAAAGAACATAACATTGATCGAAACACCTTAGGAAAGTATATAGACAAATGTCACCAAGATGAACACAATGAGATGAAGCCAAAGTATGTGCCATCTATTGTTGCCAAGTCGAGTGTTAAAAAAGTATGTGTTTAAATTTTCTCATGTGCCTTGAATTCCGTGTAAGCGGTTTGTTTACGCATGAAATTTTTTCAAATATTTTTCAATAATAATTAAAATTTGTAGCATAATGCTATTCTGTTTTTAAAAGGCTTTTATTTCCCTTAACAAATATTTTAATATAAAATAAAGGAGCTTTCCATATGTGAGCATTCACCCATTATTTTGTCATGTTTAATATCAATCATTTTTCAAGTTTCCTATATGGTAAACGTATGTCGCAATTTTATTTTGATAACTGTTTGTATAGCATATAAAATGGTATATGGAACTTTACTCGAAGTTCAACATTTTAAAAATAAAAAATCATTTTCTGAAAAATCGGTCAACCTTCCTCAGTATCCTCCAAACAAATAACTTTTGAAATTTTCAGAGAAACGTGAACATATTCACGAGCATGTGCGCTGTGCTTACACAAATGCACACTAACGTTGAATAGTACCCCATACCCATTTAATGTAGTAAAAGTCCATTTTGACCTTTTCTGTTGCGCGAGAAATGTGAAGACATTTTTAAGTGCCTGAATTATGTGAATAATGATTTTCAAATGTGTTAAAATCGTTAGAAAATGTGTTGTAATCAGCTTTACTAATTTAATCATTAGCTATATATTAATTAATTAATATTTCTTTTCATTCACTCCAATGGATTTAGGGCTTTGGAGATACCTGAAATTCAAAGTGCATGCTTTTGATCTGCATCTGATTATGATTGTCATGTGTTGTTAGTCTGTAAAGCGCTTTTCTTATCACTTTTACTTATATTTAATTCTCTTAAATGTCCTTAGCATTCTTAACTTAAATTTTATTTGTTACTCTTCTTTAATTTATGTGTGTTTAACAACTCTTATATAAACACTTGTAAACAGAGAACTTTCAACAATTCTTAAATAATATTGTAATTTTTTAAAAAATAAACTAGCAAGGCGGGATCTAGAAGATAATGCCGATGGTGCGTTATCCCGCGTTGCAGAAACTGACTAAAAAACTGCACGGGTGATCGCCAGTAATATTTTATTATTAAATTTATTATTAGCCCTAAATATCCTCCTGAATAAATCTTAAAAGAAAAATATTAAGTAAAACGGGTGACATACATCCATGTATATAAAATATTTAACCCAACGGGGTTTTTACATCCTTGAAGTTCAAGGATTATTCGTCAAGAATATCAGTAGATATTCGACAAATCGTGTAATATCCAATAAGTTTCATACGAGTCCGGCCACAGCCTCTTAATTTTTTAAGAATATTTTTTTTGGTGAATTATTGCGTAAAGGGGCTTTTTTATGTCCCTGTAAATAAGTAAAAAGTTCTTTACCTCACCATTCTACATTGCAGAGAATGCATGTTTTAGTGCACTTCAAAAATGCACATTATGTCTGAAACTGTTCAAAATCCTTAAAATACACTTAAAACGTTTTATTGTAATTGATCGTAATGTAAAGGAATACTTTTGGCTGTCCCTGTAAATGAACTGTAAATTATACACGCTTAATTTTCACTAGGCCTCATGCTATATTAAGTGTCAATAACATATTAAAATTTAAAAAAACAATCCGAGTATATTTACGGGAGTTGCGAGAGTTAGGACGGGCAAACGGACTGATAAACCGAATTCATAAACACTTTTAACCAATGTTAGCCGAAGTCATAAACACTTTTAGCCCATGTTGGAAAGTGTTATAAATGCAACCACTTTAGCGAAATATTTGAAGAATATGTTCGCATTTTTTTACGAGGGTGGTTCAATAGTTATTATCCCCAGTGTATATAAAATATTTGTACTGCTATGGTTGTTATGGGATTGCGAAGCCTAATGTCTTAGATGCCTATATTGTCAGTTTCAGAAACGTAGCTGCTATAATCACATAGTTTTGAAGGGAGGAGTGAAAGGGGGGAGTGGGGATGAAAGGCTGACTTTTAGCTTATGAGACTAGATTTGTGACAGTAGATGAGACATAACTAGTGTGGTTTGATCTCGGGATCATGGTGATGTAGCCACATCTCATCCACTGTCCAAATGTAGCCTCATAAGCTCCGAACCAGCATTTCACCCTGACCCCCCCCCCCCTTGTTCAAATCTCCCCCAAAAATAGGTCTTTAAAACTTCACCCCTCCTTCCAAAACTATGTTAATATAGCAGTTATAGTTCTGAAATTCAGCATATAAGCATTTAAGAGATTAGGCTTCGATATTCCACATTAACCATCGCAGTACAAAGATTTTATGTACATTAGGGTAAATAATTATTGAACCACACACGTAAAATGTTTTAAATGTTTTTTTAAATGTCTACCATTCGTGTCCAAACAACACATGCTTCATAATTTAAAATGTTGCTGGTAATGCATTAGGTGTCAGATCGATTTAGAAAGCATTTGCACAGTCTTTCTTGATATCACGACATTTCACGAGCATGAAAATTAGTTTCTTGTATATCGTTATAAAATATCTTCTTTTTTGATTAAAATTGTGTACCAATATCTGAGTACAGATTAAAGCGAAACATTCTGCATTTTTTATTATGATTTTGGTATCCTGTACAAAATTTATTTTGTTGGCTGTTACGCAATGTGCCGTCTTAATTTTTCTTTAAGTTTTCTTTAAGTTTAAGGACACATAAATCGAGTAAAATAACTTAGCATTTGATTAAATGAACATTCTCAAATAGAACTGAAATTTGAATTTAAAATTAAGTTACAAATAATTTTCTATTGTGCTTAAATCAATTGGTAAATTTTAGATATAATGCATAATAACAGAGAGTAATTCTTTGAACATGGAATTTTGATCATATGAAATTTTCATATAACTTATTCATCCTTTTAACATATATGCCATTAAAACCGCATTATCTTCAATGCATACCAATTCAAAATAATTCCCCATTTCCAAATTGTATAGATAAACTTCCTGCAATTTGCATTTCATTTCACAGTCATGATGAGGAAATTTTGACTTAACTGGTGTGATTGAATTTAAGGAAGTAATGAAGCAAATATTAGTTAAATGAATCAGGATTCCTATTATGACTTTATACCATAAGAAATTTTAATAATAAACTTTAAAGTACACAGAGTGTTTCTATAATATATAATTACATTTTTTATGCAATAATTTAACTAATAATTTATGTGTGTTGTTTTGAGTAAATATAAATAAAAAATAAAAAAAGCAATTTAACAAATTACAACAACCATTTGGAAAATGATTTTTTCAAAGGCTAAAATTTAAGACAAAAAAGATCGCACGGAGTTGCTCTTACATTACGTACGCCATGAATTAAACATTAATAGTGTTATTACACGTAAAAAATGCAAGATATCCCGAAACTTACGTATTATCCGAGCATTTCATTGGCTGTTAGGGAAAAGGGTTTTCCAACGTCAGATTTCCAAGAAATCTGACGACCCATTTTAAATGAAATTTCATTCTTAAACTTCTGAACATCCCACAATATTACTTTTTACAACGTCCTATAGAGAAAAAAAGATGTACTTTTAAATGAAATTTGTTTGAAAGCTGTATCTCAATTTGTTTATGTGTTATTATTTTTTTTGTAGTTTTTATTACTTTTTTGTCATAGTGGCAACAGAAGTGTCCATCTCTGTTGAAAGTAAAGGGAAATACAGATTACTGTATAGACCAATCAGAAAACAAATAAAATGCGAATTAAATCAATGAAAAGATTCAGATATGCTTTTGATTTCCTACCCTGACGAGGACAATAACTTTTTTTCAAATGCTTAATAAAATATTTTATTATTGACATTAACTCACATTTTTTTTATGTTATAAGATATTCTTTTTTCAAAAATTTAGACAATTTCAAACATTCATTTTAATAGTAATAAGTTATATGATAATTATTAATGTAATTATGTTATTATTATTATTTTTTTTTTGCATAGTTTTGTGTGATATGAACATTTATACATTCTATAATCTATACTTTTAAATTATGTGTTTTCAAGTTATGTTTACTTGTAAACTATATACAAAAAAGGATTCTTCCACGTTTAACTTCAGTGTAACGCATAAAGTTTCAAAATGTAACAAATTACAGATTTCTTTTAACGCTTTATGGTGTACACATTATGACCACATAATGTCACCACATTTGTGGTTTCATTCGGTAAAAAAATGCGTTTATAATTAAACAGAAGTGTACAACAATAGAGTACGTACGAGTATTGACAAGTTACCTCAGTTTATATGATCTAATGTTAAATGCGTTAATGTAATAACGGATAATAAATGGCACTGTCGTCTAATCAGGCTAAAAGAATGATAAAAATGAAACCATTAATTTGTCATGAAAATAGAATATACGCATGTGTGCATAAACAAAAGCTAGAGATGTAATGAATTTTCCTTATATCTATGTTTGGTGTTCCTTAAAAAAATACTTGAAGCACAATTTTCATTAATACAAACAAACAAGTGAAAATAGTCAAGTATATAAATAAAAAAAAATGGTGAAACCTAGAAAAGAAATTCAATTAAAAATGACGCACATAATGACACAAATAAAGCTGAGCAGTTTTTAAATTACTGTATTCTTTAATTTCATTTTGTTCATTTCTTTTTTTTTTTTTAATACTGAAAATCAAATTAGATATAACTTTTTCTTTAGAATTTTATCACTTTATTACAGAAATATGAATAATTTCATTTTATTGTATTTCGCTTTAGCTGCATTCTTAAAAATCTGCATCAAACTGTCCAGCCATTGAACCGTTTTTGTAAACGACGATTTTTTCTCTATAGTTCTCATTTCTCAGGATCGATTAAAATTACGATTATTTGACCGTTATCTATAAAACGCTTTCCATTGACCGGCCACTTTGATGTAAATTTTATTCAGTAAATTTTATATTATTTTACTTTTAATTTTGTTTTAACTTATTACAAAAATGGAGCATATTTTGTAAACATGGAATTGTTATTACATTGCAGATGAAAAATATATATATATATATATATATATATAGTTTAAGTTAATGAATTAATTTTTTATAAAGTAAAAAATATACAAAGAAATAATTTCAAATTTATCTAATCATATTGTGTATCCCTTTTTCTAATAATAGTAATAATACAGCCCAGCAAAACATAGTTTTAAATTATTTTGGATCACATAATTCAAACCACTGATTTATGTTACTTTGAGCTGAAGTCAATCTAAGATGATGCAAAGTGCAGTCTTTGTTAAATTTTAGGTGTATTTGGCCATAGTACTTGAGGCATTACGCAGTATTGGAGATTGATGATGCATAAACGTATATTATGCTCACCTGCTTAATACCTAAATTCTCTCGCAAATTCTCATTCTGAATATTAGTGCATAAATCATGAAATATATTCTAAATCTATTGATTATAAATAAGCGTCTTAAGTATATGAAAATACTGAAAATTAATATTATGTCATAATATTGTTTATCAAGATAAGATGTATTTGCAATTTTAAAATAATGGTCTAAATAATGGGATTTTATTTAGATAATAAATTAGAAACTTTCTAAATTCGAAAGGCAAAAGTATTTTGAAATTATATTTTTACAATAAATTATATCTAGGGTGTCACGTAACTTCGTATATAATATTGAGGAAAGTTAGAGAACTTCGTTAGGAACCATGATTATATAGGTAAGTATGGGCAGAAATCGACAGGTAGCGCTGTAAGCGACCTCTCAAAGTCGGCACGTGTGGAAGTTATGTAGACCCTGACCAAAACTACATACATATTAAGCGTACAATGTTATTGCTGGAATCTTTAAAAAAAATCCACTCGGATGTTCTAGAGCTGACTTGAGGGTGGGTGGGCAGCACAGTAGTCCGTAAATAAAATAATTTTGCTTTTATCTCTTCCTATACGGGTATCTTTTTTGAGCCAACTGTCCATGCCTGAATGTGCAAACCATTCTTTTATATTCTCCTCATAATCCGTGGAGAATGCGATTATGTTTTGAAAGCAGCGGTTACTTTTTTGTTTTATTTTTTACACTAACTAAAGGTAATAGCTTATCGATAAGTTATGATCCGTAGCCGATCGGTACCGTCAGAATTTTCCCCAACAATACAGTCAATGTTGTTTACTTTTAAATGATTGTTCCTTTTAAATGATTTTGAAAATGTCGCCGTTTGTGCGACGAAACGATCGTTAATCTTAATAAAGATATTTCATCACTTTTTTATCGCATTATTTAACTTAATCTGTTTATAAGTAATTACTATACATGCTTACTAATTTTTATGCGTAATTTTTAATTACATTAAAAATAATTAAAATCGAGCGTATCAACATTTGATAATATATATTAAATAATATTAGATCTTTTTTTTTTTTCTCTTTACAAATTAAAATAAAAACTCGTAACTAACTTGTTAGACTCTTTGGAAAAGGACATAGATGAATTCTATCAGAAAAAAAAATTCTTACAATTTCGAAAACTACAGCTATTCGATGACCAACATTTTGCCATTTTAACAAATAATATTAGTTCTAAAAAGAACTGTTTTTATTTAAATAATTAACTATATTAAATAATCACGAATAAATATTAAGATATTTTACTATACTGCAGAATATAAATACTACAAACAAATGAAAACACGACGTTTGCGTTTGCGCAGTTATTCCATAGATGTACAGTTAACAGATTATCCATAAAGACGAAAACAGTTTGATATATTTCTGTAGTTCAACCCGTCCGCTATGTGGTGTGTGACTGTATTTGATGTGACATCACCTTTAATCTTGCGGTTACCTTTCCCATTTAAGATAGGGGAAACTTTGTACCCTGCTTTAATTATGACTGCATGCGATCAACAATCAACATGAATCGTTTCACAAACGCCGAATGTCTGGTAAGATATGCGACGGGACGTTAACGAAATCGTCAAATGCTCGCTCGGGTACATCGGAGCCTTGCGGGGGTTAATCCTTAACAACAAACTATGCAGGATACCTGAAGGCTGCGAAATGCTTTTATAGTCGAAAAAACCCAGAGGGTACACGCTATAGGGAGAGGGTATGCGTCACGAACGTCATGCCTAGTGTATACATTACACTGTCAGAAAATCTCGTATATATACACTAAATTATTCCTCATTTTTAAATAAAAAAATTCCGTACTCCTAGAAAACAAGTTTTATCCATGAATTCTTCCTTAAAGTCTGAAAAAGAGGCATAAATTCCGTTCATTTCTAGCACGCGTGCGCTCTATTAATACTAAAATTCGAATTTATTTAAAAATGAAAAATGAAAAATTATATAAATTCAGATTTCTAATTCAATTAAAAAAGAGAAAACGTTTTCGAATTTTAAAATAAATAACAATTACTTTTTTCATTCATTCAAGAGTACTCACAATTTATTTTTTAATGTCGAATAAGGTAAAAAAAAAATAAATTATGAAGTTGCTTATTAACATATATTCACATTTTAAATATATTTTAAATTAACACGTTTAATATAAATATAAATCGAAAAAAAATCGCTTTTACTAAAAAAACACAAAAAAAGAATTATCAAATATATAAAATATTATAAAATAAAATATATAAATTATGTAAAATAAATTATAAATTATATAAAATAAATTATAAATTATAAATTATACAAAATAGATTATAAATTATATAAAATAAAATATATAATATTATAAAATATAATATTCATATTTTACATTCAGCAATCTACTTAAAAATATTATAATCCAGATTTTTATCCTATTTTAATATTAAAGTATTAAAACCACATCCACAATCTCATTAAAGACGAAATCTTCCCGAAATTAACTTCAAAATTAAAAGCTTTTTGAAAAAATTAATCAAACCATGTGCATTTGAAGCAAACATAAATACTTCAAAGCGCTTAACTTCTGTCCAACTGTAGCGCGGTCGTTAGCGTACACGTTTCTTAAAACTGGGGCGGCTGGTTCGATTCCAACGTCGACAAACTTGTTTTATCTAGAATTTCTTTGAATGACGGATTTCTTACCTCCTGTAATGGAGAAAAAAATTAACGAACATTCGCCCATTAAGGGAAAAACTTTGGCAGCAGCGCTGCCAGTAAAATTTCCGTGAGTTCAAGAAGATATTTCTGAGAGGGTATAGTTTTATATGAGAAACAGGGATTATAGGGAGCTTCTTAAAAATTTTCGAAAAGTATACGGCGTATACCTCTGTATACCCCCACTACATCTCTGCGAACAGCCATATTGTACGAGGGCCTGCTGTGGATAAAAATCTGGTAAACCCCAGTGTATAGGCATTTGCTGTTGCCACTTAAATATTTCGATCAACTGTCCATCGTATTCTGCAGCGCAAAGCCTTGAAACGATATATGTAATGATGTGCGTTTGTATCATTTTATCATCTTTTAAATAATACAAAGTTAAAAGATGTTATTTTAAGTTTCTTTTAAACACGATTTCACATTACATGTAAAATTCAAGACACTATGTAATTACAACACCTTCCTTTACGATTTATTAAATATTTCTATTTTATTAATCAAACTGAATACATAAAGAATTTAAAATCTCAGTTGGTATAGTTTCGAAATAGCGAAACTAATTACAAAGATACTCGCAAGGAAATTTACCTCTTAAAGTTTCATCATTTATTTCAAATACAATATAAAATATATAATAATATAGGAGAAGCAAATTTAAAATAAATTTGGTAGTTAAATATTACGTACATCAAAATAATTATTCATGCGATACATTTAAAAATCATTACCTAGTTTTCATCTTTTTAAATACATATCCATTTCTTTTGGAAGAGATTTACAGTGATTGCTTTCAAAGAAATATCCTTTGTTTGCGACATAATTTAGAAGTAATTTGAAGAGTATTTTATTAATAATGAAATGTCAGTACTTCTTTTTCACTTTAATGTTTTTTTACGAATATATTTTATGAAACTAAATTATAATCTTAAAAAACAGAATTTAATTTAAACATGAAATAACGACATTTCTTTATCGAGGTTGTCGAAATTTCTGTTGGTAGATTAGAAATGAGTTTGTTTATTTTCAATAACAAGAAAATAATGAGCTTGGTAGTATGGAAAATGTATTTCACATGGTTGAAACTATCTGTACATATATAACGTTATCACTGTAGAGGAGGGGGGGGGGATCTGGCACTTGATATCGTAAGATATCCTAGTAGGAGGGATGTTTTGCTTTTTGATATCGTTATCATTGTTGTCTATTCAAACTTTTCTTTTTTGAGTAATGTTTTCTTGACATCTAAATAGTATGTTATATTTTATTTATTATTATATTTTTATACGTTTTTATGAAAATACAAAGCTATTATTAAAGCCAATAAATGTTTATAAAATCATTTCAGTCCAAAATTTGCAATACCCAAACGTTTGGAATTACTGTTCTTCTGCCATGTGCGCATACAGTTTGCTGTTAGAGAAACCAGGAGCATAATATGTTATAATGACACTTGCGTTTACCATTAATGACAGAGAAGATATGTTATCCACTGTTTTGTTGATAAGTTCTGCTTTTACCCTTCTCCGGCAGGGGCCAAGTGCAACAAGACATTATTACTATTCAATGCACTATGTAACAATAAGTTATTATCAAATACATTTAAATAGTAACCAACAATTTTAGATGTTATTTGATGTAAATTTGTTTCATGTATTGGAATTTTATTAACTTCTTGAATCCGAAATCTATGCGACTAATAAATGTATAATCATATGTGTATCTTACGGCAAACGTATAAAAAGAAAGAAAAATAATGTAAAAATAAAAGGAATTATTAGACATTTATAACGATATCATGGGGGCGGGGGGGTCGACGAATGATAACGTATGATATCGTATGGGGGGAGGGGTCCTTAAATTAGCAAGATGTTTATAACGTTACATATGTATAGCCCCTAAAAAGCATGTGAAATAAATACGAAATGAATACAAATATTACTATAATTAATAAAAATGTAAGGACATTTATGTATGATTAAGATTTCTTTTTTTTTACCTTTCATAGATACCAGTAATTATTTCCTCAAAATTCTAACGTAATAACTATTTTTATTGTTGTATATGTTTTATTTTATGAATTTGTAATTTAAATTTAAATACATATCAATAAATAAATAAATGTATACAATAAATAAATATTAGAGAATTAAAAAAAGTTATATTAAGATACTTTTCACGTGTGCATCATTATTAAAAAATCCAATTAATAATTATTAATAGATATTTAAGATTAAAAATTAATATAACAGATGTTTTCTCGTAATAATACCCAATGACATGCATGCACAGTGAGTGATCGGTTAACGAACTGTTCGGTTTACGAACAGATCGATTAACGAGCACTTCCTCAATATATTTTTACGCTCGGATAACAAACACCTCACAAAACAAAGGCAAGAAGAAGCAAAACTGTTTTTAAGATTTGCAGAACCGAATTTAACTGCATCTATTACCAAGAACATTTTAACATTTGTATTCGTACGGCCTAATTAATTCAAGGACTACCGGAGTTTCGGGCTCTACATTTTAGGGCTCCCAAATTAGAGTGAACGGATTAGAAACATTTTTATATTTTGTGTTCATTTTCAAATAAATATTTTTAACTGCAAATTATTTATTTTTAAATAGAATTTAGTTCACAAATTATTAAAGGGCTCTATGCTTTACTTGAGCGTATTCGGGCATTGCAGTAAACACAAAACACTAATGAGTTTTTTAAAGGTCAAATTAATAAATTGATATGATTTAATGCCGTAGTCAATGAATGAAATCATAAAAGTTTTTACAGAGGGCATGTCATTTATTTTTAGGGTTCTGTACTTAAAAACGGAACTATTATAAGATCACTCCTGTGTCTGTATGTCCGTCTGTCACAGCCATTTTACTCGTAAACTATGGAGCGTGGAAAGTTCAAATTGGGAGGAAGTAAAAAAGACTATTTACCCATATATTTACAGATCATTAAACATAAACATTCACAAATACATTTTGGAAAAAATGTAAAGGGCTTAATTAAGCTACTTGAAAAAAATCTTTCGTAACGCTGAGCTAAAAAACACATTTCTTTTAATTTTAGGAATTATAGTTGCAAAAATATCGTCGAAAATGCAGTGCAAAAATATGTCCACCCCACCACCCTCTATTTCCGAATCTACTCAAACTAAAATTATAAAAAAATTAGAGGTAGTAGACATTAACATCGTTAACAGACGAGTCAGTGGTCATTAACAGTGGTCGTTAACGACCTTGCATGAAAATTATAGTGATTACCATATGTCACATAGTTTTTGAGAAAATCACATTTTACCGTTAAGCACAAATTTAGATTTGCGAGCTTTCAGCAAAAGTGTTGAGGAGCAGTGATGGTGCCTTTCGTAGCAAAAATATGAAAGTTTTGTTGATGATTATTTTCGGAAAAAATCGTTGGTAATTAGCCGAGATATTAACCCTTAAATACACGGATGGTTTGGACATACATAATGACAGGGGCGGCGTACAGTATGTACCATCGGCTTTTAAAGCATAGATACCAACTTGTAATGATATGTTTATGTAATGCAATACCCAGTAGCAATATAAAGCAATAAACGTCAAATTGGTAAAAACAGACTAATGTACTTAGAATGAATCACATAAATAGTATGGGATGCGCGACTAGTTTACATTGGGTGAATCTCTCAATGCCCCCCCCCCCCATGTCTTTAAATTTAATTAAAAACCAATCTGGAAAAATGCGGCACGGAACAAGGTGGCATTGCAATTTTTGCGACCTTCTTTCGAAGCGCGCTTAGCACAATGCCAAGTTTAAATTTTGAACAAGGGTTTTGTTTTAGATACACTGTAAAAACAAAAGATTATTACTACGCTGAATTTAGTTTTATGAAATGCCAAATGAAATTTAAATATGCACTTCTTTTATTGTCAGTACCGAATTAAGTTTATCATAAATAGATTAGGATAAGATTTAAAAAAAAAAGAGTTATACAGAATAGCAATATTTGATATTATTTAAGCTTCCTATCTCTTTGAACTTTTATGGTATACGCATTCAATCTTTTCTAGTATAAACAGCTATATCACTACTACGTTGTATAGTTTCTTACAAAATCTTATTATTCTTTTAGCAATGAATATTTTTAAATAATACAGTTAATAATTCACATATTTATTGTACGGAACCCTCAGAGCGTGAGTGATACTCGCACCTGACCGTTTAATCGAAATATGCCACGACACAGACATAGACATCAAAATACAGTCTATCCATATAAAATAGAGACGTATATTAACCCTATTATAAAGGGAAGATTTATGTTATTTTTTATATATTATTTAGTTTTTAAGAACGAATTAATTGAATTACCATACACATCTATACTAAATCTATGATTGGTTAAAGAACAATTTGGTTAGCAAACACTGTTTTGGAGCGGATTAAGTTCGTTAACCGAGCACCCACTGTCTATTTGTCTACCACTTAGAAATATTTTACAGATTATTTAATTTTTAAATCTGCAGTTTTATATCTCATAGGTGAGAAAAATTGACTTCTTTAAAAATAAATTTAAAAAAAATAACCCGAAAAGTCTGACCTGAATCGCAGTATACGATCACTTATGGGCATATTTACAAATTTTTTAATGATTTTTTTATAAATACAATTTATCTTGATTAACTGCACCAAATCTCTTCCACAAAATTTTTATATAGTAACATTTCTTATTCAGTGTAAAATATCTCACACTAAAAAAAAAATAACCAGTTTTCCTGTACGAATCGGAAAAATAGTTGCCCTTATCGTACCGGAAAATTTTCCGACCCAGCTCGATATAAAATCCGTTAAAAAAAGGGAATAGTCAATAAAACGGTATTTTACGGTAGATTCCGAGCTGTCGCGGAAATTTTTACGATACGATAAGGACAACTATTTTTCCGATTCCTACAAGAAAACTGGTAGTTTTTTTTTTTTTTTTTTTTTTTTTTTTTTTTTTTTTTTTTACAGTACAGAACAGAATTGTAACAATATTGGAAAAGTTATTTATAATAAAATAGAATACATATAAATAAGAATTTGGGAAATTTTATATAAATTTATTAAAAAATAATTTCTCTGTCATTTAAAATACATATTTAACATTACACAGGGTGTCCCAAAAGGATTACCTGAGTTAAATTGCGTATAATTTTATTAAACATTTTATTCACAAGTATCATATTTGGTACAAGCAAACAGAGTTAATCAAGTTTTATAACCATTAAAGGCCAACGCTACCGTTGCGGGAACAGCAATTTGTTATTTGTTTCTTCAAAATATTTTTGAGGTATTAAAAAAATACATTTTGTGCGGAAAAGTTAATATCATGGTGTGTAGTATATATATTTTTTCAGAATGATATGTATATATATTTACTATTTTTTACAGATTAAAAAAGAAAAAAAGAGATAATTTATGGTTTTTGGACTTCCTCATGTAAAATTAGTAAAAATAAAATAATAAATTCTTTAGTTTTTACAAGTGCTGTGAATATTTAAAGCCAGCTTATCACCTAATAATAAATTTCTAATCCGAAGTAAACATATTCATTTGAAGCAATATTAGAAAGTTTCTTTCGGATGTTCCCGCAAAGGGAGCATTGGCGGCTTGTGGTTACATTCCCATCCCTTTGTCTGCAAGCGCGCTTCTATAAAGAAAGGAATGCGTTCCTAGACAGTCAGTGAAAATAAATCAGTTAAATTGTTCAAGGAAAATATGTGATTTATAAAACATATGACTAATAGATATAGTGATTATAATTTTTTTTATGACGTTTTATATTGCTTTTTATGAAAAGCAGTGTATGTCAGTTCGCTTGAATGTATATGTGTAATATTATACGGAAGAACAGAACGATTGTGAACCAGATTAGATTTAATAAAGAGCAAAAAACAACAAAGAAAACCCTTAAAAGCCATCTCTATGATGTTCATTAGGGTGTATCGATTTTTAACTTTTTTTTTGTTTCCAAATTCCAAGTTGATAAAAAGTTGCTACTAGACACCACAACTTACCACAAAAAATTTTGGATTTTTAAAAAAATGTTTAGGTCTCCCGCACAAGGTCTAAAGTTTAGAAATTTTACTTAAAAAGTAAATTTTTACAAAAATTTAAAAAAAACCTAAAACACTTTTTTTCTAAATTGCAAGTTAAAATTCCACTAACAATAAGCACAAAAAGCGATAGAAAGTTTATTTCAAAAACTTAGCACAACATTTAGGTCTCCCGCACAAGGCCTAATAGTCGTAAATTTCAGCCAATTTTTGAACATTTTACAGTGCTTTGATATTTGTGTTGTTGCTGGTTTAAAAATTAAATGTAACTAAAGCCTCGTTAGGCTTGATTGTAATTGTTGAAATAAGTGGAATAATAAATCACATTTCAATACGTCAAGCGTCAACTTCAAGCAATGTGGTGGGGGAAGGCCAGACTGTTGCGCCACGGTGACGCGACACCTATGAATCACCGCGCAGACTTGTCAGTAGTCGTCTGCCCGCGAGCGAGCATTACGGCTGTGTTTTAGTACGATAGTCTTGTTGTAAGAATCAATTGAGTGAGTGTTGTTGTTGTTCATTATGAGTAAAAAACCGCATCTAACATAGACAAACTACCGAGAGGCCGGTTATCGGGCAACCTATTGATGTGAGTGAGTTTAATGTTCTGCCAACCAAGATGGATGTTTTGAAGTATTTTGAGTGGGTACGCATTGAAATGAAACAAGAGGGAATACATCAGCCTGCAAAGAAGCTAATTGCGTTAAGAGTTGCTTTAAAACTTGAGGAAATATGGAAAAGAGCTTCAATTCCTGTTTGTGGCACCAAACACAGAATATTTATGGTTTTAAAACTGCATGAGCAGCTTGAGAAAATTAAAAAGTGTTCAGGGCCTAAAAGGAAGTATCCTAACTCCTACAAAGATGCAGTAACTAGCTTTCAGTCAAAAACTGAAACTGCATTGTTTGATATTTGTACTTGCAAATGTGACCTCAGCAACTGTATTTGCTCTATTGACAAAAAAGTCCCGGCACTAGAACACGAGTTTTTGCTCGACCAACGTGGTACTAGATTGATGTCGATTGCAGAGTGTGACAAAAACGAGACTAAAAAGCTTAAAAAGCGATTAGAAAGAAAATCTAGGTCACAAGCTTTAATGCAGGTAGTTGTAAAAAAGACTGAGGGTGAAAACTTAAAATCTGTTGATAACATTGATTCTGGTGATAGTACAGATGATTAAATGTCTCACACATCATGTCAAGATAGTGATTTTGAAATAAATGTACTTGATACGAGTCAAAAAAGTGTTTCAAGTGTAGAAATAAAACAAGAACTGCCACAACGCTTGTCTTTGTTTTCACGAGCTTGTGACCGCAGGAGCATTTCTAATAGAGCTGGAGCTCAGTTAGCTACTGCCCTTTTGCGAGACTTAAATGTCGTTACTGCGGAGAACCAAGAAGCAGTAATCGACAAATCAAAAGTAGCACGTGAAAGACTTAAGTCTCGTAAAGAAGTAAGCTCAACTCGAACCTCCGATCTGTTGGCCATTTACTTTGATGGTCGTAAAGATGAAACCATGACAAAAGAAACTGTAGCTGGTAAAAGTGTCCGAAAATCTTTAATCGAAGAACACATATCTATTGTTGAAGAACTTGGATCCAAGTATTTCGGTCATGTAACTCCCATAAATGGAACAGGAAAGGAAATAGTTACATCACTTGTAAAGTATTGTGAAGAAAAAACTGTCGATCTTAAAAAACTAAAAGCTATTGGTTGTGATGGTACGGCAGCAAACACAGGCACTTCAAATGGAGTTATCACCTTATTTGAAAATAAAATACAACAGCCACTGTAGGCAGTTGTGTGTCTACTACATTTGAATGAATTACCATTTAGAAAAATTATGGTTGCTCTTGATGGGCCAACTTCTGGACCAAACACATTTAGCAGGCCTATTGGTAAACAACTTCTAAGCTGCCAAAATCTGGATGTTATCAATTTTGTTGCAATTGAAAGCGATATACCAGAAGTTCATCTTAAAGAATTGAGCACAGACGAAAAGTTTCTGTACGAAATATCCAAACTCGTATCAATAGGTACATGTACAGAAGAGTTGGCCAGATGAAACCCCGGAAACATCTCGCACGCCAGGTAGCTTACCCTGGCAAATCGAATCCTTCGTTTGTATGTAGCCATGTATGATCCGACCCCTGAGCTGAGAATGCTTGCAGAGTTCATAATGAAAGTCTACATACCACCATGGTTCTCAATTAAGTGCAATCCCAAAATCCCACAGGGTTCCATTAATTTTTTTTTAAATGATTCATTTCAGAAATTACTTGGAAGACGAGCTAAAACATGTCGTCCATGCAACGTTACAGAGAAACGCATTTATAGCTCACCCAGAGTATGTTTTAATAGCTATGTTGTTTGATGAACGAAAACATATTAGAGTCTTGGCTTATAAGAGAATCCAGAAAGCTCGTGAAACAGAAAAGAAATGGGTAAGGATATTTAAACCCCCTCAGACCAATTTTAATGCTAAAGACTATATAGATATAATTGACTGGCAAATCTCTTCAGTAGAACCCCCTCTTGTTACCGATATGAGCCTAGAAGAGTTACAGTTAATTGCGGAAACGGGAAAAAGTGGAAGGGTTGAATTTACAATTCCTTCTCACACTCAAGCTGTGGAACGAATTGTGAAAGAAGTCACAGAAGCTTCAAAGCGAGTGTGTGGGATGATCGAAAGAGATGGTTTCATTCGTGCCAGACTGGAAGACCGTAAAGAGCTACCTACGTTCGAGACCAAGAGCCAGTACACAACCTCAGTGAAGGATTAAAATGTAAGTAAGTGTTTTTTGTACTACTTTGATTTTTAATGTTTTTAAATAACATCTTTATCTTACTGTCTTCATATAATATTTGAAATTCATTGGGGATCATTTCTATAATTTTGTAAAAATCTGTAGGCCTACGTAAATACTGTATATAACTTTCGTTTCAGGTTTTGAAGACAAGATGAAAGGACGAATATTTAAAACAAGTCAGTTAATTTGAAATAGAACAAGAAAATTGCGCTCATGTTCTATGAAAATACATCAGCAACATTTTGTACTTATATACTACATTTTATTCAACGTTATAATATTTTATACATTTGTAATAAACAATAGTAATCACAAATAACGATAGAGTTTATTTGAACACCTTTATCAAACAATTTACATCGTTAAACTATCTTTTTTAAGGTATACAACATTTATATATTATTTATGTAGTATGTATATATATATATATATATGTATATATATATATATATATATATATATATATATATATATATATATATATATATATATATATTTATATTGTGTCATTTTATGCCTCCTGTAACAAAAATACACTTAAGTCTGGTGTTTTTAATGAAAAAAATGGTTCACTTACACTAAAAATTACGAAAATTTCGTCAAAATTAACAAACTTTAGGCCTTGTGCGGGAGACCTAAATGTTGTGCTAAGTTTTTGAAATACATTTGCTATCGTTGTTTGTGCTTATTGTTAGTGGAATTTTAACTTGCAATTTAGAAAAAAAGTGTTTTAGGTTTTTTTAACATTTTTTGTAAAAATTTACTTTTTAAGTAAAATTTCTAAACTTTAGGCCTTGTGCGGGAGACCTAAACATTTTTTTAAAAATCCAAAATTTTTTGTGGTAAGTTGTGGTGTCTAGTAGCAACTTTTTATCAACTTGGAATTTGGAAACAAAAAAAAGTTAAAAATCGATACACCCTAATGTTCATCCCCTAAAAAAAGAAAAAAAAAAGATCTTTAAATTACAATTAAAATGTAAGAGGAAAAAGTACAGGATTGCATTATGTATGAAAGTAAGTTATTACTAAAACATTAAAAAAGCATTTTTGTAATTTCTTATAACAGTAAATTCGAGCATAAATTAAGGCATAATAAAGTAGTAGTTGGCAGCTACTTTTGAAATTTAACTCCATAGGTAGATTCATATACCATATAAAAAAAGAAAAAGAAAGATTACAAAAATTCTGAATTGTTTCACATTATATTAATTGTATTAACGGTGATACTTTTATAGATCGATTTTGATATATATATAGGCCTCTTATTAAAGAGTTTTAAAAAAAAAACATTTTTGTAATTGATTTTTTTAATAACTTGAAAATCGATGTTTCGTAATAGTAACGTGAAAAGCATTTATTATATTGAAATGAGAGATTTCTCAATTTTCATTTGTAAAACAACTACTTTATTTGAAACAGGTAATAAAGAAAATTCAAAACATCATTTAGGAATATATAGAGAATATATATATAAATATATAGGAATATATAATATATAGGAATATATATATAAATCAGTTATATAAATCGATGGAAAAAACTATATTCTAATATAAGTGCATGACAGAAATCTATAGGTGTAAAACAAATTTATACATATGTGCGTGGCGTGTACATTACAACATAATGACCTGAGTTATTCCTTTCAAGTTGCATAGACAAGGTGTAGGAAAAAAAAGAGTGACTTTATATTTGTAATATTTTGACTATTCGTTCAAAAATTTTGATGAAAGGGATTTATAAATGTTAATATTAAATTTTTAATCCGTATATTTTTAGTAATTATTTATGTTTATTTATTTGTTTGCATCATGCCAAAAAATGAAATTTTATAAAATTTTCTAATTGTAATTGCATTGTGGCAGGAGAAAATAAGGCGCGTTTCTTTCTAATTCGAAGGGAGGTTCGTAGGGTTGGCGTGTTATGTCGATTGAAATAAATAATGATGTGAAATGTCGCTTCGTCGGAAAACGCTATCCTCTGCAAGCGGGCCAAAACTAAGGGGGGCAGAGGAAGCATGTGCCCCGGGCGCCAGAACGAAGGGGCGCTAAATGAAGGATTATACCTTTGGAATGGATAATTTTCTTCTGATGGACTGATGGCTTCTATTATTATGAAACAGCCATTATAAATGAAGTATTAGGTGAAGATGAAAGAGCAGTCGTAAAAAGTTAGAACTCTGATTTTCCAGAAAATCAGAGGTAGAAAAAAATTATGGCCATCTTTTTTATTCCCATTCTGACCAGAAAATCAGAGTTCTAACTTTTTACGACTGCTCTTTCATCTTCACCTAACACTTCATTTATAATGGCTGTTTCATAATAATAGAAGCCATCAGTCCATCAGAAGAAAATAATTCAGTGAAAGCGGGAACTCGGTTAAGCAGGACTCGGATAATCGGGACCCTAACTGTATATTTCCTTTTAAAAATGATCTTTAGAATATTTTTGTTGGTGTTCAGAGGGGAGTCATGACCCCCGTGACCTTTCCCTTGGATCCGCCATTGTGGATTACGTAGTTCAGTATTACATATTTTAAGATTACATATTTTAAATTTTAAAATAAGTCAGCTATTAGAAAATTAGTAATATTCTCTTTGTAAAAATACTTTGCGGAAGATGGGGGGGGGGGGCGCCAAAATCCATGCTTGCTGCGGGTGCAAAAAAGGCTAGTTTCGGCCCTGTCTGCAAGAAAATAGCATCGTCACCTAACTTCTCAAACATGATGATAGCAAACTCCTCGCGTGCACGGTAGTTCTGTGGTTTCAGTCCTGAACAACTGAACCTTATTCGCATACAATTAATTTTTTTTTTTTTTTTGAAGTACGATGTGTTGTTCTATGTTCTTTGGAACCTGCATCTGACGTTCAGCTTATCGTAGTGATTTCGTTGGTGATGCAATGAAGTCTACGCGAATGCTTTCCAATATCTCTGCAGATGCCGATATACACCCAGCACTTCGAAAATTTTCGAACGTACCAATTCCAAAAAACATTCGCATGTAAGATTTTATCAGCTTCATATCTAGTGGTTGTTTTCCGTAACGTTTTTAAAATTTTTGTTGCACCCTCTTTGGTGATTTCGGCTGCGCCAGTCACTGTGCATTTTCTTGTTTGCAGGCCATTTTTCAAATTAAGCAGCTGCAACGCATCTAGTTATTGAACCTGCATTTTAAAATCGCACAGCCAGGAAAACTTGACGATTTATCCAACGCGCCCCCCCTCCCCCCCAAAAAAATTCGATTCCATTGCAAATCACTAAAGAATAAGAACACTATGAAATCAAGGTAGACATTTTGGAACACACTGTATAATGAAAATTTTAAAAACAAATCCCTTCAAAATAACAAGAATATTCACTGTTACTTTTTAAATTGATATTTAGATGTTATTTCAAATTATTGTTAATACTTAATTTTTTTTATCCTTTTTAAAGGCTTTTTTGAAAGCAATTTCTTTTTCATAAACGTCTGTCTTAATATGTGTGTATCTTTAATAATAGAAATATGAATTCCAGACAATTAAATTTATGTGCTTTGATATCTATTTACTTTGTTCAGAAATTGAAAATTCATGCAAAATATTTACGTTTCTAATTCCTTAAACATTAAAGGATTTTAATAAAGGAATAAAAAGGGGAATATTAGTTTTAAAAATATATTTCACAAATAAAGTTATTTATAAAAAATACTTTGTTTTTCTTATTCTTTAGAATTTATGAACTGCTAAGATTATATTCTCTATGTTTAAAATATTTCTATAGCTTTCAATTCCACGGCAACATTCAGAAAAAAATAAGGCATTGAAAAAGGCCTTTTTTGTATGACTTTAAAAAAAACTCGGGTATTGTTTTTTTTTTTTTTTTTAAGTAACAAATGTATATTAGAATATTGTTTTGCTTTTCAGTATTATGATAAACAAAGGATGCTTTTGTTGTCTTTTAGGTAGCTTTCTTTACAAAAAAGCTACCTATTGCAGCCGTTCGGAGGAAAGCGATTTCAAAAAATGTTGGTATATTTTCATCGATCATGACCCCCAGACCCCGAAACCACCCTCCGTTCAAAATTGATATATATATATCTGACCTATGTCACACTGTAACTCCCGTAATTATGAACCGATTTCGATGTAATTCGGTGTGTACATAGTACATACCAATGTCTCGACCGAGTTCGTTGGCCAGCTTCATCCGCCGTTTTGTTTCAAAATGGCGGCCATTTAAAATTTTTAAAAAAATTTAAAACTTGCAATGTGGTACCAAAAAATTAAAAATGGAAAAATATTTTTTTCTTATGTATTTGACCTTTGTACAAAGATTCCGGAGCAGTTTTTGTTTCGTCTATATCTTAAAAAATGGCTGAGTTATAGCATTTTGAATTTCTGGCGTGGCTGACATTTTGAAACGTCCTGAAATTTGTCACGCGATAAAAGGCGTATTTATGAACCGATTTGGATGTAATTCGGTGTGTATATAGTACATACCAATCTCTCGACCGAGTTCGTTGGCCAGCTTCATCCGCCATTTTGTTTCAAAATGGCGGCCACTTAAAATGTTTTTAAAATTTTTAAATTTGAAATGTGGTACCAAAAAATTGAAAATGGAAAAATATTTTTTTCTTATGTATTTGACCTTTATACAAAGATTTCGGAGCAGTTTTTGTTTCGTCTATATCTTAAAAAATGGCTGAGTTATAGCATTTTGAATTTCTAGCGTGGCTGACATTTTGAAGCGTCCTGAATTTTGTCACGCGATAAAAGGCGTATTTATGAACCGATTTGGATGTAACTTCGTTTATACATAGTACATACCAATGTCTCGACCGGTTTCGTTGGCCAGCTTCACCCGCCATATTGTTTAAAAATGGCGGCCATTTAAATTTTTAAGAAAAGTTTAAATTTGAAATGTGGTACCAAAAAATTAAAAATTGAAAAAATATTTTCTTCTTATGTGTTTGACCTTGGTAAAAAGATTCGGGAGCAGTTTTTGTTTCGTCTATATCTTAAGAAATGGCTGAGTTATAGCATTTTGAATTTCTAGCGTGGCTGACATTTTGAAACGTCCTGAAATTTGTCACGCGATAAAAGGCGTATTTATGAACCGATTTGGATGTAATTCGGTGTGTACATAGTACATACCAATCTCTCGACCGAGTTCGTTGGCCAGCTTCATCCGCCATTTTGTTTCAAAATGGCGGCCACTTAAAATGTTTTTAAAAATTTTAAATTTGAAATGTGGTACCAAAAAATTGAAAATGGAAAAATATTTTTTTCTTATGTATTTGACCTTTATACAAAGATTTCGGAGCAGTTTTTGTTTCGTCTATATCTTAAAAAATGGCTGAGTTATAGCATTTTGAATTTCTAGCGTGGCTGACATTTTGAAGCGTCCTGAATTTTGTCACGCGATAAAAGGCGTATTTATGAACCGATTTGGATGTAACTTCGTTTATACGTAGTACATACCAATGTCTCGACCGGGTTCTTTGGCCAGCTTCACCCGCCATCTTGTTTAAAAATGGCGGCCATTTAAATTTTTAAGAAAAGTTTAAATTTGAAATGTGGTACCAAAAAATTAAAAATTGAAAAAATATTTTCTTCTTATGTGTTTGACCTTGGTAAAAAGATTCGGGAGCAGTTTTTGTTTCGTCTATATCTTAAGAAATGGCTGAGTTATAGCATTTTGAATTTCTGGCGTGGCTGACATTTTGAAACATCCTAATTTTTCTCACGTAATAACAGGCGTATTTATGAACCGACTTGGATGTACCTTAGTGTGTACATAGTACATACAAATATCTCGACCGAGTTCGGTGGCCAGCTTCATCCGCCATCTTGTTTCAAAATGGCGGCCATTTAAAAAAATTAAAAAATAAAAAAATTTAAATGAGATACCAAAAAATTGGAAAATGAAAAAGATTTTTTTTGTATGTGTTTGACCTTAATACAAAGATTCCGGAACAGTTTTTCTTTCGTCTATATCTAAAAAAAAAATGGCTGAGTAATAGCATTTTGAATTTCTCTTGTGACTGACATTTTAAAACGACCTGATTTTTGTCACGCGATAACAGGCGTATTTATGAACCTATTTGGATGTAACTTGGTCTGTACATAGTACATACCAATGTCTCGACCGAGTTCGTTGGCCAGCTTCATTCGCCATCTTGTTTCAAAAGGGTTGCCATTTAAAAAAAAATTAAATTTAAAATTCAAAATCAGGTATTAAAAAATTGGAAAATGAAAAAGATTTTTTTATGTGTTTGGCTTTGATACAAAGATTCCGGAGCAGTTTTTGTTTCTGAAAATTTGTTCTTTTGTTGATATCTTAAAAAATGGTTGATTTATAGCACTTTGAATTTCTAGCATGGCTAACATTTTGAAACGATCTTGTATTTGTCACGCGATAACACACGTATTCGCCTATTTCGATGTAAGAAGGCATGTGGATAGTATACATCAACACCCCGACCAAGTTCGCAGGCCAGATTCATCAGCCATCTTGTTTCAAAATGGCGGCCATAAAATTAAAAAATATATATATATTTAAAGTGAGGTGCAAAAAAATTAGAAATTGAAAAAGGTTTCTTTCTTAAGTATTTGATCTTGATATAAGGATTCAGGAGCATTTTTTGTTTGTTTTTACCTTAAAAAATGGCTCAGATGTAGCAGTTTCAATTTCTATTGTGGGTGACATTTTGAAAAATCTGATATTTTGCATGCGACAGCACTCCTATATATTAACCGATTCCGATGTGAGTGAGCATGTGCACAGCAATTACTAAGGTCTCGACCAAGTTCACTGCTTAGCCTCATCCACCATGTTGTCTTAAAATGACAGGCACTTTAATAAATTGCCGAATTTGGCAGCCAAATATAAGTTACTTTAAAGAAAAGCAGCTTGGATAAAGCTGACTAATTTCGCGAAATTCACATTCATTATATTGATAAAAATTAGTATTGATTCTCCTATATTCGGTTTCCACTAAATTGAGCTTCATGTGTTTGCATGATATAAGTTGGCTTTTTTTAAATAAGGATTATGAAAGCTACCTCTTCCTCCCGGCACTGGCCGGAAGGACTTTTTTCTTATTTGAGCATTTAAAGCAGCTCACAAGAGCAGTAAATCTTAAATATCCTAATCGATCGTTCGAATAAATATTGTAAGAACAGATATTTGAAAAGAAAAATTGTCGCCGAAAATTAAAGTTAAGAACGGAAAATTAAAACTAATAAATAAATAATATTTGTAAAAGTATCGAAAGCAGAGATTAGATCTTTTGATCGAGAATACGATTATCGGTTCAGAGTACACCCCGATGTAAATCGGAAGATGCTTTTTACCGAATACAAGATGCACGGTCTACGATCCATATCGTTAGCAATTAATAGAAACTTATTGTTGTAGTACTCACTCAGTTTGGTTTCGATGCGTACTTGGGAAGGACTTCTAAAACCATTGTAAATACAACATCCCCACTCATAAAATCTATATTGCGAAGAATTTTCTGGCTGTGATGTTCAAAGTGGGAAAGGTGTACCCGCAAAAAAAATTTCCTGTCCTGGTAAGTATTAAAATATTTGGGAAAATCTTTGACAAGTGTATGCTCCGTTTCTGCAGTGCCTTTAAAATGTACTCTGCAGTTCCCTGTACAACATTTATTGGTCTTCACGTTACTCACCAGGGCGTTGCAGCGACGATGGCAACTCTGGAAAAAAGAAAAAGAAAAAAGAAAAGTGCCCAGCTAAACTGATGGCATTGAGCTCACAGGCTATTCACACTAATTGTACACCATACTCTTATTTTAAAGAATAATGCCCCTCAAAAAAAAAAAATAAGTGAAGGGGAATTAGCCCCCGTTTCCCCCTTTATACTTAACCAGTGAACCTCCAAATCTAATCAGGGAAGCTCCTTATCATAATAAACCGGTATACCAAATTTGGAGCAAATCGAATAATCCTCCAAAAAAACCATTTATCTATTTTAAGGGGGTGGACTAGCCTCCCCCCCCCTTTATCCTTAACCAATGAATCCCCAAAACGAATCAGGAAAGCTCGTTAACATAATAAACCGGTATACCAAATTTGGAGCAAAGCGAATAATTCTGCATGAAAAACCCGGTTATATAAATTAAGGGGGGTGGACTAGCCCCCCTTCCCCCTTTATCCTTAACCAATGAACCCCCAACACTAATCAGGGAAGTTCCTTAACGTAATAAACCGGTATACCAACTTCGGAGCAAATCGAATCATTCTGCATGAAAAACCCATTTATCTAATTTAAGAGTGGCGGGCTAACCTCCTTTTTCCCGCTTTATCCTTAACCAATGAACCCCCAAAACTAATCAGGGTAGTTCCTTAACATAATAAACCGGTATACCAAATTCGGAGCAAATCGAATCATTCTGCATGAAAAACCCATTTATCTGAATTAAGGGGATGGACTAACCCGCCTTTTCCCCCCCTTTATCCTTAACCAATGAACCCCCCAAAACTAATCAGGGAAGTTCCTTAACGTAATAAACCGGTATACCAAATTCGGACCAAATCGAATCATTCTGCATGAAAAACCCATTTATCTGAATTAAAAGGTGTGGACTAACCCCCCTTTTCCCCCCTTTATCCTTAACCAATGAACCCCCAAAACTAATCAGGGAAGTTCCTTAACGTAATAAACCGGTATACCAAATTCGGAGCAAATCGAATCATTCTGCATGAAAAACCCATTTATCTGAATTAAGGGGATGGACTAACCCGCCTTTTTCCCCTTTATCCTTAACCAATGAATCTCCAAAACTAATCAGGGAAGTTCCTTAACATAACAAACCGGTATACCAAATTCGGACCAAATCGAATCATTCTGCATGAAAAACCCATTTATCTGAATTAAAAGGTGTGGACTAACCCCCCTTTTCCCCCCTTTATCCTTAACCAATGAACCCCCAAAACTAATCAGGGTAGTTCCTTAACATAATAAACCGGTATACCAAATTCGGAGCAAATCGAATGATTCTGCATGAAAAACCCATTTATCTGAATTAAGGGGGTGGACAAATCCCCGTTTCCCCCCTTTATCCTTAACCAATGAACCCCCAAAACTAATCAGGGAAGTTCCTTAACATAATAAACCGGTATATCAAATTCGGAGCAAATCGAATGATTCTGCATGAAAAACCCATTTATCTGAATTAAGGGGTTGGACTAACCCCGTTTTTCCCCCTTTATCCTTAACCAATGAACTCCCAAAACTAATCAGGGAATCGCCTTATATCAAGGAACATAGAAAATTTTTTTGAAGCAAATCGGATGCTTCTATCAAGAGTTATCGCGTTACGTACATACATACATACATACATATAT
Source organism: Maratus speciosus (assembly GCA_963932465.1). Taxonomy (NCBI): domain Eukaryota; kingdom Metazoa; phylum Arthropoda; class Arachnida; order Araneae; family Salticidae; genus Maratus; species Maratus speciosus. The sequence goes on from OZ010791.1 coordinate 553,226,263, forward strand.
ACATACATACATACGTACATACATACAGAACGGGCGGGCACATTAGCTCTCAGGCTTTAATAGCCTGTGAGCTAAAAATACGGCCGATTAATCAATTGTATTAATAATAATAATAATAATAAACATTATTAACATGCATAATTAAGGCCTGTAATTCACATCCATATTTAATGCGTTTGTCACACTTTTCGAAGAGTATGTACAGAAAATTACTTATAAACACCTGTAAGTCTGATCGTGGTCGCTCTTTCATATTCATCAATTACTAAGTAAGCAAAGCTGTTTTATATAGATTTTTTAGTTTGTAATTTTCCATTTCTCGATAAAAGAAGAATATCTTATCATTGTTTAATTACGCCCATAATTTTCTGAATTTGTTATGATGAATCTTCAACTAATGGAAAATACATTTCTCACAAAAGATGAGATAAAATATTGGTTTGTTAGGTTAATTAAGACAATATCAAGATAATAAATTTACGTTTTAGAAGCTGCTAACATTAATTAATTATTTGTTGTTATCACTATTTTATAAAGATTTGGAAAATTTTACAAAACTTTAACGGTTAAAAAAAAAAAAAAAAAAAAAAAAAAAAAAAAATGGATTTTTTTAGGAAAATTAATCATTTAGACTTTAGGGAAAGGTAATAAAGCGATTCAATTTGATTATCTTTTATATAGAAAATTTAACATTGAAAATTAATATTTTGCAAATGTTATATATTTGTTATTTATTATCTGGCGTAATTTTTGCATATCATTTATATTTTTCTCGAAGAAGATTCGAAAATCCAGTACTAATAAACAAATTTCATTAGTGCGTACAGAAATGCTGAAATAATTATCTGTATTTTCTTTATATAAATCAATGTCAGAAGCTTTTCGATTGTAAAGATTAATTTTTGACGCTAATTTATGAATACAATTTGCTTTATTAAGTGGTCTCAGGACACTTAAAATTGGAAAAAAAAGAACCATTTTCAATATTTAATATCTTAAAATGTATTTGATTTGAAGACACAATTTTTATTGCTATGAAAGATATAAGTATTTTCTTCATTTCATGTATATAAAAGAAATTCTAGATGTAAAATTAGCATTTACTGGGTGCTCCAAATTGTCAGGCATAACAGATTTCGCTCAGGATTACAAAATAAATTTTGCAACTAGAATAAAAATTGTTATGCCTGCTTATACTTCAGATAGTAGTTATTATCCAGAATCTAAATAAATTTGTATTTAAAGCATTTTTATAATTTTAAGGGAGCAGTACACCTTTAACGGTCGTAAAACATGCTAAATTTGTCATGAGTTTAGCAATTTTTTATAAAAAAAAAAATAATAATAATAAATAACTACTCTAGAAGCACAACATTTTTAGAGAGTATTTAGGTGATATTGAACTACGTTTAAATTTTTTTATTTGGATACATTGCAATTTAATAAAATTCAAGGGGTCAATTTCAAAGTGCTATTAAAAATTTTTACAGTGAATAACATTTCACTGCGTGCACGATATATCATGCTAATTTTATTGTATTTCCAGAAACTTTACCTTAAATTAAAGATAATACTCTGGTCTATAATTTGAATTAGGATATTTGTAATCGGTTCATTAGATAAAGGGTAATTAACATTTAATTAGAAAAATTAGAAAAACTATGAATTTTTACATGTATTGAATCGCATAATTTTTTTCATATTGAACACAGCTTTATAATCCTAGTTCATTTTCATGAAAATATAAATAATTATGTAGGAAAAAATTTTTAAAGTTCTAATTCAAATAGTTTTGGAGATATCATGCGAGCAAGAGTAAAATATGCCATTTTGAGAAAAAGCCGTTTAAAGTTTAAATTGTATTTTTTAAATATGAAATATATAATAAAGGAAACAAAACTACTAATTATATATCGTATTCCGTATAAAAAAATTAAATTAGATTCTAGTTTAAAATGATAAATATAAAATTATTTGTAAAATGCTGCAGAATATAGGAATATGCTTAAAAAATAAATAGATGTAATTTGTAAAAATGTAACATTTACTATTGCAAAAAAAAAAAAAAAATGATTTTAAACATATAACTTAAAATTTTGTTTAGCTTTCACTGTAAAGCAAATTAAATGTGCACGTTTTATAAAATTAAGTTATTTAACGTAAAACATAGGCCATTTCATAGGGATTCTCGTATTTCGATATCTGATTCGCATGCTTTGCTTCACAAAAATCCGGATAGTTTACTAAAAAAATACATTAATGTCAATAAATCCGTATTCTAAACTGTCAATTGAAATAAAAATCACTATCAATTTGACTACCTTTTAGTTTTCTATAAGATGAATTAGCATCTTAAGATATATTTCTATCATCGTATTTTGTATAGCGATTATCATGAAACTGACTGCTTCTTCGATGCTGTTCTCAAGCACACTTTGCATATTTTTTCATTAAAAGGCTAATAAATACTAACAATTAGAATACTATTACAAATTACGAAAATATTGCTCTAAGAAAAAAAAAAAACTTTTGTTTCAAATTTAAGCATTTAATAGCAAATAAAACTGTGAAAAACCACGGAAGTAAACAAATTTGGCGAAAGTGGAAGTTGAAGTTAATATTTTAAACCTTTATTATTATTGTTTAAGGTATTTGACCAATAATAATTGCCGCATTTTAGCATATTCCCAAAGTTACGATATGTGAAAGTGCGAAAACAAAATGTAAACAAGCCGCCATGACAGTTGTCTCAGGGCTGTTAATTCGGAAGTATAGGTGTGATATGTCTGCATTTTCCCTAAATATCTCAGTAAATAATTATAACACAGATAAAAGATTGGTATCAACTTATTCAGAATACAGTAAAATTTCTAACGATGTAAGGGAAAAAAATCGATTTTTGAAACATTTAAAAGTGTACTGTCTCCTTAATACAAAGTTGTATTTAGCTAATACAAAATTTTGAAACTTGCAACAGTATAATCACCTAAAAAAATATATTTTTAATAATGACAAGGAAATTTTAGGTTCAGTTCATACAGACAAAAATGAAACATATGTTATGAAAATTTCATGAAAAAATAAGAGATATTTGAGATATTTTTGAGATATCGTACGCGTTATGCCCAAAAACTTAATTTTGAGAAAAATGACTTCAAAGTTTCGGGAGCGCCGCTTCAGCTATTTAGTGGGTATAATTCTAAAAGCCATAACTTCTGTTCTAATAGGAATTTCAAGGAAACAAATATATCAAAATGTTCAGAAAAGATAGGAGTTTAACATCTTGAAAAAATAAAATTTTGAAAATTTTAAAGGTTAGCAGTACTCTTAGAGTCCTAAGAACCCCTTAAGATAATGCACATTTTTGATTTCCATCAATTTATAAAATAGATGGAATTCTTTTTACACTCTTTTCACTAATGAAAGGTTTTTTTTTTTTTTTTTTTTTTTTTTTTTTTTTTGTACGTAAAGATGAAATTTCCGAATTGATTTTTCACTCTCTTCCCGGCACGCTAAAAAAAAAAAAAAAAAAAAAAAAAAAAATGTATTCACAGGTTTGTTTTCGATGATAACACCACATTTTATCCTTTTTAGAAATTATTTAAAAACTACTATATTGATTTTAAGACATGTTTTCCGTTAGAAAGCCACAGGTGTTAAATAACCAAATATTTTTTTATGTTTACAAAAGTATGAGAGTTATAATAACAATGGATTTAATTATGAACCAAATATCGTTTACCAAAATAGAACAACTGGCTACTAAAATGAAATATTTTAAATAACAATAATAAAAAAAAAATTACTTATCGGATGTATAAATAATTAACAGTATTTATCTTATTAATTTATCTAATATGATATAATTTAAAAAAAATAAATACAGGAAATTTTCACAGAACAGTAAATTCAAGGAAAAGTGTAATTTTTTATTGTTGTAATTTTTTGTTGTTTTTTTAAATGTAATCGTTTATTGTCTTAAAGCAAAAAAATACATGTGTGTTTTAATGCTTTATCTATTAAATAATATAAATAATTTCATTTTCTGTAGTAAAATCCTATTGAGAAGAATTATTTTGTAAATTTTCTAGTGTATCTTTCGCGATAAGTATTTAATTAGTGTAACTTGAGGTGGCATGCCATGTTGTACAAGATGCCGTAACACGTAGTTTTCATATGCGCAGGCGATGCAGGGAAACGCTGCTCAGTTGTAAGGAAGAGGGTTTCCTAGTGATACTTTAAATACCATCTGCGCTATTTTTTTAATTTTTTAAGTGGTACTTTTTTAGTGCTATTTCATGTTAACACTTCTGGTAGGTGTCCAAAATCTTTTACGTGGCTTCTTTATTTTTCTATATAAGTCTTAGTTTAAAGACCAGAAAAATAAATCTAATGTTTTTAGAGAGTACGGGTAGCTGGTCTTTCTGCAAAGCACAAATAGTGGCCGATTCCCGCTTCTTCAGGTCAATGGGGGGTACCGGTATCTTTCCCAATACTTTGGGGTGAATCGACGAAAATTTTGGGGGTAAGATGCCGGTTGATTTCCGTTGGGTTACAATGCCCGTTATTTGCCGTTGCGGTCAAATTCCTGGTTCTTTCTTCATTGTTTAAATTACTCTTGGCTATTAACTTGTCAACAATTTTAATCAGATAATTCAAATCAGTGATTAAATCATGATTTTAATCAACTGATTAAAAAAATATCATTGATTAAAATTATAAATTTTCTAAAAGTTTAAAATGACATAAAGAGATATTAAAATCTAAGGTAAAAATAATTTGAAAGGTTTCTATATGTATTCTGCCTTATAAATAAACATTATAGGCCTTAAAAATAAATATTTAATAATTATTAATTTTGATCATTGTTAAAAGTTTTACGTTAAATGCAGTTATAAATAATTTTAATAAATGCAAATATCGATAGTATATAATATAGTTTTAGATAACTAGGGATTTCTGCCCCATACGAGCTATGCTCGCCAACTTCTATCCAGACACTGCAGACTTTAAAAACACAAAAATTTGATCTGCTTTCAAAAGATTACGGAAGATTAAATCGTAATTAAACGACTTGTGGCGATCTTTTATAATAAGGTTTCCATTCATTTCCCTTTGTCTGAGGGATTTTAAGACAGAAACAATTGATGTCGAGACAGCTAACTACTACTTTCGTGATTGATTAAATAAGATCAACCCAACAATTTAAAGTTAACTTATATAAAATAGCTAAGTAAACAATGTTATAAAGGCGCTGTAGGAAATTTATTTTTAATTAGACATTTTAAATGTATCATTTTAAATATGACGTAAGTTTCACGAAAATTTTCCATCTCATTTTAATATTCAAATAAAAATTATTTTAAAAGCCTATAAAAGCGGTGTGACAATGGCAACTACGAATTTTCAGGTGTCTCAAGCCTTTCTAAAAATGAATTATATAAGAAGTCAAAACGCAGAAAGACAGAAACTTCAACTGACGATGACATGAATGATGATTAAATTCCCTCCCAAGATTCAGAACACGAGGTTTTTTTTTTTTTTTTTGTTGTTCTGTTTTTTTTAGTGAATGAGAATGATTGTTCAGAGTGTCTATCAGATTGCAAAAAAACCTCGGGAAATTGTGATGCGATCAAGTGCAATCAGTGAAACTGTTTGTTATATAAAAGCTGATCAAAGTTTCTAAACATATGTGCTGTTTGTGGCAGACCTGAGATATTGCTATAAAGAACAAAGGGACATATGGAAAACATTAACAAAAGAGCTCGACTCCAAAGCATTTTATCACAGTGGCTTTATCGTAGTTAAACTTGTTATAATTTTTAAAAATAGGTATACTTTAGAACCACAATTCTTTTAAATGTTAAATAAAACATAATATGCTAAATAAATATTACACAACCAAACATATTAACATAACATAAATAACATATAACAAATAAATATTAGTTTGTTTTTTTATTATATTGCCAACGTTTGTTACATTCATATTTTTGTAATTTCCTAATTTTAAGAATATTAACAACTTTAGTATGTCTAAAATATTAAAGTTACTTTTATCCGTCCCATTATGTTTTATGTTGCTGCACAAAAATTATTGTTTACATTGAAAATCCATAAGGCATCTTTCCTCTAGATAGTTGGACATCTTACCCATACCTATGGGTAAGATGCCGAAATGCAAGTGTTTACAAAAACAAAATTTCTGATGCTTTCTATAACATCTGTAAAAGGAAATATATTTTTAAATCATACATAAGAGTCTAAACTTCAACAAGAAATCATCGAATATCAAATATAAACAACAGGCGATTTTTAGAACAATTAAGTCAAAAACTACGGCATCTTCACCCAAACTACCGTATTTTACAAGAACATTAAATATATTTTTTTTTTCAAGCAAAAGTCATTAGTTCAAAGGATAATTCGTAAATGTTGTTCAAAAATATCTTTTAATACTGAAATGTTAGTAACATTCGGTTTTAATGACATTTTTATGTACTATCTCAGTAAAGAAACCCGTTTATCATTATATATTATACTTATTTAATTCCCATGGCTTCATTAAAGAACATAAAATTCTTAATTTTAATCTGTTCTTGATCTGCAGAAATTTCAGATGTTATGCTGATAAATTATCTATTAATGCAAAATGCACTTGTAACATTAAAAAAAAGTGATTGAATTAAGATAGTTAAGATAAGTACGATAATGTTAAAATAATGGTTTCAAATTTTAAAAACTGCCGTTATAAATTATGATAAATTTCAAAATTTCTATTAACGAGAAAGTAGTAAAAAAAATATTTTTGTTCTAATTTCATAGAGGCTAATGATTAATTCCTCCTTAATTAAAAATTCATGAATCTATTAATCTTTGCGATAAGTAATATTTAAGCGGTCATTTTTTAAAGAAACTTATATACAAAGAATTTTAAACAATAGATTTACTAATTTTGAGGGTGTAAATATTATTTCTAAAATTCATTATTTTGACAGGACTTATTTTTACATAATGGTATATCATGGCATTCTATTTGACAGTGTGTTGGAAGACTTTCATTTGGAAACGTTTTATGTCTCACAAGGGAACGACTTTTAGTGCTGCTCGCGCCTAATATTGAGACCTGGGGCATTTTAAAGTCCTATATTACGAAGTTTGAGAATCGATAAAACGTTTCTCTAAAAATGATATTTTTTGATTTTACAGCAGCATAACTTGCTGAAAATGCTATTTTAGAGGCCACCTTTTGAACTATTAACATAGAATTTTTTAAAGAAAAGCATTTAAAAATATAAATTATTCAATAATAAATATAAAATATTGAAAAAAAGTTTAAAAATTCCTTCAAAAACCTAGGAATTTTATTTTGAAAAATTACAACCTTATATTCACATTTTTAGCGAGCAAAAAGTTGGCGTTTTTTCAAAAGTAGAGTTTTCCGGCTACCCTAGCCAAACGTCATAGTTACTTGTCGTGTGTGAAGTGAATAGTGTTTTGGACGTCGATAGAAATTGTAATGTCTGACCTAATTAGGCACAGAATATTCTCTAAACTGTATAAAAATATTAATTTTCTTTATGATTACTTTTAGCAAAAGGTACAACATTTAATACAACAATATTTCATTTTAGACATTCGAATCTTTATTGCTCCCGACTTCTAAAGAAAATAGATTGCTTATTTTGTAATTCACTAAAAAGATCATTTTCAGTGATCTTGAAAGCTTTTAACAGAAAAAAAGTACAGTTTATACATTTATCGTCTGCATAGAAAAAAATCCAGTGTTTGTTTCTTATGCTATCAGTTATCAAAGAAATCGCAATCTAATTTAATTCTAATACGTATCATACATATACTCCCAGGATAAGGCGAGCGAAAAATTCGTAGCGCCCTATTTGGCGACTTGACTCACTTTTGGCGTGAAATAAACAAATAAAACTTCAATATTAAAAAATTAAAAGTATAAAAAAATACATAAAATATGATTTTAACAAAGAATTTTTATCGGTTCTCAAACTTTTATGTATAAGGCTACAAAATGCACCAGGTTTCGATGCTAGGTGCGAGCAGCACCATAAGTGGTTCCCTTGTCAGTTTGGAATGTCTGCTAAAGTAAATTTCTGCACATTCCAGATTATTGTCAGAAAAAAATTTATTAATGTCCATGGACGTTCTTTTCGCTATCAGTTAAAAAGCCCTAAATACCGGTGTCAAAGGCATGGTTGAAATAGACTGTTTTATTGGATAGTTTTTGCCTGCTAATGCAAGCCATTAAAAAACAAATGAAATCTTTTGAAAAAAATAAAAGATGGTCATAACCGAACAAGAAATAAAATGATTGTAGAAATAAAAATCGGCGAAGACCGATTAAAAAAATGCGAAAAGAAAAATGAAACTTGTCGGGAATTAGAAACAAATAATTAAAATTGGCAAAATAATGTATTAGAAGGAAAAAAGTATCAACAATGGGAAACGAAATTGAAGATTTTAGAGATAAATTGTAAAAAAAATGACGAAGCTTTTACATAACAGTATGGGAAAAAAGAGAAATAGTTGAAAAATCTTGACAATAAAATAATCAAGACAGGAACTAAAAATGTGTTATTCAAATTGCTAGCTCAAAGCTTTTACGCTCATCACCCATTTTTTTTTTTTTTTTTTTTTTTTTTATGAAAAAAGATATCAAGAGAAAAAAAAAAAAGAAAGAAAAAAGAAAAACATCTTTCATATGCTGAATTTCTTAGGTGCCTATTGAATTACTTATTATAAACGTAGTTTCATTATACATATGCTACTGTTTACCGTATTGTGCATATAAATTTTAAGAATTACAAAATAATTATTATAGCACGACGTATATACATATGGCTGATAGTTATCAGTAATTATCAACTCTCTGGTTTAAGCAATCACATGGAAACATTTTCTAAATTTTAAACTTTTTTAATGATACGTGTAAAAAAAAGAACGAAGATATTCCAGTTTAGTATAGCCTATATATTTTTTAATTGATATCATTCTCAAAATTTCTATGTAGGGGATTTCGTTTAAAACTATTTGAAAATAAATCGCGTTAGGAAAAATATTTTTTTATAAATCAATCACAATGCACTAAGAGAACATTTAAATAAACGATTATAAGCAACTATAGTTACGAGTACCAACATCAATAAAAATTCTTAACATTGTCAGTGATTTATTATCACATTATATTTCACATAAAATTATTTTACAACATTTTTATGGGCATTTTTATCCGGTTATATATATAATTAATTTTTTAACTCGGCTTGTGGGATAAATAACCGGATAAATGATGAAAAAGCACTTATCTTCTAAAACTCCTCAATATTTAGGTACTTATAAGAATACTCAGCAGAACATGTTTACACAGATAAAACACTACAAAGTCTTACACAAGTCACTTGTAAACATAAGAATTGAGAGAAAATTTTCTTTATATTAGACCTTTGAATGTTTTTTTTTTTTTTTTGTTTGTTTGTTTGTTTTTTATCTGAAAATATATTAATATACTACATGAGAACATAACAAAAGAAAATAATGGATTTTGAAACATGTAAGGCGTTTTTTGTAATATACAGGGTGTCCGGTCTCAACGGTGTCCAATGGCTAATTCCTAAACCGTTAGTCATAGACATATAGTTCCAATTACAAAAATGTTTTAAATCAGGTAAAGAAATATTTTAAAAGCGATTTGGGTCAGTAAACACATTTCTTAAAACATTACGAAATTTAAATTTTTATACGGTCCCCAGGTCCTATAAGTTATATTTAGTAAAATTTTCCTATTACACTGACAAGTAAGACAAGAAAAAAGTCCCATTCATATAACTCTAAAATTGAGCGAGTTATGAAACTTTAAAAATGCATGACTTATGCCACTTTTCTGCTCTGAAAACAAATGAGTTCGGCTTGACTTTGAGGGATCACATACCAAGTGCTTAAAGTATTCGAAGATCTTATTTAATGTGTATCTGCGCTTTGAAAAAAATCGTACAAGTATTACGATTAAGTTAACATTTATAAAGTTTCAGATTGGCTAAAATAACATATATTTTATTTTGTCAGGATTTGAGACTGTTTCTTTTATGATTTCTTTTAACAAAAATTATTTTATTTTTATAAGTTTTTATGTTACTTCAATGATCATATGTATGTTTTTCCAGTTCAAAATTTGTACCCGAACTTTAACTCACTTTTAAATATCCGATCGAGATTACATTTTACATACTGGCGCAAATCCAATAACAATCTAATATTATTATGATTTTCGGTGTTTACCATTTATACTTATTTTACAGGATACCACAAAAAATTTCGGATAGATTCCCGCCAAGAAGTTTAAGAAAAAGTTTTAGATAATACAAGACTGCGATTGTTGGGGTTTTTTTTAACGTTTACGTATACTTTTAGCACTAAATCCGAAAATTACATTAATTTTTAACCATTATGTCAGAATATTTCGCAAATCATAACTTGTCAAATTTAAAGAATAACAAAAATCGGATACTATAAATTAGAGGAGATGGTTGTGTTTTATAACTTTTGATAATTGATTTTTACGTACTTTTTAGCATTGAATCTGAAAATGACCTTCATTTTTAACCATCACGTTAGAATATTTGAATTTTGTGAAAAATCCTGATGTGATGGTTAAAAATGAAGGTCAATTTCAGATTCATTGGTACAGAATACATAATAATCAACTTTCAAAAGCTAAAAAACATGACATAACCCAACATTTGCTGGCTGGTGTAATCTAATAATATTTTAAAATACGTATCATTTTGTAAAGAATTGAGGCTGTTAATTTAGCATAACTTTATTTAACAAAAAGTTTGTTTTTCCTTTCTTCTTAAATGTTTATTACAAATTGTATATTTAGCATTAATATGTCAGAATGATTAAAGATTTCAAATTTATATTGCAATGTTAATTTTACTCTTAACCATTTTTTAATGTATCTGACGAAATTATATTTCGACTAAATTTGTGAATGACCCCCAATTTGCAACGAAAAATATGCTCCAACTTTAAACAACTATTATTCGGTCAATTTTAATCGTAGAATAACGGGACTTTTTGTGTAGTACTTCTCGGTGTAAAAGGAAAATTTTACTAAATATAACTTATAGGACCGAGGGACCGTATAAAAATTTAAATTTCGTAATTTTTTAAAAAATGTTTTTATTGACCCAAGTCGCTTGTAAAATATTTCTTTACCTGATTTTAAACATTTTTGTAATTGGAACTATACGTCTATGACTAACGGTTTATGAATTAGCCATTGGACACCTTTGAGACCGGACACCCTGTATATATTTATCATAAATAAAACATGTTTTTTCTAATTAATTCATGTCCATTTAATATTGTTGATGGATACTTTGGAAAATTGAAATTATACACAATAAGATAATGTTTCAAATAACCCGGAAATATAAATTAGCCACAAAGCACTCTGCAGTTTATCTTTAAGAGGTATTCATAAAAAAGTAATGCATTATAGAAAAAATATTACTTCATTTTATCTATAATGATTTATATAATGACAAGCAATTTCAAAATATAGTATCGACACGAATTGCCTATGCTGGGCTATCAAATATTTAATACAGAAAACATGTAAATTAAGACAGTTTAGAGTGTTCTGTAACATTAAAACATTTTTTTAAAGCTGCTATGCTGGAGTGCTCTGTATACACTATGCTACAGATAATGAAATTTATTTAAACCTGTGTTAAAGAAATCGCTTCATTATTGCTAATATCCTAGACTGTGCACGTTTGTATTTCAAACCTGTTCACCTACATGGTTTCACCATTAGGCGAAGATTAAGGGAATGCTTTTGAAAAAAGAAAAAAAAAAAACTTGTTTATATGATTAAAATATTAAAGATTAACGCGTGAAAAAAATGTTCTCAAAAATTTCAGAACAAATAGCTGAATCCTTACAAAGGAAATTAAATGGTGTTCGACAATAATAATAATAATAAAAAAATACATCATTAAATGATTACAGATTTTATGTATTCAATTAGTTTTATATATTTGTTATAAAAGTGATTACTCAAACGAATACCGGAAAATTTGAAGAAAATTTTTGTAATAGAAACATAATGAAAAATCTGTTAATGATGACACTTTTTTTTAACAAAGATTCAAGTTAACTACCAGGGCCTCATAGAAACCAGTTGTTAAATTTCGCCCAATGTTGGCGATACGTTCAGCATAGGATTTGACGTCATAGGATAATTGACGTCAAAACTTCTACTTTAGTTTCCCCTTTATTTGAAATCTTTATGATAGGCTCTGTAAGTGGCCAATTAAAATAAAATTTACATATTTTTGTTTTCCTTTAATCGACTGGTAGTTTTATTGTTTTCAATCGCCGATGAAACGTGCTGTCTTTTACGAAAAAGGAAATCCTATTCTTGAACGTGTTGGGTTGGGTTGATTTTTGACGGCCAATTATCTACTCGAGGGATATAGGTCCAGAGGGCAGTGCCCTTCGTAGGGGGTCTTTCTAAGGGAACCTAAACCGTATTTACCCATAAATCCATGGTTTGATAAAAACCACGAAATCTCCGAACGATTAGGCCGACGGCACGATTGGGTTCGAACACAGCACCTCCCGTCTACAAGCTTCAAGAGCAGAACCTCTCGGCCACTGGTGAAGCCTATTCTTGAACAAAACTGCTGCTATAAAGATTGTTGTAATATGTAGGAAAATCATACCTCATACAGATGGGTGACAAAATAATACGAACACTCGTGAAAAAGGCATGGTCCATTTTAAAGAAGCAGAACGCGCATATCACTTTGCACTCAATTCTGCCACCTAGTGGTTATGAAATGTAAGGTATCAGCCGCTTAATATCAGTCATAGGTGTTGCATGCGCTTACTATACGCTCTGGGAAAATTCAATAATGACTGACCTGTCAGAGTTCGAAAAAGGAATGATTGTTGGAATGCGGTGCAGAGGTTGCTCCGTGACGTAAACTGCCAATGATTTGGGGCGTGCAAGGATTGCTGTGTCAGCCGTTATGACAGCGTACACGAAATGCAGTAAAGTGTCGTCTGCGAAGTACAACAGTGGATGGAAAAGAAAACTTTCTGAGATGGATAAAAGAGAGTAGACCCGCATAGCGGTCCGAAAGCACGGGCAATCGTTATCCCAGATAATTTCAGTGATAAATAGTCGTCTTCAGAATCCCATTTCAACAAGAACTGTTTAAAGGAAATTTCATGCTTCGAAGATTTATGGAAGAGTTGCTATTCGTAAGCCATTGGTGTCATAGGTGTTCGTATTATTTTGTCACCCATATGTACATTTCGATTTCACATTCTTTCGAAGAAAACATGGAACCCTACAATTTTTTGCATCCACCTAATAGATTTACCATGTTGAATTAAAAATATCTAAGTTTCCACGTTTGTGTCCAATACTGTCACTTGATAAAAAAAAAAAAAGCGAGTCCTATGCCCAACACAAGTTTTGATCCGTCTGTAAAAATCTTTAATTCAGTAAAGCCTCGATTTTCCGCGAGCGTATGATCCGCGGTGCGGTTTATCCGCGAAGCGAAATTATTTTCTAAAAGAAAATAATTTCGCTTTATAATTTTTTGAATTAAAAATTCAAGCCAATAGCAAGGAAAATACAATAAGCCTTACTAATAAATGTGAACAGAAAAATTCACGTATTCGAAAGTAATAGAAGAATATTTCTTGATTTAGTTGCCATGTTTGAAATATCAGATATAAAGTTTTTATGTATTTTCTTGATTTTATTAAACAAATGTAAACACAGCAATTAAAATATTTAACAATAATATAAGACTATTATGATAAATTTTGGGAGAGCACATCAAGAATAACTTCATTTTCGAGATAAAAATTATTTTATACTAAAAGAAAAACAATAGTTTACAATTTCGAATAAAGAAAAGGTGTTTCCAAAGCAAGAAACAAAACCAAGTGACTGATTTTTTTTTTTTTTTTTTTTTTTTTAATTTGCAACTTGGCCCTTTTTGGACAGTATGTATGGCATTGTTTCTTGCTTACTGTTCTTTATTTTAGTGATTTAGACGTAAAGCAATTGTTTCTGATGTACTGTGCGTATGTATGTATTTTAAACGTTTTATTATGTTTTTTGTACACTAAAACATAGTTTTAGGTAGCTTTCTTTACAAAAAGCTACCTATTGCAGCCGTTCGGAGGAAAGCGATTTCAAAAAATTTTGGTATATTTTCATCGATCATGACCCCCAGACCCCGAAACCACCCTCCGTTCAAAATTGATATATATATATATATATATATATATATATATATCAATATATATATATATATATATATATATATGACCTATGTCACACTGTAACTCTCGTATTTATGAACCGATTTGGATGTAATTCGGTGTGTACATAGTACATACCAATGTCTTGACCGAGTTCGTTGGCCAGCTTTATCCGCCATTTTGTTTCAAAATGGCGGCCATTTAAAAAAATTAAAAAAATTTAAAATTTGAAATGTGGTACCAAAAAATTGAAAATGGAAAAATATTTTTTTTCTTATGTATTTGACCTTTATACAAAGACTCCGTAGCAGTTTTTGTTTCGTCTATATCTTAAAAAATGGCTGAGTTATAGCATTTTGAATTTCTAGCGAAGCTGACATTTTGAAACGTCCTGAATTTTGTCACGCGATAAAAGGCGTATTTATGAACCGATTTGGATGTAACTTCGTTTATACATAGTACAGACCAATGTCTCGACCCAGTTCGTTGGCCAGCTTCATCCGCCATCTTGTTTAAAAATGGCGGCCATTTAAAATTTTAAGAAAAATTTTATTATGAAATGTGGTACCAAAAAATTGAAAATTGAAAAAATATTTTTTTCTTATGTGTTTGACCTTGATAAAAAGATTCGGTAGCAGTTTTTGTTTCGTCTATATCTTAAAGAATGGCTGAGTTATAGCATTTTGAATTTCTAGCGTGGCTGACATTTTGAAACGTCCTGATTTTTGCCACGTGATAACATTTATGAACCGATTTGGATGTACCGTGGTGTGTACATAGTACATACAAATAACTCAACCGAATTAGTTGGCCAGCTTCATCCGCGATCTTGTTTCAAAATGGCGGCCATTTAAAAAATTTTAAAAAAATTTAAATTTAAAATGAGATACTAAAAAATTGAAAATGAAAAAGATTTTTTTCCTATGTGTTTGACCTTAATACAAAGATTCCGGAACAGGTTTTGTTTCCTCTATATCTAAATAAATGGCTGAGTTATAACATTTTGAATTTCTATTGTGGCTGACATTTTAAAACGACCTGATTTTTGTCACGCGATAACAGGCGTATTTATGAACCGATTTGAATGTAACTTGGTCTGTACATAGTACATACCAATGTGTCGACCGAGTTCGTTGGCCAGCTTCATTCGTCATGTTGTTTCAAAAGGGTTGCCATTTTTAAAAATAAAATTTAATTTAAAATTTAAAATGAGGTATTAAAAAATTGGAAAATGAAAAAGATTTTTTTATGTGTTTGGCCTTGATACAAAGATTCTGGAGCAGTTTTTGTTTCTGAAAATTTGTTATTTTGTTTATATCTTAAAAAGTGGTTGAATTATAGCACTTTGAATTTCTATCATGGCTAACACTTTGAAACGATCTTGTATTTGTCACGCGATACCACACGTATTCGCCTATTTCGATGGAAGAAGGCATGTGGATAGTATACATCAATATCTCGACCAAGTTCGCTGGCCAGCTTCATCAGCCATCTTGTTTCAAAATGGCGGCCATTAAATAAAAAAAAATATATTTAAAGTGAGATGCAAAAAAATTAGAAATTGAAAAAGGTTTCTTTCTTAAGTATTTGACCTTGATATAAGGATTCAGGAGCATTTTTTGTTTGTCTTTATCTTAAAAAATGGCTCAGATATAGCAATTTCAATTTCTAACGTGGGTGACATTTTGAAAAATCTGATTTTTTGCCTGCGACAGCACTCTTATATATCAACCGATTCCGATGTGAGTGAGCATGTGCACAGCAATTACTAAGGTCTCGACCAAGTTCACTGGTTAGCCTCATCCACCATGTTGTCTTAAAATGGCAGGCACATTTAAGAAATCGCCGAATTTGGAAACCAAATATATGTTACTTTACATAAAATCAGCTTGAATAAAGCTAATTTTGCGAAATTCTCATTCATAATGATTTAGTATTGATTAAAAATTAGTATTGAATCTCTTACATTTGGTTTCCACTTAATTGAGCTTCGTGTGTTTGAATAATATAAGTTGGCTTTTTTAAAATAAGGAATATGAAAGCTACCTCTTCCTCCCGGCACTGGCCGGAAGGACTTTTTATGTTGAATTTTCTTTTTTTTTTTCGTGTTTGCACCCCCATTTTCAGTCTTTTGGGGTTATCCGCAGTGTCCTTGCCACCCAATTCCGCGGATAATCGGGGCTGTACTGTAGTAAGTTTTTTTTCTTGGAAGTGTTAAAATTCCCTGTATTAATTATGCGTAATTAAATCTTAGTACACATTTTTAGGTAGCTTTCATTACAAAAAGCTACCTATTGCAGCCGTTCGGAGGAAAGCGACTTCAAAAAATTTTGGTATATTTTCATCGATCATGACCCCCAGACCCCGAAACCACCCTCCGTTCAAAATTGATATATATATATATATATATATATATATATATGATCTTTGTCACACTGTAACTCTCGTATTTATGAACCGATTTGGGTGAAACTCGGTGTGTACATAGTACATACCAATGTCTCGACCGAGTTCGTTGGCCAGCTTCATCCGCCATCTTGTTTCAAAATGGCGGTCATTTAAAATTATTTTAAAAATTTTAAATTTGAAATGTGGTACCAAAAAATTGAAAATGGAAAAATATTTTTTTCTTATGTGTTTGACCTTGTTACAAAGATTCCGGAGCAGTTTTTGTTTCGTCTATATCTTAAAAAAATGGCTGAGTTATAGCACTTTGAATTTCTAGCGTAGCTGACATTTTGAAACGTCCTGATTTTTGTCACGCGATAACAGGCGTATTTATGAACCGATATGGATGTACCTTCATGTGTACATAGTACATACCAATATCTCGACCAAGTTCGTTCGCCAGCTTCATATGCCATCTTGTTTCAAAATGGCGGCCATTTAAAATTTTCTTAAAAATTTAAAATTTGAAATGTGGTACCAAAAAATTGAAAATGAAAAAATATTTTTTCTTATGTGTTTGACCTTGATACAAAGATTCCGGAGCAGTTTTTTTTTCCGTCTATATCTTAAGAAATGGCTGATTTATAGCACTTTGAATTTCTAGCGTAGCTGACATTTTGAAACGTCCTGATTTTTGTCACGCGGTAACCGGCGTATTTATGAACCGATATGGATGTACCTTCGTGTGTACATAGTACATACCAATATCTCGACCAAGTTCGTTCGCCAGCTTCATCTGCCATCTTGTTTCAAAATGGCGGCCATTTAAAATTTTCTTAAAAATTTAAAATTTGAAATGTGGTACCAAAAAATTGAAAATGAAAAAATATTTTTCTTATGTGTTTGACCTTGATACAAAGATTCCGGAGCAGTTTTTGTTTCGTCTATATCTTAAGAAATGGCTGAGTTATAGCACTTTGAATTTCTAGCGTAGCTGACATTTTGAAACGTCCTGATTTTTGTCACGCGATAACCGGCGTATTTATGAACCGATATGGATGTACCTTCGTGTGTACATAGTACATACCAATGTCTCGACCGAGTTCGTTGGCCAGCTTCATCCGCCATCTTGTTTAAAAATGGCGGCCATTTAAATTTTTTTTTAGTTTAAAAGTTGAAATGTGGTACCAAAAATTGGAAAATGAAAAAGATATTGTCCTTATGTGTTTGACCTTAATACAAAGATTCCGGAACAGTTTTTGTTTCGGCCATATCTAAAAAAAATGGCTGAGTTATAGCATTTTGAATTTCTATTGTGGCTTTCATTTTGAAACGACCTGATTTTTGTCAGGCGATAACAGGCTTATTTATGAGCCGATTTGGATGTAAGAAGGCATGTGGACAGTATATAGCAATGTCTCGACCAAGTTCGCTGGCCAGCCTCATCTGCCATCTTGTTTCAAAATGGCGGCCATTAAATAAAAAAAATATTTAAAGGTGCAAAAAAATTAGAAATTGAAAAAGGTTTCTTTCTTAAGTATTTGACCTTCATATAAGGATTCCGGAGCATTTTTTATTTTGTCCTTATCTTAATAAAAATGGCTGAGATATAACAGTTTGAATTTCTTTATGTGGGTGACATTTTGATAAATCTGATTTTTTGCCTGCGACAGCACTCGTATATATCAACCGATTCCGATATGAGTGAGCATTCGACCAAGTTCACTGGTTAGCCTCATCCACCATGTTGTCTTAAAATGGCAGGCACTTCAAGATATCGCCGAATTTGGCAACCAAATATAAGTTAATTTAAATAAAAGCAGCTTGGATAAAGCTGACTAATTTCGTGAAATTCTCATTCATAATGATTTAGTATTGATAAAAATTAGTATTGAATCTTCTATAATCGGTTTCCACTAAATTGAGCTTCGTGTGTTTCAATAACATAAGCTAGGTTTTTAAAAATAAGGAATATGAAAGCTACCTCTTCCTCCCGGCACTAACTGGAAGGACTTTTTTTTTCTTGAATATGTAAGCTTATTCTAATTTTTATATAATAATATCTAATATTAAATAGAAACAACACATAAATTTAATATGCAGACATTGATATGTAATACATTAAGTTTTTTTAACTGAATTTATTAATATGAGCCTAAAAATATTCTTAGTATTCTTTAATTGCTAGTGAAGCAATTACATCTGAAAATTGAATTGCTATCCCTCTCGCCATCTTCATTATTACTCTTTTAGAGCATCAATATTTAAGTGAATTTTGCCAATAAAATTAAAAGCTAAATATTACGCAATTTAACAACTCGTGCAAAAATTTTATTCTGTGAACAAATGCATAGTTAGTAATTAATAGACTCATACAATAATTTGTTTTAGAATTATTGAATAATGTTTTGTTTTTAAAAAAGAAAAAAGACATGCACATACACATAGTTAATTGCAATTGATTATAATTAATATTATACAGTCGGACCTCGTTATCCCGATGTCCGGTTTTCACGTTACTCCGCTTATCACGACAGTTTTTCAAAGTCCCGATTTTCTGCATATGATTTTAATGTAAATAAACACCGGCTTTTACGTCGTTGAATAATTTTCAACTCCGGATATCCCGTCAGTTTGAAAAAATTGTCATTTTTTTTCATAATCCATGTTACAAACACGGAAATTAAGCGGTAAGTAATGGCTAAGCAAAACTTTTCACAAAAGTGTCTGAAATACCCATTGAGATAAAGAAGAAATTTTATTTCAATCCTTTATCTGAATAAGAAAACCCACGCAATATGAATGAACCATTTAATTCAGTAAAGAAGAGATTTCTTCCACTATTCTTATCCGTTCTCTTACCCCCCCCCCTCCACACACACACGCGATTATTCACCCTCTGTATTCATTTAGGGAATGTGGGAGAAGAAAAAGAGCAAATGTCGCTGGATTTGTTCTTGTGGTGCATACGCAGATACGCATTCTATAATCGGTTTCCACTAAATTGAGCTTCGTGTGTTTCAATAACATAAGCTAGGTTTTTATAAATAATACAGCTTTTTATAAACATACTTTTCTCCAACTCCGGTTACCACGGCATCCCGCTTATGACGACAATTTTTTCTGGTCGTGAGGGTGTCGAGATAACGAGGTTCAACTGTATTTGCAGGTATGAATGCATTAAGAACTTAAACTTTGCATAATGAAATAGTATTGTTTTTCTATCAAGCCGAAACGCGACTCACTACAAGATTCGTAATCGATTTGGAAACCTTGTTTTAGTCGGTCAATAATTAAGTTTTTTCTTTTTTTAAAAATTCTGCATTTAACTCAACGCTAAAGATTATACTTAATATAGGTGTGTGGAAAAAGTTACCTCATTGACAAAAAATATATGTATTAGATTGTCTGTTAAAACGTTGAAATTAAAATTAAAGTTTTACTCATTTGCATATTCTAATAAGAAAATAAATGAAAAACGTGACATTTTACCATCAGTAGGATTTAAAACTGTCGTAGAAAAAAACATTAAATAAAATATGAAATGATAATATTTGTAAAATTTTTCTACAGTCATAAATTGTTTCTCGATATGGGGCATTCTCACATTCTTTTGGCTTTTGGGGAAAAAATCTGACAAAATTAAATTTGCTAAAATAACATTTTAATCTGATAGACGAATGCCTTAATGATTCAAAATAA